>CM021751.1:2774881-3374881 GCA_011075105.1 Heteronetta atricapilla
AGGAAAGGAAAGGAAAGGAAAGGAAAGGAAAGGAAAGGAAAGGAAAGGAAAGGAAAGGAAAGGAAAGGAAAGGACAGCCCTGTTTCCCCTTATTCCTCCCAAAATGCCTGCCACAAAAAGCCACTTTTCATGGCATTAAAGAAGGGTCCCTGCCAGCCTGTGCCCTTGGGGCATCCCCAAGAGCCTTTGGAGCATCCTGCTCACAGCCTCATGTCCTCAGGGGTTTGCTGGGCGGCTCTGAACATCCTCTCCCAGCCCCAACAGCTCGCACAAGGACACCCACTGCAGCCTACCCAGTTCCCGTGTTTTCTTTTGCAGACGTAGGACTCGGAGCCAGCTCTCAAGCTGGGCCAGCTCTGTCTCCTCGTAATTTCCCTGTTATCTCCAAGCCCTGTCCCTGGGCAGGTTCCCACGCCTTTACAGCCCCAGGAGAGAGCTGAGGAGGTGCGGGCGGGGAAGCTGTGCCTGTCACTTGGCACCGAGAACCCCCCCCGGCTGCCAGCCTGCGCAGCCAGCAGAGCAGCCGGGAACACGTTGTTGGGATTGCAACACTCCCCAAAGGCTCTAACGTACCTCAGCAGCCTCCTGCATGGTGCCACACAGATAAAAAAGCGATGACAAAAGAGTAATTTTAGCGCTTTATTGGTCTATTAACCCTGCTGCTGAAGAGCTGGAGCAGAGCTGTGATTTCAGGTGTGCAGGAGGAATAACAGCCGGGCTCAGCACCACGTCCCCGCTGCCACGGAGGTACAGAGCCAGCACCGCTGTGAAATGTGTACTGGCTGGCTGGGCAGCTCCCAAAATACCTGCCTGCTGGCGAGGCAGCTCCAAGCCAGGATGCTCTTTGAGGGTCGATGCTCTCCTTGGTAGCTCTCAGTCCTGCTGAACATGGGGAAAATCCGGAGCAAACATCTCAGGGTCGGAGCCCAGGTGCGTGGTTGGGATTGTGATGCTGAGCTTGGACCGAAACCGGGCTGCATGCTTGGTGCCTCTTCTGCCTGTTTGATGACTCTGTGGGCTCTCAGTCTGGACATAAAGCACTATTAAGCCCCTGTGCCCTCCCTGCACCCCTGGTATGGCAAACCCAAATTATTTACAGGCTGCTCCAGCTGGGGTCTGGTTTTCCTGCAGAAGCCTGTCCCAAAGCTTCCCACTGGCACTGCCTGGAGGGCAGAACAAGCCCTCGTTGTCTCTGAGCTGGGGGAAAGACAGAGCGGGTGGGCAGAAGGGAATAAAGACACTGACCTTACCCAGCTGTCCCGCATGCTTCGTATTTGTCATGGTCTGTGCATAATCCCCTTGCCCCCCAGCTTGACCAGACTGTGGGAGCTGGGCTATTAACACAATTCCTCAAGAGGGAAACAGCCGAGGCACTTGGGGCAGTATTGGCTGGCACTAATTCCCCAAAACAACACTTTGCTTTTCAGAAATATTGTGGTGGGGATGCCCAGGCACTTCACTTTGTCAGGTCTGCCAGCTGTGAAGTGAGATCTTGCTTTTTGGCCCTGACACAGCCACTTTTCTCTGTTTCTTTTTCATTATTTTTTTTTTTCCATGCAGACCTCTGAGCAGAGAAGGGCAGTGGTGATTGATAAGGTTTTTCTAAACTGCAGTCTCTTGGCCTCAAAGAGGGCTGGGAAGCAGCCTGCAGCGCCTGCCACATTGACCCTCCCAGCCGTCCCACGTTACTATTGATTTTGGGAGCTATATAATTTATTTATTTCCCTATTCTTCTGCAGCTCTGACACAAAGAACCCTTTGGCAGTGCGTGCCTGCCAGATGGCCTCAGAGCAGTGCTTGTATTTTAGTGGCACTGTGCGTGCCCAGCAGCAACACAACATCAAACACGGGCAGCTTCCCTGCTCCCTCCTGCCACTCACAGCCTCCCAGGGTGGCTGTTGTCACTGCAAGGGACTGGTGTGATGGTGAGGGACACCACTATCAGGGCACCTGGGTTAAATTGCTGCTTTTCTGCTCACCCTCAGCCCTCTCGCCTGCACAGCAGCTCCCACGGAGTCCCAGGGGACTGCTCCCAGGACAGGGCTGCCCCACGCTGTATCGCTGGCACCAGTGGGATCAGCTCATGGGGTGCAGGAGCCCCCGTTAGGCCCCCGCTTGTTATTTGTCCTTTAATCATTCCCAGTCATTCTAACCACGTCTCCCAGCAGAGCTGGAAACGATCAGAGCTGGAAACGATCGCCGGTGAGCGGTTAGCTCGGTGAGAGAGGGAGGTGTGGGAGGACAATGGCCGTTTCCCCGAAGACGCTCGGGTTACCACTGAGCAGTTAGCAATGCAAACAGAGGGAGCACGAACGAAGCTGTCCAGCACATGTGTCAGCGGAGTCCTGTTACCACGCGGGGCCCTGCCAAGTTAGCCTACAGTGTCACGCAGCAAAAACGAAGCACTTGGAGCACGCATCCGCCGGAGACGATGCTGAGAGCAGCAGCTAAGGGCTCGTGGCAAGGGACCAGGAACCTTGCTAGGAAGCTGCTGAGCCCCTCTCGGGGCCAGTGCTTGCCATTCCCACGGGATTCGCTTCCCTTGGATGCTCAGGGTGGCTGAGGAACCACCAAGAGGAAAGGCAGAGCCCCAGCCTCTTCCCTCTGCGGCCACAGCCCGGAGTGTGCTCACCCCCAGGCGCTCCCTGAGCAGCCCTGGCATGGCCTCCTCCCGCCCAACACCACATCGCCCCTGTCCAAAAAAAACCCCTCTGATTTCAGTCCTGGTTGTCCAGCTCTCCGTCCGGCTGGACAAGCAGTTTGTACTTGCACTGCCCCCAGCTGAGGGCTCCAGGAACTGAAGGCATCAGGGGACCAGGAGCCCTCTGACTTCAGCATCTCAGCCAGGTTCTTGGCCGGCCTCAGCCGGCAAATTCAGGAGCCATTCCTTCAGCCCCTGCTTCCCACCGGCCTACGTTTCCCTGCAATCTGCATGAGCTCGGCATTCCTTTGAGCTGAAGTCTGTTCTCCTTTACCCAAATCCGGAGCATCTCCGATGATTTCTGTGGTGCTGGGCCAGACGCGTGCTTGCACGAGAGGAATTTGTTCTTTATTCAGGAGTGCCTGAGGCTTATTCATCCCTGGCTCTTACACTCCATGCATAGAAGGTCCAAAATGGGAATTAAGGACCTGTGTGGGGTGAGACAAGCTCTTCCTCCTGCCACTTGTGGAAACCTGTTAGCATTCACTTGTCACATTAAATCCATATGCACCCTGCACATAAGGCTTCCATAAGCGTTCATGCACAGCGATGCTGAGGCCCAGGATGTGGGAGCAGAGGGGTGAGGGGGCCCAATCAGCACCACCGAGCTGGAGCAGCACCTCCTGGCCAGGAGGAAACCTCTATGGATGAGGATTTCCTTCTTCTGCTGTCCCTCGGTACTTATCCTGCCAGTAACCCAGAACAGAAAGCTGAGCGCAGCAGCCAGTGAACACCCTTGGGGTGTCATCGCATGTTTGTGAAGAACAAGACCACTTACTACAATGGTTTCTATTTAAAAAAAAAAAAAAAAAAAAAAAAAAAAAAAAAAAAAAAAAAACCAACTTTCCAGCCTGTCTGTTAGTTATCTAACTGTGATTTTTCAGTTTTCCTGCTTCCCCCATTGTATTCCGCAAGTGCCTAAAAATGAACCACCCATTGCAACAGCAGCAGGGGCTCAGGATCCTGTCCAAGCACATCCAGGAGGGGGATCCAAGTCAAAGACGCCCAGATTCCTCCTAGACAGGATATTTCAGCAGCCTCAGCATTGCTGAGCTTCCCTTTGTGTCACAAGCAGGAATTTGAACCCCAAAGCCCTGGGGACACAAGCTTTGTTGCAGTGTGGGTGGGTTCCTGGAGCCCAGTTGCTGTTATCCTTCCCCTGCCCACCTCTACAAGCGCTCCTCTGATGATGACGAAGGCAGCGAGGAGCACATCGGAACCGTGTTGTCTACCACCAGGTGACACATGGCAGCACCTCTGAAGTATTCCCCCTATGTCAGCCTGGATTGGGTTATTAGAGTTTCCGCCCACTTTTCCCCTATTTCCTGCTCTCCACCTTTGCAGGAGAGCTCGCAGTTCTACTGCACCTTCCATAAATCTGGCACAAAGCAGCCGTCCCAGGTGGTTCATACTCAGAAGATACCCAGCTTTGGCTCAAGGTAAATTAACTGCTTGACACCTGCTGCACTTTCAGCTTTATTTCTGGGTGATTTTTTATCCTGGGGATTCATGCTGCAGAAATGAAATACTCCTGCAAATGTTGGTTCATTTCTAATGTTTCCAGCATGCCATTCTGGGTAGGTTTCTTAGCCTTGAAGGGCTCTTTATGTCCTGCCAGTGTGGCTGGGTCACACTCACAGGCGAGGAGGAAGAGCTCTCAAGCTGATGCTTACATCTAAGAGGAGAGGCTGGTCGAAGGACAACGAATGGCTTAAGCACCACGCTGCAAGGCAGGGCAGGAGAGTGCAATGCCTGGTTTAAGAACCCTGTAGCCACTTATCAGAGCAGCAGTGAGGAAAAAAAGGGGAAAAACCCCACTGCCCTTCAGCAGGGTGCCAGGCAGAGCTGTTCTCTGAGCCTGTGCTGGCCGGGTGCTCCCAGAACAAAGCCCCTGGTGTGCTTTGCCTCCCCCTGGCATCTGCGGGCACAGTCCCCTGCTGGTACAGCTGCCCTAAGGCAGAGGGCATCAAGGGCATCTCTGTACTCCCAGCAGGGCATTTAGGGTCAATCCTGTCTCACATCGGAGCTTCTGCACTGCTTACAGCACATCTCCATGCTGGCTACCTGTGGCAGGACACCCTTGAGGTACAGCTCGCCTTACGAGGCCTGCTGTGCTACCGAGATGTGACTCCAGCTCCAGAGGAGGTTGACAAAAACACGTGAATGAAGCAGGTTAGTCAGCACTCCTACCCTGCAAAGTCCTAAAACAATGGAAAAAGCAGGAGAATGCCGACTCTGCATTCCTCTGACCGCTGGGCCGGAACATCCTTGTCCGCTCCTCAGTAGACAGCAGCATTACACGACAACTCAAACTGTAAATGAAACTGTATCCAACCTGTCACACCTGAAGCATTGTGGAGGTGGTTTGTTGAGACTCTGGCTTGCCGCAGCTGCCAGGAGGGGATAAGTGGCAATGAAAGCTGGCAGAATGACTCAGCTGAACGGGCAGAGCCAGCAAAGCAGCCCCGTAGCACCGCTGCCCAGCTGTTTTAAGAGCACACAGGTTCCTGTGGATCCAGAGCTCAGACTGTTACCACCACAAAGCTGTGCAATTGATTGATTGAGGACAGAGCTAAAGTTCTGCACTTTACAAAGAGTTAAAAAAATATATATAAATGAATCCTCAGTAACAAATGCAGAAGTTGTGTGTTGATTTACACTGGTGCTCCTGTTGGCCCTGCCTGCTACAACAGGCCCCAGGCAGCTGGTCCTGGTGCAGCCTGTGCTTCAAGACAGAACAGAAACTCCCTCAGTGGAGATTTGGCATGATCTTTATTCACACATAGCAGTGACAAAAGCTGGCAGGCAGAGGAACAGCAGCGGGGAGAGGGGACAGCTCGCAGCGGTCAGTAGCACGCGGCCCCGCTGACTGAACCGGAGACCCATTGCAGTTTGAGGAGAGCATCACAACATGCCTGGGGGTAGAACACCCCCTGTAGTCACTGGGGGTCTCCAGCTTGTCCTGCCAGGAGCCCTAACACTGACCTGAACAAAACAACCTGACCATGACAAAGGAGCTGTTTGCAGGTTAGTACCCACCACCAGACAAGCATGCTTCGGGTCAGCAGCTGGAAAAGGGGAAAGACCCAAAGATTAGCACGAACATCTGCAGCTACCCCAGCGAGATGGCTCAGGCACAGCAAAACGAGCACAGCACTGTTACAGATTGTGGGAAAGAGGGTTAGGTATGTGGGGGAAGAACTCGTGGTGTGTCGGAAAGCTGTGGATCCCAGCCACTACAGAGGCAGTGACCTGCAGACACCTTACAAGAGGTTTGAAACGCGGGCAGCCCAGCACTGGGGGAAACCACAGCTGCTTCCACATGGCTGGATGCTTCCCCAGATGCTGCTGGACACAAGGAGACCTCTGAGGTATGAAGAAGATCCACAGCTGCTCCCATTAAGTGTATAGATGGATATTGGTTGGGACCTGCAGGAGGCACAGCGTGCTGTCAAGGCTGGACACTGAGCTACTCTGAGCACAAGAGGTGCTGGCAGGAGTCCCCATTCTTCTGAATATCGGCTTTAACATCAAGGGCTTGCCTTGCCTGTCTCTCCCTCACAGAATCCTACACCTGGTTATAGATAAAGCCATAGGAGTCAGCTCATGAACACCTCTCCCTTCCTCTCACAGCTGGCCACTGCTCTGCAGAAGCCTCGGGGTGATGTGGGAGGTGGTGGAGAGGGACAGGGAAGGGAGAAGGGCGAGCTGGGTGGGACAGGGCCTCAGGTGCTACAGACTCATACCCAGGCCTTGACCTGGGTGTTCCAGCCCCTGGCACAGCCACACAGGCCTCCCTCCTCATACCAGCGCCATTTCACCCCCTTGTACACAGCCCTGCTCCAGGGCTGGAAGCACATGAAGAGGCGGAGGCGCCTCGCCAGGCTGCAGTAGGTGGCCATGGCCACCACGATGAGAGGCGACATGATGACGAAGCCCAGGATGATGAGGGCAGAAGAGCTGTTGTCGTCCAGGACAGTTTTGCAGTAGCGGGCTGTGGAGTGCAGCACCTGCAGGAAGAGGAGAGAGTTCATCACAGATCTCATGGTGGACAGGAGCAGTGACCAAAGCAACCCTGGGTTTTAGTGCTTTCCCAGTGAGCCAGGCCTCATCCTTCTCTGCAAGTCCTCAGGGTACACCATGCTCAGCAGTCCTCAGGGTACACCATGACTGACAACACTTAGCCTGGCTTTCAATTACTCCAGCAGTTCTGTGAGATGAGAGCACCGCACACCGATCCTCAAGCAGGAAGCATTAATCTTTATTAAGTTATCCCTAATAGAACAGCTTAGCATTTGATAGCTGCAAACCAAATAAAGAGGCCTCCTGCAGCTACACCACTGTGGGTGGCACAGCATGCTGGTAGTTACAGCAAAGTAAATAAAATGCAGCAGAAACATTTGATTCTGCAGACAGATGGGTCACTCCACAGCCCACCCCTCAGGCTCCCAAGGCCGCTTTGTGCTCTGTTTTCAGGCACAGCGTACTCATTGCAGCCTCCCAGCATCTCCCAGACCTGCCAGGAGAACCTGACCACCCCGTGCTGCTGCACAGCACCCTGCACAGAGGCTGCTCCTGGCTGATGGGTCCAAGCCCCGCTTCCATCCTGGTTGTAGGAGCATCAAGTCAAGCCACTCATTTCTGGATTAACAACTGCTCTGGGCTACCCCCCACCTCCAAAATCTCCTTTTTTTTTTTTTTTCTTTTTTTTTCTTTTATTTTTCCTCCCTGTATTCTCTCAGCAGTACAAGAAACACAATCACACTCAAAAAAATAATCCATCTAATGGCTCTGCAGTGCAGAAATCAGCCTCCGGCTACAAGGAAGGCACAGAACAGTGGCAGCCCACAGACAAAGGGCTGCCCTCGTCGAGCCATCCTATAGTACTCCTGCTCTACCTCGCCTTAAAAGACAAGTGTGCATTAAAAGACCCCTCGCAGCTAACAGCAGCACAGTTGCTTTCAGATCTGATGTACTCTGCAGTACTCAAAAGCTTTTTGCTTCTCCTCAACGCCCAGAGCCATCAAGAAGAACAGTGTGTGCAGAAAAGAGAGCTTCGGGTCTTCCAAGGTGACGGAGGGCAGAGCTGGGAGGACAACCTCTGGGAGGCAGTCCTCATGCTCTTTCCCATTTCGGGACCAATTTGAAGTTCACATTCATAAATTTCAAGGACCAGTTTCAGGTCATAGGAAAGGTAGGAGAGGTCAGAACCTCTCTGAACCACTTTTCCTGCCCACAGGCCCTGCACAGCCTCCCACATTGCCCTGTTGGGATCACATGCTTGCATCCTAAGGGATGTTTTTCAGGTGTCAGAGCTACAGTGGGAATTGCCTGGCCCAGAGGTACGGGAATTCTCTGTGAATCATGTTTCACTCCAACTAGCAGCGGCGGCACTTGTCTGCCCTGCTCAACAGAGGAATTACCATGACAGATGTCTCCCTGTTTGTTAGTCTGCAGGATGAGCAGAGGCTTTTCCATAACAGCAGCTCAGAGCCGTCATTATTTCAGGGCTATAAAAATCAAAAGCCAAACCTCTCAGACAAGCAGAGACATCAGAAAGCAGCAAAACCCAGGCCCTCTACCAGGGAGCTGAGATGGGGAGCAGTGGGCTGACAGCTCGTGTTCTTGGACATTAGCTGAAGAACACATGGAAATGCCCTCATTGCAGGAAGGGATCCATGTGCTGAAAAACATTACCACCCACGCCAGGATCTGCTCAGAGGTCCCAAGGAGTTGGCTGATTAATGGGATGCACAGATTTTTATTAAAAGGAAGGGGAGAGCTTTCTCCCTTCGATATTTCTCAGCTAAATACATCACTTTGAGGTTTTATATCTTCCCTTTAGTTCAGATTCTGTGGAATGGGGAGGCCAAGAGCATCTTACCCTTTAATCTCATTCTCCCTCTTGGGAGAAGGTACTTCGGGGTTTGTTTTTTCCCCTCCCCAAGGCAGGAAGTAAGCGAGTGCTTCTAACACTGGGTAATCAGCAAGAGAAATCAGATCGAGCTGGCCTAGCAGTGACTGCCAGTGAGGAAAACAGGACAACTGCTTCTTTGCATCCACTTAGTCAAAGGATTCCAAACATATTTATGGAAATATACTAAGAAAAGGAAATTCGTAAGTATTCTCGGAATAATGAAATTCAGAGGGCAGCAGACACGTGGAGCAGCCACAGCTGGAGCCCTTACCAAGCAAGAAAACACAAAGGCTGGAGTAAGTGAGGAGCTGCAGGAACACCTGAACATGAGGCTGGCTTCGGAGGGGGTTATAGATTCAGCTAGACTTTATTAACGCTACAATTGTTAGGAAGATCAAACAGGACAGTCACTGTACAGAGGTTACTTAAATTGAAAGTAGCAAACCCTAACAGAGTCCTTTCACCCAGTCAAGCTTCCATTTCCCCCTATACTGAAGAAGGGAGAGGTAAAAATAAAAATAAAATCAAGCTAATTCCTGCTAGCATTCAGATGGGTCAAACTTTACTTCTGCTGTAAAACATGTACCCCACAATACTGGCATGTTATGCAGGCTTGTGCTTCTTGGTCTGGGAATACTTTACGTAAACTGCAATAAGAGCAGGGCACAGGATCAGGACCCAGGGGTCCCATGCTGCCTCTGCCCCCAAGGACCCAGGCAGTCACAGGTAACTCATGTCTTGTCCTCCCCATCTCTGCCACAAGAGCCTTTCTGTGCTAGCCTACTGACACTGAACGCAGAGATGCCAGCCAGCTGCTTGAAGGCAGCCCAGAAACCACAAAGCCTGTACTATCCCATACAAATGTCTATGCCAGCCCTGATGGTGGCTGCGTCATGGGCACCAGGCAGGAGAGTGAGCTCCCCTGCACAGCCAAGAGCCTGCAGGTCTGTGTGAGCCCCCCAAAAAACAATTCTTCTCAGCTCAATCTGTACACATACCAGCCTCATGAAAGTCAGTACACTTCTCCCTGTATAAAACAAAGCCAAAACATGGAGACTGTAGCCTTGCTTTTAAAGCCACTGCTTCCCCACAGGCTAAAATAAAACCCTTGTGGGTCGTCCTGCCTTAGGGGTGGCTGTTAGCAGCCAAATGGAATGAGGCTTACTTACCCGAGAGTGGCATTGGAAGCCAAAGTAAACCACCACAATGGTGGGGAGCAAGACAACTGTGAAGATGACGAGCAGCAGGAGAAGATTGATGAAGAAGACTAGGAAGTTCATGGTGACTATCGCCAGGGCCCAAGCCCAGCAGCACCAGGTGCTCCGTGGCTCCCTGGGGAGGAGCTGGTCATCCATGTCATACGGTGGGAGGCCGGGAATCATCTTAGACTTGTCTAAGAGGCTTTCTGCTCCATAGTCCTCAGTCTCCTGGTCAGACATTCTCCAAGAGGGTTGCTGATCAATCCACACACTTTTCCAAAATGGTTTATTTGCTTTTGGCCACCGACCTGGGAAGCAATTTGCTGAGGCTTTTCCCACCTCTCCCACACATGGAGAAGAACACTCAGCCAGAGAACATAACGGAGCAAGGAACAAGCAAGGCTTTTTGGCCACCTGCTCTCCCAGGACCTAGCCAATGCAAGTTTTTCCTTTCGGATTGTTTGCCAGTCCCGACCTCTGTTTCAAAGGTGCGTCTGCTGGAAGTTTGGCAGCAGCTGTGGCTTTGAATTTGAATCCACAGCACTCCTGTTTTTCTGCTGTTCTTCCTAGAGTGTGATCCCAAGAGGTCCCCAGCAGCTGCCCTCAGTTTCAATAGGCTGCTCAGCCCCAGAGAGCACCTACCTTCAGCTTCCTCCTCCAACTTTGAGCACTGTTGTTTGCGAGGAATATCAGGCTTCGGCACCTCCAGGCAGGTCCTTGACTTCAAATCACCTTCCCATGCTCCTCACCCTGTACCCACTCAAATATTCCTGTCCAACTCTCATCCAAATGAAGCGACCCGGGATGGTAACGAGCAGGAGCCGTTCTCCCCGCCGCCTCGCTGGAGTCCTCGCCCAGTGTGTGGAGCTGGAAGCAAAGATGGAGCAGCGTGTTGTTTCAGTGCTCTCAGCTACCCGTTGTCACAGGCGCTCAGATGCGAGCAGTGTCTTCCTCTGAGGCGGCTCGGAGCTTCGCAGCGCTGCTCTGTTTACAGCGTGGCTGCTGGAGCTGCTCTGTGCCAGCCAATCGCTTCCAGCTGTCTCGCGAGTGATTTAGCACGCAGCACCCAGGAACCACACTCAAAATGTGCATTCCCAGGGCAAGATGGCCCTTTTCGAATTGAAATCATTCTGCCTGCAATTTGTTTTCTATGCTTTCTCTCTGAAGTCTTACACTAACTGATAATAACCAATGCATAGCTCAAATCTTCTGTTCTCTGCAGTCACCACTGCTGTTGTCTGCAGAGCACACTGATATGTTCTTGCACTGAAGGCACAATGATCGATTATTCCACCTGCCTCATTTGATCAATATTAGTTAAGATGGGTATTGATAGCTCCCCATTTACAGAGCTGTTTAGGTAAATTCACCTAGGCATGACCACAGCACTGCAGGAGGAAGAAAACTTTCTTCCAGGAGGAAACTGAGGTTCATAGGTCTTAGCAGAAGGCACAGCTTATCCACAGCATGGGGCAGGAATCCAGGAGTCCTGTTTTTCTTTGGGTGCTACTTAGAGAAATTCTGCCTCGGGAAAAGGTTGTAAAACCATTCACACACTAAATATAAAATGGTTTTATGATGCAGACAAGTGTTAGTTCCCCTCATCAAATGCTTTTAAGAATTGTACATTTTGCTGTCCATGCCCCAGCCCTTGATGTGTTTTGGTGTGTTTATCTGCCTTATCTATTCACTGGCCAGCTGTAATAACATACACAGCAAAACTAAAGCTACAACAATGTTCTCCAAGGGCCTGGCCAGCCCTGCTCATGAAGCAGTTACTGGTGGCCCATTAGCAGAGCTCTACAAGTGATAAGTTTGTGCTGGTGGCCCTCTGGGGCTGAATTCCAGGCAGCTGCATCACAAACAACCCACGGCTCAGCAGGCTCCACCAAATCCACGCCACCAGGAGGTGATGGGAGCAACGCAAATGCAACATCCAGGCTTGGTATTCTCATCACATGTCTGCTTTAAACTGTTCCCAAGTTCTGGCATTGCTTTTAATTAGAGATAAGCTCTATTGTGCCAATCACTACATAAATGTAGTCCTCTCTTTGAGGACTTGGTGTTCCTTACAGAGATTTTTGTGCTGAATGCTGTGGGGAAGGTGGCCTGGGCCCAAAGAATGCTCTGGTATCGCAGTTCAGAAGCACCTGGTGCATCCCCGGTTTGTAAAGCAAGCAGTCCTGCAATGGAGCTGTGTGAGCTGCTGGCTTCCCTGCATAAGGGCACACAGGGACCTCCTGGAGCTGGATCGTGGCAGAGGGAAGATCTCTCCCCATCACAGCATAGAGATGCCACGTTGTGTCTTCCAGAGCCTGGGATAAAAGGCAGGAAAAACAGATGAAGGATACAATTCCTTAGTGGTCTGAAGACTCAGCAGGAAATAAGGACACACAGCTGAGCTTGCCATGGTTGAATTCAGGGCAGACGTGGTCAGGAAGCCTTCCAGTCCCAGTTCTCCCAATACTGGAAGCACCTTCTCTTCCTGAGCTGGGAGACTGCCACACATCACTTACGCAGCATGTATTGAAAGCATCAAGACCATTTGTAGTCTGGCACATGCAATCAATAAACAAATAGAGGCTTAAAGACTCAAGTAGACTGAATAGATTGAAGAGCTGTGTGAGGAAGATAGATATTGATTTCAAAGGTATAATGAGTGATACAAGCAAGAAGGAAGTCTTTTGAAGCAGGTTAGCAGATTTTATACACCATCCACATTGGTTATGCAATTCCCCTAGCTATTAAAATTATTAGCTGCTCACATTTACCACATAATTGTTTTGCTAGGGCTCTTCTTGTAGAACCTCTTCAGCATCCAGAAGGGTCTCAGGAGATTTGCCTCATGAATATCTAGCAATAAAAATTCCTCCAGCTAGTCTGTGCCAGGGAGCAGATCACAAGTAAGGTGCAGCATCCTTACTTAGGGCACAAATTGCTCACAGCTGCAGGGCACTTTGTTCTGTCCTTACCACTGACAGACCTCAAAGCCCAGTAAAGCTGGGAAGTCAGGCTGTAAGTCATAGCGTGATCCCTGAGCAGGCATGGCTGGAGCAGAGCTAACCCCTAGGGCACACAAACCTACAGCAGCACTCAGAGAGAGGGCTGAGCTTAAATGGGCCCTCCCGGCAGAGGCTGTGGGGTGGAAGCCTCAGATGAGGCTCATCAGGGCCATGAAGCACTGCTGGTGCCCCGAGGGCCCTAACACCCTCATAAAGGGCTGTGCAGGAAGGGAAACTTGGCTTATGGTCAAGAAGCAAAGACAGGTCTCCTCTTCTCCAGTCCCTTCACCAGCTCCCCGTCTCCTTTTAAGAACCATGCCAGATGAGTTAATCAGAAGGTTTGATTAATTTGATGGAAACACAAATGTTACTACAATGTCTGTTGTACAGCAAGTCTTCCCTTGTGACAGCCTGGTGTCTGCCACCTTTCTGAGGAACCAGACCGGGGAGCTGGAAGGCACGTGGAGATGTGGGTGGAGATATATCAATATCTAATTACAGTGCAGTGATCTGCATAAGTGCCTTGGAGAGTTGCAAAGCCAGGCAACTCTTCTTCAATTCTTAAAATTAATGGCTTTGCTGCAGAGAGAATTGTCTGTGAATCAAGGGCATTAACATCCACCAGCACAAACCTGGCTCCTGAAGCTCCTGGACAGATCTTGAGTTGCAGACCTCTAACCAGCCTGCTCTGAGCTGTGAAAGGTCTTTTCGGACCAAACTCTGGCAAAGATGGTGAAAAGTTTGCTATTTGTGCAAAATTCCAGCTTCTTCAAGATGTTTTGGAAAGGAGAAAATGAAAGAGGGAGCCAGTTTCTTCAACATAATCCTGTTTATTTATGAAGTGGTACAAGAGTCATTTCTTCCTGAAATATGGCAGGGAACAAGCAAGAGGGGGTATTTATTTATTTATTTATTCAGAAGCCAGCACTAATTCCCCAAAGGATGCTCTCTCTGGAAGCCCTGCTCTCAGGGCTTTCTCTAGCCATTCATGTCCTTTAGCTAGACTTTTCTCAAGGCATTTTATTTCTTCTAGCCCTTGCGCTGAAGGTGACATCAACCTTATTTCATCTGCTTTGTTTGTTATTATTTATTCCTTCTATTGAGTTCTCTCACAGTGAAGGAGAAATAAAAGCTGATGTGCCAGGTGAGGGGAGGGGTGTTAAAAATAGACTCAGACTGACAGCACTGCCATCAGCCTGCAGCCTGCTTCATTCCAGAGGAATATACCGAGAAAGAAGGGAAAACATTAATTTTTAGCACTAGATTGAAGCCAGCAATGTCCACACTATATTCAGCTGCCCTGGAAGGAGCAGGGTAGGGAAAATCGGGGGGAAAAGCAGACAGCAGTTCCTGCCCTTTGGACACCGGGCACCAAGCTGGTTGCTTTTCAGCCACAGAGGGGAGCCTGGACCACCAGGGCTACCTCATCTGAGCCAAGAGAAACCAGGGGCACTCAGCTGAGCAGGGGCCGAAGGAGCCCTGCCATAAGCTGCATTTCTCTATGGAGTACTGCCTTGAGGAATCCTGTTCTTGTGTTTGGTTGACCCACCTTACTGGAGTGCTGAAGAACATCTCGGCTACCATGCCGTGCTGCGTGGAATAATGTTTTCCTATTATTGTCAAGCTGAAATGTATCTTTGAAAATAACATATGTAAGCTGATTATAAATTAATTTACCATGGCTCTGAAATGTAAGTCAAAAAAGCAATGAAAAACTGTCTCCCAAGCCTGAAAATGTTCCTCTACTTTTTCATTTTTGAATGTCAAACACTGAAATATTTTTGAAAAGTGCACTAACTAATCCAAACATTTAAAATTGATTTCAAAAGCACTGCAGTTGACAGATCGATTTCTTTTTTTTAATTATTTTTTATTTTTGACAAAACTGCAAGCCCCAGGAGCACCTCTGTTTGGACAGCCACTTTCCTGGGAGAAAGGGAACAAACTGTGAAAACCTTCTAAGTAACTGCTAGACAAACTTCTCATTGAGCAAAGGGACTGAAATGATTTCCCAGCTGCATTAGGAAAGCATTTCTAAATCAGACTGGCAAAGCACAAAGGATGCAAACCTGCTTAGCATATATGGTGTAGGGCACAGCTAAGGCATTTCATAAACAGAGAATTCATGTTCACATTCTTCAAAAGGTTCTTGGTAGCAATGAATAATTTAAAGTCTGGGGAGACAAACGATCTGGAGCAGGAGTGCTGCTACAGACTCAGAATAATACCTAGCGGGCATATTCAAGTTTAGCTCAGTTCATTTTCAAGTACATTAGCCAAGGGGCAGTATTGTGACTCTTCCTTTTACAGATGTGCAGAGGCACAGAGAGGGGAAGTTGCTTGCTCTATCACCTAGCAGGCCAGTGGCAAGACTGAGAACAGATCCTGTGTCTGTTCTGTGTCTTTTTGGACCCATGAGCCAATATCAATCATCAACATTTTTTTAAAGACTGCAAGCCAGTCTGTCTCTTTTTAATAATGAAGTCATGTGTGTGAGAGAGATGAAAGAAATACAGAGAGAAACGACCTTTAAAACACTCACATGGTATGAAAAGCCCATTTTCATCTTGTTCCACCCATTTCCTCGCTGCACTCTCAGGCTGAATGGCTCCTAGGGGGGAACGCAAGGCAGTAGCCTTCTCTCAAGCTGCAAAATGTGAAATGTCTGCACAGATCTACCCAGATGTCCAGAGGGAAATAACTATGGCATACATCCTGCTTTCAGTTATTGCACAGGCCAACCACAGTCTTAATAAAGCCCTGAATCTGTGCAGGAAAACAGATGGCATTGGATGTAATAAATATGACAAATGGCACCAAGGCTTCTGAACAGTCTCAGCATAGTGAATGGCTGCCTAACAGCTCATGATTTAAATATATAATATTTTTTGAGAATGAGTTATGCCCTTTAACTGGAGAAAGGTCAAGAAACGCACTAAGGGAAAAACAAGAACAACAACAAATATTATAGGAAATACAAACAAGTTCAGGCTCAAGCCATTGAAAGACAGCAAACTCAGTGCCAGGAAACTCAAATTCTACCTCCAGATCACTTCTGCTGTGTTGTGCTGGGGTAGCACGGAGTACTGCAGTCCCACAAAGAGCAGGTCTGGCAGCCTTGTGCAGCTTGCCATTCTGGAGGTGTTTCACCATGGGGAATTGTTTTTTTAGCAGAGACAGGAGGATCACCTGTGGACTGAATTTCCTTTGCATTTGGGGACAATGGGGGGCTCACTGCAGAGCAGGTGAAGGAGATAGAAACTGCTGGCAAGCAGCAAAGAAGCACCAGAGGAGCTTTAGTAAATGGCTGCTCTAACAAGCTACACCCCATCACTACGGTAATTTTCCTTCTACCATTTTTTTATTCCTTCATAAATACAAAGAGTTTTTACTGTCTGTCAGCAAGGGCACAGTGATGTGGTCAAAACAAACAAAACAAACAAACAAAAAGCTCTTTAAGTAGTCTAAAAACTGCCATAAATTATAAAGAACTTCACTAAATCAAGCAAAACTTCCCAAATTATTTTTTGCTGTAATGAAAACACATTTTAAACTGTGGGAGGTCTGAAAATTTTGTTCTTTATATTGATTATTGATTTATTGATATTCTAATGACTCTTCTAGTAACTAAGCTAACTTTGTATCAAACAAGCCCCAGTGTTAATAAAATAAAAAAAAAGATTCCCCAAGCCTCTAATTCTGTAAAATTTCCTCATCATTAACAAGTACCTTCCTGTAAATGGGAAAGATGTCTTGATGATGACATAAGTTACGGAGCAGTTTCTAACAGGAGCATCATTGCTTTGAGATGCTGAAAGTGGTGTGATTAATGATGACCAAATTCATTAGTTATCTTCTCTGATGGTAGACACCCTTGCTGCCAAGAAATAACTTTTCCACTGTCTATAACAACAGCCCCATCTTGTGGTTTTTCACAGGTCATAACTTCTCATTTTACTTCTCACCATCTCTTAAGTACAGGAAGACATTAAGACATGCTGCCCGGTACTGAATTCTTCCCGTCAATGAAAACCACATGAAGACTTTTCACGTTGCTTTAGCGTTGCTGATGAAGGCAGCAAACCTGTAGATTTTTACTGTTAAATGGAACAATGACAGCATTTCTAAAAGGAGTTTGGTGAAAGGAGGTTGTGGGGAGCTGGGGGTCAGCTTCTTCTCACAGATAACTAGCGACGGGACCAGAGGGAATGGCCTCAAGTTGTGCCAGGGAATGTTCAGGTTGGAAATGAGGAGACATTTCTTCTCAGAAAGAGCAGTCAGGCACTGGGTCAGGTTGCCCAGGGAGGTGGTGGAGTCACCGTCCCTGAGGGTGTTCAAGGAAAGGTTGAACGTGGTGCTTAGTAGCATGGTTTAGTGGGTTGATGGTGGGAAGAGGATGGTTGGACCAGATGATCTTGGAGGTCTTTTCCAACCTGAATGATTCTATGATTCTGAAGTTAAAGGTATTGTTACCCACCAGAATTATTATCAGCTACCATAATTAATTCAGTCTCTCAAGTAAAAAAACGGTGGTGTATTGCTACAGGCAAATACAGACACAGGCTAAAAATGCAAACACAGAATTAAATGAACACGAGTGAAGGTTTTTGGTTTTGATCATTTAAGGGGTTACATTTATTAATTTAATTTAGGCATAAACTGAATCACTTCAACCCCCATGCCACAGCCACACCCTGCAAAATCCCAGCCTGTTTCATCATCTTGCCATGAAAGACGAGCCAGCTGAGGCTGAAACCCCAAAACCCATCATTCTGCGTGCACGGTGACAGGATGAAACACGCGTCCTCGGTCCCCCAGGCGCTCTCCCTGCGGTCCCCTCAGGCGCTCTCCAGCGGGCACGGAGACGAAGCGAAGCGAGGCCAGGCCTAGCGCGGCCTAGCGCGGCCTAGCGAAGCCGGGAGCTGTCGTGATGGCCGGGGCCGCCCCCTGCCCGCTTGTGCCCGCCCCTGGAGGCGGAGCGAGGCCGCAGTGCCGTGCCCCCGGCGGCGGACATGGTGCTGCTGAGCGCGCCTCGCTGGATCCGCAGCCGCCTGACCGATCGCTTCTGGAGGGTGCAGGAGGTGCTCAAGTATGCGCGGGTGAGTGCTGGGCTGTGCCCCGATGCCCTGCGGCTCTCCTGGGCTGGGGGCGTCGGGTGATGGAATTTACCCTTTCCCCACGCGTTTGTGCTTCGTTAAAGTCCGAGGGCGGCAGAGTGCTCGGTGCCTCTGCCGTGAAACAGTGTACCGGTGGGGGAGAAGCGCAGGAGCTGCAGGCTTGTTTCGGTTTTTAGTTTGGTTTTAATTGGGTGAAGGAACAGCAAACAGAACAGATTTCCCCCTGCAGCACTCCAAGTGCATCTTGTGCATGCTGCTTTGCAACGCCTTCTGAGCAGAAGTCACAACCTAGGCTGGGGCAGAGCCTTTTTCAAGGGCAGGCTGATGGCATCCTGGTGGGAGGTCTGTCTTGCTGCAGAATTGAGATGGAAAATGCTGAATTAAGCGACAGTATCACGGTGTTGTCACCAAGCAGCCCACAGCAGCAATACTCGTGACCTCTCTAACTGTACAGCACTGGCGGCCTTCTGTTATGATGGATGGGTGTCAATGGTACCAGCTCCAATAAACCTCTTCCGTAATGCCTTAATGGGCAACTGCAGTGTTTTAAACATATCTTAGGCTCTTGTCCCATCCCTGTGATTGTACAGACAAAACTGAGAGCAACTCAGGAATGAGGATAAATGCCTGAGTTTAGAGGTTGGTAAAATGCAATGAAAGATGGTTTTGCTGGTTGCCTTCCACCTGGAACGACGGCCTAAAGTGAGGTCTGGTTTTATCTCCCTCCTGCTAGACTGGAAGGTTTCAGCCTGTTCCAACTTTTTAGCTTCGAGTTTCCCATGCTGTAAAACAAGAAATTTTTCATTATGTGCTGTCTGCAGGCTTAGCTGATGCTTGTGAAGTATTTTGTGAACTTTGTTATGAAGGGTTTTGAAGTGCAAACGAGGATATATTAGCATTACTGAAGGGTTTAACAGCTTCAAAGATAACTGAACAAGAACATCTTGTTTTCACTTCAGCATTTTCGTGGAAGGAAGAACCGCTGCTATAAGTTGGCTGTACGAAGCGTTCGGAGAGCTTTTGTGAAGTCTACAAAGGCCAGGATTGAGAAGAAGAAGTTCCTGAGAGCGGTAAAGAGCAAGATGTTAGATGTCAACAGTAAAATGGGAAAAGAGCAGAGCTAATGTGTCTGTTTTCCTTGCTGGGGGGCTCTCTGAAAATGTTTTAGCAGCTGGTAAAAAATGCTGTGAATTTAGGGTAGTAGCCTCTCTGTGATCTGAAAAAGATCCCACACTGAAGTACATAGAGGTGTGTCTTACACTGAGAAAACTGTAGGTCTGAATCTGTTATATTTACTAAGTGTGAGTAGATCAGTATGACAGAATGTTTACTTCTAAAATATTTTATCATCTAAGATGAATTTTTACTCTTTCAGCTCTGGATCACTAGGATTGAAGCAGCTTCTCTTGAACATGGTTTGAAATACCCAGCTTTCATAAGCAATCTGCTTAAGGTAAGGGTGGTGCTTGAATAATTGCTTTGATTCAACTTTTCAACAAGTTGGAAAAAATGTCTGATAGTGGTCTTTTTTTAGCGTGATGCAAATTCATTTGTTTATACTCTGAAATTGTGAAGCAGATGTAGTCTGACAAAAGTGTATCAGAAGGTTGCTGGTTGCCATGTAAGAGAAGAACTGCAAGGAACTGAACACACAGTCTCCAATTGCCACTCTTGGAAGAATGGTGGTGAATTAGAACCATTAAGATGAAGAATAATGGTGAATTAAAACCATTAAGAATTGGAACCTGAGAAGGCCGTACCAGCATAGAGCATGGTAAAAAGCTTCTGTCAGACTGAGCTTCTGCCAACATTGTCCTGTTTCCTAGTTCCAGCAATGAAAGTTCTGCTTATGAAAGGAGTTTTACTCAATTCAGAAATTAAATTCTGCCCTAAACCTGTTTCTCTTCCTTAAACGCATAATCCCCTTTTATTGTGGTGGATATCATTGCTCCTCACCGGCCTTTGTCCCCAGATTTTTTACGGCTCATCTTAAGAACAAGGCTAGCAAAATGCTTTTACGTTTGCTGCTACTGCGGGTGTTAAGTGAGAGCTGCCTCTGCTTCACTCGATAAATGTAAAAGTACAGAACTTGGATTTGCAAAAGCAAGCCTAAGAAATCTACTTTTTTGTACTAGCTTTGTGTTTCAGTGGGCGTAGACAATGCAGGTATTTGGTGTCACAGTCCTTTGTTGTTAAACATGCCGGAGAATTGGTCTTAATTTGTTGATACTGTAATTGTAAAATTAAAACTTGTTTCTCTTCGCCATGATGATAACAAACAGGTAGTGTTTCTGCTTCTTCAAGTGGAACTACACATACATTTATAGCGCATTTCAAAACATTTTACCTGTGTTTCAAATAACCGTATAGGTTTTTTTACATGCTTACCGTAACGTAATAGTTTCAGATCTTATATACTCAATCTTTTGCTTATTCTTCTCATGTTGTAACCAAGAGAATCAAGTACTGCCTAAAAGCGAACTGATTTTTCTTCTGAGATGGCTATCCCTTTGTTTCTCGTCTCAGAGCAAGATATTTTTGTAAAGTACTCTCTTAAAAGATCCAAAAGAAACTAATTTTATACAATACCACCTGCTTAGAATAGAAGAGATTCTTCTTGAGTTCTTGGTTTGTATGGGAAACACTTTGAGAAACGCAGTAAACAAACATAGGGCCTTAATATGTCCATGAATGAATAGGCATGTCTGACAGTTCTCTAGTCACGCAAAAATTGTACAATACAGAAATAAAAATATAATTTGCCTTAAAACCTTAAGAAGGCATTGGAGTACTGTTCCTAAAAATTAGAGTACTTAACCAACAATTCTTGCATTTAGTCACAGGTGGAGCTGAATAGGAAAATGCTTGCTGATTTGGCTATCTATGAGCCAAAGACATTCAAGTCCCTAGCTGCCTTAGCCCAGAGGAGGAGACAAGAAGGCTTCCTTGCTGCCCTCGGAGATGGAAAGGAACCAGAGGGGATATTTTCACGTATCGTACACCACTATTGACGCCAGGAATCTACAGATATGTGTAATAAACAGGAACTTGTCTGGCAGGGTAAGCTTGCTCACTGTCTGCAGCTAAGATCAGAGCTGTGGAACAAAATCCTCCAAAGATGATGCTTATAGCAGGGAAGAAGGGTTGGGTCAGGGTGTGAAGTTTGTGTGTGGGTGACTTTTTTTTTCCAATATTTTGTTAGAAATGTGTTAAAATTTATTGTTACAAGTAAAATGCATGGAGTTAAAAATTGCAGCTCAACCTTTGCAGCGGTGAGGCAAGCCTGTTGCAGTTCCAATGTTAAAATATGTATAGAGTGCACATACTTTCTGTTCCGTGAAGAACTTAATAAAGGTGTTTTGTGTGCTTTTTTTTTTTTCTAACTGCTATTGGAAGCACGATTTGAGTAGCGACTCTGGGCGTTGCACAGGGAGGGGAGGGAAACAACACCCCACAACCCTGCTTGGGCGGATTTGGGGAGCCCATAGCACTGGGGGACAGCGGCTTGGTGCTCCTAAAGATTTCGGGATGGACGAGGGCGCTGCCGGCCGCCCCCACAGCCCGAGCAGCCCCCGGGAGCCTGGGCTGAGGCCGAAGCTTATGCCTAGGCCGAGCTGCCCTGAAGCCGCCGCCGCCCGCCACTTCCGCCCGCTCCTCCCAGTTCAAATTCCCAACCGTTGCGTCACGCCGTTCCCCTCAGCCCACGGCCGCGCCAGACGGACTGGCGGCTCAGCCAATCGCCGCCCGGCGTTTCGCAACCCTCCGCCAATAGCAGGCGGCCGGCGAGGGGAAGAAGGCGGGGCTTGTACGTGTGTGTGTGTGAGGGAGCGCGGAGCCGGGCGAGGCGGCGGCACCACAAAATGGCGGCGGGGGCTGGCAGCGCGGCGGCCGTGGCGGCGGTGGGCGGCAGCGGCGGCCCGGCGGGGCCTCAGGCGGTCGGTGTGGCGACGGGGGGAGCCCCCCAAGCGGGGCCAGGCGGCCCCCCGGTGCCGGGCCCCGGCGCGGTGCTGATCGGCGATCGGCTGTACTCGGGGGTGCTGATCACCCTGGAGAACTGCCTGCTGCCCGAGCACACGCTGCGCTTCACGCCGTCCATGAGTAGCGGGCTCGACCCTGACACGGAGACCGAGCTGCGGGTCACCGGCTGCGAGCTCATCCAGGCGGCCGGCATCCTTCTCCGCCTCCCGCAGGTAGGCCTCGGGCCGCGGCCTACTCGCTGCCGTCGGGCAGGCCTCGCCCCGGGATGCAGGCCTCGTACCGGGCGGGTAGGCCTCACACCGGGGGGCGCCGCCGCCACTCGCCGGCCTTCTCTCAGCCCCCCGCGGCCAACGGCCCAGCCCCGGCGGCTCCGGGCCTCCCCGCGGGGCCTGCGGCCTTCCCCAGACGGCAGGAAGCGGCTGAGGGCAGCGCCCCGCCGCCGCCCCGCGGCGCTTTGTTAGGGCCGGGCTCTGGGGAAGGAGGGCTGCTCGGAGAGGTGCGGAGGGAGGGAGCGCCGTGAGGTTTTGTGGGCCGGGGAGATCCTCTCGTGGGCAGGCTCCTCGTTACCTCGGTGGGAAACTTTAAGTCTCCTCGCTACTCGAGCCTCGGGTGTTCAAGTTGTGGTGGTAGCATAACAAAACCGTAATCTGGTTTGACTTCCTCCCCACACCAAAAAAGTATTTCTGTGGGTTCATATCACAACTTTGGATTTTGCTGGGTCTAACATTTTGGGTCTTTTAAATTTAATGCATGCGTTTCATCCAAAGATGGGATTTGTGGTGTCGATACCATTTCAGACAACTCCATTCATGATTAAGATAGTAATGCAACTTTTCTTTAGATACTACTGAACTTAATTCCAAATTTAAATACCGCTTAAGTAGCTTTCTTGATTTTAAACCTGTTGAAATCTGACTTTTTTCTCTAGAGCCACAAATAATTTTATTAATATCTGTTTTGGCTTTTTCCTTTTTAGGTGGCAATGGCTACAGGACAGGTGCTATTTCAGCGTTTTTTTTACACTAAGTCTTTTGTGAAGCATTCCATGGAGGTAAGGAAATCTACTAAACTGATTTGATCTTTATCACTTTTGCCTAGTTCTCAACCTAGATGTGATCAGCATTTGCATCTATAGATGTGATTTACTGGTTGACATGACTTTACAGAGCTACGTAGTACTGATTTTGGCAAGGTTTTCAGTATTTCCTGTTTTTACCACCGTTTTCTCTTGTTATCCCTCCTTAAGCTGTTGGAGGCGATCAGTTCCAGATTTGAGCAAAACATCAGTGTCTTGCAATACTTGTATTTCAGCATGTGTCAATGGCCTGTGTTCACCTGGCATCCAAAATCGAAGAAGCACCAAGGCGCATAAGGGATGTAATTAACGTGTTCCATCGTCTTCGACATCTGCGAGAAAAAAAGTAGGTTTAGACTCTGAAATAATCTGAAGTTGTTTTGTATTTTAATCGTTAAACTTAATGGGCTGATACTTGCATCATTCCCTGTTTAATTAATCAGGGAACATCTTGAAAAGATCTCACTAAGGAAAAAAGTGAGTTGACGAACTTTAAAGGTTTTTGATGTTATGAATAGCAGCAGTGTCCTTCATTTTTATGTGGACATGGCTTAACTTACGTATAAGTATCCCTTGATGTTAAGTTCATCTTTGGAATTTGAAATTGTTTGCAGAAAACCTGTACCTCTAATACTGGATCAGGAGTATGTGAACTTGAAGAACCAAATAATTAAGGCTGAAAGAAGAGTTTTAAAGGAGTTGGGATTTTGTGTTCACGTCAAGCATCCTCATAAGGTTTGTACTGTATAAGTTAACTTTGTAATCGGTACTTATTATGGTATAAATGCTTTGAGTAGACTGCTTCACTGCATGGAAGCTGTTTGGTTTGTACCTGATAACACTAGTTAATTCCATAAAGCTAGCTTCTTATGATGTCTTCTTTCTCATTTAAGAGTTTCTTACTAGTTGGTCTTGTGTCACTGCTGAATGACGACTGGAGGTGGATGCAGATGTGAAGTATTCCTTCAAGTCCGAGATAACTTGAATACTTTGCTTTTAGAACAAAATCTATTTATGTGCATAGTTGAAGTTTTCTAACACCAAAGCTACCTAAACGTGGAATCTTACACAGAAAGGAATTTGGAGATCTAGGGTCATGATATCTTATCATCGGAGAAATACTATCAATTTTTGTGGAAACATGATGAGGTTATGAGCCCACATGAGCTACTTAGCAGTGTTTCTTCTAAAAGGTACAAGTGTGAAGGGCTTGACTTGAAAAGAAACAAAGATTCTCTATTTAAATATATGCCAGACTGGGATGATACTTCAAAGACATACCAACTGTAAGCATCTAAGTTCTTACACTAGTACCATCAGTATTTCCATTATAGCTGTTTGGTACCAGCTGATAAGGATGGTAAAAACTCTATTCAGAAGCAGCAGAACTTGGTATTTTGCGCTTTTTTCCCTAAAAGCTGCTATTGTAGTAGCTTCACATTTTCTTTGTGAGCCTACTTGATTTTCAGAAATGCCAGTAACCCCAGAGGGCAGTTGGACTTTGAATGGTATACGTATGTATCTGTTAGTCTGCATCCTGTTGTTTTCCTTTCAAACCTAAGAAGGGCCTAGACCTGAACACACCAGTGACACAAAACACATGAGGTCTGTTCTCTGCAAATGCTGTTACACTTCAATTGTTACCTATTACAGCTAGCTGTATTTTTCCCAAGTTACAGCTAAAAAGGAGTCATGAATTGTATAGGAGAACATATCTAGCTTGAAAACAGTTGAAGAGGAGACTTCTAGATGAATAGCATGATGACTGAGCTCAGAAGACGGAGAGCTAGGAAGGTCAGATCTGGTCGTGTGTCAACTCACAGCAACTTTTGCATTGGAGAGCAGAAGTTGTGTGGGTGAACCCTGGACATGTTGCAGACGCTCGTGGAGTGTCTTAGAGCTTGAAAGAAAATAGCGGATGCCTCGTGGATGTCCCTCTGAAATATATAGGTGGCTCTCAAGATTCTTGTTAATAACGCAATAACCCATATCTTCCAGATAATCGTTATGTACCTTCAGGTATTAGAATGTGAACGTAACCAACACCTGGTCCAGACTTCATGGTAAGTTGATTTTCTTTGTTCTAAGAGACCAGCAGGGGCAGTAGCAGAAATATGTCACTTGAGGCACTCTGGGCAACAATGCTCAGAAGTGACTGTGGGCCACACCAGACAGCTCCAGTGTTTCTTGGAGTGCCCCAAACTACTACCCAAATGTTGATCGTCCTCTTAAGTTTGAGGCACTGTTTTAATGGTAAGGTAGCTTTCCGCCCTGACTTCTCACTTCCCTCCTCTCTGCTTTCACCTTTCAGCTGAAGGGAAAATGTTGATTAGTTTATGGTTTTCTGGTTTTCTTGTGGTTTTTTGTTTGCTTTTTGTTCTTTGGAGGAAAACCGTGTAGGTAAAGTCTGTTATCAGTGCTGGGAAATGGCCTTTCCCGGCGCTTGAGCTTGATTACAGGTGTGTCAAAACCTCTCAGCACAGATAAATTTCTCTTATCCGTATGGATAATGCAAGGTATCAGCTTCTAAGACTGGATAAACTCATTGTTCTCATGTTTGCCAAGGAACGTCCTCTGCCTTGTTGCTCTCCTTACAATAAAGATTTTCTTGGGTTTGGGAAGTTTATGTAAAATTCTCGGTCTTAAACATACATAGATAACGCTTTTAAACAATAGTGCTTTTGAACAGTACCATGGTTTAAAAATCTTGAGTGAATCCAAAGATCATATTTCTGCTGACTGAACTGTCTGGTACTGTGACCTGTGTGTAGAGAACCAGTTTTGACTTTTCTTTTCTGTACTCTTTTAATCAAAGGGTAGCCTCTGAGGGTAAGTGACTAAGACTTCTCCTCTGCTGCCCAAGCGCTATGGTGCAGGGATAACTGCCGTCTTCAGTCAAACCAAAGCAGGCTCTCCAAAGAGAAGGCTGACTCTAGACAGGTGGTATACACACGATAGTATAGTAACTGGCCAACTACTTCTTGTGCTTATACTCTTCAACTTATTTATTTTCGTTGTGCTTTTTGACTGTTGTATATTTCATAGCTTGGTTGTTAATATTCTGAATGGTTTTTAATGTTAAACTTTTATAACTATTAAAGTTGTGTGCTCTTAGATGATAAAGCAAATGAAGCTGGGATTTAAGTCATAAAGTGATGAAGTAACAGAAAAAAAATCTAGTTTCCATTTGTAAATCAGAGAGAAAATACTATGTAATACTGATCCAGGACTTAAAAATAACTTTCTGCTACCAGTATTCCTAGTCCCATTGCATGTGGGTCCCTTCAACTTGGGATATCCTCTCAAGTATTCAGATGTGAGTTTCTTATTGCTCATTACCGGTTTTCTGCTCCTTACGAAAGGAAGGAGTAGGTGAGGAGGAAGGAAGAAATCCCATTTGAGAAACATTCCAGATGTAAAAATAACACTCATGTACTGATGCTTGTAGCTACCAGTACTTAAAATGGGTGGATATCCAGTGCAATTGTCTTTTTTTTTAGTATGCATTTTTACAACATGACCTTTTCCTTAAAATACTGTGACAAGGATTCATTTCCTCATGTGTCTGATTCTGAGCCCACAGGGAAAGCCAAGCTTGGAAGCAGCCATGTTTTTTCAACTTGGGAAGTTAGGAAAAGGATCCGTGACTTTCAAATGTTTGAAGTACCACTTTTCTATTCATCTTCTAGTTGGCAAAAGATTTGTTCCGTCTTCTGGAGGAGTGAAGGGAGAGCAATCTGATCACTAGGTTTTAAAGTTCTTTTCTTCCAGAAAGATGAGCTCATGTTTAGCCCTGCTTCTCCAGGGCAGCAGTTGCTCTTTGTATAAGCAAGAATGTAAGATGTCTGGGATGGAGTTTGAGACTCAGAAGTTTCAAGTTCTTTTTTGCTATCCTGTCTAAACTGGATACAGGTGTCTAGACTGTGGTCTCTGTTTTGGATGTCTTGGGGCATAGTGAATCCTTACATACTGGGTATCCATATGAACAATTACTGCTTTTGGAAAGCTTATTTTATTGAGGACATTGTTTTCTGATTTGGAAAGCTTATTTTATTGAGGACATTGTTTTCTGATTTTAGCTCTTCCCTATCTGATACTTTGCTTGGCATGTGCTCAAAAATCTAGATCTTTTTTAAGCACTTCAGCTGACAGATTCAGAGGAAGTTACGTTGTGTATTTAAGACTTTAGAAGAATAATTGTCAAGTGTACTGACTGGAATATTATATGCAATATTTTACAGTTTTCTCATTCCTTGAATATTCATTTTAAGCAACCTTGTTGAAACGGGACAATTTGGAAACCATATTTCATATGCCAAAGAAGAGATGTGCCTGAATACTGAGTATTCTCCCAAACTGATGTTTCCAAACACCCTGATTTCTTCTATGTCTGCTTTTTGCATCGAAAAGAATTCTGTTCTGGACGGAAAGTAATGCTTCCAAAGGAAAACGGATCCCTTAAATCTCCAGTGGAAGCTGCCGTGTGCTGAAGTGGACCATATTTCCATGGGAGGACTGCCACAGGAGCTGTTGCTTTCAGCAAACCATCTGAGTTGAGACATTGCAGAGAAACATGTGAACCTAAAAGTCTATAACTGAGTACTCCAGATTATATTGTATGTTGTCTTGAGGAAAATACTTGGCTAGTGCATGAGAGCAAGCCAGTCAAGATCCAGAGGGAAAAGTGAAGTTAAAATTGGTTCTCTTCTCACAACTGAATTTTCAGCAGCCAGTCAGTCAGACTTAATTCCTGTCACACTTCCCTTCCCTTGAGGGATTTTTTTAGTAAAATAATTCAGCTTTTCTTCAGGTTTACAGGAGTGTATTGTTGAAGTCTAGTAACTGAACGCAGAAAGAAATAATAGTTTTAGAAGTTTTATTGGGGAAAAAAGGGGGGTGTGGGGGGTTGGAAGACTGTTGTGCCCTGCAACTCTGTTGATATCCTGTCTTTCAGGAATTACATGAATGATAGCCTGAGAACAGATGTCTTTGTAAGATTTCAGCCAGAAAGCATTGCCTGTGCATGTATTTACCTTGCAGCTAGAACATTGGAGGTGAGCGTACAGTTCCATTAACTTCAAGTTTGTTAGCTCTTCTAATAGAAGCAGAAAACCTGAGCGTTTCTTCCCATTCCTTTCAGATTCCACTTCCTAATCGTCCGCACTGGTTTTTACTCTTTGGAACAACAGAGGAAGAGATTCAAGAAATCTGCTTAAAAATCTTGCAGCTCTATACTAGGAAAAAGGTTTGTTTTTCTTTATAACCTAACCTTCGGTAGGACTGCAGTTTAAAACCTGAGTTGGAAAACCTTTTATGTGAAATTAGCTGCAAGCTTAGTATGTTAGTGGAACAAGTTACTTACTGGTCATAGGATCTGCGTGTCTTTGTATCTGTATTCCCCACCCACTCCCCTTGCTGTGAGTAAACAAAGTGTAGTTCACTGGGTTTTGTCATAAGCAGGCTCCTGTCCTTACAGGTTGATTTGTCTGATCTGGAAAGTAAAGTGGAAAAGAAGAAACTGGCAATTGAAGAGGCAAAAGCACAAGCTAAAGGTCTGCTACCTGAAGGAGCCCCAAATTTGGATAACCCATCAGGATTTTCCCCTGCACCAAAAAATGGTGAGTTGTGGATGAGTTGTTGGAATGCTTTCTCATCTCTTATGTATATTTATACTTTGGGGATAAATACGTCGTTCTTTGGTTTTTTTTTTGAGCAGGTTTCTATCAGTTATCCCAATGGCAGATCTTGAATAGCATTGTAACTTTTAAATTCTTGAGATAGGTAAAGGCTAAAATCAAATTAGTATAAAGCTAGCTTAAACTTAGACAGTAGAGAGACTTGCTCCAATGTGGTTTTGGCAATAAACTTAAACGCTTGCAGTTGGCTTGTTGTGCTATAGGAGTATTAGAGCACGCATATGACTAGGAACTCTGGCAAAAGTAGTGTTTCTGGGTGAGAGGTGTGGAATACTTTCCTGCATACTTGGTCTGAGACTTCCAGTCTACATCATCAGTTTACCCTTAAAAAGAGGGAATCATTAGCAAGAGAAAAAATTTACTCTTCTGCCTTATTGGAGTGGCTTTGTGAGCAGCATGCTGCTCTTGCAGTTAACTCCTTGGCGTTACTTTGGCAGTAATGTCTCAGTACTTTGGCAGAAGTGTTTCAGATTGAATTCTGTTCTGCCTTCTTTGAAGTTCTTCAGATCTGCTTCTTGTGGGTGCTTGTGTGTGCATTCGTGTGTGCACTTGTACCCGAGCAGCATGTATGCAGTAAAGGTTATTACAAAGAAAATGAAGCAGGGTGGGGGAAGGCTTCAGTCTTTACCCTTTTCCAGTTAGTACCCAAACTTTCAAAAATAAGGTAACCAAAGTTTCTTTTTCTAGAGTCTCCAAAAGAGGTTAAAGGAAATAAACCCTCACCGCTACCTGTTCAGGCAATGAAGAATGCTAAAAGGAAAACAGAGGCAACAAAAAGAACGGCTTCAAATAGTCCAGTGAATGGGTAAGGCTTTTGTTACAAAAAAGTTCATTTTTTCCCCATTATTATTTTGAACAATTTTTTACCATGTTTTTTGTTTCTGGCAGCGTTCAGAAAGGAAGGGAAAGCAGAAGTCGAAGTGGAAGTCGAGATCAAAGTTACTCAAGATCACCATCCAGATCCGCATCTCCTAAGCACAGGTATGGACTCTTGTAAAAGGAGGGCATGCTGTTAGAGAACCTCCCACACTACTGTGCTGAAGTGCTAAAATATGTTCTCAGGGAGTGAGCTTGGTGGTTTTTCCACCAGGGAGGCTGTGACATAATAAACCAGTGTTTACTACTCCAGAAACATTATGGCTGATGGCTCACAGAGCAGGGGAGTTGCAGTGTCTGACCTTGTAACGCTTGCAGCTTTTAAGTCTACTTGGCAGAGCTCTATCAGGATGTTTGCTGATTTCGGTCTGTTTATTGGTGACGTGTGGCCCAGGCAGCAGGGTTAGCTTGGTTTGTTTGCTTATTTATTTAAAGCTGGGGATTTGTCTACAACCTGTAGGAAGTTGTTACTACTAAAATAGAACCATGATTCCCATGGAGGGGAAACTTAAGAGACAGTAGAGGAGTAGGTATCGACTCCAGTCTTGTGCAGTTTGGTAATATTATAACTGAAACAGGAGAAGTAGCTTTATCTTCGTTTGGTTGGCAGCACTTTAAATGTAGAAGTTAGATACCTGTGCATTTTTTCAAAGCCATGAGGGAGAAATTTAGAACTGTGACACAACTGCTGTGTTCCAAACGGATGGGGGTTCCTAACAGCCAGTACTTACACTGGGACCAGAGGGATCGAGTCTGGGGCATGCGATTGGTTTTCATGGGATACAGAATCAAGTGTTTGGCCTCAAACTGTGCAGGCCTACAGTGAGAAGCATGTCTGTATGGTACTTAGGGGGTGTGGATGTATTGTGGCTACATTTAGGAGCTAATGTGGAGTAGTTCTACTTGGAAAATCATACGCTTTCTTTCCTGTTCTTTCTTCCATAGGAAAAGTGAAAGTTATTCCACGTCAAGTGGCTCCAAGTCCCATAGCCGTTCGAGGAGCCGCAGTGACTCTCCCCCAAGACAGTTCAACCACAGTTCCAGTTACAAAGGTTCCAAGATGAGAAGTTACAAGAAATCAAAAGACTATAAATACTCGGCACACAAACCACGGAAGTCGCGCAGCAGGAGCTCGTCGCGTTCCAGGAGCCGGTCCCGGGAGCGCTCTGATCATTCAGGGAAGTACAAGAAGAAGAGTCACTACTACAGAAATCACAGGCATGAGCGTTCACGCTCCTACGAGCGAGCAAGTCATCGCTATGACCGCGACCATCCTGGCCACAGTAGGCACAGGCGATGAGCAGTAGAAAAAGGTCTTTCCTTTGGAATTTAAGCTGTGGAGCTCTTCTCCATTTGGCCTTTGCAGCATAGGGTTAACCTGGCTTGTAAACCACGTGGCTTCAGTAATGTCTATTCTGCTGGTAACTCTGTACTTACTATCATGAATCCAAAGGAAAGATGCGAACGAGACAGAATGATACAAAGGACTGATAATTGTCTCGGTGACTGTTTTGCTGGCGCGTCACCTAAAAACACTGCAGAGCTTGGCTCTGGATGCTCTATGCCTGCTCTTTAGTAATTTACCTACCATAGCGCAGTGCTTGGGCCTTCCAGTTCTGCAGCGGGACCTCCCTTACTCAGTAGCACTGGGAATACCGTGCTGAAAGGTCCTTCCCTGTGCAACTGGAAGGCTCGAGACTGTTCATAAAAACCATTGGAGTGGCTTGGTGCTAACAAAGCTGTCTTTTCATACTGACTCAATGATGTTGTACAAATGTAAGGTGACTTTTTTAGAACCGATGCCTATATTAGGTTATATATGTGTATATATATTTTGCAGTGTTACAGTACAGTATGGGAGTACGGCCTTACTAGCCTTTACACTTTACCCACAATGTAAATAAGCATTTGTTTAATACAGGTGGAAGATATATACGGAAAATTCAAAACTTGAACTCTATCAAAAGACTTGTGTAGAAAATTCTGATAAATGTGAAAGTATTTAGCTCTGTGTATTGAGAGTAGTATATTTTTTATCTGTGCAATGCTGTGTGCAGGCCACCAGCTCATAAGACGTTTCCTATATATACATTTTAAGTGGTTTGAAATTCTTTACTCAGGATCTTTGACACTGAAGAATTAGTAGTTTGTCAATCTGCATGCTTGTTGAAGAACAGCATTTTAAAAATAGCAAGAAAACCCACAGCCCAGTAGTATCAGTTCTAGTGGTATATCTGAGCTGTCACACTCATGCTCCCTAATTTCATTAAAATATTTGCTTTTATATTAAATTCACTTCATAGTAGTTTCTTATGAGCTATACCACTGTGCCTACTCATAAGGAAAGAAAAAAATTGGTGGTGAATTGAAAAGATTTTAAAAAATCGTGGTAGACTAAAGACTAACCTCAGATGTTACACCCTGAATATAGATACTGCAGGTGTTGTGCTGGGGCCATCCTGCAGGAGTAATTGGTGCCAGCGTGTGAAATAAGGTACTTTTATTTCAGCTGTGTCACTAGATCTTCCTAGGAGCACTGCCTGCTGTTTTAACTTTTCTCTGTCTGCTGTGGGGGAAAATGAGATTCATGAGAGATCTTTGTGGTGAATTTTGCAGGTGCCTCACTGTGACAACACTGAGTGTGACACTTAGTCCAAACCAGTCTCATTGCAACCTTAGTTTTTGATGTAAAGGCAAATCAGCTGACAGGGTTTGCAGTCATCCTTCAGCCAACCTCTACCCTACTACTTGAGCTGGAGATTGCACAGGATTACTGTGGCATAACCAGTGGGCCTGTTCTTTGTGATTTTGACTTAATTTCTGTTTGAACCAGGTAGATGTATTCTGTTCCGTGATAGAAATTGCTGCTTCCCAGTTAACACAGTTAACGTACCTGTTCTAAACACATTGTTACTCGTTAGTTTCAGTAGGTGTCCCTGTATTTCCTGTCTGGGGAGAAGATTCATTATTCCTGGTCACCTCACACTAGTAGCTGTCATTTGTAGATCTTTACCGTATTTCCGATTACATTTCAGCTGAGAAAATACAATTAACTGAGGTAGGCAGCGGATCGAGGGAAAGCCCTGTGGAGCTTCAACAGAGCACTACTGTGGAATGTGATTTGTAAGTCAGGTAGGGGAAAGATACTAGTATGAAGCTGTGCTGACTGGTTTTAACTGGAGTAGCCTCTTGTTTTATCTGTTCCTGAATCAGCAAACTCTACACCTTATCTTGACCTTTGCACACGGATGGAAACTAATTTTTCCATACCTGGTATGCTAAATAATTGAGTAGAAGTCAAAGGATTAAAGTAGCGTAAAGATAATGCACTATTAAAAGTAACTTTGATCTATTGGAGGTGTTTCTAATACAAACCAACCCAAGTAACAGTGCTCTCTAAAGAGTTCCCATTTCAAGTCTTTTTACTTCTTACTGCCTGGCTATTACTTGGAGCAAGTCAACCTCAGATCTGTTTACTAATTGCAGTTCTCAAAGGTAGTCAGTGTTTCCTTATTCGATTACTTCATTCTGCTCTGGATGCTTCCCAAACTGCCACTGTCCATTTCCTGAGGTAAGGCGTGGAGGGGGAGGCAGGTTTCACAGCTGCCACTTCCTCCAGAAAGACTTTGGGAGGAATTAAGTCTGCTAGCACTAGGCATGACTGCCATCCAGCGCAAGTAGCGTGGATGAAGATAAAGGTAAGATGCAGGCTATGTACATTTTTCAGGATGAACACCGTGTCACTTTGCAGAAGAACAAACAGGTGTGTTTTACAAACTACTGTGCTTATGTACAGTGCTAAATAAGCAATCATCTCCTTGAACATTTGTTAAAATCTGGACAGGAAGAAAGCAAGAGAGAAAGTGTGTGTGTATTTGTGCATTAACGTGGTTTGGTTCCAAAACAAAAGGGATTATATCACAGGATTAAAGGACATCCTGTTCCAGGAGAGAACAACCTGTCTTCACCAGCAAAAAGCCCAATACAGATAGCTACACAGAATGTCTTGGCAGTAAGACAGGGTTGTGAGAAGATGCTCAGAGTAGCTAGAGGAAGTGTAAAACAGAACTGTTGAAATACGGGGGCTGAGTCATCAGGCTGGAGTAGCTGCACCTCTGAGAGAGGTGTGCTTGTTTTTACTCTGGTGTAGCCAAAGCCGTAAGGGCAGGCAGTGCATTGTTTCACTTTGCTCAGAAAATCCATGATTAAAGGCTCACCACATGCATGCAAATTCCCACAGAGTTGATAAACACAAGTAGTTTTTCTGCCTTTACTGTGCTGAAGGCTGAGAGCTCTATTACCTGTCCCACCTTAGGGATGGCCATGGCAGGTGCTAATAACCTGCTCACAACTTCATAGCCCTTCACTCCAGAGCTGTGACTGGAATTCTTTGCACTGACCCAGCCTAATCACAAATGGCTAAGGAAGCATCGATTTAATTCAGCTGTTTTAAGCGTTCTGTTAGTTTAGGCCCCTACAATTGATGCTTTTGTGGAGTGGTGAAGGCATTATGTGGGGCAGAACATGGATTTCTCTCTGACTTAAAATGTACCTGGCAGACATCTGACTGTGATGAACAGCAGTGGCGCTGGTCCTCTCCCCTGTATGGTAATGAGTAAAGTGCATGAGTAACAAGTACAGGTGATCTCCAGGAGATTACAGAACTGGAACTCATGGGATTCTTTGTCACTGCAGTAGAAAGTCCTGGACTTGTGAAAACACTTTGAAAATCATCAAGCTGGGGCTCACGTTATATGGTAGGAGTGAGGGAGAAGCATACGAATCCTTCATGTTTGCCATCTCTAAACAGGATTGAGTAAACAAGGCTTGGGCTTTCTGTGATCAGATAAGCAGCTTTAAGTTCCCTGTTAGAGCTGGGCGCTGGACCCTTTGCACCTATCCGGTGGGAGAGGTTCACCTCTTGGAAACTGAACCCCTTCACCGCCCAGCTCACTGCACGTGTCTTTGGAGAGCAGACAGAAGTGTTGGAGCTGGTTGCTGCCTCTGAAGCCAGCCTAAGATCTTCTAATGGGGCCAGGTCTGAAGTGCTACAACTGATCCCGGCTTCGGCTTACGGCAGAGCCTTTTGGGCACTGCTGGGAAGGGTGGCTGCTCCTCTCAAGTTTGACTTCCTAGACTGTTCATACTGAACCCTGCTGACCTGTGGCTGTGGATTAGTAATTAGAAATCACTTAGATGGAGTGTCTGTTTTTAAACCCTATGTTTCTTGTTTGTCGTCAGATTATCACTAATAAAGATTTGGAGTTCTGCAAGCACTACAAATAACCTAGTACTCTGATAGTTGGGTGGAAAAAAGTGCCAGAGACCTACAGAAACACGGCCTTGCAGCGTGGCCTGCACAATGACTAACCCAAGCCAAAGAGCCCTGTGAATGGAGCTCGCTCACAGAAATTGCAAGTAGCAATTATTTAAGAGTATTGCTTCACCAAAAAAGGGGAGTTTTCTCCATTGTGCTGTTGCCAGGCAACCCTTGTTTTTATTGCCCTTAAATGTGGGTGAGAAATTACTGAGCAAAGCATTTCTGTCTTCGGTGTAACTCAACTCAGGTTGAACTAAATGACATAAAAATTTGCCCTGTTAGATTGTGAGTGACTGTATGCTGAAATCTGGATGTGACTTTGAGTCAAAATAGGCCTAGAGGAACTAGCTTACAGTAAGCAGAACGCAGTTAAAAGCCTTGGCAGACAGAGCAGTAACACCTGGAACAGAGATGATGAGAGCTGAGGTGAGAAGCTTAGCTGAGGGTGGGCAGACTAATGTTGGATGCAATTCAACTCCCGCTGGTGAAGTCTTGTGCTGGAGCTGGCGGTGGTTTGCAGTCTCCAGCCCATCAAGGAGCTCTGGGCAGCGTTTCTCAAAGGTACCCAGCTCTGTCTTGTGACTTGGAGGGCATGATCTGTCTCTGCCCCAATATCCCTAGCTATGAAAGAAGAAGAATAGCTTTTTGTTTTTAGGAAAAGGTTGGAGTTTTGCATCTGAGAAGCATTATGCAGAATTCAGTACAGGTCGGTTCTGTGTCATGACAATAGCAGGAACTTTCAGTACGTTTGTTTTTTTTTTCAGAGGGAATTAAATAATCTTCCTTGGGTTAGACTGTTTCATTCCTTTCAAGCCACTCTGAATCCCAGAGGAGAAACGAGCACCCTCACAATGAAACCCTGTGCGTGAAGTCCTGGCTGCGCTCTGGCAGTGACGGACTCGCATTGACTTCAGAGGGATTTGACCCTTTTTGTTCTGCTGGGCAGCATGAAGGATGCTGGCAGAAGAATGCTTAGAACAGCTCAGTGGAGTGGTGCTTCCACAGGCAGGAGCCAGCTTAGAGGAGGAACATGGATAACAAACGTGTGAGAAATTGAAGGCAAATTACAGTGGAACAGTTAAAACTGATGATTATTGATGTAATCTGCAGTTACCAGCAATTATTTAATTGCAAGTGCAGCACCAACTCTGGTGTGAAGTGCTTAATTGGTGTCTCCAGTGGCTCAGGTGAGTGGAGCTGTTATGATTACATCAGTCCCAACTTTCCCCTTCCCAGAGGATGTCCCAGGACGTCCTGGGATGTTCAGTGCTCGTGCAGCAGCTGCCTGTGTGCGCAGCCATGGGCCCAGCCGGCGCTGCCACTGGGAACTCGCCCCACGTGCACAAAATCCCAGCCATGCCCAGCAGCGCTGGCACTCCTACGTGCTGACAGCAAGGTCGAATAAATGATAAAAGCACAAAGATGTCAATTAAGTTGTCTTGTGCCTGACAGGGACTCTTTGAAAATTCTCCAAAACCAACAAAATGCTGTTAGTAATGCACAAAAAGAATTTGGGAGAAAGGAGAAAAACAGGTGTCGGGATACAGGGTGACCTTACAGCTGGCTTGTTGCTGCACCAGATCTTTGCACAAAGATGAACTTTTCCCACAAGTTTTAGAGAACGGTGAAATATAAATCAGAGGACCCAGTTTAAACGAAGGGTGATGGATCCATGCATTAATTTTCATGTGTCAGGGCAACAATCAGACGGATTTTGATGCTCTGGAGCCCCTTGATGTTAGCCAGATCTTTGATTTGTGTGCACGTGGATGAGCACTTGCAGTTTGTGCAGGGCTGAATATGGATTTGTTCCAAAGCTCCCTACACAAAACTGAAGTCCTAGCTGCAATCAGCCCCCCAGACAACGCTGTTCAAAGCTGCCAAACCTTGAGAGGAAGGAGGGCTTGGAGACCCTCCCCGAGGGTCCTGGTGTAGAGCACTCGCAGTTGATCCTCTCATGGCAACGAGTTCGTGTCTGTCTTTGCTTTCCCTTATGCAAGCCATGCCCCAAAGCCAGGAGAGGACAGGATGTGGAAAGGGTAAGAGGGATATTCCTGCTGCCCCAGAGCTTCGATACCACAGCTGCAGCTTTCAAGGCCAGGCAGCGTGAATGCTCCTGCAGGCTTGCTCGAGCTGACATGAAGCTGCTGCATAGCCAGGAGCTGAGCTGCGATTCTCCAAACCCCAGCTGAGCACCCCAAGCTTGCACCCTGGAAGGTCAGGATGGACCTGGTTCCCAGCTGCTGTGTGTCAGCATCTCTGCGCTGGGGTGAGTGGGGTTGTGCTGACTTTCACACCAAGGCTTGGCTACGTGTCCGTGACTGCAAATGAGCAGAAACTCTGAAAACCAAGGTGGCCGTGCCCCTTTGGCGTGAGTCATCCATCGTGGAAGTGCAATTTCTGGGTGTTGTCCCCTGACCTATGGCTCAGTGGCCTCGAGGCAAGTCATTTCACCTCTGTTCCCCAGCAGCGAAGAGGAGCCAGTTCTGCTTGCTGCTTTTGCTATTTATTTTCAGACCTATCAGGGAAAGGAGCAATTTACGGCAGATATTGCCCTCGCGGTTTGTTTGCAAAGCACTGTGAGTGTTTATGATGCCATAAAAAGGCAGCGTAGCATAATTGACCACAACATGCTTTGCATTTAAAACTTTTGCAATGGACAAACACTTTGTGTCCGCTAAACCTTGGACTCAACTTCCTCCTGAATGCTCAGGGCCTCGGAACTCGCTGTCCTGGAGGAAGGGAGCAGCCTGGGGACTGCTCTGTGCAGCAGGAGCTGGGTCAGCAGAAGTAAGCATCACAGCCGTGACTTTCTGCACAAAGATAACAGAACTACCGAGCGAGAAGCTGTGTCACTGGGCAGCTTGGCTTGTCGTCAGTGCTTTGTGCGTATGTCTAAGCACTGACTGGGCTGAGATAGGAGGAATCGCTGCAAGTATCTTGTAGTCTTTGTCTCAGCCTTGTAGTGTGATGTGTTTTCTGCTTTCTTTTGAGCTACCCAGAAGCAATAGCTGTTTTCAGATATAAAGATACTGCACATTATTTTGAGCTACTGCAGTTGTTTCCCCTCATTAAGGATACTGGGCTGGCTCAGTGTCTTTGGGGGGCTTTTCCACGAAATCCGAACAAATCACCCAAGCTTTGTGCTGTAGTTTACCAAGAGAACGGCGAGGAGATGTCCCTGCCGCACCTCAGAATTAACCCAACGCTTCCAAACCGCACCGAGCCTCCGACGAAGGAAATAACGAGGGCCCGGGGCGGCAGCACCCGGCCAAGCCGCCTCCCGGGGGGGCTGCGGGGAGGGAGGAGGCTCCGAGCCGAGCTGAGCCGGGCCGGGCCGGGCGGGGCGGCGGGGGCGGGATGGGGGCGGCGGTGCCGGCTCCGCGCCGCGCAGGTTAAGAACCGCGTGGGGCCGCGGTGGAACCAGAGCGAGCCGCGCCGAGCCGCGTTAAAAGCCGTGCCGAGCCCTGCCGAGCCGTGCCAGCATGGCCCAGCCCCGCTGCCGCTCCGTGCTCATCACCGGCTGCAGCCGCGGCATCGGGCTGGGGCTGGTGCGGGGGCTCGCAGCCTCCAGCCCCTGCCCCGAGCTGGTTTTCGCGACGTGCCGCTACCCCGAGAAGGCGCAGGTAAGCGGCAGGGGGAGGATGGGGACCCCCGGGCAGTGCGGACCCGGGCCCGGAGCCGGGGCTGTGGAAGTCTCCGGGGGAAAGGGGTTGGGGTTGTGGAGCCTTGCGAGAGCTCCCGAGGGGAGCAGAAGGGAGCTGGGACCCTCCCGGGGGTTCTCGCAGCTGCAGCATCTCGTCCCGCGCTGCGTTTGCATCTGGAGGTGGAAGCAGGTCCTGGGCTCTCCAGCCCTGCATGGACCTGCAGCCCCAGGAGTCCAGGAAATTGCTCCTTGCCTCTTCTGCCTGCTGTGTCTGTGCCCTGGCTGTCCTTCCCCTTTTTCTGCTGGACTTAAAACAACCAAGAAAGCCCAAGCAAGCGATGGTTTAAAGCACTCTTCTTGGCAGTGCCCTTCCTGGCCAGGTAGGGACCGGCGCCTCCTGCTCGAGATGAGTTACATTGTGTTAGTGCTGCTGGCGAATTCACTCGCAGTCCTTTCAGCCAGCGTCCCTCTCGCTACAGCACAGCAGCAATGTGTCAGGACTCCTCCTCCTCCCCGTTCCTGTCCCTAGACTGTTACATGCGAATGTCAAACAAATAAAAAGCACTCCCCAAGCCTTCGGGAACAAGCTGATAACGAGGGTTTTCTGCCTGCTCCCTCTGTTGCATCTCCAGCCTGATCTTGACTCTCCCCGGGAAGGCAGAACGGTGCTGGGGCAGCGCTGCATGCACACAGGTATCAGCCTCCTCTTTTCCTGGGAGCACTTTCCAGTGCCCTGGGGCTGCAAGGATCCAAGCTGTCAGCTCTGCCCCGCTCAGCCCCCTGCGTGTTCCTGCAAGAACTTGGCAGAACTGATACCAAAAGCCCTGCTTCTGCAGGGTACAAGGCTGGAGAGGAGAGGCAAGTTCCCCAGCCTTGCAGGGGGTTTTTATTCTTAGTGCAAACCATGATGCCACCACGCCACCAATAAGCATCACGAAGCAACTTCTACTGCTTAGCTACCCAAAAACTTCAGCAGCCGGTGCAGAGGCTCCCGTTCAAGGCTGCTAGTGCAGGGCTGGGCAGACCATTCGCAGGCTGACCATTCGGCCCCCCAGCAGCATCGTGCCGCTCTGCGGGTACATACAAAACTGAAGGAGAAGGTTTTAGTCTTGTTCTTGATGCTAGAACAGCCCATCCAGCACAAAGGCACAGTTAGGGCATTCCTGAATCAGACTGCCCTGAAACGGTCCGGAGACTGAAATGCGGAGCGCGAGCTGCCTTTCCACTACGCGAGCTCCCGAACTAGTACTCGCTCACACTGTTTGCTTTTATCTCCTTTTACAAGAGCTGGCGTTTGTCCCAGCTGTGTTTCCTATTGGTGATTGCACAACGGCGAGGTGCAGTTGTGGTACAGGAAGCTAGCAGAGACATACGAGCTGCTGGGAGATAGAAATCTCCCTCGGGTGTTTGTTCTAAAGCTGCTTTAGCTGGTGCTGGGGGAGGATCTCGTTCCCTAACTGCCCCTCGTGTCCAGCACTGATTTCCCCTCAGAATAATCTTTCCCCTCAGAATAATCTTGCATCAGTTAGGTGGCAAACCTGAACGGATCCTTCAAGAGGAAGAGCTTCCTAGGAAGCGTTACACAGATAATATCTTAATGCAAGTTTCTACGATGCTCTATTATTTTTATTTTTATTTTTTGCATTGCCAGTACTTAAAAACCTTGAGCAGAAAGGCTGCTAAACCTGCACAGGAGGACAAGATAGTCTTCAAATAGCTCGGAGTGCCTGGAGAGGGTCTGGGTGACTTCTTGCTTGCAGCGGGAGAAACCTGGAAAGTCTGCTGGCCGCCCCGTCTCACGGAGGCAGGAAGCTGGCCCCGGGCCACATTCCAGTAACCCCGAGTGGTGATCCTGCAGGCCACACGGGTGCATCGTAAGCTTTTTTTGGTTGTTTTGTTTTTTTGGAGCAAGGGTTGTCCTTGGGGGCTCGGGGTGGGTTTTTGTTCTTTGTGAGGACCTCTAGGCCATGTGCTGTGCTTTGGCAGTACATCAATAGAAACCTCTGCAGCCAGCTGAAAGCATATTTCTAACAGATGGGTTTGGAAGCTCCACAAGGAAGGGAAATCTTTACTGAAGGTATTGTAGGCTCACTGGCATTACCTGTCTCATCTGCAGCGCATAAAGCTGGCACAAAACTTGCTGACCTTCGGAGGTGTGCCCCCACCGTGCCACCAGTCCCTCTAACCCAGGGTGAGCACGGATGTGCTGCAGCCTCCACAGCAGGAGCCTTAGCACCGGGCACCTCTGACCACCTCAAAGCCTGGATCCAATTTGGCCTGAGTGTGGTATAATAAGAAAAGGTAAAGGGTCAGTGACTTTTTAAAATTATTATTTTTTTTCCAGACAAAGCTTTTTGCCTTCACTGGCTCTCCGCTCAACTCCTGACAAGCCAGGCTCCTGCACTCCAGGCACGGGCGCTGCAGTCCTGTCTCGGTGCACGTGCGATGAGCTTTGCCCCTTCCTGACCTGTTTGCTGCCCGTGCAGACGGGGCCGTAAAGCTGGGTGACTTGTTCCTTCTCTGCACACCTGAGCTGTCAGTGCCTGCTCTTCCTTTCGATGGTGATTCAGGCTGTCAAATTTTGTTTCTTCCCACTTCAGCATGGGCTAAGTGCCCATATGAAAAATCCTGGTTAATATGTGCACCGCTGCCTGCCCCGGATCGGGGGATGAACCTGGGGAACGGCAACTCTGGGCAGTTCTCTTCAATTCTGCTCCCCTCTGGTTTGATAGAATAGGATTTTCCTCCTGCAGAACACAGGGAGGGGGATGGAGGGAAAGGATGGCAAAAGCTTAAATAAGCCTTTTAAAGCTAATCGTCTGGCTTTTAGAGGAAAAGTGATTAAGCACGCTTCATTGCTGGCAAATTCAGTGCACGTCCTGGGGACACAAGTCAGCAGCAAACCCCCAGTAGCTGAGAGCTGCCCGGAGAGCCTCGGAGCAGCGCGTGTGCTGTTATCCAGCCGACTGCCTCTCGAGGACTGCTCCAGGCAGACGGGAGCCCCCAGGGACCTGACTTCAGAAAGAGATGCCGGAGAAGAGCCTGACTTCGCTTTCCTCCGCGTACTACAGCAAGCAGCGTGCCTCCCGTAACTTGCGAACCCTGGGATAATACTCAACAGCTGCAGACTTTTGCATGTGAGTCTGCTGGCAGGAGCTGTAATAACTTGAGCTCTTGTGCTGAATAACTCCTAGGTGGCCTCCACAGAACATTTGCCTAACAAATGGGCTTTAGATCACACGATAACGTGCAGCAGGCCTGCAGGCGCATCTAGATAACCACCGCCCCTCCCTGAAAAGTCCCGTACTAGCCTCCTTCAGCCCAACTTTGATTCTGATCTGCTTTTACTTGGGCTGTTCCAGCACTGAGAGTGGAGGCAGCTAGACATCTCTTGCAAAATAATCCCGATGTCCTGTCTTTGTGCTTCAGTTCGACAAAAGCTCATCGCAGTTATTATGAAGCAGCCCATGCAGGATCATGGACCTATCTGTAATTCTCCCACTTCTTTTTCTTGCTCTTTCTTCCATCCTGCTTCCTCGTAAGTCAGAAAGCTCTGACCCAAAGCCCAAGACCCCTAATGATGGTGTGGCTCCTGTTGTTCCCATCTGCCTTGGTGAGGCATGGAAGGAATAAATGGCATTTTGGGGGAAGTGAGGCAGCTGAAGGGATCCACATCCGTGGAGTGACTCCTCACAGTGCTTCCTGCCCTCAGCGGGGCTGTGTCTGAGCCTGGCACCTCAGGACAGGAGCACCTCTTGTTCCTCCTGCCCTCCCGCAGCCCAGGCGTGCTCCCAGGTGAACAAGGACGCGCTCAGTTCCTCGCCGCTCCGGAGTCCACTGCCGGGCCCTGGAGAACGGCCAGGGCTTAATGTGCTGCTTCCCTTCCTCTGAAGCAGGAGGTGGTGTTACTGCCAGTGCTGCGGCTGTTCCCTCCTCAGATACAGAGCTCGCTGAAGAGCTTCTGCACACCGTCTCGGTCAGTTTTTTTTCTCTGCTGCATGTTTTAGCCATGTGGTCTGTTATTGGGAAGAGCAGCTGAGCAGTCTCTGGAGCAAGACAGATCTGCTATATCAGGCAAAGGGGGTGTTCTCAAAGCCGTTCTAATTTTGGTTTATGGCAGCGGTTTGTGCTTCCTACAGCCTTACAGCGGATTCAGGGCGGTCTGCAGCAGCTTGGTGTGAATTCTTCCATAATCAGGCAGGGAGCTGGCTGCACAATGTGATACTGGATAGCCTGGCTCACAGGGATGGGGGCAAATATGATCCTCGTTGGCTCTGTCCGGAGTGCAAGCAGCACAGTGTGACAGGATACCTGAGTACCCTCTGCCCGACAAAGCTGCCTGCAGGCTGCCTCGGGCTGGCTTCCTTGCTCCCAACTGGTCTACTGTGGCCGGGCTCTTTCCAAGAGTTGTAACTGAAGTAAAAAATGCTCTCATAAAGGAGGCAAAGCAAATCCTGCTAAATGACAAAGACAACAAAACATCCTGATTGAAATCTAGCAGTCTGTATACTGATGAGTCTGTATCTGGAGCCTGGAGTGCCAGAAGACCTTGTTTAAATTGGAGTGGGCTGACTCTTTGTTAATCGTAATTAAAATCAGCGAGCAGGAAACAACAGATGTTAATCACAGTTTGAATTTTTCTTGGAATCCCTAAGAGTTGATTCTCATGGGTAACTATTCAGGTACCGAACGCTCCTAGAGCTACTACGCTGAACGCGGGACTGGGGGTGGTGTGGAGTGCTTTGTTTGTCAGTTTGTTGGTTTGAAATCAGCTTTCACAGCACGGTAACTCAAAGAGACTTCACCTGGGATGTGATGGCTGCACCCGCTGGCTTTAAACACAATTGCATAACCCGACGTATTAAACACAAGGTGCACATGAGACAGCAGCACCGAAGGGCATCGCCCTTATGGGTTGCGTGGCTCTGGGAGGCAGTGCTCTGAGACCCTGCCTTCCCCGGGGCTTAACCTGCGTGTCTGCAACTCTTGCAGGCACCTTTGATGGGTTTTTCTTTGCTTGTTTGTTTTTAATGGGGGGAGAACAAGGTATTTGATAGATGACCACAGTGAGCTTCATGAAAGCTTATCCCCTCGGTGGGAAGTCAGTAACGGGTACCTGCATGCACTGCAGAAGTATTTTCAGAGTGCTCTGGACACAGGAGTGTTTTGATCTCTTAAATCAAAACTATCTCTTAAATCAAAACTCCTTGGGGTGGGGAGAGAGGAGAAGCAGCACGCGTGGCTGGTGGCTCGAAATGGCTGTAACTGATTGGGGCTGGCGTGAGTTTGTCCTCCTCCCTGCACCTTCCTTCTAGGCACAGCAGGAATAAGAATGGGCTTTCCTGTGAGTTTTAGGTTTCCTAATTGGATTTTTCAGCTCGTGTCCACGTCAGGTGAAGTAGCACTCTGTACTTCCTGAAGACCAGAGCGTCTGAGTTAGCTTTGTGCCTGGAAGCTGCTTCTGCGAAACTTAAACCGCTGAAGTGGGAGTCGGCAGTTAACAAAGTAATTAACTAAATGGAAAAACTATTGCATTTTAAGCCTGATTTGCATGCAACAATTACAATGTTTATGCTCCGGAGAATTCATAACGCTGCAGTGTTTGGAGCTCTTAAGTGAAGGCAGTTTACTCACTTCAGAAGCCTCTCGGTTGCTATCGCCATACCAAACATCTTCTGGGGCCTTTTAGCAAAGGAAGTTTATCCTCTGCCTCGCAGTTAGTAGCTTGTTTCCGTTTGACAGTGAAGCAAACCAGCTACAAATAAATGAACGAGTCCTGGAAGCCAGGACACTTCTGGAGTTTATCATTAATTGATACAGTCAAACTGAAGTCCAGTAGACAGTCCAAAGCCACGTAATCATTGCAGCCCTTGGCGTGGCATAACTGTCCTATGCCTATCAATAAACCAGACAGTGTGTCCCGAGCCTCTCAGCTGTGGAAATGTGCCCCCTGAAGATGCAAGGGGGATGTCTTCTGGTTCTGTGTTTCTGACTTGCTCCATTCCTTCCCCCTTCCCTAACTGTAGCTGTAGACTGGCTGCGGAGGGAGAACAAGTTTTCTAAACAAGCCTGGGGGAATCTTGCAGAGCATGAAACCGAGATAAAAGATGTGATGCATTGTTACATGACCAGAGGACGTGGAGTCCCTAAGCATCTCCAGGTGGCACAGAAGTGCTCTTTGAAAACTGGCCCTCCTGACCCCTGTTCCAGAAGGGCTCCTAAAGAAGTGGATTTGCTCGAGCTGGAACGTTTGGCCGTGGCTGCTCAGTCTCCTAAACACGACTGGGAGTATGGAATCCATCTGTTACATCTGGCCACGCTTCCCACTTGGCTATATGGCACAGAAACCTAAGTATTCCAGCCTGGCCTATAAAATCCAGTTTGCACATGCCTTGTCCAGAAGCAACACCAGTATAGTACCAATCCTCTCCAGGAACACTAGTCATTCCCCTACTGCTTGCTCTACTACTGAGAGGCAGTAGGCAGATGACTGAATTATGAATGTCTAGCAGAAGAGCATAGTTCTCCTGGGCAGTCGGTGTTTGCATAACCTATTTCTTTTGTGCTTTACCTTCAGATACAAGAGCTGAAGGTAATGAGGGTGCTGGGAAACAGAATTTCAACGGGAAAATTGCTAGAAAACTCTTCCTGCAAACAGTGGTGCCAAATTGCTTTTCTTAAATAATTCCTGCTGCCCTGAAGTGATGCCCAGCACCAGCTGAACTTCAGCAGAATTAGACTCTTCTTAGCAGAAGTGGGGAATTACTGGCTTGGCATGCAGCCTGAGCACTGGATCTACTGCGGAACTGGCAGTGGTAACCACCTGATTGAAGACCTTTGGTTAGACTGCAAATGCACCTCTCGATGAGGTGCATTTGAGACACACTGAAAACTTAACGTTGTCTAGTGTGCTGGCATCTTGACTGAGCAGGTGAAGAGTCCAGTTTCTTGAAGCAGTTCATCTTGTTCTCAGGAAAGCTGCTCAGCAGGTTGGAAATCAAAGAAGCAAAGTAGTGCCACTGCCTTCAGTCCAGTCATGAAAGTAAATGGCAGTTACAGTTCTGGAGGTGCAGAACTCAAACTGATTTATGTAATAGCCATGGACATATACATAGAGAAGCTAACACAAATACATTCTTCTTCCTAGGAGCTCCAGCAGCTTAGCAAGCAATACAGCAACATTAGGCTCCTCCAACTGGGTGAGTAGGCTTAAATAGAAGTATGTTCAACCAAGTCAGGCGAGTGCATCTTAAACCACCACTCTCCTGCATGATCTGTAGCTGTGCATGACCTCCAGCAGCTGAAAAGATCCATAACTTCACCTTTATCTTAAGATAACACTGGGGAAACATAGTCTGTGTAAATCTTCAGTGTATAGTCTCCATCTCTGCATGCTGCCTGAATGTCCCCATTCAGACTGATGTCTCAACTTTGGTTTAGCATGTGGTGCGTAGTGATAGCATTTGAACCACTACTCACTCTTCACTGTGGCTGTTCTTGGCTCCTCTCTGCAGATGTGGTCTGTGAAAACAGCATCAAGAAAGTAGTCAAAGAAGTGGAAGAAATTGTGGGAGACAAAGGTCTGAACTGCCTCATTAACAATGCTGGCATTAATGTGCTTGCTTCCTTGGAAGAAGTCACAGCAGAGACAATGCTCACCATTTATGAAACCAATACAGTTGCCCAGCTGATGGTCACTAAGGTAAGAAATTGAGAGAAATGCTTCATCTATGGTACTGCAGAGGCTCTGCCAATAGTGAGCTGGACCTGTTACCCATTTGAATGGCACTGGCACCCCTAGAGAGCACCAATGACCTGTCTATCCAGGATCTTTCTCTATTTAAAACCATTGTGCTGGTGGCATAGAGTTGTACGGCAATTCTTCACAGAGCAAAACTCGAGAGTCCAGCTTGCCTTGAACAGGCTAAGAGCAAGATGATCAAATTAAAACAAACTCTTGTTTTTACAGGCTTTTCTACCCCTTCTGAGGAAGGCAGCCCAGCTGGGCACAGGAATGGGCTGCCACAGAGCTGCTATTATTAATATGTCCTCTCTTGCTGCCTCCATGCAACTCGTCCAGGCAAATGAGATGTTTCTCAAGGTCTACCCCTACAGGATAGCAAAGGTTTGTATGATTCCCCGGGCTGTGCTCACTGGGTGAGAGCAGGTCTGTGAGTTAAGGGCCATCCTGTGCTTAAGATGATGATGTGAGGTGTGCAGCACTTCCTGGGTAGGCTGACACAGGAGCTGTTCTTGTTCTTAATGTGGGTGGAAGTGGGGCTTGTGAAAACGGTACATCTGGAGCAAGCATGCCAGCTTCTTAAGAACAAGCTTACACACATGCTCTGTCGCTACACTGATATAGATTCATTTCAGAGGGACTTGGTATTCAGGGAAGAACTATGCTATCAAATGTGTGTCCTATTTTCTGTGCACTTCTCCAGCCAAGGCAAGATAGCAGACGTGGAAAAAAAAACAACAACAACAAAAGCTGTGCTGACCTGTGCGTTTAGTGAGGGGTGGAGTTTTTAGTTTTGTCATATCCAGAGACTGAGTTTGTATGAATTGTCAAGATCAAACATACAGTTAGTTTCTCCTACACCACCTACTCATAAGCTGTTAACATGCTTGTTTTCCCTGATCAGAAGTAAAAAAACTGAATGTTTGTGTTGTGATTGTTGCAGAAAAACAGAGTCCTTATGTCAAGATTATTTTTCCACAGCTCCTTAGGACTTTCAAATGTTACTTTATCTCCCATCATAACTTAGTTTCATCTTTGGGCAGTAAGCTTGCAATGACAGAGCTCTCACAATACTTGTCTTACAGATATTTCTGAGATTGAAAGCCCTACTAAGTCCAGATAAGTTACCATGACTGCTACTGCCACTCAATTTTTCAGGAGACATCTTGGTGGAAGGGAGGTGCTTAACTTGGCTTAAGGTCTTACTGAAGATTTGAAAACAAACAAACAAACAAACAAACAAAAAACCACCGTAGCATACTAATAGATGGTTTCCACTCTTCTAGACTGCACTGAACATGATCACCAGGTGTCTTGCTGCAGACTTGAAATCGGATGGAATTCTCTGTATTTCTTTGCATCCAGGCTGGGTTCAGACAGACATGGGCGGAAACATGGTTAGTGACATCTCTCTGAAAACATGAAAGTATGATTCCTATGATTCCCTTGTTGTCCCAGACCCTGACCAACAACCTTCGGTACAGTATACACTTCCATGTGTTGCAGAGGCACATTATGCAACATGAAATACATCTGATTTGATCCTAGTAACTCCTTAGATGCATTTGGTTGTATTCTGTCAGATACTGCCATTAATAATTCAACACTGATTTTCTTTCCAGGCTCCCTTGCAGGTGCAAGAGACTATCCCAAGTATTCTCTCTGTTCTGGACCGTCTTGGTGAAAAAGATAATGGCTCCTTCCTGGACTGGCAAGGGGAAACTCTACCATGGTAGATGTGCACAGTATACAACAGAAACAGCATGTCAGTCACTATTCAACTTGTGCCACTAATGTCTCCGTCTCCAGGATTTTCTTATGTGCTAGTTGAAACATACAGTCTAATATCCATCCTCTCTCTAGGTGTATTTGGAAAGGCTTGACTCTTCCTTGGTATTGCTACTGCTCTGTTTAATGCTTCCTGCAAATACTACTGTGTTTTTAGTGATGGGTCTCTCCTGGAACCACTTAAAATAGATTAAAAACTGTAAGTTAAATCCAGGGGTTGGTTCTTCTTTGCTTCCAGAACCATAGCAAGCCTCTCTCTTTGCAGAAGTCAGTGATCTGCCCTCAGGCCTGACCTGACAGCACAGGCTGTTGGATTCCAGTACGTTCCATTTGCTGGAGGCATGTCTCTGGAAAAGGTCCTCCAGTTTCGTCCAGTCCTACATGAGCCAAGGCTGAAATTGCCCAGTCCTGAACTACGTGGATTTGGTACCTCTGTAAGCTCCTCAGCAGCTTCCAAGCGTCTCCAGGCTGATTGCACCAGGCACTTGCTTTGTTCCCAGTGCGTGACTAACATCCTGATATTGGGGTGGGAATGTGGTTTTGTATATAAACTTCTGAAGTGTCTTCAATAAAGTCTTGTTTAAACAGATTACCTGTTTACTGAGCTACTTCAGTTAATTCCTCTGCATGTAGGTCTCTCTTCCCTGACCAGAGATCTGTACTTTCAGGCAGAAAGTCTAACCATCGCCATCTCCTTCAGGCTAGATGGGTTTAATGTGGGGGAGCACACCTGAGAATGAGGCAGCCCCTCATTCTGGTCTGAAATACTGAAAGCAGCTGGTGAAAAGATCTCTGTGTTCTGGCTGAGGTAGGGATAAAAGCAACAAGTTCTTTGAAGTCTGGGATTGGCTTCAGCATCGCTCCTTCATGCCAGCTGATTACGTGCTTTCATGCTGTGCCAAGATGGCAGGTTCTTGTGCCCAGAGCAGACAAACAAGAGCGAGGTAAGTGGGAGAGGCAGGCGTGGCCATTCCTGGACAGCAGCCACCCTCAGATGCATGTCAGGGTGTGTAGGGGAGAGGTGTCTGCCCTCATCTCCCCATCCCTGTGGTGACAGGGACATAAAGCCTCACTGTAACAGCAGTTAGTTACCCCACGCTCTACCTATTGCTAGTGAGCTGCTGCTGTCACCAGGCAGGTGAGCAAAGCACAATGCTCTCCTCTCACCTGAGAGCCACTGATTTCCTTCAGAGTGAGACTGCACAGTCAGCACAAACAACTCAGTTTGTAAGCTCCTGCTTAGTTTGAACCAAGCCTCAGAAGAGGAGCTGGTGTGCCTCCTGCAGCCCGCCTGTGGGCAGGAGACAGTGAGGAGGTGTCTGAGGGGAAGGGGAAAACTGAGGGGAAGGAGAGTGTTCGTTTGCAACTGCCTTCATTCAGAGCCATTACGAATGCTTTTAATTCCGCGGGCCGAGCGCCCTGGGCAGCCAGAACCCGGTCACTTTACCTCCGATCCCTCACAGCCGCCATTTCCCTGGGGCAGGCGGCTGGAGGCGGGGGATCCCCTCGCGTAACCCCGGCGGGCGCCATCAGGGGGCGCTGCCGCGGCCGGTCCCGGAACTTCCGAGGCGGCAGCGGGCGGGATGGTGAGTGATGGCGGCTCGGGGCAGGCCCGGGGCCCGGGGCCCTGCCCGGTGGAGCCCGGTGTGAGCCCGGTGTGAGCCGAGCCCCGGCACCGGGGGCTGTGGAGAGGCAGGCAGCCCGAGGGGCTGCGGTCCCGCCTCGGTGCGGAACCATTCCTCTCAGGTGCAGGGCAGCGGTGGCTTGCTTTGCGCTCCTGTTTTGTGCGGTAGGAGCGACGCCTTGGTACTGAGCCGGGCAGAAAGGTGTAAGCAGGGCTGAAGTTGCCTAATTTTGAAAGCTGAAAGAGTAGGGGCTGGGTTAAAAACACGGGAAATCGGTAACATCAGTGCTTGTGGGCTGGGCTCCTCCAGCAGAATCCAGCAAGGCATTGGTAAAGCTCAGAGGGTCTTAGCTCGTTTGCTGGGGGTGTGGGGTTAAATTTCAAAATTGTATTAAAAAGTTTAAAAATGTTAGTCAAAAAATTAAGTTTTCAACATTAAATTTTCAAAGTGTGAAGATAACACGTGCGGTTCATTGAATAAACGTTCTTATTTTGACAGTCATTACTGCAGCTGACAGAGCGAATGAAGTGAAAAAAAATGTTAATAGCCCATCTGACTTCCAAGTTACTGAAGGCTTCCCGAGTTGCAGGTAAATGGGCTGTGCAGCCCGGCTTTCTGTTTGTTTTGGGGGGTAATTGGGCTCCCAGAAAGCTCTTTTCCTGCAAGCGGGGCAGGAGTGGGGAGGCTGTTGGTTGAGTCAAGCGGTTGTGGTGTTACTGCTTCTGTGCCTGTTCCGTCAGCGTTGTGTAGCTCTAATTTGACTTCTGTTAAGCTAAGGAGGAGGTTTCTTAGCAGCAGAACAGCTTAATACTGAGAACAGTTTTCAGCTGTTCTGAATTGCACTTATGTTACACAGTAAAATATTGTACAATGTAATTTTAGCTGATGTAACATCGTTAAGTCAAAAATGCTTTCTTGCTTTTGTGATGGGAATTTAATTGCTTGTAAGTAGCTTCCTTTATTACGTGATTTTGGCTGTAACTGTCTGGTAGTTCTAGAGCTGGGCAGACCTTTTGTTAAGGTGTTTCTAGAAAATTCTGCCTCCTAAGTGAAATTCTTTTCTTCTCAAAGGCCACCTTTTGCCAAGGTCAGTGTCTTCCTTTCTTTGCTATCATTCTACATCTGTGAACTATTGCACGCAGCCCTCTAATAAGAATGGAGCCCAACCTCAGCGGTGGCATGCACTGGACCCTGAACTGGAAGAGATGCTGGTCCCCAGAAAACTTTCCATCACCCCCTTAGAAAGCTGGCTGACAGTTAGATACTCCCTTCCTAAAGCAGAAGTCGTTAATGCTCAGGAAGAAGCGGGCTATGAACCTCTGCAGAAATATGACTGTCCCCCATCTGATGAGGGAGCTGATGTGGAGGAAGGGGAAGGAACACCGAGCAGCAAGGTTCAGTGTAAGAATGTGCTGAAGATCCGCAGAAGGAAAATGAATCGACACAAGTTCAAAAAGCTGCTAAAGCGAAGGAAGTTTATACGGAGGAGGATAAAGGAAGGTCGCAAGAAGAAACGTCAGGTAGGCTTGGGGTAAAGAGAACGTCTTAACCTAAATGCACAGCCTTCTGAAACTGCTCTCTGTTCGGGTATTGGATGATGTTTTTAGATGGAATTGAATTATAGAAAAGTGGCAGCAGCTCTGAGAAATTTAGCTTAATTCCATATTTACTGGTCCAGGAGCACTTTCTGATTTGCTGTTTTGTGTTTTACCTGTACATCCTCAAAAACTGTAATTTAGAATATTTCTGAGCTTGTAAACAGATGTGTGAGTAACTGAAATATCTGTGGCTACTGGAGAATTTTTGCATTTGTGTGAAAGATTAATTTATGTGGTTGTGTTATATCAGGAATTCTGGTTTAATCTCAGTTTTCTGCCTGTCTTGCTGGCATCCTCAAGCACTTCTGTGAAGACACTGTAGGAAGAGACCATCCTGTTGTCTTTCTTTTATATAGAACCCTTTTACTTCCCCTAATAGAAAGGGTGAAGGAAGACGTGGGCTTTCATTCAATTTGTAGATACTTGTCAGTGCTGCCTTTCAATAGTCTGTTAGGTCTGCTATGAGATAGTTTAATTGGTTCTTTGTTAATTTTCAAATTGTTTAGATGCCTCTTTAAAGGGGGCTAAATAGGTTCTTTGCATTTGTGGGAAATAGCATCCAACACTTGATGACGAGAAACCCTCTTAATTTTCATTCAGTTTCACTGTCCATCTTCTCAGTTTTCCTACCACAGAATTTTTAAGAGAATGCTACCAAGGTCCTTGTGCATTTTAAATGCATTTTCTGCAGGAAGGCTTACTGGGTTTTGATGTTTGGAAGAAGCTGCCTAGATAAAAGCATTACTTTAATTTTTTGCACATAGGTTCTCCTTGGGACACTTGGGCAATGACTGATTACTTGAGTGCTGCATCTGAACTGTTACATTCTCTCTCTTTTTCCTCTGTTGTAGGTAAGATTTGAGAAAGACTTGGAGCGCATCTGGAAAAGAGCTGGTTTGAAGAATCCTCCAGCAGGATGGCAGACACCCAAGATATTTCTGAAAAGTTCAAAGCGATAAAAACACTTGTAATGAGTTTTCACATGTAATTGTAATTAAAAAATATATATATAAGTAAGCAGACTTCTTTCAACCTTTTTCTGAGTGCATTAGGGTTAGTAGGAGGTCACTCTGAGTCTTGATGAGCAGTTTTCCAACGGCAAACCTGACAGCAGCAAGCTTTTTCTCCCCAGGAGAATGGTGTGAACCCTTGTGCGGTGACTTGGCAGCGCTGTGTACAGTCCAGTGCTGCTGCTGCCAGCTGTGTTGAGCAGAGACGTCTTAGCCTGCAGCTGAACTTCTGAAGTTGCTCTTTAGGATTAGGCTGAGTAAGGCACTTTGAAAAACCATTGGTTGTGGGAGAGGCAATAAGTGAAAGACTTCTTCTAATTGTTAGCGTAGCTGTAAAGGACACCAGCAGTTTGTAAAATTCTTTTCAAGTGGCATTGTTTCGTAGGCTTACTGAAGGAGGGCTGATGCTTATAAGTGAAATGGGTGTTGGATCAGAATTCCATAAATTATTTCTGCAAAAGAATTACCCGATAACTTTGTGTGCGTGTGTTTTACAGACATTGCACGAGCATCCTTAAAAGGCATATTTATTTTTTCTGTTCTGTAGGCCCTAATAACAAAAAAAAAAGTTATTTTTCTATGACTGACCCCTGTCATACAGAACATCCAGGTATTGCTATCAGTAAAAGTTCAATGCACGTTACTCAGTAATTACAAAAACTGCTTTGTACCCGAGGTAACCCTGTTGTGATCAGCTGTTCTTACATGTCTGAAAAGAGTCATGAAAGCTGGGAAAAATATAGATGTTTATTTTAAACCCTGTCAGGAGGCTTGATATCTTGCTTCCGTGTTGGATTCTGCTTTTGATATATTTTTTTTAAGGCAGTTAACTTGTGTCCTGTGCGATTGAGTTCTTCCCTGTCACTGGTTAAACGGGGTGGACTGGCCTCTGAGAAAGGAAGGGAAAGTGAATTCCACGGGCTCTTCATCCTGCAGCATACAGAGGAGCTAACTTGAAAATGTATTCCCTTTTATCTGCTAGGAGCAGGACGCTTCACTAAACTGAAAGGGAGGGAAAACTCTTGGATGGGATATATTGTGATGAGGTAAAGTTTAATCTTCCTGCGGAAGGAGAGGACTCCTAGCATACAGTGACCATTCCTGAGGCTTTCTGCTGTTCTTGTCGCTAGATGGCAGTAAATCAAAGCCTCTGAAACTAGCAGTTACTGGCAGAAGCCAGCTGGATCTTCGTGTAGGTATTTTAAGGAGAGGGGGTATGCGTGTTTAAAAATTGATTAATCTTGCTAGAAAACTACTGGCTTTCTGAAAACTGCGCTGAAGTCCTGTAGAAACACATGGCTAGCACATTTTTATAGTTTTTTTTTTTTTTTTTTTTTTTCCAAGCTATATGTTAACAGCAGGCGATTTTGATCAAAGGCTTAAAAAGATGTTCCTTCCTCCTCATGCTTTAAATAGGCTGCAGTTGCTTTTAACCAAGAACAGTAGGACTCTCAGCTTACTGTCAGGATTTCAAGGAAGAGGAGGAAGCCATGTACCTTCAAAACTCACCGAGCAAAGAAGATGGAGTGTTGGTTCTGGCTTACAGGTTTGTAAGACATGCAGAATTCATCTAGGTGTCTCTAAAACATCAATGCACATTCCCAGCTCCAAGGTGCATCAAGAAAGGCTGGGGCAGGATCTTGTGGTGCTAGTTAACTGTGGTGATGATTACATTATATCAGGGTGCTTCTGTGGTGAATTGCAAGTCTCCTCTAGGTAAAGTAGTTTATTAAATGGCATTCTCTCTAAGTAATAGTCCAGTCCTCCAAATGGTAGTCTGCCAAGTGTAGCCACTACTTTTATGAATCTATTAGACATAATTATACAACCATGCAGAGAAGTCTGGAACTACCGTGTAATTTAGAAAAGTGTCTATAACTTCCACCCATGGAAGGTACTACCAGCCTTAATCATATAAATGCTGCATTCCCTTTTGCTGAAGTAAGTCAAAACACGTCTCAGGAGTTGCATTTTATGTGGCAGATACTGCGAAGACTCTGTTGTACGTGGAACTAATCAGATAATAGACACCGGGGTTGTATCAACTTGCTTGAGCCTTCTTGACCACAGGATGCAATTTCCAACTCTCACTTCACTGAACAGGGAGAGTCACATAGGAGGAAGCTTTTCCTATTTTTCTGCAGGGGGAGCAGTAGTGCATAGCATGCTGTTCACAAAGCTTTGTATGAGTTGCTCAGAAAATATGTGCATACTTGCACGCTTACCAATGTGTACATGTATGTGCCTATGTAGCCGTGGTAGAAAAAAGGGCTTTAAACAGGAAAGACTTGACTTATTGTCAAAACGTTTTAAGGCTCTTTCATCTCCTTATTAATCTGCTCTGAGAGGAAGTGTTTGAAAGTCAGCAGGAGGTTGCTGGAGGAATTTGTGCTCTGTGCTACAGAGTGGGGATATGCAGTGGGTATGGTGATTTTATGTTTGAAACTGCCTGACAGTTACTGGTCTGGGAAGATGCCTTGAAATTGGAATGTGAAACCAATTACACTCGTGCTTACACTCCCTAATTCTTGGATTGCATGTGCTTAAGTACAGGCAGCAAGCTCAGTTAGCTGAGCACAACGTCCCGTTTGGTAGTTGTATCACGGCAGTCGGGTCTGTGCTGAAATGAGTTGGCTCTAAAATAGGAAGTCAGCTCATTTCGGAAGGGATGAAAGTTCTGGATTTTATTTATCCCAGCCAAAGCACCACACTGCAGAGTTAAGCAGACAACATCCTCCCTTTTGGAAAGGGCAAAACCAAAACCCAGCAACGCGATGATGGTAGCAGGCTTCCAACAAACGTGTGGCAGAAATGCCATCTCCTGGTAGTGTGAGTAAATAATGGACACGGGAAAACTTTAGATTTTAGTTGTCTCCTTGATCTGGATAGTGAAGTTTCTCACTAGGGTGGGATTTAGATGCATTTTAAGGAGCCTTCTCTGGAAAATGCATTGCTCAGTTGCATCAGTATGAATTCCTGACGTTTTTCAGATGTTTCTGGACATAAAATAACTGCTCTTTCATCCACGCAAATGAATTCAATATAACTTGGGAATAGCGAGCAGCGAGGTTTATATCTAACCATACTCAGCCCTCTGAGTGCACTGGAATTACGCTAATTTTAACAGCTGAGAAAGTCAGGCTTGATTAGTCAGGCTGGAACCTGCTAGCCCCTTGTTTATGGATATCTGACAGACAAAAGCCCTTTCAGGGAGTGAACAGGACTTTGCTCCTGCTGTTACCTAACGGCCTGAGGTTGCCCAGTTATTGCTGAGCAGGAGCAGTGTCTTCACTCCGGTGAGCTAACACCAGTGTTCAATGGGACGCTGTCAAAACATTACCTAGGATAAATTGTTGTATGTACCTTGGCTTCAGTAACTGACCTGGTCCTTTTCAAAATATGAAGCCAACTCTATTTTAGTGGGTGTGAGCCCCAGTCCCTGTCTTCCAAAGATAATAAAACACGCGTGTTTATTCTAGCTGAAAATCTGGCTGAAGTAATCTTACTGATCTTGCAAACAGCACCTGTGGATAAGTAAAACTATGTCTTTTCTTTTCACCATTCATGCTGTTCTGCTGTTGGCATTTCTGCTCAGACTGTGAAAACATCCTGGTTTGGGTTCACTTGGGCCGAGTCTGGTCGGTTACCCTCCAAAAATAACAGTGCTCTGTGCTTAACCTGCAGCCTTGAGTTTTGCAGAACTGAAATGGTTCTGAAGATTAGGTTTTACCATTCCCACCAATTAAAAAAAAAAATAAATAATTCAATAACTGCAGCTCTTGTAGACATCTGAGCTAGCTTTAAGCAAACAGCGTGCTGGCTTTCCTGTGGAGGCGTCCCTTCTTGCTTGTCTTTCCCTGTAAAGGAAAACTGAAACAAGGAGTTCTGTGAGTCAGAGAACTGAAGAACATCATCTGATAGGGCACGTGTGTCAATTCCCTGAACACTGAGTTTTGTAGTCTTGCTCACTGCATAGTCACCAATGCATCTTCCCTGTGCTGTGCTTCTTATTCCCACAAAACTTGTAAGAGCTATAAAACAACGAGACTTGTTCCCTACTCTCAGGTGTATCCCAGGCTGGCTGTTCAAAATAACAGGGGAGGAAGGAGGAGGTTGAACGGACAGTGGGATCATGGAACTGCAAGTGCCTTGTTTCCTTAGGAAATGTGGCTAAAATCTTGTATAAAATAAAAACATACCATTATAAATAGAATATTTGGTCAGAAATAATTAATGACTTGTTTTTTCACTTGTTCAATAAGCAAGACTTGGAGCAGATCAGTGCTCTTGTGCTGAAGGAGTGTCATTGCCTTTGGCGTGTCTAGGGCTGGAGAGGATTTGATGCTCTGGGAGCCCCTTAGCTGCTGCCACCCCTTTCAAGTCCCATAGCTGCTCGCAGGTGTTAAGACAAGGATGTCGAGTCCTGAGCAAGGAATCAGCGCATCAGGTACAAATTCCAAACTATTATGTATTTTTTTTCAGGTTTATTTGGAGGGAATTAACAGCTGATATCGGGATGCTTATCACCAGCCAGAGAGGGATTGGTTAAATATGAAGAACAAGCAGTTAGAGAAGAATGTGCCAAAATAAAAAATAGTAAAAGAGCTACAACAGTTGGAGTCAGCAATGTGACTATGTGTCAACAGCGCTACGTTACTCACCAGCTCTGCTCCCTGGGTGCTTTTGAGTAAGAGCCATTTCCTCTCCTGACGAAGGGGTTTTGCTGCTCGAGGCAGCTGGTCAGCCCTTGGTGGGGCAGCCAGCTGGAGGCTGTTCAGCAGCAGAATCACCAGGTACATCCTGAAGTCAGAATCTTTGCTTGCTCACCCAGGCTTAATAGGCCTTGGTTTGGCTTCCCTGACCATTCATATTGTTTCGGTTACTGCCCAGAAGATGCTGCTGCACACGATCTTTTCTGTTTTTTGTTTTTTTTTTAAGGTCTGAGTGAGCATCCTCCGGAGAAACTCTCTGTGCCTGATCTGATCCTGCTGTCTGTATGATGTGGGAGAATGATGTGTGTTATCAGCATCCTGCCATCTGTAAGAGACTGTGCTGTAGGCCCATCGGAAGGTAGGACTGAGCTAAATGTGGCCTACTTTCTGATACCACCATCCATTCCGTGGGGAAAGGAAGAGTTTTGTAGCCCTCGGAAAGACAGGAAAGCCTTTCCCTTGCGAGTAATTTATGTAAAACCCTGGGACAGTGAAAAGGAAGTAAGCAGAAAAAACCAATCTCATTATCTCTGCCTCAGGTGCAACACCTTTTCTGGGTGATTTCTAATTATGAAGTGGGGCTGGGGAGTAGAAAGGAGAGCAAATAAAAATGTTTGTAGCTTCCAGAGTAGGGACGGCTGAACTGAGCCGCTCACCTCTTTACTCCCTTATTCAAGTAAAACGTTGTTTTATGGAGCCAAGAAGTATCAAAGGAGCAGCCTTCTCTGCTGTGGTTCTGTCAGGAGCACCTCGTTATCTGTGACTGTTAAAGAGCCAAATATCTCTAAATGGTAGGATTTATGTTTTCCTCACCTAAACCATTGCCCCTGGGTCTGTCTGGTGAAGTTAATTTCGACAGAACCACCATGCAGGGGTATTCTTCCGTGACTCCTCGAGGGCTATTTGGAGAGCAGGCAGTTTTTGCAAGAAAAACCAGGCAGAGTTGTGTGCTTTTCAACCATTTTTCATAAATCATGCTTTCCAGAGGATGCACCGACGTCAGAACGCTGTTGTTAATTTCTTTGTCGATGGCTTGCTACTCTCTGTTGGTGCTCGCATTTAACGAGGAGGTAAAAAAGCACCCTAGAGCTGTTGGCTGGTCTCGCAGAAGGAAGGGACATTGGTGGTGTTTATTAGAGTAATAAATCATCAGAGATTAGAGAATGTTGAAAGGTTCCACGTTATACCACCAGTTTAACTGGGATTATTGCACTGTTTAAGACTTAATAAGAAAGGAGGCAGGAGTTGCGAGGGCTCCTCTTGTATCTATCGAGAGCAAGTACCCAATTCACATAGAGTACCCATAAGAGCTGGCCAAGCTCCACGTTTGTGTGCCTTAATTTGGCAGCAGGATTATATTGCCTTGTGGAGAGGAACCTCCTTTCAGCCTAAGTATTTTTATTTTAAATGAAGCGGCCTGCAAAGCCGAGGTAAATGATAAAACTCTCTGGGAAACGACCTTCCAGCACCCTTTTTGGAGCCAACCTATTAATTTTTCCACTCTTTCCCAGTCATTTCTGATCTCAGAATAGGCTGCTGTGCCTGGAATTGCACTGCTTCATTATTCTAGGCGGGCACAGCAGACGGGCTGCAATTAGTGTGGGGAACGGAGTTCTCTTTCAGAAGCTCGCGGTCCCAAAACGCTGTTCCCATGTGGAGGGACTGAAAGATGTGGTTGGAGGCCCAACGCTGGTGGTCAGAAAGGGGACGCAGAGTGGCATCTCTCAGCTAAATGGCTCTTCCCTGAGCACTTTCGGAACTTTCTGGTTCTTCATGGAACCGAGCAGTGCTGTGTGCTTGTGCCCAAAGCTTTTCTCGTGTTGTAGAAACCTGCATTGCTGTTGGCGTGTGCAGGAGGTGGCTGGAGAACTGCTCTGGAACACAATCTGTGTTCAGTCCTTTCCTTTAGCACTGTCAGTGCTGCTTGTGAGCGATCGCTGCTTTTCATTTTGTTCTGGCACAGAAGCCTGGCAGGTTCCTTGTCAGGAGGCCGAGCAGAAACAGGGAGGTAGGCAGTAACAGTGACCGAGTCAGAGCCTGGAAGCCTATGTGAATCTTCCTCCTTGCTTCAGAGAGCTTTGAGTTTCAGCCCTGGGTCTGCTGCTTGTACCTCCTTGGTAAAGGAGAGCAGAAGCACAGGGCTTCTTGGTGGTGTGTGTCACCACCAGAGCCTGAGAGCACTGCAAAGTGGAGGCCTCATCTTTCCACAGGAGTGCTACTGAACTGAAAAATGGGACCCAACTCTGCCCGGTGCCTTTTTTTCCTGAAATTTAGAAACTTCAGGAGCTTTATCTAGCTCGATGACGCACAGCGATGAGTATCAGCTAGGTGGCATGGTGCTTTTCTCAGCTGCTGCCTTCCCTCACTTCTCTGCAGACAAACCCCCAAGCTGAGTGAAGGCTCGCGGCGGTGACCTGATCCCTCTGCCATTTCCTCCTGACTCCCAGTGCTGCCTGCCTTCGGCCAAATTGGACCAGCGCTGAGCGTCTGTCCCCTGGAGGGGGGCTTTGTGGTTTCAGGGCAGGTTTGAAAAAGTGAAGACTCTACAGAACCGCAGCTCCCGTGGGAGTGAGTCAGTCCCGTGTCATAGGTTGGCTACCCTCCGTCTCAGGCACTTGATATTAAGAAATTGATTTTTGGTGGGGAATCCAGAAGTTTTGGGGGCACTCGGATGTGAGTGATGGCTCATCAGGGGCCCTGAAAAAATCCCTCTGCTTCCTAGCAGCACATGGTGGCTGGCTGCTGTAGGGGAAGACGAACAGATGCATAGACGTGCACAGAGCCAGCTCCTGAAGTTATGATTGATGGTAACTCCCAGTCAGATTTGCATATTTTTCCATCCCCTCAGGAACTTCATGGTTCATGTGATTTTGAGCTAATACCTACTCTTTTTTGTGTGTTTTTGTTTTTTAATTCCATGAGTTGAAAGCGCTGCTGGCTCTGAGAATAGGCTGGAAGATAGGCAGGTTCTTCATATTTAAATAAATAAAGGAATCCCACTGTGGTGTCATGAAAAGACCCAGCAGGTAGGAATGATGACTTTTCTCCCTGCGGAATTAGAGCGCTGGAAAAATCCGAGATGCCACGGCCCATTTTAAAGGTAAAAATCCTGGCTCTTCCCAAGTGCATTACGTCTCAGAGTTCTGTGCATCACCAAAGCTTTCCAGAGCTGAGAGTCAAGAGATTTTGTCTAACTGCCCTTCAGTCTGCGTCCTTGTCAGCCTTCTGTGCAGCGAGTCCCAAATGGTGCCAGGGTTTTCGAGGTTCCCTGGGAGGACAGAGGCAGCACAGTTTAGGGACTGAGGTACTAACGGGCTGACGTGCAGCTGCTCTGGGCTGTATTCCTAATTCTGCCACTGATGTGCTGCGTGAGCCCGGGTGAGTCATTTCCTTCTGTGTTGTATGTCTCGCTGCTGCTCCTGTCTGTTTAGACTACAAACTTTTCCTACGAGGAGCTGCCTGTGCTGTGCGCCCAGCCTGCCCTGCGATGCAAACGAAATGTGGTGCCACCGATACAAAGACCTTGCAAACGTGGAACGAGGGGGTGGAAAATACATGCAATGTCCTTCCAGGTTGACATTTCAGTTAAGGCAATCATGGCAAGCTACTTGAAATTGCTCTTTTTACACTCAAGTAAAACTAAATTATTTTTATAGAGAGCTGATTTACCAGATTTCCCTGTTTACACACTGTGGTGTATGCCAATGACACTAAATTTAAGATGCTAAGAAAGCAGTAATTTACACCTGCTTTGTGATGTCAGCGAGGTTCTTTGCATCTTCCATTCCTGATGTGCCTGCTTGCTTGTTGGTTTTGACCATCGTGAGATATAATAACGTTGATGTCTGCAGAAATGCTGCCTGTGTGGAAATCTTTTCCTGTGGCTGGCCTAGGTGTAAAATCGCAGCCCATCATGACTGTCATCGAATGGAATTTCTGCAGCCTTGATTGGAAGCACTGCTGCAGCGCAGGGAAATGCAGATTAAACCCCGATGAAGGTTTGGGAACTAAAATGAGTTGAAAAGGCAGTAACAGAGGAGATGGAGGCTAGTACTCAGGTGCTCCCTTGAGTCTTTGCCTGCTGAGGTTGAGGGAGTTGTGCTCAAATGCCATTTTAAAAAATACAGCTCAATAAAAATGTTAATCTATTGGGATTTCATTAATTTAAATCTTAGCCTAACTGCATCTGATTCAGGTGCTGATTTGGAACAACATGAAATTTGGTGCTGATTTGAAAGAACTGTTTTTACTGTCAAAGACTCATTTTTACAGGTTTTTGACAGTGATTTTCACAGGCTATGAATGGCACGATGCTTTTATCAATACACGAATGTCTTCTCCACCTGAAAAAGCATCTGGTGAAGCAGAGCTGTGTGAGATCAACAGGAAAGGTGAAGGCAGGGAGACTCTGATTGCATCCTCTTCTAATGAGAAGGATAAATAAGTTTTGCTTGTACTTAAAGCTCACTAGTGGTAGGATTAATGATCAGATAGGTCCTGAAGTGTTTGTGGAACGCTCACAAGGTTTTATGAGGAGGACACTTAGTGGGGGTGAACTGACGTAGGTCCATGGTAGTTAATATAAGCTTGCTGATTTATACCTGCTTGGGTATCTGCCTCTGTTTTTTGGGGCACATGAATCTTTTTGGCTTTTCTCCCCACGTTGAACCCAGGTTTTTGGATTTCGTGTTGTGGAAGAATTGCCAAAACACATTTTTATCTTGGAAAAATAATCTTCAGTTTTCAGTCTGGAAAAAAAAAAAAAGAAAATGTGTTGGTTTCCTGGGCAATTTCTCTGTTTTTGTAACTGGTTCCTATTAATGGTTTTGAGATGAATCCCAGGAATCTGAAGCTGACAGCTTTCCAACAAAAAGGAGTGTTTAAATATAGTGCCATCCAAAGATGCTAGACGACAGGAACCACTGGGCTGTGGGGCCGCCTCACAGCTAAAGGTGCAGACAGAGCTCTCGGACCTGTTACCAGGACAGTAGCACTGGAAGAGCACAAAGACACATGGATGCACGCAGACATTCCTCTTCTCAGCAAGAGCAGCCAGCCTGGATGCTGTAGTTTCACTCCTCCTTTGTGCAGGTCTCTGCCTGGCAAAGTGCAAAGCTCAGCGCATTAAGCAGAAGATCGACCCCCTCTTAAGATTCCCTCTAACTAAATTTCTTACATACCTGGCCAGCTTTTATCGCTGATGCGTATGCACACATCACATCGATGAATTCATGCTCCAGCACGTTTGGCACGGGGGGAAGGAAGGGGAGCTTTTCAGCTGGGGAGCTGAGATGAGGAATTGCCTGCAAACGGCAGTCCCCACCAGCACTGTTCCTGCACAGCTCTGATTCTGCTTCGGCAGGGCTTGGGCGTAGCACAGCAGAGACTACAGCTATGTGGTGGTTTTGTGGGCTTTGTCTTTGCTGGAAATGGGTTGTTCAAGGGGTGTTATTAAGTGAAATCGTTAGCTGTTGTCATGATCTTGCTTTGTGTGTACTTAGTAATAGGGATGTCGGAGATCTGCCATTACTCGGCGTGTGCGTTTGGTGACTGCAGCACAGGCCGGGGATAACAGCGGTCCCCAGCACAAGAAAACAAAGCAGAAAAACATCTGGGCAGCCCCTCGACTTGTCATCCCCAACAGGCTCTTCAGAGAAGGCAGATCAGGGGTTAGAGCGTTTACAGCTGGGGTACAGAGAGCAAAGCTTGTGCTGCTGGTTCCATCACTGCAATAATGACAGGCTTCGCTCGGCAGCCCTGTCATTGTGGTTGGCTTTCAGTTTTGTCCCTTTAGTTCACAGCTCTTGCTGCAACTTGGATTGTTTCAGCCTTGCTTATGGGATTCACTGCAGCTGAAAGATTAATTTAACGAGAAAAGTTTCACAACCAAACAAAGCCTCCCGGGAAGCGCATCCCCTCCGGTAATTCATGTGGCTCTGTTGTGTTGCTCTTTTCCAGCAGCAGGCAGCTCTGAAGGCTCCCCTGGCCTACACCAGGCCTTTCGTAGAAAGGGGGAGCGAATATGGAGGTGTGTTTATCCTTGTTTCTGTTCCTGGGCAGAGGTGTTCTCTTTTTCCTTTGATCATGGCATGGTACAGTGGGTTTCATACTTAGAGATCAAGATCTTGGTAATATGACCGTGGAACGTGACAGATTGTGCACATCAGGCTTAGTACTGTAATTTGTGTCTTCGTCTCAACAGAGCGTTAATTCTGGCATTCCTATCTCATAAATTACGTGGAGTTATAGCTGAAAAAATGGGGTGGAAGTGGCTGCTTCCTCCTGCTTCCAAGTTTACTGGTTCTCAAAATGACGATAAAAGGACAGAGGGGACCTCTTTGCATCAGGCCTTCTTCCCAATCTGCTCTCTGCTCAGTCTTCTACACTGATGGTCTTCAGTCCAGGAGGTCTTTCAGTGCTGCCTGCAGCCATGGAAAACAGAAAGATTGAAAGGGAAGAGATCTGGGCGAGCAAACTGCCTGCCAGATGTGGCTTGCCCCCTACTGCTTGCCACAGGCCAATTCATCTCCCCAGGCAGGGCTTTTTTTGACCTGAGTCACCAGCATTTCTGGGTGAAATAGGGGTGAGTGTGGAGACAGAGGAGCCTTTCTCCCTGCTCGCCTGACCCGCGATGAGGCTGGCAGGTGCGGAGCTGGAAGCAAAGCCCCTCGTGTCGGTGCTGGGAGGGACCTTTCCTTGCACAGATGGAGCTGCTTTCTTTGGACAGGCTTTGTGGTTGGGGTAGACGGCTGGCTGTGCCACAGTGGGCAGCTGGGGGATGCTCCTTGTTTGGAGAATCAATACCCAAAACACCACTGTGGAAGGGGAAAGGCTGACCAGGGTTCCTTAGCCTGGCCTCTGTGGAGAATGGAGTTGGGCATCCAGCCTGGGCAAAGCGCGGTGCAGCTGCCTGGCACAGCAGGGCTCTAGGGCCAAGCAGACACAGCACAGAGTGAGTGAGGAAAGGGCAAGGATCTGTGAAATGCCCTCCTGGTTCCCTTTCTTCCCCCTGGGGTAAACCCCAGAGAAGCTGTTCCTCTTCTCTTCCACAGGGCTGTTTTCTTCAGGAGGCTTCAGTGGGCTCAGCCTGAACTTGGCTTTCTTCAGTCAGGAAATAGCCAGTCCGTGACAGCAGCAACCACAGCAATCTGCAGCTAGCCCAGAGAGCAGGCGAGGAGCAGCCAGTAACCTCTGCAGTGCCAGAGCTGGGGGGCACAGAGGTGGGGAAGCGACCTGGAGCTGCACCCCGCAGGGTTCTGCCTGTGCCTGGGAGGAACCAGGGCGAGGACAGGGTGCTGGGGCTGCCGCCTGCACCACGGGGACAGCTTCTTGTCTCCCAGCCAAATGTTTTCCAGGCTTCTCTGATGATGCAGCTGGACAAAAGGCTGTCAGATTTGAGCCTCTTGCCTGGCTCCCTGGCTGGACAGAGGCAGCAGGGGAGGCTCCTTCATCCCCTAAACTTCTCTCTGAGCTGCTGAATATCAGTGTAGCCTTTGCCGTGATGCCTGAGGGTCTGCCAGCAAGTTTTGATTCAGGGGACGTGGAGCAGCAGGAGCCTTCGCTATGCAGGTGGTTGTGGAATGGGACTAATGCAAATATCCGAGGCTTGCAAAGACCAACCCGTGTTTTAGGTTAGGGCTGCAATTAGGCCAGCTGTGTGAGCATATTGACACAGCTCAGCTGAAGTGTGGGAACTTGTGCTGAGTGGTGGTAGGTGTTTAATTACCCACAACTTCCCACTTAATGAAACTACATAAATCACAGAGCTGAAGTTTGCAGTGAAATTTCATGGGGTTCTTTCTAAAGATGATTTTCGAGCATTTAACTGGCAGTTATCTGGGTCTGGACTGGACAGCATGAAGACATCCAGGGTTAACAGCAAGCTTTGTTTGTGGTCAAAATATTTAATAATAATAGCTCCAATTTCTTGGAATTCCTTGGAAGCGTCTGGTTCTGTCTGCTGCTGCAGAGAGGATCCTGCCCTCGATGAGGTGCTGGGCTATTTTCGTCTGGCTGTTTCCAGGGTTGCTCTTGTTGCATCTATTTAGATGTTGGTTTGGGTTTTGGTTATAATTGTAATGCCCTCTTTGCTGAAGCGCAGCCCCCTCTGGGTGGAGTAAATCCATCTCCTGGTACACAGAAAAATGCCAGAAGGGAAAAATTCAAGTGGGACAATTGCGTTTGTATCCATGGAGTGCCATGGGAGGGCCCTAGCTTTTATTTTTAAGCTCTCATATGACAGTCCTGCATATATCTGGCTCTGTTCTGTAGATGGACATTTAAGAATGAGAAGTTAAATGCCCTTTCTCCCAGATTTTCCACTTGATGACTAATTTGATTGTATGGTTTAATCTGCTACACGCTGTTAACCACAACCAACAGCGATTTAACAACAGAGCAAACAGAACTTCACCGTGTTTTGTTCTCTGACATATACTAACAGCATCTACGCCATTTCCTGAGTTTCTAGCCATGCAATTTTTCTTCAAGTCTTGCATTTAAAGGCTCCTGCAGGCCAGTTTAGCCACCTGCACGGATTGGGTTGTTAGTCCTGCCCAGGGGAGGTGGAAATGTTCCTGGTGTAAAGCAGCATCTGAGCCTCTCCGACCCAGCTCCCCTGGCACTTTGTGGGCCGGGGTGTTGAAAACCCCAACTTGGTGTCTTGTACCAGCTCATCCTGCTTGAGGGCACGCCACATTTCTGCACTGGGCTTGGATTATTGCTTTAAAAGCTCAGACTTGGATTGATGTGGAAGAGAAATAAATGGCTGAATGCTTACGGAGAAGGAGGATAAAGCGAACCAGTGCGGGACCTGCTCCAGGCAGTTCATCCAGCAGCCTTGTGCAGCTCTTCCCACTACCTGCAAAGGTTGCTGCCCCCTTCAGCTAGGCTGGTAAAGCTTCAATCTTTTAGTGGTGGCAGGAGGGGGGGATTTCACTAAAAGCTTGTTTAGCCCAGCAATGTGGAGCCTGTCCCCATGAGCATCCTGCAGCATCTGAAGCAGCGATCCGCAACACTGGACAGACCGTGACTGGTCTGCAAGTGCAAAGTGAAGCGATCTGAACCTGAGCTGGTTTGTGTGAGTATACATTGAAGGCTTTCTTTTGTGAAACACTTTGCAGTTTTAGCATTTACTGCAGTTTCAGAATTTACTCTTTGCTGTTTGGCACTGGTGGTGTTCAGTAATTGACCACCTTACTGCTCCTGCTCTTTGTGGGCTGCTGAAGTTGTTGTAGAAGCACAGCCCAGGCTTTAGGAGCAGGTTAACGTACTGATTTTCCCTTGAAAAAAAGGCTGGTGAAAATTCAGCCACGACTTGATGCTGTTACTGCCCTGGCCCTGCTGTCAGGGCTGGTTTTATCTTATGGGTGTGCAATGGGGATGAGCAGCATTCAGGTGTGTGTTGGCTGCTTGTTGTAGTGCTGATCAGGCACAGCTAGTTCAGTTCTGCTCTGTAGGGTTCAATACAGAAATCCTAAATTTGACCAAGCTTTCTCTGACAGGGAATCCTCTTCTCCATATCCCAGCAGGGGCTTTGGTTGTGTTCTAGGCTGCTCTGCCTGCACTGCCCTAAGCTCCCTGTATTCAGGTCCTTGTCATTATTAGCCTCTTGCTAAGGTAGTTGCTCTTAAACCCTTGCTTACAAATCACAGGACAGGGTAAACATTGTTTTCTAGGTTGTCTTCTGAGACTTGAACTTAAAGTAAAACCATATGAGGAAACAAAGATCAAAAAACCACTGAAGGCAACAGAATAAATCCAGTCTCAAGCAGACAGCTGGATGAGCGTCAAACAAAGAGAGGAACAGCTGGATCAAGTAAAGTACAAGGAAAATTAGTTCCATCCCCGGGGGAGGGAGAAGGATTGTTTCGAGAGCTGTGTGGGACCAACTGTACCCGATAAAACTTTTACATCAAAGTCGGGGCAGATCAGAAGGTCCCAGAGGGAGGGGAAAAGAGGAGGGTGGGTGTTTGTAGTGACTGCAGGCAGAGTTAGGGGGAGGAAGGAGGTGGAGTGTGAGCAGGGGGGGAGAGCAGAGAGGGGAGGTGGGGAGTTAGGAGTTGGAGGTGGAGTAACTCTGCAGAATGTGAGCCGCTGTCCACAGCTTTCTGGATGTAAATTGATGAGGTCATAGTGTTTTCCAGTTGTTAAAAAAAAAAAAAAGTCTTTAACTTGTTTTTCAAGAGAGACGGAAACACGGAGAAGCTGAAGAAATGGAGCAACTAGCAAAACTCCTTCTGTGGCAGCTTGTGCTTCAGCAAAGTAAGCTCCTAGCTGATAACACGGCGTCGCTTGGGTTTATTGCAGCTGCAGAGGACGGGGCTGGAGGCTTTGGGCTGTTATCTTTGGGAGATTTTGTTCAGATTCCTGAGTTAGCTTGGTTCTGGTCTGTGAGGGGAGGGAATCATGGATTTCTCCTACTTTTTTTCCTTTTTGAGAGGAAAGGAGAGAGACAGGAGAAATGCTTGGGGTTGTTTCAGTGCTACTTCATCCAGCATGTTTGTGCAATTTACTTTTTCATGTCAGTTCCCTTCAGCGGCAGACTCAAAGGCAGCAAGCTGAAATGAGAATGCCGTAAAGCTTGACTGGTTACAGGTTGTTGTGTGCTTCTGAAGGGGCAGAAACAGCTGATACGTGTGTGTGTGTTCAGGATGGAAGACAAAATGAATGTTATTTTTTTGCCCTGTCAGCATAAAGACAGGTAAGAATTCGCTTTAAGGTTAAGGTGCAGGAAAGAGATGAAGACAAGCGTGATGAGCTTACAGTTGCGGAATGGCTTGTGCCTTTTTCTCTGCCACGTCGTTCTGTAAAGGCTGCAAGAGGACCCAGTGTCCTTAATTGTAACAGCCCAGCAAATCCACCCTTGCAGCACGATGGTCCCTAAGGAAGGCACCTGTCTGTGAGCAGCTCCAAGAACGGCATGGGAAGGCCTCACTCGGAGGAGATGGATGAAGATGAAGTGATCTCACTTCGGAACCTAATTAACCCAGTTCCCACCTCACCAAATCCTCTCTGGCTTTGCAGTGCCTAAAGGCAAGAAATGGACATCATGAGTCGGTCATAGGGAAAGAAGAGTTAACGTGTCTCAGAAAGCTAGTGGGGCAGTGGGATAAGGCTGGGAAAGGAGGGAGGCCACACATTGTATTTCAGAAGCACCAACCAGTCCAGCTGCTCCCCGGCGTGGTTTGGCAGAGCTTTGGGAGCGCCTGGGGCAGGAATAGCAGGTTGGGCTGCTGCACAGCACTGGAGAGCTGCGGGGAAGAGGCAGTATCCCACCTAAGGATGGTCTGGTCTCACACAGAAGTTTTTGGGTGTATTTTGGAGAGAGAACTGTCCGCACGCCCCGCAGTGTGCTGAGAACTGCTGTACCCACCCAGATCAGCTTAGCGTAATGGGAGGAGATGGGGAGGGGAGAAGGGAAGAAATCTGTCTTTTTTGCTGAGATGCTCCCTCTTGGAGAAGAACCACACCCTCAAGCGTTAACGTCTTGCAGGGAGGAGCAGCCCAGTGTTTGGAATGGCTCTGCGAACTGCTCCGTGGGCCCGGAGCCAGCATGAAGTACACAAACCAGCGAAGGGCTCACAGAGCTGAGCTAACATCTGAGTCCTCTGCGAGGAAGTTCGGGCAACGCTGCGAGGGATCCTGGCTGCGTGGTGGCCAGGATGTGATCGGTTTCTTGTACAGGCAGGACACTCTTCCCTTCGTGCTGAGGCAGCACATTCTTGCTCTCTGCCAGCTCACGACACGTCCCAACCTGCAGCTGATGTTGGAATTGTTGGGGCTGAGAGGCGGCTAACGTCTCTCCAGCCCCAACATCCTTCTTGCAAGCACTGTCCTCTGACATTGAGAAAGCTGTCCCAGCGAGCCTTTAAAAATATCCAAGCACAGAGACTTAGGTGAAAGTCCAAAGTCCAATGGCCATCAGTTGGCTTTGTAGGAAGGCCTTGTTCAAGTGAGAAGCTTGGTCCTGCAGTCCTCGGCCAGCTGGGGCAGGTAAGCCCAGATATTGAGGCATGGGACTCTGTTACTCACCATCTCCCTCCTCTGTTTGTTCGGGATGCACCCAGGTGGTATGGAGTAATGGGTTAAAATGTTGGCTACTAGAATCGTGCTGGGCTTGTGTGTGTTGCTGTCTCTGTGGGGTTACTGTGCCACGAGCCGTTCGGGCCTCGCAGACACCGTGTCAGCTCCCCACAGGGGCAGGACGGAGCCACTGCCAGTCTCCAGAAGTGTTTGGAAATGGCTCGGTAGCAAAAGCTTCTGTTTTTGTGATAATTGTGTAATAGCTCTACAGAGACCTTTAAATCCTCTGTGTAAGCAATGGGATTTGTGGGGAAAAAAGGAATCTGCCACACAGATTTCCCAAAGAACGTCTCTTTTGTCTAGGCCTAGGCCTTCCCTCCGCACTCCTAGTGTGAAGGCACCCTCAATGCAGAACTCTCTTTATTCAAAAGAAAAAAGAAACTGAGACCGGGAGGTGGTAGGAAGGTGTGCAGAGGAGTAGTGAGCTGAGCTTAGCCAAGCAGAGCATCAGCCTCGGAGACTTGTTTCAACCCCCATTCCTGGTGGGATGTGACATTCGTTTTTCCAGGGAATTTTTAGTTTGTTTTCCTTCCTGCCCACCACTACAGTCTGGACTTCAGGGGTGCTCATTGTCTTGTAAGACACTGATCCAGATGGCTTATCCTGGCTCTGCTGGCTCGTGCTCATGCCCCATGGGGTGTTTGTGCCGCTTGGCACTCAGGCTGCTGCTCTGGGTTGGCAAAGTTTCTGTTCTGGTGTTCTCCAGTATGGGACAGGAATGTGGTGGTTTCCTTAGCACGTGCATCTACCTCTGCCAGCAGCCTCTGGGAGCAGAAGAGCAGGGGTCCTGCTCCCACAAAGACACTTTTCTCTTTGAGCTGCTCCAAGGACAGTGCCTGGAGAGCTCGGACATGCAGCACGTCTTTCAGAGCTGAGGCTTCTAGCTTGCCTGCGCTCTCTGCAGCCTAATTCTTTACTATAAAGATGGCTGGGATTCAAGAAGTAAGAGCTGGCCCTGCCTTTTACAAGGGATTAGAAACCTGCAGGCTGCTTTCCTCTTTCTGTATTGTGGGACCAGCAGAATACCTCTGGGATCCTGCTGAGAGGCGTGCTGAGTCCGCACAGAACACGTCAGGGGATGAGTTTCTTCTTCTTCTCAGGTGGGTTTATCACTCAGAGAGAGGGCAGAGTGATTATCCTCCATGTGGAATTTGAAATAGTTTAAAATGAAAGTACAGTGAGTCCTGCCTCTCCATCTGTTAAGGTATTTGGTGGTTTTGAAGCTCCTGGTCCTGGAGTCGTGTCATTATAAAAGTGGTAGGGCAGAGGCAGGAGACTGAAAAGAGCCCATATCCCACTTAACTCCTGCTCTGTGGCCAGGTTAGTGAAGACGAGTTGGTTTAAATTCCATTTTCCCCAGGCATATGGGGGATCGGAGACGTTCCGGATTCCTTTGACTTTGAAGTGATCTCCCGGCCATCTCAAAGGGCCTCATTCGCGACTTGGTGCGTGTGTGCAGATTTCCTGTGTTGCTGGGGAATCATCACAATCAGTTCTCCTGTCTTTGTCCTGAGAAGGTCCATGTCTCTTGTAAAGACTGCCACGTGCCTCTTCCCTTCTGTCTCCTCTGGAGCTCTGGCTGCTGTGCCCTTGTGCTTTCCAGATTCCCCCCTACCACTTTGAGACTAATACCCTAGGGCAGACTTCAGACCCCAAGGCTCTGCCCAGAATTGGTGTGTGTGCGTGCAGACATGTAGTGGAAACCGTTCCTCTTGCAGGTCTCACCTCGGTGCTGAGCTCCATCCCACTACGGCCAGCATCTTGGGTGGGTTTTGTTCCAGTGCACAACGTGACAGCAACCCTGGGCTGTCTTTGTGTGACCCAGCAAGTCAAAACAGCCTGGCAGAAGGCAGGCAGGGCTTCAGCGGATGCTTTTGCATTTTCCTAAAAGGAAGCAATGCCCCTGGTCACCAAGGGGCAGACCTGGAGGGACCCTGGAGTTCCTGGAGTGGCACAGATGGGCTGAGAGGTCTGGCAGGGCACCACCAAGGCACAAATCCGGCGGGCAGCGCTGGCCTTGGCTTGGGGCTGGGCCTGGCTGCCGAGCAGAGCACACTGGAAGGCTTCGGTGGATGTCCCTGTCGGATGTGAGATTTACAGCACTATGTTTGGGCTCCGTTTTTCCCATTAACTTGCAAGGGGAAGGGAGCAAAGCGAACGCATTCCTGCTGCTCAGCCAGAGGAGCCTGCTTCTGCAGCTCCAAATCAAGTCAACGAGCACTACAACGAGACCCTGGAAACGCAGGCAGCCAGCTCCCAGCCATGCTTCCTCACACACGGGTCACCTTGTGGCACCTTGTGACACCACGGTGTTCCCTTGTCACGCTGCAGATGCCACCAGCTCGGGCACATAAGCGCTGCCGGGTCCCGCTGCCCGGGGCGGGTGCTGTCGTGCTGAGGGCTGGCTGCTCCCGAGCCTCCTGAGAGCGACTTTGTTCACTGTCAAAGTGGCAGTGCTGCTCGTTTTTATTCTCCAGTGTCACTGCCCAGTGTTTTGTCATAGGAGAAGGTAAAGAAGCGGAGTTTATTCCCAGCCCGTGCATTGAGGGTGTGGTTAAAGTAGCCCCGGTCTGGAGTTAATTTTTTCTCTTTTCAAATGAATAAATACCAGGGCTGAAAAAAAAAAATGCAGCCTTTGTCAGGGGGGCATTGTGCCTCTGACATTAGCAGCACAAACATCCAGTTGTCCTGCTGGAGCCCACTTGGGCTTTGCTGGTTCGAGAGATAATGATGTTGTTGTGCTGAGAGCCCCATCTGTGCTCTCAAAGCGTGATGCCAGGAGACCTCCAGACCCCTCCTACACACCAGGCAGGAGGGACTGGGCCGGAGCAGTGCAGAAACACAGACATCAGTTCATTCCTTGCAAAGCTCTTCCTGCACAGATCTGCGTCACATGCGCTGGGGAGGATCGTGGTCGCTTCCAGGGCGTTACGTGGCCAGCCGTGCAGAGCAGGAGCAGGAGAGGCTCCAGGGAGCCAGCTCGAGTGTGCCCAGCAGAGGCCAGGTAGTGTCAGCACCCCGCAGAGTTACCAATGCCCTCTGCCTCTGGAGAAGGACAGAACACTTCTCCTCGTCTTAGGGAACTCCTGCTCCCAGGCAAGCGTCTGCGTGTGCTGTTCAACGCCAGGGACATTTGAGGGGCAGGAAGACCGCTGGAGACACCTTTCTGCTTTCTTGCTGAACACTGGTGCAAGCCCAGAAAACCTTCCCAGAGCTAACCCCAGCTCCAAGCTGGAGGCTGTTGCTGCCCGTGTAGATCTGTGCCCACCGGCACGGGTATGTGGGTGGGACAGGGAGGAAAACACTGCTGGGGCTGCCTCGGAACAAGCACGCAGGAAATGCTTCAACAAAAGCTAGTGGATGTTTTATTTTCTTGCTTAGCCTAAAATAAGGTCCAGCCCAGGGCAAGCGAAACGACCGAGATGTAGACAGCCTGTGGGAACATGCAGCTCAGGAATGCAGCCTGCAAGTGAAACTCTTCTTGTCCTGCTGTTTCTGCTGCTTCTCATGCAGGATGAGTATCAGGTCCTGTGGTGTTGGTGCCTCCCACCCCCCTGCCCAGTCCTGCCTCCTTAGGTTCTTATTTTTTGTCCTACACGGGGCATGTTAAATAGCAGAAGATGCCTTTTGGGCAGTTTCAGTGGGTGCTGCACTGACATACCTTTGGTGTAACGTTGGAATAGCAGCGTGGAAAAAAACGCTGTAGCTATAGAAGGTGTGAAATAAAGACAGGGAGAGTACGAAATTCAGTTGCAGGCTGAGCTTTTCCTTTGTTGTTCTTAGGCGTGAGGTTGTAGGATCAGGCAGCTGCTGTATTTGCTGCAGCATGGGCCAAGCAAGGGCTGAGCTCTGGGCTTAACCACAGCTCTCACCTTAAATAAGTATTAACAGAGAAGGGAGGGGTGGATGGGGTAACAGCAGAGGAGACAGCTGCTGCTAGGAGTGAGTTTGTGTCTTTCATTGTCAGTAACATTCTTTTTTTTCTGCTTTGACAGGTTCTGTTGTTTATTTATATTCAGGTGAGTGACATCTTTGTAATCTGCCTGTTGTTTTGTTGTGAGAAGAAATTGGGTGTGATGGAATCGGGCACCCCCAGATGGGCATTTCATGGCTAACCTCCCCAGGCAGCAACCATGAGCTAGCGTCTCTAAACATGAACACAAGTGGGGGTTAGGACTGAAAGGTAGGTAGGACATGTCAAATTTAGGATCCTGGTAACAGATGTTGTTTTTGCTGAATGAAGCCATCAGTTTTAATTGTATTTCTTTTGTCTTCCTTCATGTGTTGTCTTGAAAATTGCTTTATTTTGAGTGGAAGGTGAGCAGCGATTCTAGGGCAGGACTGAATCTTACTCCAGCCCCTTCTTCACATGCTGTTAATCCAGAAACTGTTGTTCTTTCTTTGCTCCTGGCTCTCAGTCCCAGCCGATGCCTCCAACCCCAACAGCGTTGTAGTGTCCGTGCTGAACATCAGCGCCGTGCTGGGGTCGCAAGCTGTCCTGCCCTGCAAGAGCTACCGCATGATGTGGACCCAGGATCGCCTGAACGACCGCCAGCGTGTGGTGCACTGGGACGTGTACAGCACCTACTACGGTGACAACAAGATGGAGAGGCTCTGCGACATGTACTCGGCTGGGCATCAGCGTGTGTACAGCTCCTACAACCAAGGGAGGATCTACATGCCGCAGAACGCTTTTACAGACGGCAACTTCTCTCTGGTGATCAAAGGTACTGAACAGCATCTTTTCTCCCCGTGCGTCCTGCACAGTGCAGGATTTGTCTAAACTGACTTTGTGCTTTCCCGTGAAAATGGCTATTTTACAGAGCAGTTTTCTAAAAATGAAAATGAGTCTAATGAGGTTATGTGAATCACTGGCAACAGCGCTTTATTCCCCTTTGAACCAGTCCCATTTTAAAAGGGAATCGGTAACTTACTGTCCAGAAGTCCTGTGGGCTTCATGTGGACCTTTGACTATTTCAGCTCCTCAGCCATAACCCAAGACTGGCATTCTTCCTATGCCTGCTCTTAGCTAAACTTAAATTGGCTTCCTCTTTCCATCTGGTGATACAAATCTTCCATGACAGAGCCAGTGAACAGAACAACTTACTGTATTAGGTGAGGGGGTTCACCTGTTTAACCCTCCCTGGTTAGACTTTGTTCTAAGCTATGTGAAGGCCCCTGTGTGCACCCACACGAGCATTTGGGAAATGGCATAAATGGCAAAATTGTTATCTTAGCGTGAACCATTCATCTTCCCCTCTCTTCTCCGTTGCCCTAGATGTTGCAGAGAGTGACGGAGGCATATATTCGTGTAATCTCCACCATCACTACTGCCACTTGTACGAAACTGTGAAAATCCAACTGGATATCACCAAGAAAGGTAGGTGTGACAAAGCTTGGTGCCCCTCCCTGCAACGGGCAGGGTCTGGCTGCTGGAGTCTGGTTGCTCCCGGTATGGTGTTGAATTCCCAGTGGGATTTGTGTGTTGATCCACAGAAGGTGTTGGATGCTGTTCTCATCGTGTCAGAGGGGAGCAGTGTGGGTGAAGGCTTTTGTGCTGCCTTCTCATGGCAGGCTCAGGGCACAGGTGCCACAAGAGTCCTGCAGTGCACCAGGAGGCGGTGGTGCTCGCTGGGCTGTTTTCTGTTAGACTCCTCAAGTTTCGGTATTTTAGCCAACGTGTGTTTTTATGAACCTCCCTTCTTTCTTGGCCTCTGCCAAACCCTGCAGAGAGGCTGTTAACTGTTTGCATTAGGCAGCCCAGCTAGCTAACTGTCCCCTTAATGCTCCGGCAGTAAAACATCCTGAGTAACAATCCCTCATTAGCCAGGTTAGCCACAAACATCTGCCTTGTCACACGGGTCTGGGGAGCTTAGTCCTGAGAAGCCTGGAGTTACAAAACCTCCTCGTGCACCACGCCTTGACTCCAGCTCTAGAAGCGAGCTTCTCAGGGCTGTTGGCAACTGCCAGTCTGTGCCACCTACACTGCCAAAGCATCACTACTGTGTCGTTTAAATCCACCTTTATGTAATGCACAAGGGAAGCTGCTGGCACTGGTGGTGCTGGGAGGCTGTCAGAGGGCTGAGTTTTCCAAGAGGCTGAGGGGATAGGACAGGAGCGTCTCTCTTCTGCTGTTCTCACAGCTTCTATGCAGTAAGAACACCCAGCCTGGCCTGCGAGCCCCAATCTGCTCATCCGTGTTTTTGTTCTTGAAAAGGAATAACAAAAGAATCAAATGCAAAGCAGTGCTCCTTGAACTTCTCCAGTAATTAGGGCACTTGTGGCTAGGAAAGCATTTCCTGCTTGGAGGAGCAAGGCACGGCACGTTGAAGACGAAGCCTGCTGAGGGAACGTGCTTCCTGCTGTGTGAAGCAGAAGGTGAACCCTGTTATGAGGAAAGGAAGGTGGTCCTGCATGATGCAGACCGAGGGTGTGGAAGGTGCAGGTACGTTTATTGACTGCTGAAGGGAGCAAGAACAAGGCACACCGCCCTGGTGGCACTTCGGGGTCTTTGTAGGGGATGTGTTATAGGAATGCAGCGTCTGGGAGCGACCTCAGGCACAGGGTGGGTGTGTAAAGGTGCATGTACCAACGCTCTACAACTTGTCATCTCCACAGCCAAAGCAGCAAAGGAGTACTGGGACGGGGAGAAGGCCGTGATCGTTGCCCTGGAAGGCAGCACGGTGATGCTTCCCTGCGTGAACAGGAATCACATCTGGACGGAGCGGCACAGCGAAGAGGAGCAGCAGGTGGTCCACTGGGACAGGCAGCCCCCGGGGGTTCCCCATGACCGTGCCGACCGCCTCATCGATCTGTACGCCTCCGGCGAGCGCCGCTCCTACGGCCCGCTCTTCATTCGTCAGAAGATGAACATCACTGACACGGCCTTCGCCCTGGGGGACTTCTCCCTCCGCATTTCGGAGCTGGAGAGCGCAGACGAAGGCACTTACTCCTGCCACCTGCACCACCACTACTGCGGCCTGCACGAGAGGAGGATCTACCAAGTCTTCGTGACAGAGCCGGTGAGGGAGAAGAAGGTGGTGAACCTCACAACCCACAACACTGCCCCAGCCGTAGGTAAGTGCCTTCTGGCAGCTTCCCTAACTGCGGGAGGGAGGGAGGGAGTGTGGTCAGGGCAAACTGTGCCCTGCAGAGGTACCACAGACACCACGGCAGTGAAAGTGCAACTCAGAGCAACCCTGAGGTTTCCTCCAGGAAGCTTTCTCGTGTTCCTGCCCCTAAGGTTGGAGGAGTAGATGAGCTCTTGCCTCCCTCACTGCTAGGTACAGCTCCAGTGTGTAGGCCGGGATGTTCCTGAGCTGGTTCCATTACCCCGGTGCACCTGGAACCACACGCTTGGAGATACGTGAGGATCTCTGGAGCTGCTTAACACGGAGCTGTGCCCAACGAGGAGGGTCCCACCCAACGAGGAGGGTCCCACCCATCGGGGCTCATTACCCTGCCTGCAGAGCTGGGCTGACAACATGTCCTGCTGCTTGCTCTGCTCCCAGGCAGCCCGCTGCCCTGCGAGGCTTGCGCGGCCTGAGGCAAGCAGGCTGTTTTTCTAACAGGCTCCCTTTTCTGATTGCTTTTCTGAACCAGGAGAGGGTGTGCAGTAGGGGTCAGTTCTGTGCTGCCCTTGCCATTACACCATGCCACTATTTGCGCTTCTCTCCCCATTGCACAGGGGTTTAGCCTGCGCCAGGTGCCAGGCTGCACAGAACCAACCACCAGGAATTTTCCTCCACCCTTCAGCTTTTTTTTCTTAGCTCAATTTTCACATTTTCCACTGCAGTGAGTTATCATTTGACAGCCTGTCCAAACCCCCAGCTGTCACGCTTAGTTCAGGCAGAAGAGTAAAATCCCAAGCTTAATAATTTTTTTAATCTTTTGGGTATAGTTCCTTATTAACATTTTAACGTACTCATTGTGGTTTAATATTTATTGGCTGCTCGGTACAAAATTTCAACGTGCTTCATACATTTTTAAATAGGTCTGTTCTTCTCCAGCAATTCGGTTTTTTCATGTCACAGAAACCTAAACCTTCCCACTGGGACCGAGGCTGGTGTCCAGAAAACCAGGCGGTACCGAAGAGAGGTGGCCGCTGGGGCTGAGCTGGCGCAGAGGTCAGGACACACAAATATCAGTCTCCCTGCCTGGGGCTCTCTTGCTGCCCTCGAGTACTATTTAAATCACATTGTGCAGATGGAAACTACATCTTGTTTCCAGAGCTGCCCACCCAGGAATCTGTTCACCTCTCTGCCAGTTGCTGTCCTTGTTGTTGCTGAGTATTTACCTGCTTGCTCGGACGTTAGGCAGAACCTGCGAGTAATTCCGCCTGCCGGCGCTGTCTTAGTCTGGCAGTAATGCCCCGTGCTGAAGGAACTTCCTGAGAAAAGCCATTTCCACCCCCAAGAGGAGCAGCCTTGGAAGAGCTTTGTCCCCTAGGGGCAGCAAATGCTCAGCTGGTCGGAGAGCACCACACACAAAAATGTGCTGAGTCGATGGGAACGTGGAGGAGCCGAGACGCCCGGGGAGCCGTGCTCAACCCCCTGCTGCTGAGCGGCCTGCTGGTACCTGCCCTGGTTGTGTGTAGCAGGAAAGGCTGAGGTGTGAGGTGTTGTCCTTCACCACAAAAAGCTGTGCACAACTTCTCCGGGCTGTAACTTAGAGCCAAACTGAAACACCAGGAGATAACAAAAGCAAAGCAGGGAGGGTTTTTTTTTTTTTCCAGCAAGCAGCTATAGCTTCTGGAGTAGCTCCAAGGCTCAGAGCCATTTCCAGACAGGAAATTTCATCCTGTTTTGAACTATAAACATGAGTTCAATTCTGTTCTCAGTCCCAGCAGAACAAATGTGTTGTGTGTGTACTAATTTAGTGCATTTTTTACTCCGTGTTTGCTTTGGAACAAGTTATTGAAGAAATGCGTCTCTTGCTTATTGCTGGACTGTTCCCAGCCCTGGGCAGCCTCGAAAACAAAATGGGCCACGCACCCAGCAGCTGCGAGCTCTTGGTGGAGCTCTCTCCAGTTTTTTTCCCCAGCAGAAGGATCTGCCCCTCGACATTTTGGTATTGTAATGTACAGGCACCTCCGTTCCAACTTTCTGGGGGCTGCAACTCCGTTTCCACAGCTTGTTGGTCTAGCCACCTCTCTGCTGTCGACTGAAGTTTCAGATCAGCTCCTGCCCTGCAGTACTGGGGGAAAGCAAAAAGCCAGGAGCCTGTAGGTCTGCTGCCTTCGGGCTCGATGGCTGCTCCAGGGGCTGCCGTCTCCTTAGGGCAGCTGCTGAAGAAGCCCTTCATGGTGCAGGGATCTGTGAAAGCAGAAAAGCAGAACCGTCCCTATACTGACTGCAGCTCTGTGGGTTTTTCTTTTTGGTTTGGTATTTCTTAGCTGTGGTGAAAAACACATGCTCGTTTTCAGCGGCAGAGTCAGGAAATACAAAACACCCAGCAGTGCCAGCAGCGGAGGGCTGCGCAACCAGACCGGAGCGGCTGCTAAAACCTCCCTGTTTTCCAGGAGTGCTGTATGAGCAAACAGCCATCGCTGCTATCCGAGCCTGCTTCCATCCACCACCATTTTATCTGATTTCACAGCGGGTGGGTTGTTTTTAAATGCTGCAAACAAACTATTTGACCAGCTGGAGCCAGTCTCTGTGCCAGCAGCTCCCCAAACTTCTTCCAGGTTTACTTTTAATTGCCCTACCTGGAGCGGCTGGGGAGCAAGCGCTCATTTACCTGCCGCCTGCTTTTCCTAAGGCCGGAGCTGACCCAGACACCGTGATGAGCTTCCTAAGCCTGAACTGCTCTGGACCTATTATCTCAACCTGAATTTATATTTAGGCATTTTCTGATGCCCCGTGGCCTGGGGTTGCTCAAGCGTTTGATGAAGAGGTTTGCTGGTTAGCTTAATAAGCTGTTTGCCTCCCTGCTGTCATGGAGGGTGAGGGGTGAGGTTGGACACAATCAGCGCTCTTGGTGCTGAGTTTTTTTTGTGGGGAATATTGAATTTCTGGGCTCAGCCTATTTACAGTACTGTGCCGATGGAAATGAGCAGTCTCTAACATTCCCAAACGGCCTCAAAAGGAAAACCAGCTGTTGAAATAATGATGAACTCGCTGGCTTAGCTCAGCTGCGACATTCCTGTTCCTGCTGATCAGCTCTGACCTTAACTGGTGCTGGAGATGTCACTGCGCTTAAGGAGGAATGCCAAAAGGCTGCTGGGGGAATCTGGCCCTGGTGGAACACAGAGAATGAGCTGGACACTGTCCCGCGTTTGATAAGGGACCAGACTGGCCGGCTGACTCTCATCCCTGTGACTTCTCAGTGCCCATGATAAAATCAGCGCTTACTGGTGTCCCAGTCTCTGCGTGAGACAGGCTTAAGAGGAAGCAACGGGCCGAAGGAAGCAGGAGCTTTGCTCTGACGGCGTCCTGGAGGGAAAGGTGCCACCGGAGCTCTGCCCCTCCTGGTTTTGGCCCCGCTCCTGTCTCAAGCATCAAGCCTCGTTAGCAAAGCAAGCAGGGAAAGGAATCTGCTCTCAGCCTGCTGGTGTCTGGCCATGTTTAGCCCCAGGTTATTGTGGAGTACCAGTGAGCAGCATTCGACCAGTGTTCGTAATTAGACACTTTAGGTAGAAAGGAGGAGACGGAGCCTGGGTTGTCTGCGTTGACATGAGGTGACTTGGAGGCCTGGGCCTGGGATCCTTGCAAGCAGAGAAGTCGCTTTCCCTTTCTGTGTGCAAAGCCTTGACCTATTTATTTGAGATCTACAAAAATGTTCCACGTAAGAGTTACCCTTCCCTGCGCCGAGGAACTGAAATGCTGCTGCACCCACCGCTGGAATGGAATCTTGGCTTTTCTTTGCGGGTTTTTATTTTATTTATTTTATTGATTTTTTTTTTATTATTATTTGAAAAGGAAACTCATTCTTTGGCATTGAAAATTCCTCCCACTCTGTAAATTATAACCCTTGGCAGGGAGTGGCTGCTTCATACTTGAGCTGTCTGGAGCCGAAGCTGCGCGGGGCGTGTGTTGCAGGGGACCCGGCGCGGGGCTGCGTTACCCCGCGGGAGGCTCCGGGCTGTCTCCTGGGGCTTCTTTCTGCCTTCTCTGCAGTGAAGCAGAGCAGCGTGCTGAGAGCCATGCAGCAGCACAGGAGTGTGCAGTGGTCACGGTTAACACTTGATACTCGGGGAAGGGTAACAGTTCTGTGATGAGCACAGACACCTTCCACCTGACAAAGGTGGGTTGTATTGGCAATTCAGCAGCCATTTGCCCATTAAGTTCAGAATCTTCTTGCTGCACATGCTTTTCGGGTCCACATTTGTGTCCACCTGCAGTCGTGCTGTGCATGCCAATTACAATTACCGCCCTCTTCTCCTTTTCCTCTGCCCCCAGATCCCAGCATTGTCAGGGGCCACAACGTGATAAACGTCATCATCCCCGAGAGCCGCATCCACTTCTTCCAGCAGCTGGGCTACGTCCTGGCGACGCTGCTGCTCTTCATCGTCCTCCTCATCATCGTTGTCCTCATCACCCGCAAGCGCCGGCAGAGAGGTAGGTGCTGGACAAGATCGTCCCTGTAGTGCTTACGGGGCTGTCCCGTGGCAGGGGAGCTGATTCTGCAAACAATTGCCGTCCAGCACAACGCCGAAGGCAGCGATCCACTTCTGGAAAACCAGCAGCCTGCACAGAGGAGTCTCTGCAGGTGCTGATGCCAAGAGAGATTCATTAGTCTGGGGTAAAAATGTCCAGCCCTTAATTTGCTGAGATTTCTTTACAGGTAGGATTTATTTAGAGCAGAAGGCTTGCTAGCATTCTGTGGGGACTAAGATTTTTAAGTCCTTGCTGAACCCCCTGTACTGGGTGGCTGTGTGTAATTAGATAAACAGACTTTGAGATCTTTTGGTACTTCCACAGCAATAGTTTTGGATGCCACACAAAAAGCAAATACCAGGGAATGGTTGCCTTCTGATGTCCTCTTTTGCAGTACCACACCCGTCCTTATTTACACGTCAGGGGGTAGCACCAACACAGTGGGCTATCCCCGCTAGATATGGAGTTGCTTTGCAGTCATGGAGGGGACAGAATCCTGGCCCTGCTTTTTCTATAAAAAAGAGGAGCCCAAAGTTATTCCTTGCTGGTTGGAGCGAGGCAGGAGGCTGTTTAGATACCTGGCAAGTGGAAGGCAGATGGAAATCGGTGTCTGCAGCATGTGATGGATGCGGGCCTGAACAATGGGCTGGGGCTGGAAAGGTGCAGCAACAGTGCGCAGGAGGTGACAGATGGGCTAAGTATTTGTGTAATAAATAGGGGGTAAGAAATGAAATACAGGGATGGCCGTAGTTTCTCATAGCTGGTCATCCACAGATTTGGGAAGGCCATCAGAAAGCTGGTGAGTCAAGGAAAAGGGAGCTCCCTGTGGCAGGGGGACACGCATGAATTCTTGTGTGTGTTAGAGGGGTTGTGAAAATGCTTCTTGTAAGCATCACAACAAAGAGCATTGTGAATAACTGCTGTGTGTTACTGTTACCAGTGGTATCTGGGAGTTGGTTGGACAGGATGCAACTGTTCATTTTCTTTCTTCTTCTTTGTTTAGGCTATGAATACAACGTGAAGAAATATGGAGAGTAAGTATAATTACAGGATCTACTGTCTCTGGCTAGAATACATAATAATGACCTTAGTGGTCCCAAGCCTCTGCTGTCATTAAGATCCTAAAACAGCTGAGCATCTGGTTATTAACGCAGCCGTGTAAAGCATGGACTGTTTGATACGGTTGAGTAGTTGGACGTGGGCCAAGATAGTGTATCTGGGTCTCTTTATGTTTTATTATATATACTAAAGTGGAAGAAATGGGAAAGTTCCTGTTCAAATTGGCTCACTATCATTTTAGGCTCCAGACAAACTCATGGGGAAAAAAACAATCAACTAGCCAAAGATTTTTTGGTGTTAGTAGAAAAGACAGTAAAAGCAAAAGAGAGGAAAATCAGCTTCACCAGTGAGCAGGATGGTCTGCTGAAAGCTGTTTGTTATATTTTCTTCAAGGGAACCTTGCAGAAGCCGAACATGGTTCTACAGAGATTACTGTGAAAATCAGCTGTACTTAATAAAGAATGAAATCTATAGGTTTTTCAGCTGTCCTCCAGATGCATAGCAAATAAACAGTGTAGATTAAATTCCTTAAAGTAGCACTAGAAAGCAATTGTGGAAAAAAGGTAAAAGGAGACAGTTATTAAAGGATGTGGCGATAACCATTTTGCACTCTCATTCCTTTTTCAGGAAGGATGTAAATCTTAAAGAATTTACAGTCGACACAACAGATCTGACTCAGTACAGAAGTGAAGACATCAGGCTGGGTATGCATCGGCTAGCAGCCCTTCTCTAGACCAGGTCAAAACTTGTTGTAACTGAGGATTTCCTAAAGGTATTTAGGTGCCTGTTTTATAGTGACTTAACCCCCTGATTTTAAAGGGCAGATTTGTGATAATCTCACCCCTAGATAAGGTACAACCTTTAAAAGAACAAGCTGACAAACTTCAGGTCCCAAGCTACAAAATTGCTGTGTGTAAATGAGGTAGATAGAAAAGCTAAAGTAAAATCAGAGGGATTGCAGGGAGTGGGCTGCAATCCAGGACAGCACAAGTATAAAATTCTTGTGTGTGTGTCTCAGGAGAGCTTTTCTGTGAGCAAATTCTTTAAATAACTGCATCAGTCACCTTCAGGTGACCTTGACCCAGATAATCCAGAGCTTGTCGTTACATAGTGGAAGAATCAGTGGTGCCTCTGAGGAGCAGGAAACTGAAGTGTGTGTAACTGATTAGTGCCAGGAAAAAAACAAAAACAACTAAGTTGTAGCATGTTTCCTTCTCCTGCTGAGTAACTCCATGAGTTACTCCTAGAGATCTGGAGATGTTAGGCGTCGAGTACTTCAGGGAAGGGCTGATCCCGTCTCCCTTGCCTATAAAACTTTGTTTTCTTTTAATGTTCTGATAGCTTTCTGAATTACACTCCTCCCTTATACAGATTACAAAAACAACATCCTGAAGGAGAAGGCTGAGCAAGCCAGAACCTTCCCAGCAAAGAACATCGACTTAGACAAAGGTAATAATGACCAGCTTCACCCTAATTGGTGGCTGGTGGAGCCTTGTGTTGGGTTGGAGGAGGGAGGAGGGAGGAGCATGGTATAGCAGTAAGCTGACCAAGCCACAGTCAAACGAGGAATGGTAAACATCATGACAAATGAGAGCAGGAATGAGAAGCCAGTTCCCTTCCCATCCTTTCATCATGGAGCCACAAGATCCAAGTAGTGATTAGGTTTTTAAAAGCTTTTGGCATGGCACAAATAGATTTTTTTCTTTATTGGAAAAAGAATGCCTAGCAGGGTTGGAATAGCACATTCTTTATTACAACCTCAGAGAAAGACGTATCTCTAAAAAACTACTGGCATTGTGTTTGTGAAGAAAACACTGTGCAGAGGGGTGTTCGGAGCTGAATTTGTTTACGGGCAATGGGCAGCCTTTTACTTCATCCATCAAAAGCAAACAGCTCTCTCTCTGTAGGAGCTGAATCTCATTTTGTTTATCCAGTCTTAATTCTGCGTATTATCCCTCAGTTTTCAGACTTGCACTTAAACAGCACTTGTAAGAAGGTTGTTAGGTTCTGTGACGCCTTTCATACTGATTCAGAACATAATAAATGTGACTGAAATGAGAGCAAGAAGGAAGTGGTCTAGAGAGCCCGTGAGTTGCCTTAGGCCTGCAGCTCTTGTTGCAGTTCTGACAATATTTTGCCTACATTCTTCAGAAACGATCTGTGCAATAATTTATATACCATAAATCTCACTGTGGGGTTTATGAAGAGGATAACGAAAGCAGAGCTGACTGCAAACGGTCACTCGTCACTGTAGAGCTAAGTGTGTATCACAGTGTGTTTCTTTGGATGGTTTGAGATTACCGTCAAGGTACTGAACTCCATTTCAATTTGCTTTCAGATTTCAGGAAGGAATACTGTAAATGAAGACATTCCCAAGCTGCTGGCTGGACCAGAAGCTTCAATCAAAGATAGATAAATGGAAAAGAGATGCCTTTTCTTGATATCATGTCCCTCCAGTTACCATACATTTTTCATGTAGAGTTTCTCCCCAGTAAGCACAAGGGTACTTGCAAATGCTTCCCAAAAGGGTTAGACCATCTGTCTTGTGTGCACTTATGATGGGTTTTGGTTTACTTTTCTCCTTTTGTTCTCCCAGTCCTCCCTTCCCTTTTTCTTTCTGATATTATTGTTGTTTTTATGCATCAATGATTTTTATGAGCTGAATCAGCAGACCTTTTGCTTTGACGTTACTGCTTAAAATAAACCAACCTGTATCACTGTTCTTGAGCCATCATTATATCAGGCATTTTTCCGTGCAGTGTATTCGTTAGAAAAGGAATAGCAAAGCCTGATTGTGATCTCTCATATGCTGGTGTAAATCAGGAGAAATGATACTGTTGCTTAGCACTTTATGTGTTCCAGGTGAAATAAAAAGAGACTAATTCAGCCCTTCACAAATGACAATGTAAATACCTCAATTTACTAATGGAGAAATGTCAATATCCTCATTTTACAGGGGAAAGGGAGGCGCACAGGTCTAGTTTCTTGCCACCAAGGTAGTGTTGGGATCAGCTCCGAAGAGCTCTGGAAGCCTCATTTTCTATTTCTCACTCTAAGCTTGTTTGTTGATTTGTTTTTGTTTCAGTGCAGACCAAATCAGATTTGATGTGAGCAGACACTTTCAGCTGAAGTTGATGGAGTTACAGTGCTGTAATGCCAGTGTCAGTTAGATCAGATCCTGAAATAATACGGAGAGGGCTAAACTCCTGTGTGGAATCTGGAGAGTGATTTTCCTGCAGTCCTGGGGTGGATCCTGCCCACACAGAGCTTGTGTGCACATCAGAACGAAGGTATGATGACAGCACAGGTAGACAGCCCGATAAAACAACGGCTTCCCATGAGCCGACCGTGAGGAATGAGAGTAACAACAAATTCCACCATAGCCTGTCAGGCACGTTCACAGACCACGGTCTCCAAAGGGGAGCTGAGGAGGGATAAGAGTCCATCCTTGTGAGTTTTGCCATCGCTTTGGGGAGCAGATGCCTGAGCTAGTGGGGCTGTGGGCTGAAGGGGAGCTCTACGTATGAGGAGGTGGGATGTCCAAAAATTTGCCAGTGAATAATTCAGTGTTAAAATCCAAGCAAGGTAAAGCATCAGGAACACCAGAAAATACTGACCACAGCTACTCTGACTGCTTGGGATATGCTGCAGCACAGTTCCCATTCTGGGGCACAGATGAAAATAAGGTGTTTCCTGCCCTTGTGGGCATGATGGCAGCGGCTCGTGTTCCTGTCTAAGGGTGTAGGTGGCCAAGGATTGCCAGCCTCCTCCTTGGAGGTCTGAAGAGAATGGCAGAGGAGGGGAATATGTGTGGGCTCAGGGACTGAATGGGACTGGGGTAGGGTCTCCAGGACGTTGCAAGTGGTGAAAGTGTGAAGAGGAGCTTGTGTGGAGCTGCTGCGAGGGCGAGGTGTGGTTGCGGACTTGAAGCAGTGCTCTGCTTGCAGCTGGTATCCCAGCAAGGATTTCTTCCTGGGGATGGAGGACCCTGAGTTCTTTTTTTGGACCACGGCTACTTCATCACCAGTGAAGGAGCGTGGTGGATGCTGAGTTGCAGCTCCTTACACTGAAAGTGAGCTTAGCTCCCTAGCTCTACTTCCTACATAACAGAAGAACCATAATGTCTGTTCAGAAGCTAGGACGTGAGTACTTCAGTGCACACACTTCACAGGAGTGGGAAACGGACCGTGACAATTTTTATAGATATTCCCACTTCTCTCTGCTAGTGAGGACTATCTTAAAGGGCAAATATATTGGGGACCCTTATTTTTAATGCCTTCAAATATTACAGAATCTTAATCATAGGAAAATGGTAGAAGTGGAGGTGAGCCTGTGCTACAGCTGTGCAGTTCCTTATCTTACAGCTTGCACAGCCCTCCTGCTGTTCTCTAGACAATTTCTGTGAGTTCTGCCTCTCTCTTCACTTGAGACACGCCTGTATGGAAGTGCTCAGGGTGGGCAGACCCACGACTGATGGCGAGGAGGGCACGGAGTCGGCCCAGGTCCTTGTTTTCCTGCCCTTCCCCCAGAGCAGACAGCCGTTCTGAGGTTGCCTTTGGCTGGACCTGATTGAAACCCAAGCTGCATTCCTGCAGGTGCGTAAGGCTGCGCTGGTTATTCCATCAGGGTGGCACAGTCTCAAGTAATTGCCATTAATGTCTTTCTCCCTCCCTTTCATGTCTGTGAGTCAAAGGTTGGAGATCTTTACTTGCCAGTTCAAATTGCTTCGCGTAGCTCACAGACACCAGCTCAAAGTGGGGTTACTCATAAACTCCAGAGGCATTTAAATATTTTATTGGACTTCCAGGCTGCAAAATAGCTTAAGGGAAGAGAAATTAATACGTTCTCTGAAACAAGCACTAAGAAGGGCTTGATGAGTTCATCCTTGCTTTGATCACAAGCTTGAATTTGGGAAATGGTCGTATGTGCCAGGATAATCCTAGACTGACCAAAATAGGAGACCAATCTGAGATTACGGCCATTTTTTCTTCAGGAGAGGCACATGTTGTGTGACTGGGCTGAGGATCATAACAGCAGTTTTCAAAAGCAGCCTGCCACATCCAGCGTGTAATTTACTAAGTTAAAATTCTGGCTGAAAGAGATCCAGGCAGGACTGCTGGATAACCACTTGTGTGTTTTCAAACTGCTGAAAAAAAGACAGAGAAAACTGAACGCTCAACTGCAGAGTTTCTTTTTTAATTTGCTTCTTAATCCAGAGCAATTAATGAAGGCTGATTGCCCTCGAGTACTGGTGAGAAGCCATTCAGGTCTTTTATATGTGCACTTCGTATTCTGCCAGTCGTTGGCTCTGGCATGAAGTCTGTGTGGCTGATCTCATGTCAGAACCTTGTAAAGGAGGTTGTACACAGGGGAGGTCACTGAGAGGAAAAATCAGCTGTAAAGGATGGTTCTGCCTTAGAAGTGAAGAGCTCTAAGGTAGAGGAAGGCTCCCCATCGGTGTGCCTTTGGCATTTTATTTGACTTTTATCGTGGAGCAGTGCAGCAGTTGGGTAAATTGTTGTCCAGAGAAGCTCTGTGTGCACCAAGGGACACGTTGTATTGATGGGACTCAGGAGGTCAGGCTGATGGCTGAACTTGATGGTCTTGGAGGTGCTCTGCAACCTAAATCATTCTGTGATCTTGCACATGAAAATTAGAAGGCTGGACTTGCAATTAACCACTAGGCCAGGGACAGGGCTGTTCTCCGTTCCCACTCTGCCAGAGATGCAGTGTGATTCTAGACGGGTTGGTTTTCTCCCATCTCTCATCTCAACCTTTCTCTCTCTAATACGGGACATTAACTTGCATCTTGTGGAGAAACAACGCTTAAATATTTGTGTAGTCCTTTGAGGATGATACAGGTGTTTTACCTGAGTTATTCAAAGCAGTGTTCCACTGTACTTGTGGAATGTTGCATCCTGATGAACACCTTTCCCTGTCACTTGCAGGCTCTTGGCAGGCTTTGTTAACCCCTAATAGTTTTTGTGTTATTATTATTATTATTTTTTTAACAGCAATTACTTCTCTGGCTCAGTGAAGGCAGAGAATCGAAAGTCTCCTGTAGGGTTTTTGAATTTTAGGCACTGTAAGCCCTTTTTGTGGAACAAGGCAGGGGTGTACAGCAGTGACCTTAGAAGGGGTTGTGCTGAATGCCAGCTGGGCTCAGACTGACTCAGTTCTTTGAAGGAGGAAGTTTCAAAAAGCTTTCTCCATAAAGAAAATGGTCCCTTATTTGAGGTTTTATTTCAGTTTGGGGAATTGATGTTTTTTGAGCCTTGTGTTTTTGTATTTGAAGCAATTAAATTGTTATGGTTTCCTTATGATTTCCTTTATCTAGACAGGAAAACTGCAGTGCAGGTGTTTTTTTCACACCAGTGTTCGTGTTTGTCTTGGCTTTGCTACTCAATTTTTTCTTCTATAAACTTGTTCATAAGCAACAAAATGTGGTTTTTAATCACTGTAAGAAAGCTATAACCTATAATAATATCCTTTCCCTCTTTTATCGTTATATGGTAATTTGCAGGAGAGAGTACATGTGTGCAAATTGTAGGCTTAGCTTAGTGAAGATGACATTGCCGTGATCTTAATTGGACATAAATAGAAGGGATGCTTATCTGGAGGAAGGAAAATGAGTACAGATGAAAGAGTAAAGCACCTGCATGGGACCAGTGACTTGGAAAAATGAGCAGAAGTGGGGAGAGCCCATTTTGGAGAGTCTGGGGAGAAATATTTCTTTCCATGAGCCGATGAGGTTTGAATTGAAGAGTTAGGGAGTTGAATTGGAATGGAAACTCATGCATTTGTATAGCTCAACAGTCACTGTACAAATGCTTAAAGAATAGAGATTATGTAAACCACATTTTTTAAAGGTAAAATTAATTATATACCTGCCTCTTAGTAATTCAAAGTGGTGGTTTAAAGGGGGAATGTGCTTATAAATGGGAAACTTCTGAGTGCCAGGGCATACCCTACAGGTGGGACGTGTAGGTGCAGTGCCCAGGGTGCCCGCAGCAGCGCCATACGTGACTTCACGGAGGGAAGCAAGTGGTGATTCCTCCGCTGTGATCCCAGTTGTTGAGTCAGGCTCTACTTACAGCAGCCCTGTAGGAAAAGGCCTGAGAGGAGAGCAGCAGTTTTGGGAACCTGGCACGTACACTGGGTGTGTTTCAGGTGGGGAAGGCTGCTTTTGACTTCAGCCAGTCTGATCCTCTGGACTGAAAACCCTAGTAGCTGGAACAGGCTTTTCAGTTCAATTTCCTTTAGAATAAATGCAGCTTGTGCATTTAAGGCTGGTTCATAACACAAACCAACAAGTGCTAAGGGGGGCACTCAGCAGATTTGTTCTAAAACATGTTTGTGATACCAAACGCTGCTGCACATGAGCCCTTTGAGTTCATTTGGCTGATACAAATTGAGGAAGCTCCAATGCAATTTTGTATTTCTGCTACTGGGTGAAGATACGGAGCCTGTGACTGAGAAACGGGGGAGTAGAAGTGAGGAAACAGTCATAAAATGTGATACTGGTTTGCCAGAAGAGATACAGAAGGCCACTGGCATAACAGGGTAGAAATAAAGCCCAGCCCCTTTCTTTCTGCTTTGTGTGCACAATGCTTCCTCTCAAGACTGAGAGGAGGACTTGGTCCATAGAATTTGTTTCATTCTTTATTGCCTCAGAATTAATTTCCATTATTTCTGTTACTTAACTTCTGGCATTTATCATTGTTGTGTAACTCTCCTAACATTTAAGAAATAAAGGAGAATATAATAGAGTTTCAAGTTAAGGGTGATTTTATTTCTTCCTCTTTTGAGATGCTGTCTGAGCTATCACCAGCATTGGCTAATTCTTCCCAATAACATGTTTAATCTCAGAGCATCCTAGTGTGTGACAAAGTGCAGATCTGATACAGTAAGTTATTCCAGTGATTTTAGTATGGTTTCCACATGGGACATCATCATTTGACTTGGTCATGGGGCCCACAGACAAATTCTAGCTCTCCAAAAATGTATAATGAGCAGTTCTGCAGCTGTACATGGAGCTTAAACCATTCACCACGGAGCCGAAGGCTGGCAGCTCCCTCGTGGTACATAATTCTGCAGGACCAGAAGGGAAGATAACATATCCTGCTGGAATAGTTCACGGCACAGTTTTACGGCTCTCTCCCAGCCCAAATTCCTCCCCCTGCAGAACTAACACCTTGCGAAGTTCCTGCTGTGCATTCTGTTCTTGGAGGGCTGCCACCCGCTGAGTACAATCCCAGCTGGTGTGACAGAGTTCTTCCAGGGACACCGGTGGAAACAACTTGTATTGCTGCGTGGATGGACAGTGCAGGTGCAAGAGTCTGAAGGATCAAAGCAGGATATGAAACTAAAAAGTGGCAAATGAGGATTGTTGACTAGATTGGCTCTAGTTAAAGCATTATCTTCTCTCATACCTCATTGGCATCATCCTACAAACAGTCTCATTCCATTTCGTAGTGTCTCTTCACTGGGGTGAATCACGCTGCGATGGCTCCTTGTGCTTTCTCAGATAACTAGGGGGGAGAAAGAACAAAAAATTTAAAAAACAACACAAACAGAACCCCTAAAAACAAACAAACAAAAAACCACACAAACCAAACCAAAACAAAAAAACAGGTTAAAACGGTTGAGAGGTGAAAACAATGAGAAGAGGATGGGGATTAGTTCCTTCTGTTTGGGCTATTCAGTTGCTGAGAATGAATGACAAGAACTTTTGAGCAGGAGGGGCCGCATACAATAAAGATCTCATCCAAACGACCTTCCTGGGGCTGCTGTGGGACTTCAGTGGTCGTGGTTATAACCTGTAAATCAGATTCTTCACTGTGAGGGGAAGACGAGTGAGAGCTCCTGAAAAAAAAAAAGAAAGATACTTTGGGCAGAGTGAGATCATCTTGGAACTGGTGCCAGTCCCACTGGGAATATCTGACTCAACAGCATTTTTCTAAGATTAAAATTTACTTATTTTTTTCTTAAACACCACAGTTGAAGTAGAGCACCATGCCTCAAATATATATATATATAAATTATTCAAATTATCCTATCAACGCTGGGAGCTGGAGATGCCAGCATTCTGCTGGACTGAGGTGACACACGTTGGGCTGGATTTCTCTGTGTTTTCTTTGCTGGGGGAAGAAGGAGCTTGAGTGGAGTTTTTTGAGGACTTCAGGAATAGAGATGCAGTGTTTGCAGGCCTGTTTATTTGTACTTGCCTGACAGCATGCACACACCAACTGCCTCGTTTGCACACACCAACTGCCTCGTTTCCTTCAGCATCTACACGGATCGGGGAGCCTGCAGGAAAGGCAGCTGCAATTAGTCAGTTATCATGAAGGGTGAGGTCTTGGTGCATAGCCTGGGCTGCTCCTGGGTGTCACTAGTGCTCAAAGCCCTGTTCCTTTCTGCTGCGATGCTGGGGCTCTGCTGGCAGGCTCCAGGCCAGGCAACCTTGGGTATTTTGTTGCTGGGGCATCTTTTTACTTTTCTCTCTCTGTAGGCAACGGGGCTGATTTTCCAGGAAAGCAGCTGGGAACAAGGAAAAGCTCATTTAGCGACCGCAGGGCCTGCTCTGCACACCACTGAAATTAAATATTTTCATTGTCTTCAACTTGTCTGAAATGAAATCCAGATTGTCCCCATTTCCTTTCTGCCTCCCAGTCTGGGGAGAGCCATACCAGTGGAGAGGGACTTGCTAGGCATTAACAGAGCACATTTCTGAGGGGAAGAAAAAACGCTGGGGACCTGACAGAAGTAGGATAATGGTCTGAGTAGCATTCCTAAGCAAAAATCTCCATTGTTGCTTAGAAGTCAAGTTTCTAAACACGTTTCCCTCTGTGCATCAGCTGCTCTGAAGACAAGTGTTGCAGGAAAAATCCCTCTTTTTAATGAAATAATAATAATAAAAGGCACTGCAGCTGTTAAGAAGAGGTAGGAGAACCAGAAAAGGGTCAAGGAAGGAAGACATTGAGTCATGATGAGCAGGAGCTGGGGTCAACCCGTACACACATCGATGAGGTGTGCTCTGCGTGAAAACATTTGGAAGTGCTTGGGACTGACGAAAGGACACGTGTGCAATAGTGACCGATTCTGCAACTAGGAAGACTCCAGAGAAAGTGTGGGAGCACTGAGTTTTCTAACCCGTGGTGTTTTGTGTATGTGCTTCAGCAACACCCTTGGGTCTCGCATGGAAGGCGTCACTTCTTCCCTTCGCAGTCACGGCTTTTTGTGCAGACACCAGAGGGTCTCATGAAAATTTCCCTCTGAAGCCCCAATCCGCAGCAAACATGATGGTGAAGGAGACGCTATCAAAAGCAGCTTGCTGCCACTCAGTGCTTTGATGCGCTCAATCTGTTGCTTTTCGCAATAACCTTTCACATCTTTGTAGCCTCATCTCCACTGGTGTGGTTGTTGCCTTAAAGCTGTGTTCCTAGACGAAAGTAGTAACATTTCTGCAGCAAGAGTAGGGAGAGGGTTGTAAAACAGGCTGATGCTCTTCTGTGTGAGCACCTGATTTTCACTTGAGTTTTGCTGTTCCTGGGAGACCTTGATCAGACAGGAACATAATTCATTTGGTCTGTTAATTCTTCCACCTCTACAGTCCTTCCTAAAGGAATTGAGATGCATCAGGCCTTCAGTAGCCATAACTGAACAGTCATCAGTAGAACCAAGCTGGATGAAAAAGGACTGAAACTGGAGGAGATGCTCTTCATTCCTATGAATCCCAAAAGTTCTGTGCATCTGCTGACAATGTTGGTTTCCATTACAATCTAGTTTCTTTTTAGCCATCCCTGTAGAGCACCAACACAAATGTTGTCCTGTTCTTCCTTTCTCTTCCTCTCCCCTAAGTACAGTTCCTCATTCCTACAGACCTGGAGGGCAACATCCCTCCCTAACAGGCAGGTTCCTTAGCAAAAGGAGTTTTTGGAAATGCTGCTGAAAATACTCACTTGTCACTTCACTCGCTGATGTATTTGTATTTGAATCCAGTGACAAGGAAAGCCCCGGGGAGGCTAGAGCAGATGCTGAACTGCAAGGCTTTTGCCTCCCTCTAGCGGTTCGTGTCTTTGCGTGCTTGTAAACTGCACCAGGACCAAGTCCTGCAGTGACCTGACTGTGCTGTGCCCACGGTCTGCTGCACAGAGGGTGCCTGTGTGAGTGGGTACGGTGAGGTGGAATCCCTACCCCAAAAATGAAGAGTAGCTGTATAATTCGCCTTTTAAAACGTGCTGAAAGTTTTCATATAAGTACTCAGTGTTTACACAGGGAAATTTAGGGTCTCTGAGGAGAAGGAGTAGGTTGGCCAACAATTCCTGTCTGGTTCATTCAGACAGCAACACACCACTTCAGTAAGTTCAAAATCCATTTCCCCTTTTATTTTTAAACAGTGGTGACTTTGGAGAAATTACTGGGGGAATATGAAGATTAATCCTACTGATGGAACTCAACACTTTGGCAATATGGATTTTGTCTCTCCAGGTCACTACTGTGATGCCAGTCTGGCAGGAATCTTCCCTGATTAATGGGTGCCATCGGTTTAGGTCTGGATAAATCCGTTCTGCTGCCCTCCTTGCAGGTGCCACCAGTCCCACAGGGGGTGTGGGTAGCTGCCAGGAAACCATGGGAAGCTTGCAGTGGTGCTCAGCGCGCTGATTGTACTGCATTGCTGCAACAAAACAGAAGGCTTCATTTTCCAGGGCTGGCCATCCAAACCAACACACACGCAAGTGAAACCTGATTTCATTGACATGACATTACAAATACTTTCTTGCAGGTGGTTAAAAAATACCTACGAAATCTCAGAGTGGCTCCGAGTCACAGCTTTGGCGAGTGTCAGAGCGCTCAGAGCTTTTCTTTTTGTCCTATCTCTTTAAACAAAAACTTATTTGCCAAGCATCCAGAGCGTGATGAGCTTTTTGAATTCACTGAGACAAGCAGCCACCATTGCTGTAATTCAAAGGACAGCTTTTTAAAAAGGCTTGGTTATTCTCTGTGTGGTAATGAAGTGCACTGGTATATAAATGAAGAAAAGGGCGAGCAGCTTTTATGCCTCAGGACACTATCTGCTCCCTGCAGGGGTCAGCAAGACTATTTGCTCTGTCACGGAGAGCACAGCAGTAATAGCAAGAGATTTTGTGCCTTATATTTATTTTCCACTGAAGTGTTAAGCACTAAACTCTGCAAGAAGCAAGATATTAGCCCTGATGGACCAGTGGTTTGCTAAGGTGGCGTATTCTGCATTCCTATGTACACTCTTTAATTGGATTAGCTTGTGGTTTGACTGTAACATGAAAGTGGGTTATCTCTTGTGTGCTTTATGGGGACCTGGAAAGCTTTTTGTGAGTCATAGATTCAGCCTCATCATGGCTGTTCCAAGGTAGTCATCTGACAATTATCCGACTCATTATATTTTCAGTTGTCAAAAGTGAAAGCAAAGCCAACAGAGCAAGAGGAGAGCTCTTTGCAGATTTAGTCTCTGTGTGGATACCACCTGGATCTCTGAGGAATTCAGGAGGTCATTAAGTATGAACTGAAAAGACCAAAGGGTTGGATGTTAATGCTTTGCCTGGGTTTTGTACAGCAAAAACTACATAAAGTTCAGTATCTCAGAAAATATAGCTTGTACCAGAGCTGTCTTGTGGTCCTGCCAAAGGGAGCCTTTCCTGTTCTTACTCAGAGACTCTTGTGCGTGGTAAAAGTTGTCCATTCCTGACTTGAGAGAGTGCCAAATTACTAGTTACATGACGAAGATTAAGGACATACCTTTACTTTGCTGTTTATCAAACTTTGATGATCATACGAGCATTTAAGTTTAGCAGGGATGAGTATGAATGTCAGCAAGTAAACAAATCACTAGAGTAGAAGAAACCCAGTGACTGCAATTTTGTAATTGCTTTGCTGTACCAGAAATGGTAGCAGATAGTTGATGTTTTGATTTCTCAGTATTATTAAATCTTGTTGAGTTGTGGATTAGCCATGCCTTTGGTAGAGAGGCTCCCAGATCTGGTTCTGCATAGGAGAGTTAGGCTCTGGAGGCAATACAGCAGTGTTCATGTGTTGGCGTGCCATATGGATGTCTTATTCCTGGTCAGTATTTCTTAAGGGATTTTTGCACTGACAGTCAACAGTGCCACCAACCTCTATCTTTTTTATTTATATTTTTCATCCATTATTATTCTCAATATAGATTCTTACAGCTTCATTTATAGCTGCCTTGTTAACTCTGTTTTTCCTTTATCCAGATAATTTCACTATCCCCCGTTAGTGTAGGTAACAGAGTTGACAGAACACATTACAGCAATGCTCTGTTGATTATCTGAATCCAAACACCATGTTCATTTTTTTTAATGTTCATAACACATACATTTCCACTAAAATAACTTCATAAACAGGAACACAGGAAATCAGGATGTTTCTTTGCTGATCTCCAAGCCTTTAAGATCACCAGCATGTTTTTGACAAATGCAGTGAGGAGTAATTATACATCCAGAAAACAAGTACATGCAATCTTTCATCCCTGATTACTGTTGTGCCCTCTGCTGTTTGGTTCTCCGTCAGCCCCGTGGTAGCCACATTTCAATACCCACAGTTGTGTAAATGTGGCCTGATCAAACCACCCACAATTGTTTAAATAGCAATCGTTTTATTCTCATATGGCCAGAGTCAAGCCTTTTCATTTTAAATCCCTGCTGAACAACAGGTGTAATGTGAGATACAGGGGAAAATTGCAACAGTTTAAGGCAATGGGACACATCATTCTTGCTTCAAGTTGGTGGGAGCCAGGAGCTGGTAGTGATTAAACATTCAGAAACTTTGAAATAATAGGCAGCAATAATGTTAACGGACCTTTTGGCACCTCTGGTGCAATTGGCTCCTCTGTCTTGTGCTGGCAGAAAAACCATTCCAGTGCCAGTGGTAATTCAATCACTAAGCTGTGATTTACCCCTTCACAGAAAGCAGCTGGATATTCTGAGAAGTGGATGTCCTCTTTCTCTGAAAGGGAAAAAGAGAGAGTGTAATTAGCTTGAGATTTTCCTGAAAAAGTATTTTGTGATGAGCAGATTTCTTGAAACCTGAGCCTACTGTTCTGAAATCTTCATTTCCTGGCTGTCATTTTTAGGGATTTCTAGAAAGAAAGGTGGACTCGTCTCAAACATACCAACTGCAAAACATGGCTCTCAAAAGATTTTTCTCTGGACCACATGCTCCAAAGCACATATATTTCACATAGCAGTAGTGAATGGTGAGTCTTTTGCTGTTCCGTGAAATTTAGGAGATGATAGGTCTAAACCTTGCTCTGAGCCAAGCACCTCAATGGGCTCTGTGCCCAACAGGCTTCTGTTGAAGCAGCTATTAAAAGCAATTTTTTTCTGAGCCACAAATGTGTCTCTGCTTTCTTATTAGCATAAGCTCCAGAGACGCCAACTGCACTGGAAAATTTTGTGATCTGCAGAGAATCCATGAGCTCATCGCTTAAACGGAACCCAGCTCGGCTCTGACGAAATGCAAAGGGCTGCTGGGGGAGGGAGCCCAGCTTTTGAGATACCTCATACCTCAGGGGGGTCTGCCTGCCCTCACAATGCTGCGAGTAGTGTCAGCCGTATGAATGTTGCCCATCTCCCAAAAATGCGATGGAAAGAAGCCCATCACATCTTGTACAGACCCGATTTAGAACATAAAGCGTACTGAATGTATGTGTGGTAACGTGTATTTATCTATGTGGTGACATACCTGACCTTTCGTGCAGCCGTGTGGATGATGGTACTGGCCACCTTGGCTAGGGGATGTACCTGGAAAGCATTTATGAACTCCTAGAGGCAGAAAATAAGGAAAGAGCTGTAAGGGCTGTTTATATAGCCCTTGGGGGGGGCACTTATAGGGATGCTATGTGCTTTTGTGAGGCCAAAGGCCTTACACAGGGGCTCTCGTGTCTGTGTGTCACACTCTAACAAATCACTACCAGCATCAAAAGTCCCCAAACCGGCACGTAGGCAGTGCTCGGGGAAAAAAAGATAAAAATAAGGATGGAGGAATAAAAAATATGAATAAAAAACCCCGCGAGGGCTTTCGCGGCTGTTCCCCTGAGGAGGGCTGAGGGGGGCGGCGAGCTGCCGGGGGGCGGCGTGCGAGAGCCGGGCAGCCCGCGGGCAGGAGAAGGAGAAGAAGGAGAAGGAGGGGGAAGAAGAAGAGGAGGAGGAAGAAGAAGAGGAGGAAGAAGAGGAGGAGGAGGAGGAAGGCCCGCAGCCCCTCGCCCCCCGCCGCCCCCCGGCCCTCGCTTGCCCGGCGCGGCGAGCGGTGGCCGGCGGGGAGGATGCCGGCGGGGCGGGCGGCGGAGGGCTGCCGTTCCCGGCTCGGGCAGCTAGAGAGCAGTGCAGGGAGCCAAACCTCGGTCCCGGAGCTCGCAGCTCCCTTCCTGTCCGCGGGCTGCAGGCGCTGAGCGGAGCCGAGAGGCGGCGGGGCCCCCGGCCGGCTCCCCGCAGCCCTCCTCCTCCTGCCGTCCCTCTCCCCATGGCGGAGACTAAAATAATCTACCACATAGACGAAGAGGAAACCCCTTATCTGGTGAAGCTGCCCGTCCCTCCGGAAAAAGTCACTTTGGCCGATTTTAAAAATGTCCTCAGCAACCGGCCGGTGCACAGCTACAAATTCTTCTTCAAATCCATGGACCAGGATTTCGGGTGAGTGGGCAGGGAGGTGAAGGCCTGTGGGGTGTGTGCGTGTGTCGCGGTGCGTGTCGCGTGTCGCGACAGGCGATTTCTGCTCCGCCTTTCCTCCCTTTTCTCCCCTCGCTGCTGACAGCCGGGGCTTTAAACCTCCCTGTGCCCCCCGGGCTGGGGGAGAGGGAGCGAGCACCTGCTCGGGAGGGCGCCTCCTCTGTGGGGCTTCAGCTGGGGCCGGGGGGTGGGGGGATCCGAGCCCCGGCCGGGTTGGGTCTGGCCCGGCTCAGCCCGGCTCGGCCCGGCCCGGCCCGGCCGCCCCATGCCGCGCACTGCGGCGCCCGCTCGGCGCTAGGCCCCGGGGGGGGATCGGCGGGTGCCGCCGCTAACATGGCGGCCCGGCTGGCCCGGCGCTGGGGTCGCCTCCTCCTCCTCCTCCTCCTCCTCCTCCTCGTCCTTCTCCTCCTCCTCGCCCTTCCTCAGCCCCACCGAGGCTCGGGCTTCTCCCCGCCCTGGCAGCCCGGCGCGGTGCCACCTAGCCGGGCCCGGCCCGCGGCCTCCCGGCGGGGCGAAGAGCTGAGGAGAGCCCGGCGGTGAGGGACGGAGCCCCGTGGAAGCGGCCCCGAAACCGACCTCGGGATGGGTTTTTGGGGGGCCCCGGGGCTCCTTCACATCATCGTGGTCCCCACACGAGTGTGGGTTTGCGTGCCACCAGGCTTATTTATGGTCGTAATAAAATAAACCAATAAAGAGCCGTTTGACAGCTTGCCAGACAGTAACTTTCAAAAATGTATTAATCCCTTTGTAGTAAATTGCTTCTCTTTGTACTCACATCTGTCACTGGCAAGACAATTTTTACAGATTGAAATGCCTTGCCAGTGGAAGAGAGCAGGTCTGTGGAATACTAATACAGACCTGACCCTAAAATAACGCTGTGATTGAGGAGCGTTTGGTCAAATACATCATCGTCCCGAGCGTCCCCTTACACGCCATGTAGACTTCTTCTTATCCATGAGACCTGGAGCCTTTCTGTTGTGTTTTATCCACGATGGAATGTGGATATTGTTTGTTGACATGGATTTCTTATGTGGCAATTTGTTAGTATTGGCATGCTGCTGTAGGAATGTTCATGCGTTGACTTGTTGTTGTTCAGGATTGTGAAAACACAGTTTGGGAAACAGCTATACAAACTGTTTGTTTTCAAAATAAGGTCTTTGAAAATGTCTATTCATAAATTTTTCTCCTTCACCCTGAAGTGACAGGGACACATACCCTACAGCAGGCTTAGAAATCCTAGCTCTACGTTTTTGTGGTGCAGCCTCAATAAAGGATGATGGATTTGTTGAGACAGCGTATGCATTTGTTCCCACTGCTACAGACACTTGGTACGAGGAAGAACGTAACTGCTGAGGCATGTTGAATGTTCTGGGGGCATCTCTTAAGACATTTGGGCTGTTCTTGATCTTTGACCAGGTAGCAGAGTTTGTAATGTAAGTCCTGCGATGGATTGTCTTAGTCTCAAAACTGAAGGGAAAATTATTTGTTTTTGCCTTGTCATGGAAATGGAGATGGTGGAAGATAAAACGCTGCAAATGGGTGATTATGTTTTTAAGACATGAATTCTGCTTCTCTTATTTAAACAGCGGTCTCGACTATGACTCCGCAAACGAGTTGCTGATTGTGAGGAGGGTGACTGGGGCCTGTGCGCAGTCCAGATCTGCAGTCAGATAATGTGGAACCGAATGTGGACTGATTGGGTAGCAAACAGAAATTTGTAACCATTAGACTGAAAAAGGGCAAGCTCTGGAGAGGACCTCCTAGAATGCTGGCAGGAGAATAAGTAACCATGGGGCAGGTGGGAGTGCGAGCTTGGTGGCTGCTCTGTAAATTGATGTTGAGCCTGCCTGGTCATATAGATCTTACCTAATTTTTATGTCCCTCAGAAGGACAAATGGACAAGCTTTGGGCAAGGGTGCACGGGTAGCAGTAACTGCAGGATGGAAGAAATTGGTAACCCAACCCATTTTTTTTTTCGATAGCACTGAGGGCTGTTATGAAATCTGTCTTACTACTGGCCTTAAAAAAGGGATCACTGGAAGGTATACAGCAGCCTGTGATATATCGGAGGTCTCCCTTGTCATAAAAAGCTGTAAATAGGTATGTCTGGTGAAATAAGAGCTAAAGGGAGTTATGGCTCTGCCTTGTGCTTAGTCCTAGCTAATAGGAACGTAACGCTGGTGCTGTTTGCGTACCTCACCTGGCGTGCTACCTGTCAAATGCCTACCTACCAACATTTATAACTTCCATTTGTGAGATTTGTGCTGGGCTTCATGGCTCACCGTAGGAGTACAAGCTTCAAAAGAAAATTAGCCTCAGTATGTGACCTTATATTACTTTAAAATGTTCACTAAGCTGTAAAAGCAAATAAAGCCCTGCTTTTTCTCCCTGAGCATTTATTCTGGCTGTCAAAGCTCTGCTATTTATTTGATTGTTTTCTCTTGCTATAATATTCTGATAGAGCCGAGACCTCCAACTGGTGGTCACCATCTGGTTTTTTATTATTATTTGTTATTTTTATGAGAGCTATATTGTGTGAGAGGTACTTGCAGAGGTGAAAATTCCAAGTTTGCCTTTTAAACCCTTTGCCGAAAGCCTCCCAAAGTTCAGCACGAACTTTACCAGTGGCTCTTTGGCGGCAGAGGTCCAGATCTAGGCAGAGTGGGTTGTAAGACGGGGGCCTGTGTGTAAACCTCACTGACAAACAAGTTTCTCCAACTAGCTTTTGGCTTCCAATAAAATTTTTACAGCTGAGCTACGAGCCACAATAAAATCGGATTTATAATAAAAAAGCTGATGCACTATTTCACAGCGCTGACAGCAGCACAACCCCATCGCAGTTCCTTCCACGGCCGTTGGATGTATTCAGGGAGTTCCCGGCATCTTTCACCTCTCCAGTGTTATAAAGCATCATCTTGTGATAGGCCTGTTTCTAATTTCCATTAAAAATCGCCTCTCTGTGCTCAGACTGAAGGTGCGATTGATAACCACAGCTCTTCTGAGGGCATCTTCATGAGTATTGCGATCAACTTTCAATTTACGCCACAATCCAGGTTAGAGAGAGCGTGGCTGATTTTCCAAACAAATCACATGGACTTCAACACAACCCCGTCTTGTAGGTGGTTGTTTTTTTCTGAGCCGAATTCAGAGGGGAATGTGAATTTGCCTGGAAGTTTTCTGGGCAGGCACAGTGGCCATTGTACGCTGGTGGCTTTGTGAAACACCTGTGCTCTTGGTGGCACGTGAGAGAATAATTCCAGTAGCCAGAAGAGGTTTTACTGTACAGAAGCTTTAGGCAGCAATTCTGGACATGGTATAACTTGGGGAATAAAACGTGATGACATGAATTGGAACAACCTCATTTCAGCTCTGTTGGTCCCTGCAGGCTCTCTGTTAGCAAGGACCACCTCCTTCTTCTGGCCTCCCGTTAGCTGGGGCAGCGTTGGCGTGAGGACCTTCTCAGTGTCCTCTCCAATGCCTACAGCTTCTCTTGCTCCATCCTGTCCACAGGCTCATGTTCTTTAGCTCACATCTTGCCAAACCTTTGGTTTTGTAGGAGTAGCTCCCTGGAGGGTGGCTCTTGCAAGCTGTCAGTCAGATTTCTGTTCCTGTTTCACTTGTCAAGCGAACTTTTGTTCCTCTGTGACAATTACTCCAGAAAATCAGGGAATTAGAAGAAATCTAATACCAGTCCTGGCTGTCTCAGCGAGCGTTAAGAGTAAATACGGGCTTTTTTTTTTCATGATCTTGTCTACAAACTGACTTCCTGATTGTTGCAAAGAGGTAATTACAGCTGCAGTTGCCACTAACCATGAGAGAATTGTATATCTAATTTCTACCTTATGTGCCTGCAAACGTCCTCCAAAGCAGCTTTTTTTTTTCCCAGTGTGTTCTGTAAATGGTGCTTAGACATGGACTACGGTAACGTTTGGGGTTTAAATGCAGCCTTGTGCCCTTCCCTGGTTCCTCGCCCTGCTGCTCGGTGGCTGCGCGCGGCGGTAATCTGGCACGCTGGCTGCTGCTTGGCAGGGCGGCTGGCAGAGCCCAATATGGAGTGAAAAGCACTTCTTGTGTTAGGAAAGCAAATGTTTTCCTGGAGAAGTGGAGCCTCCTTGAGAAGGCAGTGATCGGGAACCGACGCGGCAACACTGCACATGTTGTTGTAATTAAGGCCCGGCCTTTCCTGGATCCTGAAATAATGCAATAAATAATGGTGTTCAGAAACAGTGGATGTGTTGAATTGTTTCCAGCCTGACAGACGGAGCTGCTTACCATCGGACCGAGCTGGAGGTGCACCCGGAGCCCTACCAAGCTGTGCTGTGAACGCGGGGCAGTTGTGTGCCCGTGTACCTGTGCTGGGTTCCCGGCCTGCTTTCAGCTTTCCTTCTTGGAACGGGCCAGAGAGGAAAGCTGCAGGAGTGGTGAATTTCCTTCTGCCTTCAGTTACATTTTAATTTACCACCGTGCCTTGCAGCGTTAATATTTCACTATCAGCAAAGCCATAGAAAATAGCTCTAATGTGCAACTTTCCCCTTGATTTTCCTGGCAGCGTCCCTTTGATAGCAACCCATCTTTCCGTGCCATCTCATTCCCAGCGGTGATTTCTGCACCAACCCTTGCTGGGATGGACCTGTCCATGTTCTGCAAGCCCAGGCTTCCCCGTGGCCTCTGTTTTGTGTAGGAATGATGTCAGCCGTAGGATGCAGCCTGGTTAACTGTGCTCCGACTTGGACTCGACCCATGGAAGTGCTTTGTAGCTCTGTTTTCATTCCCATCGCCGGGAAGTTAAGCTGGGACATTACAGGACCGGGCTCGCTAGTGCGGTAGGATCTGCCAACGCCGAACTTTAGAGAAGGGGCTGTTTGCGTTGCGTGGTTATAGACAGGGAGCTGTGTCATCAGCTGCCTCCGCTGCTTGCAGCGGCTGATTCTTTCCTCTCCGGGGAGGAGAGCGGAGGTTACTTCCTACCGCTGAAACTGCTGCTTCTAAGGTTACAGCTGCGTGTCCTCGCGATGATGTATAATGCAATTTGGTTGATTCTTTGATGATTGAAAAATGACAGATAATGAATGCAGCTAAAAATAAGGCTATGGGTTGTGACGCCTGGGCTCTCATGACTGAAACTCCGACAGCTGCATAAACTGTGCAGGATCCAAATGATTCATAATGAATCCGTGTGACACATCCCATAACAGACGAGCTTATCTGTCTGCTCGTAAATATTTAGTATTTTCAGAGCTTTTCTTTATTGCACTGTAAGGCACTGTCATTAACTTGAAAAACACAAAATTCGAGATGCCTATAATCCTGGCATTCCCAGAAGTTTTAATTCCAGTTTTGAACTTGATCTCATTCTGTGGTCGGTGCAGGGAGCTGTGCTGTGACACGACTCCGGCGTGAGACTCGAAGGAAGGACAGCTCCGTCTTAAAAACGTGCTCCGTACCAAAGGAGGATGTCTGTTCTGCCATCCTCCTGGGTGAGGTTCAAGCTCTCATTCTTTCCGTTGTGCGGCCTGATATTCCGTTCGTGATTCTTCTTCAGGGATTACTTTGAGGAGTGGCTTTTTAGGCATTCCTTTGGTATCAGCAACAGAACTTCCTTTTAAACTGTACTTTTAGGTGCAGCTGTTTCTTGCACAGAAACTGCTTTCTTGGGACTCGGTTGAAAATTCAGTGCATTGGAAATTAGCAAGCACTTGTGAGTTAAAGCAGGAGGAATCCAGCTCGGGTTTGGAATTAAAATCTCTGTTTGTACCCTTCCCCTTAAAAGAGTCCTAGCTGAGAAGCAGGAGTCCTGATCAAGAGATGTCTGGGTATGGAGATCCATTGCAGCTTAATCGTTGGGAAGGCTTCTAGAGACAAGGCATTAAAAAACCCACCCATCTCAGCCTATTTTTCATGGGGAGAAGTGAGGTAAGAGTTGCCTATTTATAGATGAGGCCTCCAAGGCTGATGCTCAGAGTGCCGTTTGGACACGGGACGAGCATCACCTAGAAAACAGAGAGCTGCCTGCCATGGGACGTTCACAGAACTCCCCTCTCGTGGAATTTAACTAGGAAAGCAGCTTTAAAAATCCCCCAGGCAAAGGAACATTGGGCAAAAGTGTGGAAGCCTCATTTCTGCCTGTTCTCCGTCCATCAGATGCTGCAGCAGTTGTAGGCTCCGCGCTGGCAAACCCCAACCCTTGGGGCTGAGCCGTGTGCTTGGAGAGCTGTTTGCGGGCTCCTTCGGGGCAGGGCAGCACTCGGGGCAAAAGTGTCTTGCAGGGAGGATTCTGCCTTTTGGATGGACCCTGCCGTGCTATGCAGCAGTCAGGGTGTAGGTGTTTTGGAGGTTTTTTTGATAGATACTGCAGCAGAGAGCTTAAAGAGGTGTTTTTGCTGGTGTTTTTAAGGAGATCCTCTCCAGGCTAAAGAGCAGCACGAGCAAGATGCCCAGCTCCACAGCAGGTGGCAGGATGGCAGGTCGGCCACAGCCAGATCATCCTTCTTAAACCAAGCAAACGAAGGCAAGTGGTTCGCATTCGCATTAGGAAATACGGAGCCAGTGGCCTCATGTGCAGCGGGGGCAAGCGCTAAAAATAGCGGGTTTGGAGAATGATTTTGGCAGCTCTGTGGCAGAGGGATTGCTACCTGCAGAGCGAGCGTGTGGACAAGAGCTGGACAAGGGATGTGGAGGCAAATGTGATGATCCAAGCTTTGGAAGCAGTTCCACGAAGGGAGAACCAACGAAGCTGGGCTTCCTGAAGGTCTGTCCCTTCAGCATTAACCCTCTCTGTCTCCCCCATCCCTTATCTCACGGCTTTGTCAGTTCGGAGATGTTCGGAGGCATCTGAGGGACGGTTGGCCTGAAAAAAAGGCAGCAGTTTACTAGGATACAAGGTTAAAAAGGATCAGGGCTTCCGCTGTCACGTCATGTACCATACACGGATTTGCAAATGCCTATGGCATATTTCCTGAGAATATCTTTGGATGGCGAGTGTGTTTGAACAGATGGAGCAACAAATGGGATCCTTTGAAAGAGTTTTTTTTCCCTGTGCCCTTTCTGGCCACGTTTGCTGGTCTGCAGGCTAGGAGGGAAGGATTGCATAATAGTCAAAGTTGTCTTAAGGTCACGCTTGGACAGCTGCTCCGTGTGATGGAAAGAGGCACGGCTGACCGAGGAATGAACGCGAGGCACGTTCCGGCCCGTGGCTCAGCTTTGTGACCCTCCTCTCCTGCTGCTGCTTTCGTGCCGAGGCTGTGTGGCGAGGGAGGTGGCGGCTCTGCCTGGCACCGAGCCCGCTGAAGTCACCAAGTCTCAGCGTTCTGATGAATTTTAGCCGGTTTCCACGTGAATTGTTCTGTCCCGTGAGCAATGCTGGCATGAATGTGAACCTTGCGACGAGTGCGGTGTATGAGTGCGGAGAAGAAACCTTCTTGATAAAGGCTTTCCTAAAAAAATAAACAGGCGAAGAGGTTTTGTTCAGAAGGTGCTGGGATTTTTCTTAGTCCTTTGAGACAGCGAACAGAACCGAGAACGGTGACTTCACCGTGCGGTGATGGGTCGTGGTTCCTTCCCGCTTTCATGGCACTCAGCGTGGTCGTTTGCAGGTTTTGGTGCTGGAAGCATTGCAGAAGCCTTGGTCTGCTGTTTGTGGAGGAGCTCAGAAATAAAGGCCAAGTTTCAGCGTGATTCAACCAACTAAATCTGGAATAACGCTCTGAAAACGGGGATTTCTAAGGCCGGGACCCAGGGCCGAGTATCTGCAGCAACAGCAACCACGCAGGGGCTGTCAGGAGGAAGGAGGGTGCCTAGGGCCAGCGGGGACAGTTCGTCAATACCTGCAGAAAGCTGCAGAGTGCTGTCACTGGTGGAAGAAAACGGGTAGCACTGAGCTGAAACGTGGGAAATAGAAAAGGAATTGCACCGAGCCACAGCTGCAGGCTTGGACTCGGCAGAGCGCTCGGACGTGCTGGAGTGCCGCGCTGAGCTGGGGCCTGTGTAGCTGCGTGCCGGACGAGGACGGGCTTTATTCTCCGAGGTTTTTCCCTTTTTTCTCTGCTGAGATTTATAAAGCTTTTTGTTTATAAAGACTGTGCTCCTCACTGCGTGTATTTATCCGGCAGCCAGTGCCGTGGCGCTGTCCTGACATCAGAAAGCACTATTGTAGTGCAAATAACAGCAATATGTACAGCAACACCCAGCTAACAGCCCCAGAGCCCAGGCTAGGTTAGCTTACACGTATTTTGCCAGGCTGATTCTGATAGCTGTCTGCAGCACAAGTCGCTGCTTATTTTAAAGTCCCTACTGTAATGTAATCTAAATACTTAAAGCAACCACTTTTTCTGCTGGAACCTGAGGACGGCTCTGCTCCGAGGGTGGAGTGTGTTCTATTTATTAAAAGCTAATGCTATGAAAACATGCTAAAGGGATACATCAGGTTTGGTCTGCTTCCTGTGGCTAGTGATCTGCAGTGGGGCAAGTTAGAAAAACAAGTTTACTACTGTTCATTTAATGAACCCCTCCCCACGGTGTGTGCACAGATTTTTCTCTTTTTTTCTTCCAGAGCTCAGGCTTCAGCATACGCCCAGCCTGTACGGCTGTTGGGAGCGTTAACCATCTCGATAGGGTTCAAGTTCAGCAACTCATCTGTGAACTTGGTGATGAAAATTGGTCTGTGAAGTGGCTTGAATTAAATGGGATTTATTAATAATGTTTTTTGAAAGATTGTCACCCTTCTAGGCTGGCAGAGGAGAAGGAGCAGGCAGATAGGCACCAGGAGGAGATCCACATTCAGCTCTCCGGAATCAACCATAAATAGCAACAAAACAGATTAAAATTCTGAATTGAGGAATTCATTTCCGTGCAGTATTAAAACCTGTAGAGATTGCCATGGTAGAGATGAGATGAGTCCAGCAGGCTCCTTCCCCTTGAATTCTGCTTGCCTTCAAGCACACGTCTGGCATTTTGGAAAACAGCCTTGTGCGTGCTTGCATGGGAGATCGCACTTGAAGTGCAGGCTGAGAGGTGTTGCCGTGACTCTGTGCAACCTGGGCAATTACCCTTCTGATTAGTACCTCCAGAGGATCAGTCGGGAGCCCCAACCATTGATTTCAACTCTTGTGCCACGGTGCTAGGTGGAAGGGTTGTCCAGGGGGTGTCTATGAAACGCAGGGTGTGATTTTTCCATGTATGGCCTCACTGCTAAAATTCTCTTTCAGGAATCACGATGGCTGTTTCAATTTAGAAGTCTGGATAATTAAAATCACTTCCTTTCTCTTTTATTTTCCACAGTGGTTGGGGTATTTGGCTCATCAGATACGTTGTTGTTGTGCTTGATGCAATCAACAGTAGATTTTCTGCCTTCATCTCTATGCAAAATTCTTCCAAACGATGATTTTCCCCCCTGAAGTTCTGGCTAATTCTCACATTTTCTCTGTTTTACTGGAATTCTTTCACTGCAAATAAACGTGGAGAATCCATCAGTGACTTTGTGCAGCTGATATTTGCCTTGAGAACGTGCTAGACCTCAGGTAACTCTCAGTGTTCTGTAGTCCCCCCACTGCGCTGCCTTTAATGCTACTTGGTGCAATTTTAACCTGTGTGGGACGATTATTTTCGATTTCACCAATGAGCTGTGTTTACAGCCTAGTCACCCGTCTTTGAAACGAGGAAGGTTGAAGCTTGTATTCCAAAGCAAGCATCTCCTTTGGTGCTAAATGACTTTATCAGCTCGTGTTTGCAACACGGCAAGCTTTTCTGGTTTAAACTTACTTAAAGCCTGGGCAGCACAGAGGTGGATGTTTTCTCCCCGTTTATGGTAAGCTGAAAAGGGGCAGCATCATCCTGGAGACTCTGAGCAGTGTAAGAGGTGGTGGTGCCCAGTCCTGTACAAAGTCAATTGAGATCAAACATCTTAAAGCCATTAAACCCTGATCCACTTTCTTAGCAGGCTCCTACCTCGTAACGTGCCCTATGTTACTGGAAGAGAACCCAGTAGAATCAGCTGATGGATCCAAATGCTGGTGCTGACTCACCCGATGCAGCCCTTCGCACAGGTTACCACAGTTCCTTCTCCATAGCTTTTTGGTTGCTTGAAGTGCTGAGATTTCTGGTTTCTATTTGGGATGAAAGTAAGAGAAACTTACTGAGTGAAGTCAGCACCTAGAGGATTTTCGTTCCTATTTTCTGCCTTAGCGGGAGAAGGAAGATTGCTCGATGGAGATTTGAGTGACTTGAGCACCTATTGTGCTTGTACTGGAGGTAAAGCCAGCTTTGTTCTTTCTGCACCAGACGATCCTGAGGTCAGTGAGTAACTTTGGAGGGTTTCCTTTGCTTTGACATCTGTGCAAACCGGAGCAATGCTGAGCACCACGCGCTGAGACGCCCAAGGAGAACCTGAGAAGGCACAAACAGCGATAGCGTCCTTTCAGCAACTGATGGCTGCAGATAGACTTAATTTGTCCTTTGTTCCTTGAAATCTAGCTTTGCCCTGCTCCTGGCAGGGCTCAGCCTGCTGTATGTGGGGCATGTGGTGCCGTTTCCCATCCTTTGTTTGAATGTTTTGGGTGGCTTGGCTCTACTGAATAATGGAGGTGAGGTGAGTGGCCTCTGGTGAAACAGGACACGGCACAGAATTGAAACACAGCCATATTACTTGGTCCTACAGTATTCTGAGTTTTTAAAGCTTGCTTATGGCTCACAGTTCCTCTCAATTGGCTCTGCTGTTTGTATTCTTTCTGCTTTTTTTCCCTGCGGTTTACTAAAGCTGAAGTCTGTAAACAAAATTGTACTGAGCAGAAATCTTTCCCGGTGTACTTTATTGGACTGTTACTTACAATATCCAGGCATATATTTTGGGGGGCTACATTATATATGAAGAAAACAGCCTCATCTTTTGCTTTATGTGCTCTAATTGTGATACTGCAGAATGCCATTGGGGTAAGCAATTAAGATACTCTTGCGAGGAGGGATTCATCTGTAAGTGAATCCTCTGCTCTGGTAGTCCTGAATAAATGTCAGGGCACTGCGGCCCTCGGCAGGCAGCATTTTGAAATCCCTCTCCGTGTAGCTAATGAGAAAAACATATTTAGGTTTGGTTTAAGCACAGCCGTTTGCGAAGGGTTTTGCAAGGTTGCAGTATGTGTGACCCCGGCTCCAAAGAACTGTTTTCGGAGCAGATACACTGAGTAGGTGGATTAGGAAAATGAAAAGGGGGAGGAAAGTTTTCTTGACAATCTCTAATATCAGTTTTACTGTTTGTTTAATCTGTGTTTGCTTTTATTCACTTGGCTGGGGTGCTGAATCTGGGCAGATGATTCAACTTGTCTGTTTTTCCTGTCCCAGCAGAGTGTTGTTTTTTCATAATCATTCAGGGTAGGTCTGCCTGCTTCCCGGGAAGGCAGAGGAGAACCAGTCCCCAGCAGCTCCCCATTAATGTTCACAAATGCAGTCTCGCTTGCTTATTCGAGGGTTTCAAGACAGGTTGAATGCCTCGTTTTTCTTTTGTTCAAAGGTTTAGCAGTGGTGCTTTTAAATGCGTCTGCGTGGTTTGTTCAGCTCACAAAGCTATTACAGCAATTAGAAGCCGAATGGTAATTGAATCAAAATACCTGTTGGTGTTGCTGATAATAAAATATTTGGAGTTGTAAAAATGTCCCTTCCCAACAGGACAGCACTCAGTCTCATCTTTGCTTCTCAACCCGTACCCGTGCCTTTTTCACTGACCCTGTGGAAAAACAGAACGGAGAAGGGCTGCTTTTAACACGGCGTGCGGGTAAACCCAGGGCTTTACCTCTGCGTGCTGCGCCACCACGATATGTAGACTTGATTTTAGCTTAGCTTCAAACATGCCCAGATCTTCTACATGCAGAAAGGTGTTAGATGGCGTTCCTAACCAGCCTGTTGAAGTATTTCGGAAGAGACTTTCTCATCGTGAATCAACATTTTGCTGTGTTAAAGACAAGTTCCTAAGAGGGATTCTCAAGGAAGGAGCATCTGGTGATAGTAACATGTTTTTTTTCCCTCTGAGTTCATGGCAGCTCCCACTGTTTTCTGGCCCTCTTTTACTGCGAGAGTACACAAGCACAAAAATGCCTCTCCTTACACACCCTCCAGAAATTGGCAGCTGGATGAACCTCCTGGAGAAAAATATGAAGAGGCCGAGTCTGCTCCCCAGATAACTCGTGAATTCAACGGCTGCATCCAGGTAGCTCCTGAGAAGGCCCCTTTTAGATATGATTTTTTTCTTGTTCTATGATAATAACCTCAAGGGGGAAGTTACCCCTTGGGCTGAAACTTTCATCAGTTTGTGAACCGATAACTGGCTTTTCCAGTGGAAATACAGTGTCACGTAGGAACGCATAGCCCTTGTGTTAGTCATCCTTGCTTCTACAGGCAGAAAGAGGTACCTGTAACCATCTGTGTGTCTGCGGGATGTGCAGGCCCGATTTCTTTGTCCTCTACGTGCGTGTTGGTGTGAGAACGTAACACAGTGAAAGTGCAGTCCCCTCTGAGCTGAGAAATGCTGGAGGAGTCTCAGGAATATCATTGTGAGGTAGAGGGCAGGGGGTGCTGTGGGCAGGCAGGTCTCTGTTCTTCCTCTGCCCTTCAGCTCCATTCAGTTCTGGGGCCAAGAGAAGATTTTAAGTGTGCATGCAATGTGAAAGCTTTAATGTATATGTGTATGTGTGTGTAGGCTGTGCGCTTCCCGTCTGGTTACAGCTTGCTTTTTAGAGAAGGAAAAAAAAAATCCAAATGTCTGGCTTGGCCTGCTGCTAGAATGGCATTTTCTAGATTAATTAAGCACCAACTCATGGCTTAATGAGCACGTTGGGAAAGGGGAGGATGTGCCCGGTGATTTTGCTGATGCTGCTCTAGGGTCCCAGTTCTCAGCACAGAGTGCTGGAGGCTTGTCCTCCAATTTCTGCCGGGGACTGTAATCAGTTGAGACAAGCTGCTGAGCAAATACAGAGGAATTTACAGCGCTTGAGGAAGGAATGACCTAAATATCTGCCCATGGTTGTGTTGTGGGTTATCTCCACGTTAAATGGAAGTCGCTGAGATGGGGTTTGCTTGAGGGAATAATGACGGCTTTCGGTTGTTTCTGTGGCCTTGGTGAGATGAAGCATTGTGAAAATCTCTGCGGAGGAAATTCCACTAAGGTTACAATATGCCACTAAGGGCGGGAAGAAGTCCAGCGTTACAGTTGTTGGGGTGAAACACCTGAGGGAATAAGAGAACCCCTTCACCTTAAGCCTTGCTATGTATCGTTTGGGAATCCGATCTACTTCTGCCTCTTCCATCGTTTGTGAAGGAGGCGGCATCTCCTTCTTGTCAAGCACTCTGCCTCTGTCTTACTGAGTGGGTGAAGCGAGGAGCGACAGTCTTGGCTTGACAGCAGTGTGACCGGTGAGACCATGGCTTAACACGGGGATTTCTGATTTGGGTGGGAGTGTGTGTCTGCTACGGTGCCGGAGGTGGTCGCCTGCTCACCTGAATGGGAACATGGCTTGATTAAAGCTGTGGTTTTTTATTTTTCCTTTTTTTTTTTTTTTTTTTATTTGCAAACTGACTGAGGTTCTCTGCACTCCCATCCTGTCACACCAACCTTGTAGCCCAGGCAGCATCTTCGTACACAACAAATAATTGACTGATGTTCCTGCTGCTGTTAAGGTCAATGGCTTTGCATTTAGAGGCTTGGCAACACGAGACCTCGCCCTGCCTTCGGTGCAGACCTGGCTTTTGTGTGAAAGCTGCGTTTTGCTGCAGTTTTTGCATGTGAAAAGAAGCTTTGCGGAGGTTGAGCTTATATTCCTCTTAAAAATCTCTTCCCTTCTCAGCTGAGAAGTCAGTTTTAATTCAGCTCTGCCTGTACTGGGGCATGCACAACGCTTCTGTCTGGTGTGAGTTGTGTGCGTGCATCTTCCTGTGGAGGCTTGGAGAGCTCGCATGCAGCCTCCCTTTACGCCTAGGCTGCGTCTCCTGGGATGTATCGTGTAATCTCTCTGTCCTACACTATATGTTTATTTGATGAGGTTAATGTATTTTGGCACCAATTTAGAGATGGAAAATTTTACTTGAGAGGTGAGAAGAGTACAGCTGTCACCTCTTCTTGTTGTCTGTTGCAAAAATTTGCTCTGTCTCTTCTGTCCTGAGGGCAAGCTGCCTGATCTTTGGCAGACATCGAGTGCTTCAGCTGGTCTCCAACGGGAGGTAATGTTGGGAACGTTACTGAACTTCTTCATGTTTAACCAAGGAACTGAGGCTGGAATCGGGGTAAACGCTTTCTGGTTGGGAACTGTTGATATCTTCGCACACAAGATGAGGAAAAGAAGGATGCTGGAGTGGAGAGGTGTCACTGGCCTGGTTGGGGTAGAAAGAGACCAAGCGCTGGCCACGTCTCACTGCAGTGAATCAGTTCAGAGGGAAAGTTTTGAAGAGCTGCTCTGGGGCTGCCATTAAACCTACTTCCTTGCTGACAGTCTTGGGGAGTATTATTAAGAAAATGCTTGAAGGCAAAGCTCTTTTTCCAAGCTGGCCTAGAGAATGAAGGGGTAAGTATACGTCTAGGATCCATGAGATCTTCACCCTGCATGTGCACATGGACTCCTGAAATCTTGGCTTCTAGACCGGTGCCCGGTTTGTTAGACTCTGGTAATCCCACTCCTTGGAAAAGAGGAAGAGAGAAGTCCCCAGAAGTGCAGGTGGACAGCTCAGCATTTAAACGTGGGCTTTCGTAGAATCATTAGGGTTGGAAAAGCCCTCCAAGGTCATCTGCTCCAACCCCCCCCTACCACCGATGTCACCCACTGAACCATGTCCCTACACACCAGGTCCAACCTTGCCTCGAACACCCCCAGGGACGGTGACGCCACCACCTCCCTGGGCTACTGGCTGCTCTTTCTGAGAAGAAATGTCTCCTCATTTCCAACCTCAACCTCCCCTGGCCCAACTCGAGGCCATTCCCTCTTGTCCTAATTGTCTTGCTGCTACGATTCTGTGATCCCAAAGAGTGCAATTTCGGGTGTGCCTGCAGGAGACCGTACCTTGGCTTCCTGTAATGGGGATTTTCTGAGGACATTGGGTGTTCGTGTTTGCTGTTTGGGGTGAACTGCCCATGAAGACTCGCTGTTCGGGGTAATCCATCACTGTGTGCATCTCGTGATTACCTAGGATAACAAAATTTGGCTACGGCTAATCTTACACTGAGAGGCAATTAGCAAAGGCACAGCGTAGCTAATCTAATCAAACCTCTTTCATGTGCGCACGGGGGGGAGAAGTGACATTTCTTTCCTCTTCCTCTCCCACTTTGCTTTTTCTCTTCCTGATTGCTGGTTCTGGCATCCGAGCTACGTCTGCTTGGTTGCTGATTACGTATTGTTTGAACTCGAGGGAATGTTATTCCTAACGAAGGCAGAGGTTGCTATTAGATACCTCACTGAAATGACAGCACTCCCTCCCCCACGACAGCAAAATAAGCAGCCGTCACCCGTCCTAACAAGTGTCCGAGGGCAGTCCTCACCCACAAAGCTCCGAATTAGCCATGTGGCCGTGGCAAGGTGCTTGAGATACGACGTGAATTACTGGGATGCCTGCAGAGGGGCACTAATGATCACTGGTTTTGTAGAGCCACATTGCCGTGTGGCTCTGCAGAAAATGGAAGCGGTGGCTTTGGTTTGCTTTTCGGGTACAAAGGGCCCCTTCAGTGCTGGTAACCCACCGCCGTTATGGGAGGGGATCAGAAGGGGACGGAGCTGTTATTTCTCGCTTACAACGAAACCTCGCAGCTGTACGGAAAGCTGTGTGGCACGAAGAAAAATATTTTGGCTCCACGTGTCCCTTGAATATTTCCTGTTAATTTCAATAGTAATTATCCAGATGATTAGGAAAGGAGGAGACAAAGAAGACATGCTGCTCCTGCACAGAGCCGGCAGTGTTGGAAGAAACGGCGTGGGAATCTCCGGGTGTCCATCAGGGGCTCGGGCTGTTGGTAGCAGAAAGCCCCGACTTCCCTGCCTGCTGAGGACTTAGAAGCTGTGCAGCCCTGTAACTTTATATATTATATTTCCATAAATCGTGTGCTGAGGGGCTCCATCCACTGTTCTGGAGAGCTGCGAGGTTTGTACCATGCTACTTTTTTAGGATATCTCAGATTTTGGAAGAAGCATCCTACAGAAGTTGTTCAGCAATATATATACGTACATATTCTAAGCCTGCCTCTGCATTTCTGAGTTCTGAGGTGTAGAAATGGATGCGTTTGGGAAATCCTCAGCGAGCGAGTGCACAAATGCTGTTGTTAGCTGCTGTCTTACTATGGGGAACTGAGACAACAGCTTGTGTTTTAACAGCTTTTAAAACCACGCATTCGTCGCGTAAAGTTGGAAAGAACCAAATAGATCAGAAAATAGTCCCAAAGTAAGGGTTTTGTTATTTAAATCCCACTTGAATCCTATGGTCTTGGAATGACTTCTCCTTCCCTCTGCAGTGTGAGGAAAAGAAGAGCCACATGGCTGAGGCATTGGTTTGGGATTTGAGGTCCCATTTCCATTTTTATCTCTTCCAGCTACTCTGAATGTGACCTCGAGTAAGTGATCCAGCCCCTGATATCACAACCAGTTAAACTTGTGCCTGGCTTAATTTATGTACATGAGTTGTGCCTTTGGAGGAGACTGTAAACAGTGAAATTACATGCCTAGGAATCTCATAAACACCGGGTTTTATCTTTTGGGTTTCAGTTCCCATTTGCAAGAGCTTCTACATCGCAGTAAACCCCGGCTTGCTGCGAAGTCACCAACCCCAGGAGCGTGTGCTTGGGGAAGCGCAGCAGGGCGAACCTCAATATCTGATGGGGTTCCTTCCCTTCTGCTCTGCTGAGAGGCAGAGGCTTTTTCTCCCATCCCTGCCCATTGCTTTCTGGCAGTCCTTGCAACAGGAGCTCTTTGCAAGGATCGGCTTCGGGGATCGTTCTGCGTCTACCTGGGCAGTAATCCCACCGCATTTACTACTGCGATGCGATCCTTAAAGTTGTATAAATCATCTGCCGATGCAGAGGGAATGGAACTCCTGAAGGAGTGGGTTTGCAAGGCTTTGGGGGCTGCTCTTTAAGTGCTTATTTCTACTTGTAGTTCACGACCCGTTTCATCTCTAGACCCAAACTGAAGATCTTGAAGGTCATTTCCAACCTTAACGGGTTCTGTGAAACACCTGAGGAAAGGAACAGCAAGTGGAACAAAACGGAACGAGCCCAGCTGCCTGCCAAGCACCGGGATGGGGAGGCAGTAAGGATGCCTGACATTTTTCCTCATTAGGCAAGAATTCGCACAGAAGCGTCTGACACTAATTACACCTTGCTCTTTCCGAGGAAGGAAGCTGCTCGGCGGCAGCAGGTGGTGATGGCAAGACACGGGGGTCGCGGAGAACACCAGCACTCAGGAGTCTCTGGAGCAGCCGCCTTGTTTCTAACCAGAGGTGCAAAGCTGTTGGATTCGAGGGAGAGCCTGGATTTCTGATGTCACGGGGACGTGTTGTCATGGCAGATTGTTGAGCAAGTGCAAGGCTTGCAGACGTGCTCGACGAGTTCCTTACTTCAGCCTATGCAAAAATCCTCACGGGCTTTAGTGGGACTAGAAACTAATCCCGAAATGGGACAGAACGTGCCTTGCAAAGAGCTTGGAGTATTTGGAAGAAAGGTAAACCAAATAATGGCCTGAAAGCTTGTGTAAATGTGTAGCTGGAGCATTGTTAAGGGCTCTTGGGTATATTATTTGTTTCCCGGTGTCTCTTGTGCGGTGTGTTTTGATCAACTTTGAGTCAGCAGAGTAGTTTCCAGAGCGGAGAGAATTTCTTTCTTGTCCTCGGTGCTAGCTCAAGTCTGGAGCTTGTGAGAATGATCTGCAGGGTAAATGGAAGTCCTGCTCCTCCTGTGATACCAGATAGATGCATCTGAGGCAGAGCAATCAAACAGTTAATGCTAAAAAGCCTGCCTCTTCTGTCTTTCAAACTGTCCCAGCAGGGGTTGCATTTCATGGTTGACATTAGCCATGCTGTTCCAGCGCCTGCTTCTTTCACGTCCCGCTTTTCATCCCCCCTCCCTCCTTAGGTTTTTTTTTTTTTTTTTTAATACATCTCTTGTTCAATGTGGTTAATAAGCAAATTTGTCATCTGCTTATTTTTGTCTTTGCTAACACTCCCCCCCCGCCGTTCAGCCCAAATTAACAGTAAGCCAGTGAATTGAAGATAATGCTACTGTGAATTATCCTTTGCTGCAGGGCAGCTTTGCATTTTTAGTGCCGAGCTGACTTCAGCTTGTGCGACTCAAAGCAGGCGGTGCAGGAGGAACTGGGATTATCCTCGAGGCAGGAGGGGCTCGTGGGTGCTGCGGGGTAGGGGCAGGGATTTAGGAGGCATCTCCTCGATGGGAACAGCTTTATTGGAACACCTTTGGCTGGTCTGGCTTCTCCTCGTCCGTCGAGTGGCCGCGTGAATTGCACTTGCTCTTTATGCATGAAAAAAAGGCAGCAAGGTGAGCACAGTGCGGCTACCTCCTGCTGCTGGTGCTGAGGGCATCCCCGCCAGGTGGGCAGCACGTTGCCTGGGGCACCATGTCAGCTCCCAGCAGAACGTGGTCCGTGCTCTGCAGAGCTTCCGCTGCAGCTGAGCAAAAGGAAAAGAGCAAGGCCAGGAATCACCAGAGGCTGGCACATGGAAGGGATTTTGTCATGTTCACCGGGAGCTTGTTGGCAGCACTGTGAGTGGACGTCTCATCTCCCGGGTTCTAGGCTTAAATTTTATCTGCTGGAGAGCTTTCCCAGGTCAGTGGTTTTTTATTGATATCCTGGTGTACAATGCCAGCTTTCCCTCAAAGAACCACTCGGTTGCAGGTTCTGCAGCTCGTGCTTCGTGCAGAGGCCTCAGCGCCACGCGTGTCTTGCGGCAGGGTTGGTCCATCCCTGCCTTCGGCTCTGCATCAGCCGCTCTCAGCGCTACCAGGAGGCGCCGGCAGGATCGGCCCCTCTGCTGGCAGCCAGGGAGAAAGGGAAGCGTCAGGGAAAACCTGTTCCCTCCGCCTGGTGGTTAATTGGCTCCTATTTACCGAGAGCTTTCTCAGACTGCCGTAATTACCGTGGTGACACTGGTGTGATAGGTGTGAGCACGTAATGAAGCAGTCGGAGGGAGCGAACACTGCAGGTTTTTCACCCAGTGGGTAAAGAAGTTCCATTGTGCTGTGGTTCCCATCGATAACTGTTAGGAAACCTTTCAGCTGGGTGAGGGCAGTCTAGAGAAGCAAGACCAGAGTACAGCCCAACATGTTTGGGAGCATGGGTAGGGTGAGTGTATTGTACTCGTCCTGGGTAACATCCCAGTGACCTCTCTGGAGCAGTAAGGGTTTTGTAATTAGCTAAGTCTTGATGCACTGAAGGAGTACATCCTCCCCTCACACACGCAAGGTGCCAAAATGTCAGAAAGTGGAGAAGTCCATGAAGGTGGAACATAAAGCCACACTTCTGTTTTTTGTCTTTAACTAAAATGAAAGAGGTAATAGGAAATTACAGTCACAGTGCCCAAGTCTGGGACCACGGCCTGGAACAGACTGGCTCCAAGAACAAATTCATGGCATAATTACCTAGCCCAGCCTGGCAAACTAATTAAAGGTTGCTTCCAGTGATTGCGTCTGGACACAATTGTTTTTGACCACCCTGGCTCTATCACTTCCATTCCAATAAAAGGAGTGGCCTGAAATTAAGCAAAATGAGATCTTTCTTCCTCCTTACAGTTACCAGAAGCTCGTGGCTCTCGTTGCTCCTTTCTCCTTTTCCCCCAGTGGCTTTTAGGAGCGATGGCAGCCGTGTTGGGATTCCAAGCTCCCCAGTCCGTCAGTTCAGAGCTGGGGCAGTGTGAGCTCTCAGCAGCACATCGAGTGTCTCCATGAGAAGCTCTGTGTGCTCCATTTCTTCGCAGCCATGTCACAGAAATCAGGACGTGGCTTTGTAACCGTACACAGATGGGACGAACGCTTGGGAACTTGCGTGGCCTTCCATGAACGTGGTTTATGGTGGGTTTCCCGTGGTGGCTTTCCCTTTTCCCTTTAAGTGTTGCTGAAAGAAACCCTCGTCAAACATCTCCGCTTTGAGGTTTGTTTTGCACAGTCCACTCCGCTGATTTTCCAGATGGATGTTTAATAACTTCAGAGAGAGCTAACGCCGAGTGGAAGTAGTTAGAAAAATCTGTAAAAACACCATTACTAGGTGTTCCTTGGCACTCTAGGGAGGGCACTGCGGCTGTGGGCCACGGCTCTGATACTCGCTGATATCAGGAGCATGCTATGCAGAGAGGAAGGATATTAAGACGTTTCAGCTACATTGGCTTATGTAAAGCTCTGCACAATTAATTGAATTTTATTGTGTTTGTACAGAATTGCCAGCCTAAAGATATTTATAGGCACAATGATGAGTTCTGACAAATTATGTGAGTGACTCTGTGGTGACTGGCTCCCAGAACTAATTAAATCTGCGTGCAAACTAAAGCAGAGGGTTTCAGTGGCGTGCTGTTCGAGGACACCAGCTGAGCAGTGCCTGCAGCAACTGGAGCTGGCCTGGAGCTGGAGCAGAAAGCTGCGGTGTCCCGAGCATCTGAAAGCTTGGGGGGGCTGCCGGTTAGTGCAGGCAGCTCTGGCAAAGTCACTGGGTCGAGTATTGTTGTACCGTGGTGGGAGATAACGCAGTACAGGTTTTGGGGCTGAAAATGACGAATCCTTTGTTGAACTGCAGGTAAACTTCAGGCTAGCAATGAACAGAACTTAAGTTTGGTGACGAGACAGAGTTTGATTCATCTGTTCTTGTAGCAAGGGCCTGTGGTTTTCTAGTGACTGTACCGGAATTTTGCTTGCTTGTGCATCTTCCAAAGATGCTCACAGCCCCCATGAGTGCCAGGATGAGTGGGTGCATCATTAGTCGGTGCACCCATCGTTAGTGGGTGCCATGGGCAGGCTGTAGTTCCTTCCTGGCTGTATAGGGATTCGGGGAGAAAGGGTTTGGGGAAATACTGGCCTGCTGCACCCTGCCTGGTGTCCAGGGGTGGTTGAGTGGGCTCGCTGTGAGCCTTCGGAGCTGAGACATCTCAGATGTCTGCAGCTCTTCTGGGCAGCGTTTGTGCAAGGTGGCTCTGCCGCTTTGCCCCGCTGTGCCTGGGAGGGACTCCTACCAAACCAGGCTCGTTTTAGGAGGAACGGTTCTGCTGAAAGTTCAATCTGTTTCTCATCCATGCCGTCTCCTTTTAATAGCTTCTTTCTCTCTCTGTAGACTCCAGGGATGGCTAATTAGGAAATCGGCCCCTGGTTGGTGGAGACCCATTGGCAACCGTGGCAGTCGGAGGGCTGCTGCTCTGCCCGAGCCTGGCAGACAGGGAGCAGAGATAGGACCCAGCTGGATCAGAATGGGCAGATTACAAAACCACTGGGATCGGGTCTCTCCTTATCGGGCCCTGCCAAGCAGCAGGATATGTGTCTCAATGAAATTCCAGTGAGGAAGTGGCCAAGTGGAGCTTTGCTCCTGAGAGATGCTATCTGCATCCCTCGGCAGAAAGAGGAAGCTCAAGGAGCTTTTCAGTTTTACGGTGTGGGTTGGCCGAGTCGGAGCTGTTCAGCGGCTTTTTGCTCAGTTTGTAACAAAAGCAGCAACAAAATCAAACTTCACAGCTTCCCTGTTCCAGGGTTATCGAGTTTGTTGGCGTTGAGTCAACCATGAGTGTGACCTGTGGAAAACTGCTTTGACTTACGGATCGTGCTCAGCTGCCGTGGATGATTTTGGTGCTTGCGAGCGCTGCGGTGTGAATTTGGGCTCCTCTCCTTAGTCTGAACTCACTAGGGCAGACAGCCTGTGCCTCTAATAGGATCTGGAAGAAGTCTTGTGGTCGTGCTTTGTGTCTGGCGCTGGCTGTATGGGTGCCTGTCCTCCAGGCCGGACAAGTGAACCATTGAATCCAGGAGAGGCCAAGTGCACTTACTTCCCCAGCAGTTGTCTCAGTGAAGCCTTTAAAAATTAAGACCACAAAGGCAAGAGGGCCTTCTTGTTACAAACTGCAAAGGTGAATTTCCCGTGGGTGGGTATTTCGTGCATTTTTATTCTTTTTGTTCAGTTCCTGGTGAAACTCCGTGTTCCTTGACTCGTCAGAGAGCTGCTGGTGGCTGCGGTGATTGCCTGGCCCTGCAAAGCCCCGGTGCTGGTTGTCGGCCCTGCTCTGCCTCGTCCTGCCTTCTGCTGGCAGAGGTGCAGTGAGCCTTTCATCTTGCCTTTCAAGGTGCTAGTTTTCCCTGCAGAAGACTTACCTCATCCTGCATGGTGCCAGGCTAATTAGAGTCTCCTTTCCGTTTCAGAGGGCTTTAAATGTTGCTTAAATAAATAAATAACAATAAAAAACTAATTGGGCCCTGTGTTTCCCCCCTTTCTTCTACGCTAATGCTCCGAGCTTTATTTACTGGTGAATTAAGACAGGGGTTCTGTTGGATTCTGTGTTCAAGCCTCCAAGGGCTCGTTTAGAAGTCAAATGTACTTGGGCAGGCTCGGAGGGAAAGCCTTGCAGTTCGCTGGCTCTCCCTTCTGCATGGGGAGGAGGCTCAGGTCTCTCCCCACGATGCATTAAATCCGAGCACCTTTTATCCGCGCTGCTTCTCCGAATGTCTGAGGGTGCTGAAATGACTCTCGAAGGTGGTGGGGGGGGGAAAAAAAGGTTTTGGCTTATCCTGGTAAAAATCTTTGAGGAGCCCTCACCATCCCGTGAGGGCACGCACTGGATTTTGTGACAAGCTGCAGGCCTCTTTTCAAGGCCTAGCCAAACCTGTAGGCCCAGCTCCGCTTTGAAGTTGGGCTCTGGGTGGAACGCGGAGCGGCAGAGCTCGGCCCCGGCCATCCGGTAGGGCAGGGGCCTGGCTCGCAGCGCTGCCGGCCCCGCAGGGGGCTGTGTTGGTGCTTTCCCCACAGCACCACCCCCCTGTTCCTAAGGGGAGAAGGGCTTTGAGGGGGTGAGGGCACGGACGGCGTGGTCTGGTGGTGTGGCTTCCAAAATGCTTTGTCCTCAGTGACCGTGCAGGCCCTGCGCCGAGTAGCCGAAGTGGCTGAAAGGGTCACTGAGTGGATTTCTGTGGAGCTGCCGTTTGCGTGTGGTTTGGTGGTGGGCACACGGGTCGTGGGCTCCGCCGTCCTGCCCTGGGCCTGCCTAAAGCCTGCCTCTGACCTCTGAGGGCCGTGACAGCTCGGGAAGCTGCAGCAGTGCAGACCAAGAGACCTGATTAAAATAAACTAAATGATTTTCACCACATCAGTGACCAGAATTATGCCATTTAATTAAAATACGTCTAGACAAATAACCCAGGGGGAGGGAGATGCTATCTGCAGTATTTGAGGTTTCTGCAGAGGGACCGTGCCGAGCAAACCCCTGGCTAGCTGCTCTTCTCTCCCGAGCATCTGGGGCCTGGGAGTGCTGGGGCCTCGTGTGGGTACCGTGGGTGTTCCTCGTGTAACCAGCCTGGCGTTGCTTTCCTTGGGAGCAATTATTGTGAGCCGCCTGTAAGTAATATTTCTGCGAGGTATTGATGAGCACTTATGGATGTTTTGGTAACCCAGCTTTATTATTATAATGAGCTGCTTCCGCGAGAGCACAAAAGGAGCATGTCACAGCTGAATAAGAACTGATTCTTATCTTGGCTGCTCTCGTGGATGTTTTGGGTTTCCTGCATTGTGCTGTGTGACAGCTGACACCTATCTGTCACCGCTGTGTGGCACCTTGAGCGAAAACGAATTCAGGAGCTGTAATAAGAGCTCTGGAGTAGCTAGCACATCCCGTGGTTACTCCGGATGGTAGGCATCGACTCTCTTTATTTATCGCTAATCAGGAAGAAAGCTTTACTTTCTAAGGCTGTGTTTAACTTGTTTTTTTCTTGTTCTGAAGGGCTGGAAGTTGTTCTGACTCGAAAGGCAGGAGGACACATTGCCAAGCTGCCAGTTCTCCTGCTGTCTTGCTCTCAGAGGGTGATGTTTCTCCACGTAGTCAGTGGTCCTCTCTGCAATGATAACAACTGATGTCACCTTTCTAAGGGCAAGCATCGTGCTTGGTTTTTGCTGTGTGCTGGTGCCACTGGTGCCAGGGTAATTACAGAGGAAGGCACGTGAGATGGAGCGCTGTGCTTGGTGTGTGCCGATGGCAGCATTGTCAGTGACAGCAGCGGGAGGGTGCTGAGACAGAAGTAACGTGTTTCTGTACATGTATGTATATATATATATATATTTTCTTTTTAGGACAGGAAATAGATTCATAAAGCTACAAATACACTGAGGTGGTAAGGCCTTTGAACACGGACTGCTCGTTTTGGTGCTGGGGTTGTCCTGTCTGCGTCTTTCAGCTGCAGAGGAGCAGTGGTTGTGCTGCTGGTCCCTCCTCTCCGAGGCTGCAGCGTGACGTATGTGAATGTCAGCCTTCTGCTGGAAATGCCCGGTCCCTGCAGATGTACGGGTTGCAGATTTGTTGTTCATCTTGCTGTGAAACAAGCTCTTAACTCGGGGCAGAAATAACTGCGGGGGCGCCTGGCCATTGTGGAGTGCATGCAGCCACGCACAGATAAGAGACAGCTGCTGTCGGGGGGCTCGGGTTTTGTTGGTGATCAATATTTTGAATAAGAATAACGGGCTGTTGCTTGGTAGGCTTCTGGGATCCTGGGGAAGGGCTTACGGCACCACGGGCTGGTTATCGCCCTTTGACAGGCGATGGGTGGGACCAGCCCTGCGCTGGAGCTGGTGCGTGCTGTCAGGTAGTGGCTGCACAGTGATGCTTCCTGCATGCTGATCGATAAAAGATGTTATCCCCAAACACTCCAGGGATGTGGTGAAATCTGGGATGTTCCTGGAGCTCCTTAATGACTCCCAAGGAGCTTTGAAAGGGCTGGAAGCAAAGCTAGAAGGGTCACTTTGTGCAGAGAGGAGCCAGATTACCACAATCTGTTTCCTTTGCACAAGAGTAAAGATTTTATTGGTAGTACAAGGCAGGTGGAGCGGCCGACAGCCTTAACACGGCACAGCCTCTTGCTGCTCATCAGCTGCTGATGAGCTGAAGGCATCACGAGCTGTGCCTTCCCCTCTCAGCTTCAGAGCCGGCGCTCGGGGCGCGTTGGAGAACCGCAGCATCCCGGCGGATTTGGATGCAGCTCCAGGCGTGCAAGGTCGCGACCTGCCTTCAGCCTGCAGAGGCTCAGGTTTCCAACCGGCTGCATCCCCGCCTTGCCGTGCTGTGAGCGTCGGTGTAAGCGCTATTTTGAGAGTTTTCTGCTCTGCAGTTTTGAAGATAATTGTACCCTGGGGAAAGCAAAATCCAAGCCAGCTGTTTCGGGTGGGCACTGCACAACCAGCTCGCTGCTGGCAGCGGGCTGCCTTTAGCAGTGGTTTTCCTTGGTTGTTGTCAAGAACTATTTAATTTTATAGGGGATTGTTAATACTCTTACTGGTAACTGAGGCATTGGGCTGGCACTTGGAAATTTGGGGTCATTTCATAATTCTGCTGACCTGTCCCTTCGTATCGTGACTTCCTCGTCTTTACAGCAGAGCTGATGACGTGTGCCTGTCGTTTGGGATGGCTACAAGACTAGATTCAGTAATGCCAGTGAGATGGTAATACAGACAGAAAAATAATTTACTAAATAATGTGAAGAGGAGAAGGAAAGGGAAATCGTCGGGAAGACAGAAGGCTGTCACCGCGGCTAGGCTGCTTTGCTTGTCGTGCACCGTTTGGTCAGTTCTCCCTCTGCAAAGGGTTTGGACCAGGTGGTTCTGCTGGAGGCAGGGCTGATCGGGCTGCTTGAGCAGAAGAATCGGTTCCCCCGCCTCCGTGCTTGTGTGGTGCAAGGAGGGTGGGAGATGAAGGGCAGGGACCGCTGGTGGAGAGCGCTGGCTTGTTGTAGCGCTGCTGGTTACAGCTCTTGGAAGTGTTTCAGGTTGTGACACCAGGAATAAATGGAAAACTCTACCCCCAAAGCACAATTTGAGGGCTGGACCACCTTTACGTGTGTATGTACAGCATGGCTGCTTGGACAGCATCCTGCTCTGCCTGCGGGCTGGGATTCTCTTGTTGCCTGCACCTGCAACCTCACAGCCCTGCTGCAGCCTTGGGATGCAGGAGAACCTCAGGCTCCTGCGGGTGGTGACGGGTGTGTTTTGTACTGCTGCTCGCTACGTTGTGTGCCTTCAGATCAGCCCTTTCGGTACGGAATGAGCAGTGAAAGGCAGATTACGGAGTCACGTTTGATGGGGCTTAAAAGATGTTGCACTGCATCATCTTCTATTTATGATCTGCCAAAACAGTTGGCTTAAGGACTCCGAGGTTGTTTTCTCCTTTTATTTATAAGCTTTTTGTGAAAACCGACTTACAACCCCCTCTGTTCAGTTTAAGGTTGTCAGCGAGGCTTTGTGTGTTTTTAAATAGGTGTCAACACTCATTTTTCTTTATTATCTTCAAATATATCTGGATATAGTTAATGTACTCGGAGGCTAACAGATGTGCTATTTTTGTGCCATACATAAAGAGATGTTTTACGTTGTGTGAGGGTGCTCAAAAACTGGTGTTCCCCACCAGGTTCTCAGCCCCAGGTGTGACACAGCGCTGTGCAGATCGTGTAGGGGTAAGGCAGAGCAGAGAGGGGGCACGTCCCTGTGCATCCCTGTACGCTGCTTGCAGGGTGGCAGCAGGGACCGCGGGCAGGTATTTGAGAGACACAAAAGTGGCTGGAAAAGTAAAAATGGGCGAAAGGGATGGGAGCAGAGGGTGGGAGTAGAGGGAGCAGAGCAAATAACGTGTATTATTGCTGCCGGGTGACCTCGGGGGCGTTTCTGGCTCAGGAAAATAAGCCGTGTTCATCTAAGCCAGGCCTTTGCAATGGGCTGTCATCTTCGCGGCCCCAAACGGAACCCGTGCAACGTGTCATTGTCCCTCCCGTGGTTCTCTGCCGGTCTGGCACGGCCTGCAGAATGCAGGGAAGGGCTGAGCCGGAGTAATAATGCCATCTCTTTTGTTCGGGGCTCTGCCGCTCGCGCATCCTTACCGCCGCCGCTCCCTCGCCGTGCTGCTTTGTGCCTCAGCAGCGGGAGCAGCACCTCCGCCGGCTGCTGCGTGCTGCTCTTTGCCGTTTCAAGTGGCGCTGGCACGATCCCCATCTCGCCGAGCACCTTTCATTATTCACACCGCAAGAAGTTTTTGAAACAGGACGCGTGTTCCTCAGTCCGTGATGCCCATTTAATTTTATTTTTTATTTTTGCCTATGCGCGGTGGAATTAAAGTGGCTGGCTTCGCTCTGCTGCCCGCTGAGAGCTGCGCTGCGATGGGCATGTGTTGGCAGCGCGTTGCTCGCTGTTCCTTCGATGCTGTGGGGGATTATTTAAAAAAGAAGAGGTTTTTTTATTATTATTTTAACGCTGAAGACAATGTTCCATTTATGTGGAAGGCAGTACGAAAAACTTCTTGAAATGTGGCATAACTCCGGCCCAGAACTTCGATGAAAAATACTCTGAAGAATGACCCGGTCCTGTGGGGAGGTGTGGGAGCTGTAAGCAGCTTAGAGGAATTTTTTCCACGTAGTGCTGATGGTTCGTGGCATGTTTTTGTGCCAGTGGCTTTCTGTGCCTCCGGATTTTTGCTTTCTGTTGGAGCTCTGCAGGTGCAAGTCCCTCCGCGTACCGTGGGTGTGCTGGCTTAGCTCATGATGGGGCGGAGGGTGGCACCGTGCAGTCAGGTGCTGAAATCAGAATGGATTCGTTTCTGTAGGTATCAACCTCTAGTGGCAGAAGTGCTGGCGTTTTGGTGGGACTTGAACACCCTGAACACCCTGACCACGTGCTGCAACACGACTTCTGTCTGCCTCCCTCCCTCCCTCTTGCGCTCCGGCTGCCTTCTTCTGGGTGACGTGCAGGGACCTGGCTTCGGGCAGGCCTCTGGATTTCTCTAACCAGCCCGTGGGGCTTCCCACCACTCGATGATTTGTCTTAAATAGTCATCAAGGAACTTGTAAACGTGAAGGACCTTAATGCGGTTGTAGCAGGAGGGAATGCAGGAGGACAGGTGGTCTCCTCAGGGTCCCCCGGCGGGTCAGTGCTGGAGGGGAGCCTGCACACATCTCTCTGCCCTTCAGGCCCAAAGCACAGCGACAAAAAGAGCGGCTTTGTGCTTGAAATGTGTCGGGTGAAGGGCAGATTCAGGCCGACTCCAAGATCATCCAATAGTCCTTACTTCATTCAGTGGAGACTTTCCAAAGCCATCTGTGTGAGGATGCAAGCTGATGAATAAATGATGCTTTGGAAGCTGCACGTCTGGGCCCTGTTCCCTGACCTTGATTTCAATTCTGGTGCTAAGCTGTAAAAATCGGAAACCGAGCAGTTTCCCCAGGCTGGAAGGAAAGCCTTGCCATCGCCCTGGCCTGCCCTGCTGCGAAGGGGGCTGCTCAGCCCGGGGAGGCACGGATCCCTGGATTTTGGGGGATGCTCATCAGAGAATGCTCTCCTGTGCACTGCTGCTGCTGACCTGGCCTTGGTACGTCTCCGTACACGTTATATGGTTGCAGCCTCTCCCAGTCGTGCTCTTTGCTGATGGCTGAATGCCGTCATGAGAAATTCATTTCTAATTTTGCCCATTTTCACAGCCGTGCTTCTGAGCTGGAGCAGTGGCCCAGGGGCACAGGCATCCTTTGCAAGAAGGCGAGCCTTTCTACAGGCACTGAATGTGTGTGCCGTGAGTACATCTGCAGCACGTACGTGTGACCCAAACCCTTGCAAGGGTTTCAAGCCTTATCCCTCATCTCTTCTGACACTGAGACGCCTTGAGCGTAGGTCAGTATTTGGTACAGGACCTAAGCACCAAAGGGTTGCCAGAATCCTGCAGCTCTCCCAAGTACCATGGATCATCCCTCCAGTTTCCCTGGAACTGGTAAGGAGGAGCGGGCGTGCATGGCAGGACCGAAGGTTGGCCTCGAGCTGGGCAGGACCACGAGAGCTCACCTAACCCCGGCTTCGTGCAGGAGGGACGGCGAGCTCGCGTGGCTGAGCCGGCTCCGTGGGGAGAGCCCTCGCGTGCACCGAGGGCAGGTAGCTTCGGTTTTAGCCCGTTTGGAAGAGGATTTTGTTCCACAGCTGGGTGTGTCGTTCGTGCTGTGACTGTGAGTAGCGTGTTCATCTCCGTTTCTGACAGGTTTCGTGGGAGCTGGCACACGGAAGTGCACGTGCAGGAGGCAAAGAGCTGTCAGTGCTGTCTGTGAGTAACGACCCAAAAAGGAGAGCGCTGATCCCGCTCCGTGCTGTTGCCAGTGGCCACAGCTAAAGTTTTAATTCTGCATTAAGGGTTCAAACTGAAATGTTGATCAGCTTGAGCGAGCCTCTATTTTTAGAGCTGCAGCCTTGGATTGCAGTTGAGGAGTCGCAGTTTCATGTGATCAGAAGGGTGAGAGGGGTTTTGGGGGCTTTTTTTCAGCACCAGACAAAGCGTGCACGTCAGCTGTCTGCTGCTGGGCTTGCTGTGTGCGTTCTGCACTTTGCACTGTCCCTAAAGGATCTCCAGGCCTTCATTTATTTTACTTAAGTTTCCTTAAAAATCAAACCGCAGTAGGAGCTGGGAGCTTCTGAAGGAGAAGCTGCTCTTGAGTGAGCTTAGGATCCAGGTGTGCCAACGCAGTTAGCAGAATCCTGCAAGTAGCTTCCCTTAGTATTAACTCATTGCAGATGTGGGCTTCTGGTTACTTATGGTTTGACTAACTTGAACAGCTCCTTCGGAAAAATGCTGCTTCACAATGGGATCAAGCTGCTGGAGGTACTGGGAAATGGAATAGACGTGGCCCTGGGCAACTGGACCTGCTCTGGGCAGGTGGGACCAGGTGACCTCTGCATTTCTGTTCCAGCCTACGAGATTCTGCGATGCTACGAAACAAAACTGATGTCTGAATCATCCCTTAACTCTCCTTTGCGGTGGCTGGAGTCGTGGAGCGTACACACAGAACAAATGGCTTAATTACTTCACCTGCTCTCAGAGGATCTCCTGGCGAGTCAGAGCAAGAAGCGAATGAAGCTGCTCTCTTCCAGTCCTCGTTTGGAGAAAAAAGCAGGGAGCCAAAGTCCCCTAGGGAATTCTGGAGCTTGTCTCCTGTCGATGTGCACGTTGCAAGGAAAATGAAAGCACGAGCAACGCTGTCAGCCCCGGTGTTTAATACCCGGTTGTGTGAATGCTTACACAGCAGGGAACCATCGGAGGTTTGTGGGGTTCGGTTGGGATGCTGACGGTGCCGTCAGCATTTATTGTGAGGCAGCAACGAGCTGGGCAGGGGGATGAGAGCAGGGTTAAGCCTGAGCAACCTTTGGTCCTTGGGCTAAAATCCTCTGAAGAGGACAAGGCAGGGGCAGGATCCTGGGACGGCGACAGGGGTGTAAACCTGTCCCAGGGACAGGTGGGGGATCAGCAGGGGATCCAGAGTGGGTCTGGTAAAGGCACAGGCACCTATTTGTGCAGGGGAGGGTGGGAGCAGCCTCGGAGGATCCAGACACAATTCCAGGAAGCGAGAGGAAGGAGGGGCTGCTACCAGCCGTGATTGTTTCATTTAGTAATTAGTGCTTAAATCTCCTCTAAGGCAAATAAAGCAGAGGATGTGAGCTGCTGAGAACTGCTCCCTCCTCCCCTTCCCCGCACATCCCCACCCTTTTTGTACGTTCTCCTTGTCGAGTGCAGGCTGTGTCCACGGGGATTTGACAGCGGGGAGCTCTGGGGCTGCAGGGCAGGTGCCCGGGGGCTTGGCGATCACACAGCTGTAGGGGTTGGAAGGGACCTCCAGAGACCCTGGGGTCCAACCCCCCTCCCAAAGCAGGTTCCCTGGAGCACGTTGCCCAGGCAGGCGTCCAGACGGGCCTTGGATATCTGGAGATATCCAAGGAGACCCCACAGCCTCCCTGGGCTGCCTGTCCCAGCGCTCCGTCACCCCCACGGTGCACAAGTTGTGTCCCATGTCGGTGCTCAACTGCTGGGCTCCATTTTGTGGCCGTTGCCCCTTGTCCTGGCCCCGCAGACCTCTGAGAAGAGGTTGGCCGAATCCCTCCGTCTCCCACGCTTCAGGAATCGAGGCACTGAAAGGGGCTGCCCCTTCAGGACCAACAATAATTTATAGAACAGGGATATTTGAAATGCGTGGCTGCTGCCACATCGGATGTTCTTGGCACCGCTGGTTGCTCCCCAAAGCAAGCTGGGAATTACAGCCTGCCGTTCTCTTGCCTCGCAGCCCGGGGCTATATTTAGTTCAAGTTGCAACAGATCTGAGGTTGTTCCCCTCCGCTGCAGCCGAAGGCTTTGCCGGGGCTGAGTGCGTCCTGCTGGAAGTGGGGGCTGCTGCTCCTTCAGGAACCGCTCCGTGCAGTGCTGCAGGGGGATCCTGACCGCCACAGGATGGGTCAGACCTAACCCCCCCCAGGCCTTTCCCCTGGAGAGAGCCCCCCAACCGCTGTGTTCTCGGTCCGTGACTTTTGCTGATGCAAAAACTTCTGCGTGAGGTCCCCGGGGTGCAGGAAGTGGCATCCCCTGATTTCTTTAGCCAGAGAAGATGCTGCCATTCAAAGCACGCAGCTGCCAAGATAAAATTACTCCAGCATCTTCGTCCTCTGATCCCGACGTTGGATCTTTGCTGGGTGCTCTCCCCAGGACTCCGAAACGCAGAAGGGAACGTCTGAGCTCAAGGCAGGGCGCTGGGGCTGCAGATCTGTGCAGTGCTGGAGCCTGTCTGCGTGCGGAGCTTGCAGCTCCAGAATTACAGGTCTGAGAGCTTCGGAGCATTCCCAGAGGTTTTTAAAGCCCGGGATATCTGCTGGTTTCAGTGAAGTTCCTCTTAATTACCTCTTCAGCGTCTAGGTATAAATGAGTAAAAAATAATGCTGCCGTTTGTCATCTGTTCCCTGTTGCCAAGAGGTGAGGGCAGGACGGATGCGTTAGGGGTTAAATGATGGTTCCCAGGACCAGGGTGCAGCCAGCCACCGAGCTGCTAGCCATGAGCGCTGCACGTACACGTGGAGGGAGAGGAGAACATTCTTTCCTACTCGAAAAAAAGTGAGAATACACGTGAAAATAAACATATTGCCATGGTGGTGCTTGTCCCTAATTTTCCAGAATTAAGCTGAACAGAAGCCGTCCGTTTGCTCTCCTCTCTCCTCCTTCCTATTTGTTTTTTTTTCCCCCCTTTCTCCTAACACGACACCGCTCCATGCGCAGTCGGTTGCTTTGTGGCTGTTGCGGTTTTCTTACACAGCAACAAGAAAGACAAAAACATAAATAAAGGAAAATGTGGTTACGGAACCACAGCTTTTTCCTGAGCCTGCCTAGGTGTCAGGTTGGCTTTTCTCAAGCCTAGAGATGTCAAAACCACGACGTCCCTGGGCAGGGGCTCGAGGGCAGAGGTCTGTTTCTGCTACCAGTCCGGCTCCACGTGAGCATACCACCGTGGCTCTTCTGCTCTGAAAACTCATCCAAAAGCTCCCCTGGTAGCTGGAGCCCGCAGGTGGTGGGAGGTTTGGGGTGTTGCAGGCAGCAGGACAGCCTCGCACCGGGCGCACGCCTGCTCTTTTTAGGTTTATTCATTTTCGAGCCACCTCTCCCCAGCGTGGGCTTCGTAAATCTCCTGGGTTTGAGCCCTCCTTGCTTGCAGGATGAGAAGGATCCCCACGTGTCCTGCCCGAGGGCAGGCAGCAGTGCCCGAGATGTTTGCACGGGGCTTCAGGCTTCGGTGCGGGGCGCGTGCGGAGCCCTGGGGGGGTCCTGGGGCTGCCCTCACCGGGGCTGGGCTCAGAGTTTGCTCCAATGCGAGAAAGTTGAGAAGGTTGAGAAAAAGGCTTTAGGAGAGGCTTGTCCTTCAGGGCTGCTTTCGAGGCAGCAGTGGTTGGACTGGGTGAGAGGAGGGATGAGAACGGAGCCCTGTGTGATGGCGATGCTGTGCCACTATTACGAAGGGTGATGTCTGTGTCCTGGAGAAGCCAAACGATGAGCTGATTGCCCCACAACTCATCTCTTTCTCCTTGCCAGCTGCCGAAGTGTTGTGACCAGCACCGTGGACCATTCCTGGCTTGCCCCATGGGTCGGCATCGACAGGGTGAACCAGCCGTGGCACCGACACGCAGCTGAGGCACCCCGCGCTGCCGGCCCCGAGCTCCCTTCTCGGTTTCTCAGCTGTGAGGCAAATGCGAAAGGAAACGGCTGGGCTGTGACAACGAAGCAGCCCAGCTGTCGTACCGAGTCCCCGGTGTCCGAATTTCCAAATTAACTGAGTTCAGGAGTTCAGATTTGAAATGCAATAACGAAACACGTGTCAAAAGCAGCAGGCTGGTTGCTGAAACGGTGACGCTCTTAAAATCCCCCCTTCTCGTGGGCTCTGCAGAAGCCTCCGGCAGTGTCTGCTTTCTCTCTGAACACAAACCCCACTTTCTGAGGGCTCGTGGCCTTGTATAATAGATGTTAAGGAAGCTGATGCAAACGCGGGGTTTTCTTAATCTGAATCTCTGCAGCTTGAAGTGGGACCTCTCCGGCCTGAAGCAGCAGTCGGAGGAACCACGGCTGGCGGTGCCCTGCTGAGAGCTGACGTTTGTGATTGTTTCAGAGGCAGAAGCTGCCTCGGGGGGGCTCGCTGCGAAGGCAGCAGCTAATTACTGCCCGCAGCACCGAGGGTTTGAACCTGCTCTTTTCATCTGGCTGCTTCCAAAAGGTCTCCGGGCCCTGGATGGGATTTGGAGCCCGTGCAGCCGGGTGCGGGAGAGCTGTGGGCTCCCTTGGCCTCCAGCAAGATCGAGATCTCGCAGGCTGGAAACCTGATTGCTTCCTGAGAGGATGAGCGAGCAGTGAATTGCTGGAAGAATTCAGAATATCTCATCGTGGCTATAAATAGGCCGCGTGGTGCTGCCTGGCTCAGGGACCGGAGGCGAGGTTGTTAAATGCGGGCCATGCTGGTTAGGACAACAGGAGCGTCCGACGGAGCTTCAGCTGCCGAGGTGGCAGCTCGGAATTAAGTCAAAGAAGATGGGAACGTCCCTGTTCCCTTGGCAGTGGGGACATCTGTACCCGCTGGGTCGGCCCTGGCCGTGCCCAACCTCAGACTGTGGAACAAATGCCAGCCCTGAGGCAGCGCCCACAGCAAGCGTCTGCGGAGCTGAAACCCTTACCAAAAACCTGGTGCTGGCAAGACAAATCTCGGATTTTATTGTCCTTAATTATAAGGGCTTGAGTTCTGGATTACGGTTTTATCAGGGCTAACCTGGGCTCAACCCAGTTTGGCTGATAGTACTCTTTTTTTTTTTATTCTTATGACTTTGTATTCTTACGGTTCGTGCAGCTGCTTCTCTGTGCCCTGTGTTTTTGGGCGGGCTGGAGAGTGGATGTCTGGATGTCAGCAGCTACAGAGCTCGTCACGGAACCTTTTTGGCTAGCATTTGTCAGGCATTTGGTTTTCTTTCTGTGACGTTTTGTTGTTCCCCTTGAGGGAAGCCTTTGGTGGAAGGCGGTTGAATGCTGTGACTGCGGCCGCTGTAAGGAGCCAAACTGGAGCCTACCCCTGAATTAATGCTCCTGGTGCCTTGGCAGCGAGTTTGTGCACTGTGGTGCACAAAGGTACCGGCGTCGTGTCTGTTTGAAGAGGAGTGCTCAGAGCCACGGCAGCTCAGTGTTTGATGGTGCCCGTGGCAGGAGCCAGCTCAGTATTTGGGACCATCCGGGAGCAGCAGCAAGAAGGGTGCACAAGGTGGGAAGGGAGCTGGAGTTCACGAAGGTGGCTGAGACGTTTGTGGCCGGGATGCTGCTCTGCTGGCCGGGAGACGAGGCTTCAGCCTGACCGCAGCGCCTTCAGTTCCTCAGGGCTGCGGTTTGGCTCCGGAGCTGCTCGGGGCTGGAGGCTGGAGACTGTTCTTGCCAGCAGAGGGGCCTTAAAGCATGGGCTCTCAGCTCCGACACCGGGCTGCTTAGCACAGTGGGATTTTAATCACTACCAGAGCTTTAAAAGGTGGAAAAAATGATTGAAGTTACTTCTGTGTCTTCCAATTTGGGATGGTTATCAGGAAAGCCACCCTTCCACCCTTCGTTTTTGCTTGCTTCCTTTGCTCTAGTAGTCCTTTACCCGTTAATGACTTGCTGGCACCAATGTGTAATAAAAATTCGTGTTTTTCCTGGACCATCTAAGAAACCCTTCGGATCTGATGTAACTTCAGACTCTTGACTTTCTTTCTACCTTTTTTTTTCAGGGTGGTGAAGGAGGAGATCTCAGACGACAATGCAAGGCTGCCTTGCTTCAACGGCAGAGTGGTGTCCTGGGTACGTTGCTTCGTGTCTGTGTGTGTGTGGTGTCTGACACAGCGGCAGGGTGGTTCTGTGGATCCCGGTGGTCAGAAGCGCCTTGCTTTCTAATGCACGAGCTTAACTTGAGCTCTCCTGCACACCCCAATGTGTCTCGAGTATTAAGCACTTAGATTTTGTATTCAGCTGAGATCCTAAAAACCAGGAGACTGTTCTCCCTTCAGCCTGTATTCTCTTTAAAGGCAGCTGTGGCTGAGAAATGCATTCAGAGGAACAGCCACGTTTTTTGTAGGACCTGCCTACCTTCTTTTTTCGCTTCTGTGCTCCAATGACTTGACTCGGCAGCAGCAGCTGCCTACTAACCAGTGTGCTCGTAGATCTGACCACGTATTGCCACCCGGCGAAGAGCCTCGGTTGGAAAATCAATGAGTGTTTCAAACCGATTGTCACGCTGGTGCCAATGAGCACAGGGGATCTGTCTGCTCGCCCTCCCGAGGGAGGGGAGATCCCCGTGTGCCGTGCCCCACGGAGGAGCAAATCGGTTGTCAGAAGGAATCTTCGTCCTCCGGAATGAACTATTTGGTATTAGGGAGTAAAAGCAGTGTTTAAACAAATTTAAAAACAGCTCTCGTCTTGAGACCTGGTGGTGCTGGAGTCCTGTGGGAGGCAGAGCAAGGTTTCTCCTCCGTCAGGTTCTTGGCTGACGGCCGCTGTGTTGTGGGAGCAGAGCATCCCGTGGGGCTGGCTTCTCCAGGTCACTGCTGAGCAGCCGTGCTGGTGGTACCAGCCCCTTTTTCCTTTAACCGAGGGGCTGGTGAAGGCTGAAGGGCCCAGTGCTGCAGAACGTGCTGCTCCCAGGACGTGCGTGAGCTACGGACGCTGGTGGTGCTGGTTTGGTCTTCGGTCCAAGGACTGCTGCGTGCTGGAGCGAGGTGTTCGGACAGCATGGGAATGGGTTTTGTGTGTAGTAACAAGCTGAAGGGAGCATCCTGAGAGCTCCAAATAGAAAAAGGCCACGAAGATATCATTTATGTCGCCGTAGTGTGGGAGCAGCATCTGATTTAAAAGCAAAAGGATCGAAACGAAGCCATGGCTCTTATTGGGGAGCAAATAAATCCTGAGAAGCCCTTGCCTTCTCCTCAGCGTGCAACACTTAGGCTGTATTTACTCCTTGGTGTCCTTCCCTTCCCGTTTCTTCCCCTCTCTCCCACGCTCAGACCTGAGAAGCACCAACACAAACAAGAGGCTGGTGCTCCGCTCGCCTTCTGCGTGCCTGTGCCGGGTCTCTCTTCCCCCCAGCACGCTCAGAGGCACGGCTCTGTTTGTTTTTGTCGTGCGGGCTGGTTAAAGACCGGCTCTTCTGCACTGCTGGTTCAACGCCCTGGTGATTCAGCCTGAGCTCCTCTGCCCTGTGGTGGCTCTTCCGTGCAGCACAACAAGCCTCGGGTTGTTCCAGCAAGGGACAGCGCTGCTGGAGTTGGAGGAAAAACAAACCCTAACCCCAAACTATTCCACATGAATCAGGGTGCGGATTATTTCATTCTCTTTTACATCCCGATTGTTTAACTTCTTCCTCCTTCCTCCTCCCCTTCCAACCAAAAACCTGGTGCGAGCCACAGCCCGAGGGCATTTGATCTCAAGTTGAGAGATGAATTCTTCTCCCAGATTCTTAAATAACACGAAATATGAAAATATGTGCCTTGTGCTCTGCTTTCCGCCTGAAAAACGGGAGAGTACAAAGAACAGTGAAATCAGAACAAGGGGAAAATGCATGCAAGCACCAAATGTTAGGTTTTAATTCCGCGGTTGGTGCTGTCTTAGGTTCAGAGAACCATTTACAATTCCTGAAGCGCGTTTAGGGCTGAATTCAATTTTCGGATTGTGATTCCCGTTCCAGGGTAGGTTGCTGCCCGCTTGCCAAACGTAGGAAAATGCGTAATCCTTGCTGCTGGGACTTGCACCTGGTTTCGTATCTTTCCCCCCGTTCCAGTGTGAAATTCGGCCTGCTGCTGCCTGGTTTTTAGGTCGCGGGTTTGCTCGGAGGCTGCACCCGGGACTGACGTCTGCGTTTCTTGCTCCTTGGGCCGTGTGTGTGCGCGGTGGGAGACGCGCCTGCTGCTCCAGACACCTCAGCCTTCCATTTCCTTTGTATTTCTTGCCTGTTTGCTATTTCCACCTTGCAGGTAGGAACTGAGACGCGCAATTTTTCTGTGGTTTTTCTTTCTTTCCCTGCAAGGTCATGTAGGAAGGCTCCTGCAGCTGCCAGCAGCTCTCGCAGAGCCTGACGACTTAATCTTAAAATCCTCCTCCTTGTGCGCAGGTAGTGTGGATGGATAAACCGCTTCAAAAGACTTCTCTTCCCTCCTTTGCCATCCACCAGCTTGTTTCTAAATTTAAACACGTCCCCAGCAGCAGGGATTCAGGTTGCGGCTCTTTTGGAGCACCTTTTGCAGCTGATGCTGACGAGCTTCTGTTCCCTCCGCTGCGCAATCAGCTGAAACGTCTGCGTCTGACCCGCGTTACCAATCGCTAATTACTTTTTCCACGCTGAAACCCAGAAAATCGTGGCGCTGATCTGCCTCTATTTGCTGCTAATTATTGGGGGGGAGTTTAATGTAAATCTTGCTCTAAGTTAATTGTTGGCAGCTTGGATCCCTTTCGTATCCTGTGCAGTGGAACTTAACACTTAATTGCGTCCGTATATTTCAGGGCAAGCAAAGTTGGTTTTTACCTCTTGGAAAAAAAAATAATCGTATTTTGGGCAGGGCTGCTCCCTTCTTTGGTTTCCAGCCCGAGGGACCTGAGCCTTCCTCGTCTTCCTTGCTAGGAAACGTGCAGCCGTCGTGAAGGGATCCGAGCTGGTAGCAGACAGCTTGGATTCTTTCTCCAAGCCATCTGTGCTAATTGTCATCCTCGCTGCAAATCGCTGCGGTGTGTGTGTGTGTATCTCGCTTCCAGACAACAGATTTAAAATCGGAACACGAGGCGCACCCGCTGCAGCCCAGCTCTCTCCTCCCCCCGGCTCCTCTCTGCACTGATGCAGTGACGGCTTTGAAGTTTACGAGATGACTGACGGTTGGAAATCTGAGTTTCATCTTTTTTAATAACATTTGAATCCTTCTATTTGTCAGAGCTCGCAACTTTGATCTTGGTGTCATAGGCAGGACTGATTTTCATAGGGGAAAATGTTCAAGGGAGGATCTGCAAGTCTTTAGCTGCTGCTGACTTTGGATGCCCTGGGAACTCAACGCACACTTAGATTAGCGCGGGACTGGAGTCGCTCCTCCCAGGTAGACGTTTGGACCTCCTCCCCAGCCTCCCTGTGTCCTGCTTGGTTTTATAAGACGTTGCCCTTTTGATTTTGGGGTGGTTTTTTTTGGTTTTTGTTTTTTGAATTACTGATTTTGGGGTGGAGGGCCTGCTGCTTACTAGATTTATAGAGTGCCTTTTCGGTGGTGGACCAGTAAGATTCTCAAAAATACAGAGACTGTCACCAGTTACAGGTCCCAGTCCTTCACCCAGTAGTTATCGGTTACAGCCCTCGCTGCTTCCTGGGCAAGGTTCAGCAGCCGGTGTGACGCTGGGACCTCGGCTGAAGAAGCAGCCAGCACTCGGGACGATGGAATGAACTGAATTGATGAGTTCCACACCTCCTTGTTAACTCCCTCCATGCGAGCCGCACAGAAGACGCCCACATCTCCCTCTGAACCAGTTTTGGTCCTTTGGGGTGCAGCTGATGCACAGCCCGCAGGCGTGCTCCCGAGCTGCACGGCGTAGGCAAAGAAGGGCAATAAAATGCTACTGCCAATCTGCAGGGGAAGCTTGGTGGGGGAAATACGGCTATCAGGGCTGGCTTCTGCCCAGGGAGCTCGGGTTAACGCCACTTTTCTTGGGGAAATGTGGTGAGAAGGCTGGATGTGGCAGTCCTGGAGTGCATTGCATTATCTTCTCCGTTCAAAGTGGTGTAACCTTGGAGCTTCTTATTCGTACCATAGCTCACCAAAGGAAGGGACAGAGTTTGTCCTAAAGCTGGTAGGATGCTTGATGATCCACAGAGCATTTAATTTGTTGTAGGAAGAGTCGAGCGCATACCTAGCACTGCGAAGAGGGGACACGTGAGCAGCCAGGGCCCTTGCAGCAAGGTGAGCTCAGGGAAGGAGGCTGGGCCCCCCCGAATCCCTCCCCTTCTGCAGGCACCGTCAGGCTCTCACCAAATCCAAGGCATTTTGCAGCGTGCCTGGAAAGGGGCAGGGCTGCTGCCTCGCTATGAAGGCTCCAGCTGAGTCCCGTTTCTGCTGGGCCTGGTGCTACGCCGCCTTTCTGACAGCTGGAGTGTTTGGGGAAAGCTAGACAGTGCAATCTTAATAACCAGGCTGCATGTTTTGTATCCAACTGCACAACAAAAGCCTTCTCACTGCTTGTTGCAGTGTTTTTGTTAGTCTGCTCTGCAGCCATCCAGATGTGCATTTTTAGCCCAGCGCTGTTGAGCGCAGCTCGGTGAGTCAGGAGCGAGAGCTCTGATGAAGGGTGAGCGCTCCGGCTGTCACCTGCCGTAGATCTGGGCAGCCAGTGTCTGGTTTTACCAACTTAATTGCTTCCAGATCTCTCGCTTAATTCTCTGAAGTCAGGCCCTCCTGCAGGACCTCCCAGATCCCGGTTATCACGAGCAGGATCACGTCAGGCAACCCACCTAACCCTTACGCTCCTGTTTGCTTTGCTTTTTCTTTGTTCGCTTTCATTCCTCGGGGGCCAATTTTCACCCCAAAGGATGTGTCTAAATCGCAGTCAGCGGCTTCAGGTCTGAGCTGGGGTGTTCCCAGGGCGCAGCCAGAAGACGGGCGTGCGTCAGTTCCCTCTTCCCTTTGGGGTGCTGCTGGCGCGGGGTGAGGCTGGCTGCCTGCTAATCCCACGGCCGGTCGGTGAGGAGGGGGCACCCAGCGCCTTGTCCCCGGGGAATCGCAGCCCAGCCTGCTCTGCAGGGATGGATGCAGGTTACATGGTGTGTAGATCTTGCCTGCGCTCCGTTTCTTCCCTTCTTTTTATCCCCTGGTTTGATTTTGTTACTGAAAGCACTTGCCCAGAGATTCCACCTTTATGGCATGTCCTCGTAGGAATAAGGCACCGGTCCCCTCCCCTCTCCTCCTCCACCCCCTTCTTTAACAGCTAGCACCTGTCTGACGATCGTGCTACAATCAGTCTTTGATAAATTAACCGATCACAACCGGAATCCCTTGCACAGGGCTGGCTCTTCACGGCTAAAAAGGGAGGGAAGCCGAGACCTCGCTGCCTCTTAGTCAAAGGTAATGATCGCCATTGGTCCTTGAGCATTTACTTCATTAAAGGCCTTATAATCATATTGGTTAGAGCATCTCTGCAAAGGGTCTGGGTGGCTCAGGGGACGGTAATTGGATATAAACCTTTCCACCTCCAGGAGTTCAGGGCTGGCTTCTGGTGGCGGTGGGCAGCGAGGGGTGCGTGCGGCCAGCGGGCTGTGAATGAACGACCGAATCGCTTTTAGCCTCCTGTCCGCTTCGCAGGGTTTGTTCCCCCATTGTTACCAAAACATTCAACGTCTATTGACAGAAGGAGCTCGATGAGGATGAGCAAAGTCTGCATTTGCTTTCAGGACCCCTGTGCGAGGTGAGCAAGCTGCTTCCTTCGGCCTCCATCTGCCCCCAGCACAGAGCTGCTTCCTCGCCGCCTCCTTGACCTCGTCTGTGAAGCCTGGACAGCCCCCGATGGCCTTTCATGCACAGGCTTAATGCAGGGCTCGTTTTCATCCCGATACTAGAAATACTTAGCTTTTAGGTGGTGGGGGTCTGTTTTCCCTTCAGGCCAAACCCTCGTGTTGGTCACCTGCCTTCATGGTGTGGGTAGGAGAGGGCAGCTTGTTAGGCTTTTAATAACAAACCAGCAATGCTTCGAGGAGGTGAAGCTGGATTAGAAGTGGAACAGAATTACCACATTTTGTTTGCAGAGAGAAATTAAAAGGAATCTACGACCGGCGCGCCTGGGTTGGTTTTCTGCGCTGATGCCTTTTGCAGCTTGGTCCTTCTGCCCCAGGATTCAGGTTTCATTTATGCCTGTTAGTTCTTCTCATCTAAGCTTTGCAACATTGACAGCGTTCTGCCTTTCTGCACTGGGAAACCGAGGCACAGCTGCTGATTTTCTTACCAGAAATTTTCTGAAAAAGTGTACATGCGGCTAGGAATTTTTTCCAGCATTAGTAGGACTTTGACAAAATTGATGCAGAGAACCATTTTCACCCAGGTGGGTAAAAGGACCCTTCAACACAAAGCGTGTCTGTCCTTTTATTTTTAATACAGACAAGTAATAAATGAAGTGGATGGAGTCAGGTCTTGCTAAAACATAGATCCACTGTCAATCAGGGTATTATTACGAGCTACAAACGAGGAGGGCGGGGATAGGAAGACAGACTCATTCTTCTTTCTCTCATCTATTTATCTGCTAATTAGAGATGGCACAAGAGGCCTGCTGACTGGAGATGGCCTTGCTGTCCTGCGTTTATTGGAAGCGAGACTGAGTCTAGAAAGCCTCTCGTGTGCCCTGTCCGTCCCTCGGACCCCTACCCAGCAGCCTCCCTCGTAGTACTGAGGATGTTTTCAGGTTGTCGTGAATTACTGGACGGTGCACGCTGCACAGCCTGGTTTTCGTGGTGTGGTTGGAAAATGAATTTCCTCTCCTGCAGCTCGGCCTTAAGGGAACGCAAAGGGACAAAACAGGCCCAGGACACACGAGTGTGATGAACTTCAGGCATCTGTTCCTCCAGATGTTTATGGCTCTCGAGACTGGTGGATTTTGTTTTTAGTGCAGACTCCTAATAGGGATGGGGGCAGCTCTGAGGTACGCTGCTTGGTCCAGACCGGATTTTGAATTTTCCTACATTTGAGGGTCCTTGTATAAGAAGTCGTAGTGCTGGGGCATCGCGCTGTCAAGTTTCAGGTTTGGGTTTTTATTTTTGTCAGGACAAAACCAGGCTGGAAGCGCAGCATTGCAGCGTGCGTGCATTTTGCAAGGAATGCTGACGATTTGCATGCTTAGGAAACTCCGAGCGTGCTGTAATGACAAGTGACACGCACACGTGCACTCCCTGCCCCGAGTGCTTGCTTGTTCCGAGAGGAGGAAACCTCTGTGGTGTTCCCTGCGTATCCTGGCTGATGGAGTTCTTGTGCTGAGCTTGAATGTAACCGGATTTTGTGAAAGATGGGCAGGAATCTGCGCAAGCAGGCACTAAGCACTTCCTCTCCTCTCTTAGATAATCACAGAGTGCACAGCAAAGCAGTGGCTGACACCTGTTGGAGTGGAGAAACTTTTACAAATGTGTGTAATTCTCTTTTTTTTTCTCTTGACAGCTGGTCCTGGCTGAAAGCTCCCACTCCGACACAGGCTCGCAGTGCACCGAGAGCCATGCAGACCTTCCGCCTCCCATCGAGAGAACAGGTGGCATCGGAGACTCCCGGCCTCCGTCCTTCCAGTAAGAGCAAGTTGTCTTTTTATTTCTTCTTTAAACCAAAAAACGCAGTTCCTGCATGTCTCTGCCCCACGTTCCTCCTTGCTTCTGCAAGCTGACCATTTATCGGTACTGTTAGTACCAAAATAGTGTACTTGTTAGAACCGAGCAGTTAAAAGGCGGGGAGAAAAGGAATCTGTCACTGTTAGGAAGAAATTTATATCCTAGGTATTTTCTATATTCTTAAACCTCACACACACCAAGCCTATACATTGCTAAACTTCAAGCCGTTCAAGTACTGAATTTCACCAATTACCATTATTTTAAAACGTGGTGATTGAGGAGAGAAACTTTGAGCTGTGAATCAAGCACCAGAAAATAACGTGAGCTGATGCACAGTGAGTAAAAGTGAGGGGTAGACGAGCTTCCGCGAGGGCTGGTACCGCGCTGGAGCGCCCACATCAGAGCTGAAACCAACGTTCCTGTCTCCTGTGCTAGCTGCCAGAAAGCTCTGCTTATTTTTTTCTCCGCGGATAACCAGATGGTGGTATTCTCTGAGGCTTTCCTGCATCTGTTGTAAATTTGGCGTTAATGTCCAGAAGCCCTCTTTCTCTATGTATAGTAAATAAATCTGCCTCATCTTTCCTCCGGCATAAAAAGTGGCATTTGCTTAGCTAAACCGAGCTTTTGGGGCCTCTCTGGTCTTCGACTTGGCAGAGTTTCTCGTGCTCATCACATCTGCGAGTGCTGACGCTCTCTTTGGAGCCCTTTTTGCTGCGGGGATCAGAGCGTCAGGCAGCCCTAGGACGTAGGGATTAACATCTGCTGCATTTTCCAATCTTGGCTGGCACCTTGCGTTTTGCTCTGAATCGCTGACGTGAACAAATAGCCAGAAGGATGGGCTGATGCAGGGAGCACAGCCCCGGTGCTAGCGAGGCAGTGGTTTGCATGTTTTGAGAAGGAAACCCAGCCTTGATGTGCCCGTTGTCACGTGTTTCCACTGCTTTCTGAGATATCTCGTGCCTGGAAGAGCCCTGAGTGTTCTCTGTGAGGTTTTTACAGATAAATGGTTTCTATGGGGGACGAGAAATCTTGACAAGAAAGAAATACAAACCCTGCCTGAAGCCGGGCTTTTTGCAAGGGTTTTACTGCCCTCGTGCGTCCAGGAATTGCTTTGTGCTGGGCAGGGAAGGCTTCAGTGAGCGTAGTCACATGGCTTGCAAGCATAAGTAGTTCTTTGTCTTCCTGACCTGTACCTAAAGGTAATAACTGCAAGATCTTTGTAAAAACAAATAATTATATTGTAACTCAGGCACAGGAGCGTGCTTGTGGAACCACACTGCTAATAACCGTGTGTTTCAGACCAGAGAAGTTTAAGCTGTGATGTGGTGCACCTGCTGCGCTCCAGCGTCCTGCAGTGCTCATCAGCGTTGTCGTGCCGTCAGTAAGCACGTTACAAAGCTAATGTGGGAGGCCTCAGAGAGGTGAAGTAACTTACACAGGTTGTGCTGAGTCAGGAGTAGCAGCACAGGAGGTCGCGTTTCCTGGCTTGCATTCTCGTTCCCAGAGGAACCGCCTTCCTTCTTCCTCTCTCCTCCACTCCTCCGTCTTCTCTTGCTTCAAAATGTAGTACAGAATCTGGCTTGTGGGTTGGCCTTCTGGCCCGAAACCTGGCTTCCCTTAATGCTGTTTTTGATTCTTCTCTTCACACTTGAATCTCTTAATATTTTCTAGTGTTTTCTATTCCTGGGATTTTTTTTTCAGTCCAGAAGTGAGTCTAGTGATGCCCTAACCTTATTTTCGTAGCAGAGTATTTCATTCGGTTATTTGGCACGAAGCCACTTCATTCTGATAAGCTATTAGCATTTCATCTAAAAAGACATCTACTCCAGATGTAAAGATTCCAAGTGATAATGAATTCCCTGGATTTTGAAACGGCGTGTTTCTCTTGGATAAACTAAGCTGAGCTGCTCAAGTTTTTCATTATAAAGCGTGACTTCCAGAGCTTGCATCATGTCTGTAGTTCACTCCTTACTCACAATTCTTTGGCATTCTTCTAAATGCTGGATCTTGGGATTTTGGTGTGGTGGTTCTGCAATAGTGTGTTTAGAGCCATTTCTGCATGCTGTGTGCTTGGAAAGTGTTTCCTGGTAAGCGATGATGAGTGCAACCCTGTAACTTGCACAGCCCAAACCTGAATATCGCTGTTTGTTCACCTATCGCTTTCCTTTCTGAGAGAGACTTACCTTCCTGGCTCCTAAATCCCTGAGGGGTTTTTAAACGCAATTAAACCTAGCAGATCTGTCATCTCCTGTCTTCCTTCTTCACTCATGATTGGGGCCTTATTTATATAAGAAGCCCCAACCAAGCTAGGCATTGTGTAACTGTACAAACAAAAATGTTCCTGGTCTACAAAGCCTACCAGAAATGGATGGGGCAGGCAGGCAGGCCGTACCATCCGAGGGAATGAGATAATTACCAGATGCGAGGAGGTAATCACAGCTAAGCTGTCTGACAGCACTGATACCTCGCTTCAGCATTGATTCAATGCAAAGAAAATTTACTTTTGCCCTCCCTGGTGAGGGTTCTGAAGCTCAGCCTGTATTTCGTGCTCCGCCACTTGTGCTCAGTGGTTGCCAAATCTGCGCTGGTCTGAATGGGTGAGGCTGCTCCTGGGTTAGTGGCGGAGCTGCAGGAGTGAGCTGAGCAGTGACCCCAGAGCTGCCGCTGGCCCACAGCACTTGAATTGAACTGAATTTGCTCGGCAGTGAGAGAGAAGCCAGCTGCAAGGCTCTTTCTGGGCCCTTTGTCAGGCTGTACACCACCTTCTGTGAGCGGGTTTAGCCTGGGGAATGGCTTAGGGCTGGGCAGTAACAGCAGTAGTCAGGAGATGGTGCTGCTGAGGTGGCTGGGAGCCTCGCAGGCTCGCTATGGCTAGCACAGCGCCCAGCTCCCTTCTTTGTGTGCGACGCGGCCTTCGGAAACGGTCAGCCCCATTCCCTTTCAGTTTTACTGGCACGAGAAATGCAGAGGTGCTTGCGACAGCACTGAAACACCTGCTCACACGTCGGTAGCCTCATCAGGGCTTAAAGCGTGCAGTGTTTTCTTGACTAACAGCCTCTGTTTCCTAACTGCCGTGGTGGGCATGTCAGTACATCTCGTTCACGCAAGGAAAGCGTGTGGGTGTGCAGTTGCAGAAGGCTTTTCAACAATCCTCTTCAATGCAACGCTGTGCACGTGTGCTCGCTCTGTTCCAGCTGATGTTCACTTGTCTTGGATGATGTCTCAGGGTGTGCAGTAAGGAAATGCCCAAGATCAGCCTTAGAGCAAAGACTGTTGGTCAGCACGGTGGTGTTCTGGTGGGGTTGAAAGGAAAGAGGGCAGGAGCAGCAGCAGAAATACATGCTAGCAGCAAACTTCTTGGTGAGAACATCCTTGTATGAGGTGTCAGAGGTACTGTGCTCTGGTTTCATCAGTGAAGAAAGCCACCAAGACTCATGTGACTTCCCCGCGTGCTTTACACCGTTCCTGTGCCTGAGAAAAGAAGGTGTAATTTGTAGATACAAGCAAATAATTTGGGGGAAAGAAGTCTCTTGCCTAACCTCTTCTAGTTTCATGCTTAAGAGCAAAATGGAAGTACAGAAGCTCTTAATGAATTAGTGTGCTGCCCAAATCCCTTAATCTTTCATCTCAACTGTCACTCAGCTGACACATCGCAGCCGGCAGCGAGCCAGGCCCTGAACCAGGAACCTCTGTCTGGTGCCACTGTCAGGCCCTGGAGACTCACCATACCCACTTGGCTTGGGCTCACACGCTCCAGGAGTCACTTCTGGGTTTGGTGCCAATGTTCCTGCTTTCTCAGTTTCTAGCAACCGAGTTCGGAAGGGCTGGGTTCTCACTCCACCTCATGGGGGGAGAAGAAGCTGCAAGTTCTTGGGGTGTGTAGTAGGAAGGCTCTTTTCTTAAGCTCTTCCACAAAAACCCATGGGGCCAGTTGGTTAAATCCTGGGCAGCTGCATTAAATGTGTGGCAGGGCATGCCTGGAGTTGTAGGAGCAATGCCTTAGTGACTGGTGGAAGTGTGCTGGTGGCCAGCGGGTGTGCACAAGGAGGCCCCGTCGGGTGTAAATAACAGATGCAAGGGGCAGATGTGGTCGGGGACTGCTTTTCGGTAGGTGCTGTTTGCGGGAGAGAGAGGATGAGCATCAACAGCAACTTCCTAAGACAAATCTTTCACAGCAGGGCATTAGCCTCTGTCAGATCCCAACGGCCCTTCACAGGGACTTGTTAGGTTAAGTGTTCTGCAGCACTGCCAGAGCTGTGGAGCTTTCAGACAGCTGAGAACACGAGGAAAGGACCATGGTCTCTCTGAGTGTTTCACAGACATGCACTTAATTATTTTGAGCTTTGCCGTGACTTGCAAGACTTGAGCCTTCAAGGTCAGTGCTCTGTATTAAAAGTGGCTGCAGTAAGGTAAGGCTTCTGCCCTTTGGCTGACAGCAAGCCACAGGGGTAGCTCAGGTTATGGTCAGGGAAACAAGCCTGGGTGAGGTGAACAAGCACTTCAGGAAGTGCGCTGAAACACAGGGCTTGGTTTTAAAATATATACATTGGGATGTTGTAGAAAAGGCGACTTGGTACACGGTCCCAGTGCTTCCTTGAGAATAAACCCCTGGTAGGGCATGTCCTCTGCTGGAGGAGTTCATACATATTGCCCTGTGTTTCTTGGATCGTGATCTTGGCAATGCCTGTGGGAGGATTTGAGAGAGGCATAGGAACTTGGGGGGGTTGGAGGCCGAGATGAATTTTAGGGTTGGCAAGTTTTCTTCTTCCAAAAAACAGCATTGTGAGTTTGTTCTTGTTAGGCGGGTATGCTGCAGCTTTGTGATATTAGAGCTGTCATGGTGGGACTGTGCTGAAATCCCATGTCCTGTGAGGGTACCAGCCGCTAAAGCTGTTTTGTTGTTGTCATCTCAGCGTCTGCTAAAATGATCCCTTAGCCCACCAGCAGGCTTTTTTCCTAGGGAAATTCCATGCAACAGTCCTGTGGCAGCTTTTTCAATGGTATGATGATGCTCCCTGTGCAAATAGCACCGTGTCTCATGGCATGGGTATGGAACTGTCTTTTGAACTGTCTTGGGGGTGAACAGAGCAGTTTGGGGACCTTGTGCTGCAGCTGCCAAGGCTGCAGCTAATCTGCATAAGTTTTCTGGCTTCTAAACCAATAGGCTCATAAATGCAACTGTTTTTATCAAAAAGAAGCAAGAAGAAAAGAGCTGACAACACTGTTTTCTTCCTATGTGTTTTCTAACAGCCCAAATGCTGCCAGCAGCCGGGATGGACTGGACAATGAAACAGGAACAGAGTCGGTTATTAGCCACCGGCGAGACAGACATCGACGGAGGAACAGAGAAGGGCATGAGGATGGTGAGTCCTATATAATTTTTCCCCTTTTTCGTTATTTTTTATGTGTTAAGCTTTCGGAGCAACAACTACTTCTGCATGGGTACTGCAGAAGAGAAGTGTGTGTACATTCCTGCATACCTTCAGGGACCATTATTTTAATGGAAGAATTTGATAATTGCTTTGAGACACTTTGAAGTTCAGCATTTTCTAAGAGGTCTGGATAACCTGCAGTCAAGTGGCAGGGAGATACTTTTTGACAACATAATACAGAACTTTCTGTAGTATTAGAAGACAATTAGCCCAGAGAGGAAAAACAACATGTAGCTGGTGCTGAGCTGCATACCATCATGGCTCAACAGCCTTACTCAAGTTTGCTCACTTAAAGGAAGAACACAGCACCTGTACGATGTGTTAGGGTTTGGGGGGTCTTAGTCTTAGTATTTTAGCGTTGCAAGATCTGAGTCCAAATCCTCTGAAATAATTTCTGTCGATTTCTCTAGGCTTGGATCAGCAGTAGTATTTTTGCTGCTGTAACTACAGCACATTGGCTGAAGATCCTTTTTTTAAACATATGTGCAGCCAAAGCACACACATAAACTGCAGAACTTCATCTCTTGCCTCTAGTCTGTACATCAAAGTAAGCTTGTTTGTTCATTTGTTGCCAGACAAGAATTTCCAGGCTTAATTAAGAATTAATAGATGCCACCCATTGAGTCTAAAACGGTCCAGGATATGGAATACTTGGACCCAAGAGATGCCATCACAGCCTTTATTCACAGCTCCACCCACTGAAGTATTTGCCTCCAGTTGGAGAAGCAGAAGTTGCCTATATGCTGTGTGCTAGAAGCAGGTGTCTTTCTGCTCTTTTAACCCTTCCAGCCTGTAAGTGACTCAGGGGGAATGAAAATTGCTCAAACAGTGGGTGGAGCAGAGAGCTGCCTGCATGGTATTGACTGCAGATTCCTGTAGGAATCACAAAAAGAGGGAGAATCTTCTAATAGTGTTGTGGCACAAGCTTGTTACTGGATGAATGTTAAAAGGTGATTTTTTTTTTTTACACTGGTTTATTGCCTGCCTCCTTTCTCGCTTCCTCCCACTCTTCTTAGAAGTGCCTTTGTGAGCCTGATAAAAGGGAAGCGTAGCCAGACAGACTTCTTGGTCTCGTTTTTTCTTCCCTCTACCCCTGGTTGTTCTACCTCATTCTGCATTCCAGAAGAAGAGAAGGGGAGTGCTGGGATCCTCCCTAGGTTGTCTGCCTCTTTTTTTTTCATCTGTCTGTCTAAAATGCAGGATTTCTGGATCTATTCCTGTACACTTTGATCTCTTAGGTTCTGTAGCTCATGATGTTGAAAAAAAAGCGACGCAGCCAAATGTCCCTGTGCAAGGACATTCTTGTCTTGACCTCCTGTGCATTATGATTCCTGCATGTTACGTTCAGTTCAGGCCTGGAATCTTACAGGAAAAATGTGTTGAAGTTTCTACAGCGTGTCACTCCATTGTAGAATCAGGTGATGTCAATTTACCTCAAGAACATTGGCCATGTTTGCTATAGGCTGTCTTAGCAGTTGTTACGGTTAATTTCTTGCTCTCTGTGCAGGATTTCTTTTTGTTAGAAGCTTAATCCTTTAAGGTGCTGAGTTACACTTGACATTGCTGATCGCCCTTCGTTCCTGCCCCAGCTCTTTGCTCATTCAGTGCATAGCAGCGCGAAGCCCCGAGGGCTGCTCACCGAGGAGCTAAAAATACCCTCGTCTTCACGTCTGCCTACCTGTCTGAAGTGCATTATCCTTTGCATTCGTGTGTGTCCCTCCCTCCCTTGCTAGCTTAATGTGGCCAGAGCACGTGTTGGAGGCTGCCTTTGGCTTCGGTGAGTGGCTCTGTGTTATTACAGCTGAAACCGGCTTCAGCTTCGGGGGAGGCAGCTGAGAGATGATGCACCTCCTCTGCTCAGTTTTGGAAGATGCTTCTCCTTTCTCCTGCTCTAGGGAACATCCCCTGGGATTATCAATGTCTCTTTTGACTGTGTGGGTCTCTGAGAGGAGAGGAGCTGCAAGGAACCCAGCTGTCTGGGTTTGTGAGGCTCTGGGCAAACAGTTTCTGCTCTACCTCAATCCATGTGTGTGCTTCTTGGTCACGGTGAGACCTGCACACTGGGACTTCAACCTACGCTCTTGTTTACCAAGACTCATATTTCACACTAACTTACTCTGTGATAATTCTTTGTGCTGAAATAGGGGCCTGCATCTTCAGAGGGTTTGGGCAGTATTAACTGATCGCTAAATGGTCGTTGCCAACCCCTTAGGAGATGGATAGATTGGAAAATCTGCCTGGTTTACTGATGGTATGGAGTTTATGTTAGGTTTTTATCCCGCTGAAGTTAACATATGTTCTGCCACGGACGTTTCTGGCAGCAGGGCTGGTTGTTGGGTGGCTGGGCTAGGGCCAAAATCTCGATTGCTTTTATGGCATTGCTGTGGCACTGGAGTTCGTGGCTTCCAGCAGCCTGAAGCTAGTGTATGCTTTTCCCTTTAGCTACAACTGGGATAAAATATCCTCCTTTTCTTGTCAGTCTAAGCTGTGCTCAGGCAAGAACATGTCACTCAGTTATGCAAACATTACCTGTTCTCAGAACGATTTAAGCCTCTTGTCTGAAGCAGGCTATCCGTATGAGCTGAGTTTTGTTAGCATGCATGAAACAAGGACAACTGCTGTATCATTTTGGTCTCGTGAAATATGTTTTTTACTGTCCATAATATTTCTGTGGTTGTAACGAGATTTTATTTAAAAACCAAACCCAACCAGTTGCTTTATTTTCAGTGGAAAGCACGTCTCCAAGATTGCATAGTTCAGCACTTGTATCCTGACTGCCACTTACATAACATTAGAAGTGGGATACCCTTATCACGGAGAAGGAGTTTAAGGCCTCGTTATAACAAAGGTCACTGTTAGCAGAGTTGTTCTTTTTGTGAGTCTTCATTTCATCTTTGCATGGAGCACAGTTGGATGTAAAATGGGGAAACAGCGATAGGAAAAGGGGGACAAAGGTGGAGGGGGGCAGCAAGGTTGTGACACCTGGTTCACAGCCAGTTTCGGGGGCAGGAGCTGCGTGCATCGCTTGTCGTTATGCAATAGTGGTAAATCCTCCTTTCCCTGCAGAAAGAAGGAAATGCAGTTTGTCTGTTTGATCTTGTCCTGTAGAGGCTTGCTGAAGTAACACCAAAATTACAGTTCTAATAATTCATAGAGAGGTAGGATGAGTGATCTTCACTGGGGCGCTGCGTTACTCACGGGTTTGTTCCAAGGCTATTAATTATGCAGAGTAGCCAAGATGGGTGTACAGTGCTGTCAGCTACAGCACCATGTCGTGTTCCTAACTGAGCTCATTATTGGTGTAAGGGGGATGACTAACAATTCCCCATCCACGGCACAGCTCTGTCAGGAGTAGATGGAGTTTCCTCCGTGTTACTGGTAGCAAACCCACTTGTTCATCCCTTTTCTGTAAATTTTAATAAATTGTTCTCTGCTCATGGGAACACAAACGGTTATTGAGGTCGTATATGCAAAGCACACGCTTACTCTTATCCATGGGTGTTCAGTAAGGCTGGGGAAACAATGAAGGATCAGCAAGCAGAGGTGTAATTTTTTTTCCAGCAAATTGCCTACATTTTAATTTGCTGTATTATTCTCATTTTTCAAGCATGAGGTTTCTTTCCATGAGTGCAAGAGGAAAGAGTTTTAGCTCTGATCCTACTGTTCTGTTCTTACTGAGGTTAATAATGCAAACTAGCTGAGAAGGTTGAGCTCTGTCAGGTGAGCATGGACAAAGTTACCCTCTGTGTGTGTAAGTTGTCTATGTATTTTAAGGCACAGTGGTGATTAAGCTGTGGAGGCTACATGTGCAGAGAAATGATTTTTGTTTTTTTTTTTTTGGAGACACTTTGTATCCAAAGGGGCTTTTGTCCAAGTTGGAAGTCTGTTTTTTCCTGATCACCTTTCACATTAATTAATAGCAAAACAATCCTTGGCATTAGCTTAAAATAAAATCAGGCTGAAAGGCCTGAGCTGTCAGTATGTCAGGGCTCCACTTTCTCTCTTAAAACAACAAGAGTCCGTGTTGCTTTGGAAAGTTGACAACGTCCTATTAAGTGAAAGGAGAGTGAGGATCTTAATTAGGAACGTGGGAGGTCTGCCTGGCACATGTTCTGGGGACCCCTCACTGACTGGAACAAAGCTCGCCCGACCATTTCCTGACGAGGAGTGGGAAAAGGGACGGTGGAAGTTCTAATTAGGGAGGTAATTAAGGGACAAGTTTTCTTTGGCATTGGAGAATGTTTTATGGCTACTGCTCTTTTTTTTTTTTTTTTTTTTTTTTTGACAAGTCTGCAGATGTCAAGTGTCGACACAGCTGTTTCAACACCGAGTTTGCTGTGTGGTGAACTGAACTACTGTGCAGCCAGCTGAAAAACGCTGGGCAGGGACCTGCCCTTTGGGAAGCTCCCGATGTGTGGATCCCCAAACATTTGGGAGGAGGAGCGGTTCCTGCTACAGTATGTACCATACTGTGGTAAAGGACTGCAACTACCAAACAGTTACAATGGGAACTTGAACAGTGCTAGCTCAAAACAGGGATTTCTCAGCAGTTACTGCTCCTTAAAGACTGCACAGATGGGGTTGCAAGTCTTCGTTAACAAAATGGTAACATGCTTCACGTTAATAATTGCTAAGACTCTGTATAGGTGAGGATCGGAAGCTCTGTTGTTTTTTATCTTAACTGCGAGCTTGGCTATGACTTCCTCCTGAAACACTCTCACCTTTGTTCTTTGCAGGGTTACGGAGCCCTCTTTACAGCTTCCTTGAGCAGATGCTGCTCTACTGTTTCCCGCTTTCAAAGCTTATTTGATTTTGTACTTTGATGTGCTTTTGTCCCTCAGGCAGGACCAACTCTGCTGTTGATAAAAGTCAAGGAGGACATACTTTAACCTCCTAGGCTATGCTTTATTCTAATCTCTGTGACACATTGAAAGGCTTTTGTCAGACAGCCTCAATGGACTCTGTCATCCCCTAATGAAGAAACAGGAGTAGGGGGTCAACAGGGCAGAAAGTCCCTGGTTATTAGTGGGACAGGCATGGAACCAGAGCAGATAATGAGTCTTGTTTAGACGAAGGACGTGGATACCTGGGAGTACTTTGTGAATAAAACGCAATCATGGTTCATGAAAGTAGTTATTCAAGTACGATAACTGACCCCCAGGCCCCAAACAGCATTGGCTAAATTAGAAAAAAACTTTGAAAAGGGATTTTTTATTGGCCAGAGAGATTTCAGAAACTTTAGGGATTTAAATATGCACCTGAGTTATGCAGGAAAACCTTTCCTGTGAATTCAAAACTATCTGGTGCTATTTGGGAGATGTAAAACGTTGAAACTGAGGTGTTTGCATACTGGTAAAGCCACTTTCATCTATTGGAGCTGCGTATAGGAGCTTTCTATACAAGAGATTCTAGGTCAAGCAGGAAATAAGTGAAGATGAACCCTTCTGTTTTGTTTTGTTGAACATTTAACAGAGAAGATACAGCTGGAAAAAGGAAATGGAAAAATGTAAACAGTACAGTGAAATCGTCTGATCTAATACATAAACCAGGGGTGTTTTAGTTTGAGTATCTAGAAGTATGGATGTTGTTCTCAGCTATCAGTGCCCCTTCAGATGTGCAGAATGAGGCTAAAAGCCCTTCTCTGTACATCGCAGCTGTTCGCCCCTTCCAGTTCCAGCTGCATCCAGCTGCGCACTGGCTTTTAGGGAGCCAAGGGAGTGAACCTTTTAGGATGCTCAGAGAATTCCCTCCCATTTTTGGTTTATAGCAGATGATAATGGACAAGTCATAAACTGAAGTTTTAATTTACCCAGGCAGGCCAACAAATTGCTAATCAGAAGCATTTAAGGGTATATATTTATATTATGAATGTATTTAATATTTATAATAACATACTACTAATACAGTAAATTTATACTTGATGAAATCACTATAGGATGTTTAAGTGTTAAACAGGGAAAATGGAGGGAAACTGTGTTTAGTTACAGGCCTTTCCCTTGAACCTCTAAAGTGGGACGAGTTTTGGCTGGCTGGATGTGGCATCCAGGAAAGAGTTTGCACATCCAGATACTTGGGAACTGACACCTTGCTTCCCTTAGACAAAAATCAGGGATTGAAGATCCTTCAGCATCTCAGTCTGTTAGCAGTGTTTTGGCTGTTGCTTTTGCTGTTTGGAAAGGACTTAAAGGTACCAGTGACCTTCTGCTGATGCAGTGTTTGGGTCTGACTGCAGCATTTCAGGTGCAGCCCTGCTGCCAGCAGCAAAATCACATTTCAGTCCAATCATGGCAGGCAGACAAGATGCCTGTATTACCGCCATCATCCATCCAGCTCAGCCTGTCTGTGCCTTTCACTGTCTTTGTACCAGTGCTTGTGAGGACTGTGTAAAATGGTCTCATGGTGGCCTGCAGCTCCCTCACAAGGGGAGCAGAGGGGCAGGTGCTGAGCTCTGCTCTCTGGGGACAGCGACAGGACCCGAGGGAACGGCATGGAGCTGGGACAGGGGAGGGTCAGGCTAGGTGTTAAGCAAAGGTTCTGCACCCAGAGGGTGGTCAGGCACTTCAACAGGCTCCCCAGGGATATGGTCACGGCCCTGAGCCTGCCAGAGTTGAAGAAGTGTTTGGACAGCGCTCTCAGACAGATGGTTTGATTTTTTGTGGGCTCCTGTGTGGAGCCAGGAATTGAACTCGATGCTCCTTGTAGCTCCCTTCCAGCTGAGGATATTCCATCATTCTACAATTGCTTCTGCTAAACGCAATTTGTCGCTGTGGTGGTTTGACCGTATTAGGCAACTGAACACCACAACCGCTCTCTCACTCCCCCTCCTCAGATGAGGAGGGGAAGAAGTAAAGGGAAAAAAACAACTCACGGGTTGAGATAAGGATAATTTTAATAAAGAGAGAAATATATTATCAAGGAAATATTATATTAATTAAACAATTATTAACAATATTATTATTATTAACAATATTATTATTAATTAAACAATTCAACTAAAGGGAGGAAAGGGAAAAGGGGAAGAGGAAGGGGGAAAGGGAATAACAAAACAAGTAAAGGCTATGTGGAAATGCAGAGGGGAAAAAAAATACTCTCTACTTCCCACAAATAAGCGATGCTTGACCACGTCCTTGAAGCAGGGCCTCAATGCACGTAGCCGGTGTTCGGAGAGGAGGACAGACGTTTTCGCAACGAGAGCCCACCCCTCCCCTCTTCCTCCTTTTCCCACCTTTTATTGCTGAGTGTGACATCATATGGTATGGAATATCCCTTTGGTTGGTTTGGGTCAGCTGCCCTGGTGATGTTTCTCACTTTTTTTTGCCCACCCCCCGAGGGCTAGAGAAAGTCCTGATGCTGTGCCAGCACTGCTCAGCAGCAGACACAACACCAGTGTGATACCACTGCTGTTTTAGCTACAAGTGCAGAGCATAGCACTGTATGGGCTGCTGCAGGGAAAGTTACCATCCCAGCTAGACCCAGTACAGTCGCAAGCTACTGCAGGAGCAGCTGCAGCTTGCCCAAGCCCCAGAGGAATTCATCCCCCGCAGGGGTGTTTTGTCTCCGGGGGTGGTTTTCCAGCAGACCTCTGAACCGGCCACCACTTGATAAGCGCCTGCACGGTGCTGAGGTGACCCCAGGCACCACCACAGCGGCACCCCTGCGGCCTGCTCCGCCGCTGGCAGCCACCTTTGGTCTGGGTCGGCAGAGATGGTGCTGCCCCTCGCCCTGAGGGACATTGCCAACAGGGAGGGCGAGAGGTGGCTGCTGTCAGGGGCCATGAGGGCTGAATGAGGAGCTGCAGGGCAGAAACTGGGCTGCTGCTGCCCAAAAGCCTGAGGAAATGCTCTAATGGTGAGGGGAGGATGAGAGAGTTACTGTGAGTCGCTGGAGATGGGTCATGGTCTGAGGGAAAAATGGGGTAAAGAGGACTGCTTTGACGTTAGATGGGGGTTTTTCTCAGGAAAGAAGGTATGCTTTCAACTTGCTATTCCATGAGGTGTTTAAACTTCATGGAGTCGTGTTAAAAAGCACTGCTTCGTTCTTCCCTGAGCGAGAAAGCGATCTGTGACCCCAGGAGAGTCTGATCATGTGGAGAAAACATCCCGGGTGAAGTTAGCGAGTTCTTACTCTCTGAAGAGCATAGATCAAAACCTTGGAGTAGTTTGGTAAATATGTTTTAAATTTAGCATCTGAGGTGCTGTGTAGTAATACCACACAGGAATGTTGAGACTGTTGTATTATTAAACCTCACCGCCATTAATGACGCTAAAAGCAAGCACTAATGTTACTTCAGTTACCATCATCATACCTTTTCCTGAATTCCCTGGGCTTGTGAGGAGCACCTGGTGAGACGGGCTGGCAGAAAGAGGCCAGGGAGAGGGCAGTGAAAAAGGTGTGTGACAAAATTGCAATATCCCTTGCAAGGACCATCCTTTTAAGTGTCCCGTCTTAATGAATTAATACTGTACTGCATTTTATCTGTGCTTGTTCTGAAAACCCAGTCAAAGAATGTGAATGTCACAAGTGGTGTCACCAGCTGATGAGGCCACTGGAACGAGTCAGATGCTATCCAGAAGCACAGCCCCGAGTGTCTCGCTGTAGGTATTCACATTCGGCTCAGCTGAAGTTCCTAAGCCGCCAGTGCCCTTATTTTGTGTGGTGAAGCTGAGGAACTCAGTATAAAAATGAGCTAATGCACACTGGATCTAAACAACATCTGAATATTTGGATGATTATTACTATGTTTGGGGAGTTTATGTCCATATTAGTGTATTGCAGCATTGATAAGACCCCCAGATGGATGCTTCCCAGTCTCTTGAATATGGATCCTGCACTTGGACCCCCTGCACTTGAGCATTCCCTGGGATTTATGGTCTGCAGCACTGTCTCCATCCTTGACCTCTTGAGCATAACCTTTGCACAGAAACCTTTGCACAGAAATGGGACTTTGCATCTCTGTTGCCTAAGGCTCTCAGGACTGGTGCTGGCATTCACTGCTGAGCGAATTTTGAGGCACACTTTGCAGCATTCCAGCCATGTGAGTCCTCAGAGTTAATAGTGTGTCCCTTGGGGACAGCCAGGCGTTCAGACATACCCGATATACAGCCCATGGCATTGCTTCAGACTGCAATTTTGGCGTTCTTTGCCTGACACAGGAAGTGTGCAGGCTGAGGGGAACATACCCACGGATGCCATTTCCACACCCTGGCTTTCTTGGTATTCATGATTGTTCTTTTGATGCTGGAAAATCCTCATTAAGCACTAAGCATCGCTTGCCTTATTTTTTTTTCTGTTGCTTTAGTTGAAAAGCAAAAGAATGAAAGTTCAGCGTTTTCACTGCCAGATGTAGGCTATCTAGCAGAGCAACACTGTCCTACAGAGGTACTGCTATTTCACTGGAAGGTGATGTGCTAAAGAAAACACTTTGAGTGTTTGCACAGTACGTTTGAGGCAGCATTCAGCTGGTTAAAGTCCTCTCTGGTCTTAAAATTGTCCTCTGCATGAAGATTCCCGCTTGAGAACTAACAAGCATGGAACATCAACGTGGACCATTAATTCTTCATAGTGGTGTGAACAGGTCACGTTTATGTCTAGGATAAATTATTTGCCTGACAGTGAAGGAGGAAGGTGTTTGAGTCTCCATATTAGACATGGGATCAGCAGTCCCAGTCTGACTGATAGGAAAACATCAGAACTCCAAGAGCTCTATTCCAGCTCTTATTTTGTATAAGAAATGCTGATTAAAACAATACAATAGAGTCAGAAAGTTTATATGCAAGCCCAATACTAGGCAGTCAGAGCTGGGTGACAGCTGAATTACCTTATTCCTCAGTGGCATAAATATAAAGTTAAATTTTGAATAAAGTTTGCTTCGATACAGCATGAGAACACTCTTTTTAGGATGCTAGCAAGAAATAAATTCAGATTTGGAGATTGGAGACTTGTAACTCATAGTGAAACACCAGACAGCAGGTGTCCAGTGGTTTGGAACATGGAAAACAAATCTCCTGTGCAAATCATCTGACTTACAGCCAGAATTTCATCTACTGGATGTATTTGGCAATTGACTCTGAATTGCAAATTCAATAAAGCAGCAATCTGCTCATGGACAAAAAAAATCCTGATAAGGTGACCCACAAGGGGTGACACGTTGAGGGATGTCCTGGTTTGGACATCTGTGATGGAGGAGACATCACTGGCCATTTCCAGTGGGCCCTGGAGACAACCCCCTGCTGATGAGCAGAGGTGGCCCCCCCCCCCCCCCCATGCCCCGCTGCTGCATCAATAGAGAGTAGTTTTGTGGACAAAAATTACAAACATGCTGGCAACTTTCTTTCTGGGTTGCATGCCTGATAATGATCAAAGCCAAACATAAATAAAGTATCTCAGGTGAGAGAAGCATGCTGCCTAAGAAATTGGTCTGAAGTACTTTATGCAAGTGGAATGGTTTCTGTGCTGCTTGGCCTACTCATACCAAGCTCAAATTGTGTTGTCTGCTGCTTTTCCAGGATCTCTGTGTCTACCTTTCTTTTGACATCAAGTGCTCAAGGCCAATCTAATTCTAGCCCTAATTAGAGTACTCGTTCGTGCCTGCTACTTCTGCTTTTATCTGTTTATGGCATGCCCATGAACTGAGCCATAGGCAACGGAAAAAGATAGGAAAAAGGGGGGTAGGCAGGCAGGCCAGGGTGCTAGGTTTTCCAGCAGTTGAATGAAATGAGGTGCTGCAAAGAGTTTGGTTTCTGCATCAGGATCCTCCTGCAGAGTTGGCTGCAACTCAGTATGACTTCAGAGCTACTCGCAGTGCTGTTTCGTCCTTGCTCTTCCTCTGCTTGGTAATACTCCATTTATTTCCTTTTCACAGTCCCTCGGATCAATGGCCATCCCAAACTGGACAGACATCGCGAGCACCCTCCTGGTTATGACAGCTCTTCTACCATGATGAGTAGTGAGCTGGAATCCAGCAGCTTCATTGACTCCGATGACGATGACAACACGAGCAGGTAGGGCATTGCCATAGTGACTGAGCTCTTAAATACTGTTTGTGTCTGTTTCCCAGCCACTAGACCGTGTATCTGGGCCTTTCTGAACATGCTGACTGGCAAGATGAAAAGAATTACGTATTTTTTTCCAGTTATTTTATTTTATTTTCCTGCTAGGTATGGTTTGAGGATTGGTAATTCGTCAGAAACATGTTGAATATAATCACTGCTCCAAGAAAAAAAGTTACTGGGATCTCTATCCAAGCTGCCAACAGGCTCAGTTCCAATTAAGAGAAAAGTTCTGTTCCTGTTCCTTTTCTTTCCTTTTAATAGCAAGAACGATTACATTTTAAAATCAAAGCAATATGCAACTCTCTCCCTATTTGTGAAGTAATGATGTGAGTATTTTAACAAAATACCTTCATCGTGGATTCTGAATAAGTATGCACTTAACTAAAGCAGAATTGTAAAGGAATTCCTATATAACTGCATAGTTTGAGATCTATGAGCTGCAGAGGAATTCATCAAAGCTAATGCTATTGCAAAGGCAGGCTGTGATGCCACATATTTACGACTTCTTAATTATTTTTTTCTTTTAATGCAGACAAATAGTGTGGTGAATTATTCCTTGTTTTTTGAAAAAAAAAATCCTCTACAAAACATCCTTGTTAATTTTTAAAGGATTCTTTTGTTCTTTAAAATGTTTATGAGCCTATATGTCTCAGATTCAAAATAATTAAAAAAAAAAATGCAAAATCGGTCGAAGCTCAGGTTGTTCATTTTCCTTGGCCTCAGTGGCAGCATTCTCTAAACACTATGTGGAGTTGTTAAAACATCCTATTCAGCCAGGTCGGCTATGAAAACCCCTTACAGATCTCTGTGAACTGTCCAACAGGTTACAGATCTGGTGGCTTTAACTACAGGTATCTACGTATAAAAAAGGTGCAACAAAATATTCTTAAAATTTTAGGTAGAAGGGAAATAGCAAAGAGCAACTCGTCCTGGAGATATTTAAACATTTGCCTTGTTTACAAACAGCTGAGTGGCTTACTGAGCTCAGTGGATCTACCTGGGCTTGCAGTTAGTCATAGCTTAAATACCTGTTGAGGAACAGCAGTTCCTGCAACCTCTGCTCCAAGGGTGGGTGTTGCCAAAGGGCTGAAAGGGTAACTAAATGCATGTTTAAGATTTGGTTCAGAATTAGGTTTCAGAACTTAGTTTGTAGTTACGGTGAAGTTGCCAACTCTTGAAGACACAGCAAGTCAGTTATCTGGATGCTTTGTAGTTCACGTGGATATTTATATGCATAAAGGGGTGGCAAGATCAGTAGTTAATGTGAACGCACTCCGAGCCTTCCCAAAGCCTTTAGGGCTTTTAACTCCCCCTATTTTGAAAAAAAAAAGCAAAACACAAAACAGCACAAAGCCAACAACATCCCTGCAGGTGATTTTGTTGTTTTTTATCAATAAATTAATCATTTCTGTGGCAGCAAGATATGCAGTGGGGCAGGGTTAGCACAGGCAGGGTGGCCACTGAAGTGCATCGTCCTAGACCCAGCTAAATCTTTCTGTCTGTAAGAATAACATAAAGCTTCCTGCGTCTGACCTGGGAAGAAAGAGACTCTTCGAAGCTGCTGCAGAGGCCTTTTCCTTTCTAGGCTAGGGCAGCAGCTCTTGGCACCCGGAATAGCTGCCAGGCCAGCTAGTCAGGAAGAGCAGCTAAATGGAATGCTCCGAGGTATGCTGTTGTGTTACACCGATGATGTTCCCGAGCAGATGAGAGATTGTGCTGGCAGGGAGAAGTTTTCTTTAGAGGCAAATCCAGCCAAATAGAAAATCGAGCATGCTCCAGATCTGCTGGAGACACGGAAGCCTGGGGAAAACAAGGTTGAAGGGGGTAAGTTTGTTTACTAACTGATGAACGTTAGGGTCAGGACCTGCATTGTAAAGGAGGTTGTACGCAGGGGAGGTCACTGAGAGAAGTCGGCTGTAAAGGATGTTACTGCAATAGAAGCAACGAGCTTGAGGATGCTTTTCTGATAGTGTGTGTTTGTCATTGCTGTGTTTTATTTTTACATTGGAACAGTGCAGCAGAGTGGGTTAAATTCTTGTCCAAGAAGCCCTGTGTGCATTAAGGCACATGTTCTGGTGATGGGACTCAGGGTGAAGGTTGGACTTCGTGATCCTGAAGGTGCTCTCCAACCTAAACAATTCTCTCATTCATTTTCTTAGAGAGAAAGAACAATTTTTTGTTTCACTGACTCAATTTATTCTTAAATATTACAGGACAACAGAGCTCTTTGTGTTCCTCTTGCTTCTCTGTTAAATTTCTGCTTTTAAGCTGAGCTGTTTTTAACAAGATTTGTTTGACACATTTTACCTGTATAGCATGAGACATCCTGCTCATAATACAGGCAAATCTCTCATCAGAAATCCCCTAAGTATAGTGGCAGTTTAATTGTCTTCTCTAATTGTGGGAACAGAAACTGGGTGTTTTGATGAATCTTTTCTTTTGGGATGTAAGAAAAGTAACAAACTGTTTCTTCTTGAAAGGGATCATCCAAGGAACGTGTTTGCAATCATTTTATTTCCTTTGTTGTCAGAATATGCAATAATTGAATGCTAGTCTGATTTGCAGGCTCTAGGTGGTATTTTGAATACAGAGTGATGTAGGGAGCTTAAACTTTTCAGTCTCGTTTCTGTCTTCTGTTAAGCAAATAAATGTCTAACAAATGTGAAGCGTGAGGCAGGAGGATTATTGTCAGCAACTTGCAATTAGTGCTCTCAGTTCAATGTAACTAATGGAATTAACTGTGAAAAAATTTGATTGCATTTATTTCTCATTTAAGAGATTAATGCTAGTTCTTTTAAAGCTGTATGGATAAAGTTTTTAACAAGATATTTTTTACATTTTTCCTTCCTTTGGAATTATGTTCAATAACCATAAGCAATAATCATTATTACTGCTTTAAATCTTTCCCGTGGGACTTACTTGCCTTTGTGTTAGAAGTGTAGTTATAGTTTTGGCCAGCTAGAGCAGGAAATTGGTGGTTATGATTCCAGTTTTTCACCTTTTTTATTTCCCAAAAAGCTCAAATACGTCTTTCTTCACTTACCAGTTTGCAGTAATCATTCAGTGAACCATCTGCTGAAACTCTTCTGTTCCTGTCCCTTCCTATCCCTCATTTCCGTAACGTGCTATCCGGATAAAACTCATCCTCTGGAAAGTAGAGGAAGAACTTTGCCACTGGGTGAATTTCGTGATCTCCTGCTGCGGGCAGGTGTGACTTTCACTATAGGTTTTCTCTCCATTTTCCTTCTCTGCTCTATGGAAACGGCAAACTTAGAATTGCTTTTTACAATAGGCAATGTTAGCCAGAGGCATTACCCCTTTCAGGGACACAGTAATGAGAAACTGAAGCAATGAAAGCTGTGTATGAATTTTAATGAATCCTCTTTATCCAGAGTAACCAGGAGAGGATTCCGTTTTGGCAGTGTTGGGGACAGGCAGTACTGCACACTCCTTAGGTGACACCACTGGGATAAACCCCACAAAATACGATAGGGCAGTAGGCAAAACCCGTGTGTAAGCAATGAAAGCCAACTGCCTGGCTGCCGTGAACGACTCCGAAGTGTGATTATAGTAGCCAGAAAGACAGATACAACTTTATGGTTTTGTCCTTTCTGCTATGAGCTAGCCCAGCTGTTCCTGAGACACTTGGCAAGCCTTGCTGTGTTAGGGGAAAGAGCAGGGCTTTCACGCTCCTGTCTGCAGAGGGAACAGCATCTGTGAGCAGAGGGTTTGTTTGCAGGTGGGAGCTCTGAATTCATGCTCGAATCAGTGGAGGGCTGGCACTCCCATCTCTCTTACAGCCTTTGAAGACATCTTGGTGCTTGGCTTGTGTTCAGGCAGGAAAACTCCCCCCAGTCTTGTGACTCTTTGGTTTTTGCTGCCCTTCTCGAAGAGCAGATGGGTTCACTGGGACGAGAGCAGCACGCGATGCCTTTCTTCAGATTCTCCATGATTGTTGTGTGCTGGAAAACTAGCTGAGTGCTACTGATGATGAGAGGACCTGGGAGAGAAAAGCAGGAGAATGAAATCAGAGAGCAGATAGGAAGAGGTAGAACATTGATAGTAAAATATAAGGGGTTTTATGTCAGTCTTCACTAGTACTTTCAAAAACATCGGTAATATTGAACAAGTCCAATTCTGGGAGCCCAGCATCTGAGAGACCTCTTTATTTTCCCTGTTGAAAAGGCTAGGTTTTAGAAACCAGGTGCTGTGAGCTGTTTCCATGGATGGAGAATTACCAAATCTTTGATCTCTTTTGAAAATCCCACCTCTTGGCTCCTTACATTATTTTGCCTTGCTGGGAGGGGAAAAAGGAGTGTGAGGTTAGCATGCCTGAAATACTTTTGTGAACTCAGAGAATGTCAAGATATTCCCGCCCTCCAAGCAGTCTGTAATACTCAGCTGAGCATGTTTGACTAAAACATACCTACTTCATGCAAGCTGGGTTTCCTGGTGTGTTGGGGTTGTCGTCTCAAGACAGCCAGCTCCTTTGTGAGGTTGCTGCTATCAGGTTTTGCTCGGGGTATTGTAGCATTCCTGCATGCAGCTAGGACTTTGAAGACAGGGATGTGGCAAGCGGGAAAAGGACTGGCACTGTTTTCTTTGTGCCAGTGCCAGTTCAATTACTTACGTTGTGTAGGGTTGGATTTTTTTAATCTTGGTTCTTGGTGGAGCATTACTTTGTCTCTTCTGCCATTCTTAACATAATAAACAGAGGAGAGAGGGATCTGTGGTGTTGCACCTCTGAAAGCTAGGCTTTGTTCCAGGCTTCTGAAATTAATTGGGGCAAATCCATTTACCTCTTTCTGTGTCTTGGTCCAATATCTGTAAAATGAGAATAATTAACTTTCCTAACTCACAGGGAGAGAGCTTAAGGATATATGCGTAGGATGTGATACATTTAGGCTCTACACGTCTTTTTTCCCCTTGGGGGGAAAAAAGAAAAAGAAGACCTGCGAAGTGAAACATTCCCTGTTCCTCTGTCACTAGTTGGTAGTAGCTGTTATCACGTGCTACGTATTTCACTGGATTCAAGCCCCGGTGTTGTGTCCCTGTCAACGGGGTAGGTAGCAGCAGAAGAAAACAGCACCGGGACAAGGCCCACACGAAACAGCATTAAGAGATTCTCCAGGTTGTCTGTTGAAATTAAAATCATTGTTTAATATGTCAGGACTGCCGCTAAAGTAGCAGAAGATGGCTACCTCTGTCCTTTGGGTGGTCAAATCAGGGTGAAAGACGCCTGTTGCAATGCAGGTTGCATTCAGTCTTGCTGCCAGAAGGAAGAAAGCTGGTAAATTACACTCTCTAGTCCTTGTTTAGTTTAGCTGGTAAGTTCTCTGTGCTCCTAGGAAGAGGCTAAGGTACAGCACGTGCTGGGATTGAGCAGCAATTGAGCAGCAAGCAGAACAATGCCTTGTAAGCTAGCTGTCGGTGTCTGAATTAATTCTCTCTTCTGTGTTTGTGGGAATCTGCCTGTTTTTGGCAGGGGGCTGCGAATCACAAATGGCTCAGCCTTACAGAGTTGACATTTGCTCTGAATTTCCCTCAGGTTGAGTAGCTCCACTGAGCAAAGCACTTCGTCGCGGCTCATACGGAAGCATAAACGCAGGAGGAGGAAACAAAGGATGCGGCAGATTGACAGGGTAAGGCTGGCATCATCATTTTCCAAGAAGGTGAAGCATGATTTTGAGTGTAGCATGTGAATTAGGAAGGGATTCAGAACAGATCTGTGCCCAGTTGAAGTCACTGGAAAGAATCGCTTTGGCTCCAGTCTGCCCTGGACTGAATCCCTAAGGTTTGAAATTCTGCAGCACTAGGTTCAAGATGCTTTTTCTCCTTCCCTTTCCTCCTTTTACTGTGGTGTTGTTTCCTGTTGCTTGTTGTCTCTCCCAAGACCATCCTCTGCAGGACAACTTCCTTTTGCTTCTGGCTGGTGTGGGCGAGGGGTTAATGAGAAGGTGTCTGCGGTCCTATCCTAGACATCTGATGCACAAAGTGCTGAGATTGGCACCCTGCTGAAAGGAGAAACCCAAGTTTATAGGAAATTACAAAGCTTTTCTCTTGTCCTTTCCTGTGCTAGTCCCACGATAACAGGACAAGGGTGATCCGAACGATCACCCTAAAACAAGGGTGATCCGAACGACATAGTTCTTAAAATAGTTGTTTCATTCTCCTGTAAATATCAGTCTTCACAGATTAGAGAATGAGTATGTATGTATTTTATCACTAGAACTGGAGTACTAGTGAGAAAAAAGTATTGTAGAAGACAAGATAAACACATTTTTATTTTCTTGGGGGGAGGAGGTGTTTGTCTGCTCCCTTTCTGAAGGATCGTGTGTTGCTCACATGTTAGGGAGGAGCCCATGGACATAATAATTCACACGACACTGGGCACTTAATGTTTGAATGTCTGCCTGTCAGTCATGTAGTCAGGATGCAGAAGTGATTCAGTGGGAATTTCAGCTGAGAAACCTCAGTACAGGAACTTGCTTTGTGTGTTTTGTAAAGAACCCTTTGCAGAAAGTGTGGATTGTGTTCAGATTTTTTTTCCTTACAGATTCTAAATGAAGAATAATTTTGAGGAGTCCATAGAGGTTTCTGGATGCCTTCCAGATGGAAACCTATTAATCAGTTCCGATGAATTAGTTATTTTTATTGCCTTATTTTGAGCCATTTAAAACCTTGAGAATTTTCTGTTATATTTTGCAGTCATCCTCGTTCAGCAGCATCACTGATTCTACCATGTCCCTAAATATCATCACTGTCACACTCAACATGGGTAAGAGGATGAGCGGTGTTTTTTTATGATGAATTTCAAGTGATACGGATGTATTTTGTCATGGTGTAGTAGCCTTCGGAGCACGTAGAAAGGCCCTTGATTTGAAACAACTCCAGTCAAACTAAAGGGAATGGCAGCTGAGAGTTGCTAACTCTGTTGGGTGTGCCTGGGTTCCTAATCCAGTACAGGATAATTGGGAGCTATTTGCACAAGCAGATCAGTTTACTTCCCAAGAAGCCCATGGAAGGAGCTGGGAATGTGGACCCAGGATATGGAGTTGTGCTTTTATTTCTAGGAATGGTAAGGAGTCAGATAGTGCCCTTCTGTTCTTGCTCCTAACACTGAAGTTTTGCATTTTTACAGCTCATGTTTCATTGTTTAGCCAGTTAGAAACGTGCAGGACTGTCAGTTCAGCACCTTTCAATAGCACTAATTTTTTCCTTCCTCTCTGAGGTGTGGAAAAACATTGCCCGATCCTGATCAGCTGCCTAATTTCTAGGTGTAGACATGTCTTTTCAGTGTCGCTTCTCTTGCTCATTTTTTGAATGTAACTTTTCACTTCTTGTCTTGTAAGAAAAAATGATGGGTTTAGCAACCTTTCCCTGAACATGCCAGGCAGAATTATCCCAGTAGGGCAAACTGAGGTGTTGTAAATGCATCCCAAATGCATCCCAGATGTAGCATTGAGAGAAAGCAATGAACTGATTTTTCAGGACTGAAGTAACCTGGTGTTAGTTCTTCACTACGATTTCAGTCACCTTGTTTGCTTTTTTTTTTTCCCCCCATCCTCCCCTTTTTGCCTGTATAGAAAAATATAACTTCCTGGGAATCAGCATTGTAGGACAAAGCAATGACCGGGGTGATGGTGGCATATACATTGGCTCTATTATGAAAGGAGGGGCTGTGGCAGCAGACGGCCGAATTGAACCAGGAGACATGCTTCTGCAGGTTGGTCTGTGTCCAGAAATATGTGCTGCTCTCTTGTACGTTGGTGGCTTCCTCTCTGTCATCCCACCAGATCTATGGATTTAGTTAACCAGAATTCATCCGTGCTCAGAGAAATGGGTCACAAAGACTGTTCTCACTCAAGTATAAATCTTAGCGAACTCTGTTGGATAGTTGATGTTCTCTGAGAAGCAACCTTTCTGCACCTGCTCAAGGGAATGGAAACGGTTATAAAGCAAATAAATTTGGAACCAAATGACTAGAAAAATGTCTTTGGGGTTCCTGTTGCTAAGCCTGACCTCTGCTTTTTGCAACATTTCAGGTGAATGATGTCAATTTTGAGAACATGAGCAATGACGATGCAGTACGGGTTTTACGGGAAATAGTCTCCAAGCCAGGGTGAGCGTATTACAAAATCTCTCGCTACTTATGCTCCGTATACAGTTATTGGTGTTGGGCAAACCTCACAAATCAACATTTTGATCTGAATAGGCAGCCAACGTGACTGCTGATTTCAACTCTGAACTTCTCAGTGTAAGTGATGGGTAGATGAGGCTGGTTTCAATGTGCCAGCCAAAACCAACACAAACTGGGAGTTGTCTGGTTTCAGCAGCACCATTTGTTTATATGATGAGAGTTTTAATATCTCAGGAGCTGATCATTTAACAGATTTCACCAGTAGTGCTCATGATATATGGAACAACAGAAACTGATCTTATACTGATCTGTGCTGAAAATACTTTGACAAGCATCTCAAAAGCCTTTTCAGAATGTACCTGACAACTGTTTGATAGGACTAAGTTTGTTTGAGAGAATTCACTGTGGTAGTCACAACTTCTTTGGGAAAGCTGAGAGTCACCCTTACCTGTTTTCTTTATTCCTAGACCTATCAGCCTGACGGTAGCCAAATGTTGGGACCCTACTCCCAGAAGTTATTTCACCATCCCCAGGGGTGAGTACATATTTATGCTACTTGCTGAGTTCCTGTGGAGCCAGCAAGGTCTAGAACGATTTCAGCAGTTTTGGCATCTGATTTCCTTTCCCTACAAGTTCCATGCTTCTAATTTGAAGTTTGGGTGTGTTGTTTGGTTGCTTTTTGTGTTAGGAGGCAGGGGCTTAAGATATTCTTTCTGAGGCTGCAGTGCCCACTGAATACATGGGAGTTTTTGTTTTGATTTGTGTGCCTTTGGGTCAAGCTCTTAAACTTTTGGTGTCTGTATCCTTCTGAACTTAACCTTTTAATTGATAGAAGTTTTTGGGGAAAAATACAGTTAGGTGTTAAAAAGCCTCGTTTTGTCATGTATGCACTTGTAAGAAAGAATTTAAACAGGGTATTTTTAAAATCTGAGGCAAACAATGTTATCTAATATGCATAAACACTCCTGAAAATTATCTAATTTGAAAATTCTGATTTAATAAATAGTTCAGTAGTTATGAAAGGTCTGTGCTCATGTGACAAACACAGCTGCCTCCTGCTGGTGAGTGCTGTGCTCAAGATACTGAAGCCAGCTTGTTACCAGTCCTAAGATGCTGTGGCTAGCATCGTCTATTGAAAGAGTACAATAGGCTCCTGCAGACTTACAGGACCTCACTTGGTGAAGTTTTCAGGAAAACCAGCATCAACAAAAGCAAAACCCACAAATCAAATATTTCAGATTTGCTACAGGGAGAGCTTGTGTTTCAGCTTGCCCTTTGTTTACTGAGGATATACCCACTGTGACCCAAGGCAAATAAGCTAAACTGGTTGCATTAACGTGTGGGATATGTTGAGGAAATACTCACCATAAGCAGAGCTCTTGTTTATCATTTCTGGTTTTAAGAATTATCTTACAATGCAATGGAACAACAGCTACTGTAATTCAGAAGAAAAGTAATCCAGGATAAGGGGAAAATTCAGTTCTGTTCCCAGCTTTAAAAATGTCTTGCTTTGTGGATGTTCTTAAGGTCTGGGTGTAATTTTCATTCCTCTTTGATTCCAGTCTTTCTGAGTGCTCTTCTCTATTTATTTTGCAAGATTATTCCAGTCCTGGAAAAATTCGTTATGGCTCCTGAAAACACTGAGAGGGAAATCCATGATGCCTTACTTCTGCACAAACAGAGCTCTAAAGTTACCATTCTTTTTCACCTACAGCAGAAAATTCACCCTTTGAGTGGCTGTTTTGGGTCCAAAGCTCTTAGAAGTAGGCAGAGACCTTCCCGTCTGCTGGGGCAGAACACTTGGAAGTATTTCACACCGTAGCAAAATGAGAATCTCTCGCTGTGCAGAATAACAGTGAAATATTACGAGTGGACTGATAGCTTCTTTCCTACAAGTAAAAATATTTCCTGCATGTAAAAAGATGACAGTTGCAGGAGCATGGCATGGTTATGTCCTGTGAGGCCAGTGCAACAGTTCCTAGATGAAAATTACACTGCTGTCAAGGTGTTTTCTGTTCCCTTCAGCTGGGGCTGTCTCTGTTGTGAGAACAGAATGGCAAGGACTCAGGCTCTCAAAAAGCATTTGCTCTTACTTGGATTGTGCTGTTTAATGCAAATCTGATTCCATTTGCCTTTTTCTCCCTGTTTTGCAGCTGAACCAGTGAGGCCAATTGACCCTGCAGCGTGGATCTCTCATACCACAGCCATGACGGGAGCGTACCCCCGTTACGGTATGAGCCCCTCCATGAGCATCACCACATCTACCAGCTCCTCACTAACAAGCTCAATTCCCGATTCGGAAAGTAAGTCACACTGCGGCCAGCACAGGGCAGGCGTCTTCTGCTCGGGGCCGGCAGTGCAGAGCTGTGTGCAAAAACGACCCCAGCCACGAGCACGATGAAAACGACAGCCGTCACAGAACTCTTGAATGCTTTTTTTTTTACATTTGTAATTCTTAAAGGGAGCATAAAGCCTTTTTTTGAAAGGTCAGAAGTTAATGCAGTGGTGTTTTGCCAAGGTTTACGTGCAGGGAGAGGTGGCTTCTGGTCCCTTTTAAATTTACAAGTCAGGCCTCCAACTTTACCCCCTCAGATGAATGTGAGGGCTTCCTCCTTGCATTTGGCTGCTTTTTTTAGAAATTTAAATCATTTGATTCAGATGAATGTCACTGGATAACGATGTTAGTGTATCATGTAGGAAATCTCCACTGATATTTGCATAGCCTTCTTTTATACTTTTTTTATATCTGTAGGATTTATTGAACAGAGAGAAAAAACAAATGTCCCATGTGAAATTAAGGTCAGAGTTCAGCATTCCCTCCTGGTTTGTCTGTCTGTGACAGTCTCCAAAACAGTCATACCCATGTAACCAACAAGTTGTCATGACGCCTTATCTTGGAAACTTTTGTTTAAAGAATATAAACTTCCTTTCTTTTACTTTTCCTTTGCTTTCTGTTATGAATGTGGGATAAAAGGTAGCATTTGGTTTGAAAGGCATGGCACTAAGGCAAGGCAAATGAAATGAGGATCACACATCCCTGAGAATGAAATCCTACTTCATACTTTAGTGTACGTGTTAAGTGTTCATACTTAAAGCAGCTCTTAGTCTTCGTTACTTGGCAGGAAAGCACTAAGGCACTTTATACCTTAATAATAGATGTTTGTTTCCTGTGATATTAATATGGAAGAGTTTATCTAGAGATGCAACCTTTCTGTCGGATTTTTCATCTCTAGCAAGGAAATTTGTTGTATTTGTTTATATACACATGCAAAATTTGAAGTGGCCTTAAACTTCTGAGGAGATTATCTCATTTGTGGAGCAAAGCTCATTACGCATTCACTGAAAACCGTCTAAATACTTGTATGTTTATCAAGGAAGGGATACTTGAGTGTTTGCCAGATCCAGAGTCTGAACTAGAAGGACTGAGTAATATTTTACATTTGGTAAGATTTTTTCCAGAGAGAAAGGGAGGGTATCATTAAAAAGAACAAAACCCAAACCAAACAAAAAACCAACAACCCTTTGAATACTTTAAAGACCAGTGTGGTATTGATGATTAGGGACAGAATCTTTCCCAGACAAAGGCATGGCTGAAGCATGAAAGTTGCATTTGTAGGGCCCAGTTAAGTCCTATGGGAGTACATAGGTGCCTGCCTCTTTTTCTCTTACTCTCTTTGTTATTTTACAAGTGGGTTGTTCCTGGGATTATGCCTCACCATGAATGGAAAAGGGGGTTATCCTTTCTGTAGGTGTAGTAGCAGTTCCTCTAGCAGTTCCTCTTTAGGCAGTAGACAGCACCACTGGAGGAAAAATACATCTGCAGTAGAAAGCAAGCGAACCACTTAGATGATGACTGCTTTATCCTGAGATGTGTTTTCAGCCTTACAGGTACTAAAGATTGCTGGAATCAAATGTATCTCCTGACTGCTGTCAAACAAGAGTCTGTTACTCTATTTACATTCCTCTTGAAATATTCCTGTATCATGTGCTTTGGTATACAGTAATGGGATTGGGAAGTGTGGAATGTAGACACCCTCTCAATCATACTTCTAAAATAAAGGTTATTTGGGAGCAGAACCATGTTTCTGGAGACAGCTTCTCATTTCTATGTCAGTGACTTTCCCGAATGCAAGAAACTGGGGAGTACCCCTGAGCTTTACTGTGACCTGTTTAACACTGCTTGCCTCGGTTCAGTCCCCTGAACCCCGCAGAGCACAGCAGGCAACACCTCAGGGCCCTAAGCACAGGGAGCACCTGTCCCCTGAACCTTCCTGCCAGGAAAAACAAAGCTGGGGAAGAAGGGAGGAAGAGAGAGAGAGAAAGAGGCTGTGCAGAGAGCCTTGTGCATGGTGGAGCTTTCTCACTTTTCAAGTTCCAGTTGAAAATTCTCTATTTCAGTTCCTCTGAGGCTAGAGCCACTGGTCTTAGAAGCGAATCTAGTATCTGTCCTACAGAGTCTGGCTGTAGAAGTGGAAGCAGTGAATTAATGGAATCATCTTAGACAAAGCTATTTCATGGTTCCTTATTTTAAGAACTGTGAATGCCTGCTGCTTTACTCTGTTTATATAGCAAGGCCAGGATTGAATAATTCAAAATGGATTGAATAACTCTGCCTTGCTTCTGATTAGCATTCCTTTGTTCTCTGGCCTCTGGATCAAAAGTGAAATTCCAATTCCTGAAGCATTTGCACAGCCACCATCATGTCAGTGCTAGTCATTAAAGCATCCAAGATTTTGGGCCGTACAAATCACCACCACACAGTAGGAATTATTCTGTTAACTCTTTTCTCAGGCATATTCCTTCAAAAACAGGGATATCCGAGCCAAGGCAGACTGAGTTTTCTTCACAGTAATTATTGCTTTAAGAAGCATCTTGCTCTCCAGCAGTGTTCTGGCTGATGCAGGAGAATGTTGTCTCACAGTGGTTTGTGAGTGTTGGACCCGGTACGTCAGTCAGGGCAAACCCTGGTCCTTGTTTGCTCTGCTAAAGACAGAACTTTCCAGCCCCAGTTGTGCTACTGCAGGATCCCTTCCTGCAAAGAAGTGCTGGTCCCTTCCAGGAGATTAACTTAAGTGCTGCGGTGTTCCTTGAAAGTCCTGCTGTTTTGAATGAAGCCCACTGACATTGTTGGAAAGCGCTCCGTTTCTCTTGCATGGACTTCGAAGTCTCAGTCCAAAATCCTTTAATCTATTTCTGTTTAATAGCGTTCAGCCTGAGGCACTGTGAATTTCCCGGGGCCTTTTGGTTTGGGCAGATGTGTACTTCCTCACTCCAATAAGGACACAAACCAGGGGTGGTGTTACACGTGGTAGGCCTGCATTTTCCTGGAGCATACACCTCTTTTCTTAACAGGATCTCCCAGTGGGAAAAGATGCCACTTAAAATCAATAACCAAAGCATGAGAAAGAGTTCTGCAGTAGACCTGGTCCCCCCTGGAAGGAGTCTGTGCTGTTCCTCAGATTTTCACATACCTGTACAGGTAGCCAGGTAGCCAGGCCCACAGTTGACTGACAGAGTTCAGACCAAAGTGGGTGCATTTTTAGATACACCACAGAAATTCTCATATTTGGACAGCAGCCAGCAGGCTAGAAAATATTAATGATTATTTGGCTAGTGTTGTTTGTTTGCAGATCTCAGGTCTCCAAGAAGAAAAATATGATTTATTGCTCCCCACGTACTTGAATTTTGATTGAATATTGTTTTGTTTTGTTTTGTTTTTCCAAATGAACATGGTGCTTTTTGCCACTAACCAAACTAACTTAAAGCAAAAGCAAAATGTTAGTGTTTGTTCACTTGATAAGTATTGAAACTGCATGCATGGATGGCATGGGGGAATTTCATGCAAATTAGCAGTGCACGTACTGAAGGAAGCATTTTCAGTTTTCATTGTTTCATGCTTGTACCTGTTATCAATATTTTGACTTGCTGGAAAAGAGCAAACTTGGTTCCCTTGTGCTTTTGAAAGGTGGGTGATAATGGGGAGCTGGGAGAAGGGAGGGAGGAAGGGCTCTGGATTCCTGTTGGAGAGTTTGAACTGCAAACACAGAGCACAAAATGCTGGACATGAATTTGCTAGGACTGAGAAGATGGGAGCAGGAAGGAGGGTTGTGTGCTGTATCCAGTGATAATAGAATATCTCACTATGTATAGAAAGGGTGATGGAATTCTACGTGGTTAGCACAAGGTTGGTAGACTCTTAGAGCCAGACTTACGCCCCTGAACTTTCACTATTAGAAGCCAGCTTGTCTCTGTGTATAGTAGAAAGGAGTTTCTAAATTTTACTATAAAAATTGGTCAGGAAATTATGAAGCCTCTGGTAAGTCAGCTCTGCCTGTAACCATGTGTGAAATATGAATGGAGCTGTGACAGCCGCTGAGGCACTGGGGAGCAGCATTTCATTTATTTATTTATTTTTAAGAGTTGTGCCAAAAAAAATGCAGGGCAAAGGAATGCTTCTGCTGGGCTAACTGATTTCGTAAATCACAAGGCTGCCATCATCAGATTCCTGGAAAGTTTTATATACATTTATTTATTTGTTTATTTATTAAGGAACCCTCTAGCCTTACCTTGATGATGGAAGCTTTCTTTTCTAATGTCAACTCTCCCCAATTGTGCTGATCTCCAAATCTTAAAAAGACGAGTGGAGGCTGATACCCATGCTGAAGACATGGTCATCATCTTCCTCCATGCAGAAGGGTTTCATTCCTGGCAATTCAGTCTCTGAAGCATTGGTAAAAGCTGTCATTTATGCCATTGATAGGGGTGCATTTGGGAACCTTTGTGTTTTTGCATCTGTTGGTGAAGCTGTAACTTGAAATGTTTCATCCAGCTTGGGAACTGAGGAGTTCTTTTCAAACCGTTCATTTCAAAGAAGCATGTAACCTTTTTGCTTTTAGAATTAGAAGAATCTCCCTTAACTGTGAAGAGTGACATGGCTACTATTGTCAAGGTTATGCAGCTACCAGACTCAGGCCTTGAAATCCGGGACAGGATGTGGTTAAAAATTACCATCTCCAATGCAGTGATAGGTAAGCAGATCAAGGGAATGCTGGGGATAAAATAAGGCTTTTTAGAAGTCAGACACAGAAACTATACATTTTTTTTTTTTAATCCTGTTATGACCTCTTTTTTAATCCTTTTATGAGTGAATTAGATAATGGGAAGGTTAAAATTCAATAAAGATTAACTTGGTTTGGAAGTTCCTGGGTCTCCTCTTCCTTTTTCTCGTTTTAGGAGCAGATGTGGTTGACTGGCTTTATACACATGTGGAAGGCTTCAAAGACCGACGGGAGGCTAGAAAATACGCCAGCAGCATGTTAAAACACGGCTACCTCAGGCACACTGTGAACAAAATCACCTTCTCGGAGCAGTGCTATTATGTCTTTGGAGACCTCTGTGGCAGTAAGTTCACCGTCTGTGAAGGGCAAAGCTGCGTGTGTGTTGTCTCTTCTGTGCTCTCAGGGTGCACAGAGGAGTCCTACAGGATTTCACAAGTGAATGTTTCAGAACAAGCCATTATTCTCAAGCTGCATGACAAGTGGTTGACATTTCCTGCTAGGCCAGCAATTAGACCAGTTGAAAAAAGGCGGACTCATCGAACAGTGTGTTGCACTGGGGCTCAAGGAAGCTGGAGTTATTTCTGGTGATGCCAGGCTCTCTGGCTTGTCAGTCACACTCAGTTTCCGATCTGTAAAATGGGGATTATTTCTCCCTGACTTAAAAAAATGCTGCAAAGGTACCTTGGTGCTCAGCGGTAAATATTAATGTCTGCTCTACTGCTTGTGATACTGTGAGTGAACTCTGGAGACTGAGTGGGCACCCTAAGTGCTGTGTAAGCCATTAGTAATAAATATTCAGGAATCAGCTGCTAGTGAGGAGCACAGTTTTCACCTCCTGTTTCTTTTCCAGATATGGCTGCACTGAACCTCAACAATGGTTCCAGCGGAGCCTCGGATCAAGACACCCTCGCTCCACTTCCACATCCTGCTGCTCCCTGGCCGTTAGGCCAAGGATACCCGTATCAGTATCCTCTGCCCCCTCCGTGTTTCCCACCAGCATACCAAGACCCAGGCTTTAGCTATGGTAGTGGCAGTGCAGGGAGCCAGCAAAGTGAAGGTAAGCTGGTTAACCTGGCGTGTATTTCTGCAGCTGCCATGATCCCTGACCATTTGCTTGACTTCCTTAGTACCGTTTGTGTTCCAGTCTTGTGGTTCTGTACGCTACGTGCATGGATTTGGTGTGACTGCACTTAATCGAAAGCGTCAGTGTGTGTGATGGGGTGGGTTAGCCTTTCAGCTCTGTATTCAAACTGCCAGCCGTGTTTTAAGTGAGTCAGTGCTGCATCCTGTTTGTGGTTGTGCTGTAGTTCTGGACCCCATGCAAAGTGCCAACGGGGAGCAACCAACATTAATGACGTGTTTGTCCGCCCTGTTAAAACAAATTAAAACAAAAATAAAAGTTTTGACCCTATTTAGAGGTCGGAGCCATTACAAGCAGTGGGGGCTGCAGTTGTTTGGTATTGCTAGAAATTAGGCCACTGGCTTGCTGATGGAACAGCAATTAGAACCGTGGTGCTCTTGGCTTCTTGTTAAAACTCAGTATAATCATTCCTTTTCCTTGTGTCAGACAAGTATGAGGTGGCCAGCAAGCAGGTTTACAGGGCTGAAACACTGCTCATAGGAAGGAGAGTCTCTTTTAGAATACATGATAGGGGAAAAAAAGATAATTCTGCATGGATTAAAAACCTGACCTCCTCCTTTCCTGCTGTAGGATCATTTTGAGATTCATTTTAAAAACTTAGTAAGTAAAAAATATGTATTTTATGGCTTTACAGACAAGGCCCTACTGCATTCTGCTTGTCTGTTTTTTAAATTGCTTCCAAAGTGAATTTTGCTTTTGGAAATGCTGCCAGTAAGGAAAAGGTGAGGATTCCCTGCGTTTTTATGATAAACATCCAGTAAACTTGGTTGCAGCTTCTTCCTGTTTCTCACAGCCAGTTAGGTGTTGCAAAAGTGCACAGAAGAATTTCAGAACAGGAACTCGCTCACCAGATTTCAGCACTACGGCTTCTCACCTTATCTCAAAAGAAGTGTCTGTGAGGGCGCTCGCAGTGGTATCCAGAGATTTTAGACCTGCAAGCTGATTGTGCTGGAAGGAATGTGGGCATTTGTTTTATTTTGGCAGCTGGTTCTGTGGGTAGCAGGCCATAGATCTCTGCCGCTGGAATAGGAAAGGTATGGTATTTTATCCATGCGGCACGTGTTACTGGCAGAGAGCCTTACAAAAGGCACCAAGAGTGTTTCACTTTGAAGAGTTTCAACTCTTTCCTTGTTCATTTGGAAACTACACTGCTGTGTTGTTTCTTGTTTTGTAACTGTTATTCCCTTGTTTTGTTCTGAGCAAGCATTAGACTGAAGGATTCATAGAGGAATGGCTGACTCTAGGGGATTGGTAAGCTTCAAACGCCTCCATGATAATAATGACTTCACAGCATGATCATTTAGACTCTTGTGACCCAAATGTTTAGCTGTATTTTTTTCTTTTTGTTTCTGTTGAATTGTCTTGGACTCTCGGCCTGTCTCAATGCACAGTAGTCCAGCAGTGTGACATGAGCATATCCAGCTGTCTGTGTGACTGTGCTGCAGCAGCCACAGAGAGAATGGCATCAGATAGCTCGCTGTCAGCTGAAATGGGAAAATCCCATCACCGGTCTCTTCACTGCCCTTCATTAAATAAATAAATAAATCCTAGCTCCTAAATTATTAGTCTGATGTAATCCATCTGGATTGGCCATATCTGCCAGTGTCCTTCCAGCGCTGGTTTACTCAAAGGCATTTGAGCATTGTCCAGATACTTCAGGCAGGTACAAAGAGCACTGGGACACAAGATTGCGCTGGTCACTCTCAATATAGAGTTAGAATTGGGTTTCATGTGTTCTCTCTGGTATGTGCTGAATTCACCTGGGAAATGAGGGTGCTGCTCCAGAGCCCAGCAAATGCCACGTTTTTGAGATGAATGCAATGCGTTCACTGATGATTACAGACAAAAGCTGAAGATTTGGCTCAAGGGACAGAACGAGATGTGTTCTGAGAGGCAGCAGATGGGGAGGAAGATCTAGCAAAGTTTCCTGTAAAGCTGCAATTCTGTGTTCAAGGTTCTGTTCTAATTTAGGTTGCTGCTTGTTTCATCTGGGCCATACCATCTGACTCTGCTGGTGGTGCCCAGAGCTTAAGGTATTTTGAAAGTCACGAGCTGGCTTGCTGTTGGAACAGCACTCACGTGAGGACCGGCTCCTCTGCAAAAGGTCATTGCTGTCACCACAGTGTTTAGGACAAGGTCACATCCCTGTTCAGGTAGGCGCTCACTGTATGAAAGGACAGTGAGAGATCATCGGGTTACAGTCTGAAGAGATGGAAGAAGTAGTAAGGATGGATTTGGTCAAGCTCCAGGATGTTCCATGAAATGAAGTCTGAGGCAGCTAGAGACTCCTGGTTTAGGGGCTGGAGCAATGCGTGGAGTTTGTATCTGGCAGTAACAGGGAAGGCTGTGTGTTGGGGCAGTGCCAACTTTTCTAGGCACCTCAAATGCAGATTTTTAAAATTCATTTTAAAGTTCGCCTTCCAAGACAGGCCAGTCCCCAGCTGCCAAGAAGGTGACGTTGTTTTTAGATTGACTTTAAAATCAAGGACTAGAAGGACTTTTTGATTGTTCTGTGACAGGCTTTAAAGGCATGTCAGGGGGAGAAGGAACCTTAGCATGACCAGAGGATAACAGCTATGCTGCTGATTCTCAGACGGTTGTATTATTCAGATGCTTTCTCTCTTCTTTCTGTTTGCCTGCTCTAAGTATCAGCTGTGGCAGACAGAAGGTCGTGAACATCTGTAGTTCAAGATTGGAGAAGCTCTGAATCATTCTGGTTTTCCTATTTCAGTGGCCCCAGAGACTCAGTGGCTCATCCAGAGTCAACAGCTGGTCCCGTATTCCACTTGCTGGCACCAGGGGCTTTGGCTTAAGTCATTACTCAGTTCCAAAGGGCAGAAACTTAATGAGATATTATGTAGGGTTCTTTGGTCTGTTTTGAAAAGAATAATTAACTTGGGAACATCCCTTGACATCTATCCTGTCTCCGATGGTAACAGAGCTTGACCTTCAACTTTCATTTAAAAGCAGTTCCACAGTTTAGTGAAAATTGTTTGTGGCAACAACTTGGCGTAGGTACCAGCAGCAGTCCTCTGGTTTTCTGAGTCGGTTTAGTGGCCTCTGCTGGGAATATCCTGCTTGTTTAGTGGCCTCTGCTGGGAATATCCTGCTTGTTACCGATTCGTTGTAGAGCAGTTCAATAAATAACTGGTTTTGAGGAGCTCTCCAACAACAAAACACTGTAGTGATGAATTCTAGAAGGATCTATCTACTGCGACCAACAAAAGGACATCTGTTGGCCTCAGGTGATTTAGCCCTCAGTGAGCATCTGCCCAGTGTGACCAACAGTGATACAGGAGAAGTCAAAAGGAGTTTCCCTTTGAAAAATGTCTGCAACAGAAGATAGCAAAGACGCAGACAGTTATAATTAGCTTGAACCTCGTTTGCTTGCGAGTCAGAACCCAGATGCCCGCTCCTTCCTTCCATTTTTGCTGCTGCCCTCTCTGCAAGCAGCGAGGTGGCGGCGGAGCAGGTGCCTTCAGCCCCTGGTTGTAAGCTAGCTGCTGCTTTCACTGTGCGAGCTCTGAAGGTGTCTACGTGTACCTGCGCATGGCACAACCTCGTCAGCTTCATTCTACCATTTGTCACCACCGCTAACTGCCATAAGCCACCGACAGCACGTTCAGGCCTGGTTTTGTTAGCATTGTCGCCATTCCAGCGGTCGTATCCGGATCAGTGGGTTCTGGTAGGAGCTGGTGCTGGAGAGGGCAGTGGAACTGAACTAACTCTGCTTTTCTGCGTGTCCTTTCCCTCCCCTTGCGTGCTTTAGGAAGCAAAAGCAGCGGCTCGAACCGAAGCAACAGCGAGAACAGCAGGAGAGCTCTTGGCAGAGAGAAGGACCGCAAGTCGGCGGGCAGCGGCAGCGAGTCTGACCACACTGCCCGCAGCGGGGGTGGCGCCAGCGTCGTGCGTCGCGAGAGGCCCGTCAGCCAGCTCAGCCACCGGAGCCACGTCTCTGCCACCCACAGCGAGAGAAGCCACCACAGCCATCATTCTTACGGGCCTCCGGGAGTGCCACCCCTCTACAACCTCCCCAAGCTGGGCTCCAAAGTCTACGGGACGAGCGGCCCCCCCGGAGGGCCCCCTGTGAGAGAACTGAGCTCCGTGCCTCCGGAGCTGACGGGGAGCCGGCAGTCCTTCCAGAAGGCCATGGGCAACCCTTGTGAATTCTTCGTCGACATCATGTGAGAGAGGAAGTGCCTTCAGACTCTGCTCGGGGGAGGGCTGGGGTGGGTTGTTTTGGGGGCGGGGGGGAAATCTGGTCATTGTCGAACACTCACCAGAAGAAACTTGGCTGTCTTGCATGTCACGCCTTCCTGGTTTGCAATTGTGTGTTGCAGAAAAACCGACAAAACAAAAAAACAACAAAAAAAAAAAGAGACAAAAACGATGAACAAAAAAAAAAACCTCCGGGATTGTTAAATATCAGCAAACTGATGGCATCTTTTCTTTTTTTTTATCTTTTTTTTTTTCTTTCTTCCCCTCTTGTTTTTGATTGTGGTTGGCTGGTGTATATTCACATCTTAATGAGCTTTGGTAACTGTGGCACCTACTTTCAGTGCAATTAGTGTATCTTTTTGGCTGATTCAAGGACTATTATTTCACGTAACTCCTGGATTTCCAGTAATGCATAGTAGCACTTTTATTTTCCTCTGCTTTTTGCCCTACAAGGAAAAGAAAAAAAAAAGAGATTGTTGGCTGGTATCTGTGATACTGCCTCGTAACGCTGTTCCTTGGATGCATCAGTCAGCGAGCTAAGCAGCCGTGGCACCTGCGAGCGTACAGACAACACGTGCTTGGAAAGGAGCAGGCTCAAACCAGTTCCCAGCTGAAAGCAAAGTTGTGACTGCCTTCTTCTACTGACTAGGGAGTACAAATCGATCTTCGTTTTTTTTCTTTAGATGTTATCCTATCCAGGACGTGGTGGAGTCTTGCTGCTGTATGTGTTCCTCGTGCAAAACGTGTAATGTTATTTCATTTAGTATCACGGTCGTGACTTTGGAGCTGCAGTCTGTTCCCGGGCATTTCCGTCACATCCCTGCTGACAGAAGTGTCTGTTTTTCCTGGTTATAATGCGCACTTGCTTACTGGTTTTACAAGTTGTTTCCACAGAAATAGGATGATTGCTGCTATGCAATTCTGTTAGTGTAGCTGCAGCTTTTCCCTACTGAAGGGATATTTATCCCGTTCTACCAGAGACATAGGTAAATCCTGGCTCCCACTGGGACGTGGCTATTCATCTCGATCACCTCTTTTTCCATTCCTCAGTTCTGAGCAGTATCTTTCTTTTTTCCCCAGCTTAATCTCTGCTTTGAATTAGAAACCCGGGTATGCCTAATGCCAGCTGCAGTGTGGCACAAAGGAAAATGTTCTTAACAAAGCTGGGGGCTAGTTGTCGGCAGGGAGGTGAGAGGGTGTTTGGAGAGCAGATCATAAATGGTACAATGAGTGCATCAGACACCTGACACGGAGTGGGACCTGAGCTAAAACTCCTGCTGGGGAGCTTGGACTTCACTGCTGTTGTGTATCCCCAAGATTTCATGACTGTGTATTCTTCGCTCTTAGGCTATGGACACTTCATAAGTGTGTTCAGGAACCTTCTCTGGCGTTTAAGAAGCTTTTTAAAAGTATCTGAATGAGGAGATGGTAAGAGCACACCCACACTCACTTATGGGGGCTCATGGAATGGGAAATGGGTGTTAATCTGCCGTCACTCAGTGGCATTTGACCATGGGGCCATGCCTCAGTTAAATCCTTTGTTAGCTACCTGTTTCTGGCAGGCTTTAGGACAGGTGCTTTAAAATCAGTCTTTACTGTATATAAGCATTTTCTTCACTGATAAGAAGCTTCTTTTTGTGACGTTCCGTGCTTTACGGGTAGTGTGACTACCCAATATGAATGTTAAAAGAGAACGTGTCCTTCTCACTAAATACGTGTAGTTCATGTTCCTTTGTCACCTTGAAAAATTGCTCGTCAAACGCCATTTTTTATATTGTTCATTCTTACAGATTTTTTGTCACTACTTCTTTTCTTACGACAGATCTGTGTGTAAGCACATCCCTTATACAGAAGTCATGTAACATTTACAAATGTCTGTGTTAATCAGAGACTTAAGTCTCACTTTCAAAAGGGAGCTAGGCATTTAGGAAACTGTCGCTCAGAGTAGGTACCCAAATTACTGGGCTTCTAAACTACCTGAGTGCTTTTGGGCTGCTTTCTTTCCAAAAATCTCCCAAAAACCTGTATAACATTTCTGACAGTGGTGCTTACTTCATAATCTATCCGATGGGCTAGTGTAGATTGCAGACTTGGTGATGACTTGTTCAAAAGAATGGCACTACCTGAAGCTTGACAAGAAAATCCTTCCCTTTCCTTTCCTCCTCCCAGCAACGCAGCAAAGACACCAACTAAACGGAGTAAACCATTTTGAAAGATCGACATTGAAAGCAATGAAATAAATCAGGGTAAAAAAATTCTGTACTTCTGCTGTGTCTGCAGGAGACACTGTGAAGGAGTCTGTGACTTTCCTGACAATCACTAGTGGTTCTACTTCTCAATCAATTTTAACTTTTCTGGTCTCTTATATATTACAATTTTTCTGGCCCGCTTTGTCTTCAGGCAGAACGTGCAGGGCTCGAGGAAAAGACTGTCATTTTAATAAGATACTTCCAAAAGGGATAAAAACTGGGGGCTGAGCTTTTGCCCATGGAAGAAACGTGTTTAATTTCCTCATGTTTTTTTCAAGAGTTGCAGTTTACACACTTGCTGTTGTTTTTTTTTTTTTTTTTTGTCTTGTCGTCGTGCTGTTGGCAGAAACTGTTCTGTGTCTTGCTGGTCTTCGCTGCGATGTTGAACTGCCCGTGTTGTATGCTTCTGTGTTTGTGGGTAACTCTGGAACGAGGCTGACAGTCCGGAACATAGGTGTGGGAAACCATTCGTCTGCTGAGGAAACGAGGCTGCTAAATCCGCCTGAGTTAGCTTCACCTGAGACCAGGCATCCGTTTCAGGCAAACAGGAATTGCTCTGAATGTCCTGACAGATCTGTGAGTTGGTTAATGCTGTAGGGCACATAGAGCCTGCTATTGACAGAGTGGTAGGAGGACGTAAAGGACCGTGTTGTGAACAGTGCAATACAAAGTGGCCACTGCGTGGAAAAAACAAACTTCAGTGTGCCCCCCCCCCCCCCGTAGCATACAGTGGAGGGGCTGGCTTGACTTCATGGAAAGTTGGGCCTGAACCATTGCTAGCACTTAATTTTCAGGAATGAATGAAGACAGAAGATTTCCCAAAGCCCACCCTTGGCTTTCGATGCATGATGTGCATTTATCTTTGCAATAGCGGGGGGCTGGGGCCGAACCGTGCAAGTTTCTCCTACTGGGTACAGTACAACGTGCAGAAAGAAGTGCCGCTGGTGCCGCTGAAGCTTCTTGCAATAGGAAGTACTGTGCCAGGTGGAGGAAATTGTGAAGGCTGCAGTCCCGCGGAACTATCTTTTTCTCTTATCAGGGCCTGAAATATCTCTCTGATTTTAATTGTCAAGTAACTGGCACTGACTGGGCTCTAGAATGTATGGCCCACCCTTCCACCTGCACTGAGAAGCGGTGGGTTTTGTTACACGGGGCACTGAAACAACCTCACAACAGGAGCCTTAAATAGCTGACATTTGTCTAATTCTGGAAATGAGACCTTCAGCATCTGCCCGTGCCCCGCAGGTGGACTTAATGTTCACGCATACCTGCCAGCGGCTTTTAGCAAGGACTAACAGGTATGTTTGGAAGATCGTAGAAAACTTTGAGAAAGTAGTTTGGCATGACGTCTCCTGTCCAAAGGAGGTAGTATCTGTGGGGGCAATGTACCCACCTGATATATTAACTCTGAGGAGTAAGGGTTTTTTGGCAAATAGTCTTAAAAGCACTGCTATCGTCTTTTACCTCCCGTTAATAAATTTCCTTTTCAAAGGTTACAGTCCCCTTGACACTTTATCCAAAGGTATATTGGATGGCAAGCAATGATGCACAGACATTGACTTTTGATATTATTTTTGTTCTGTTCAAATGGGCGGTCCCATCTTGAGACTTGACAGCTCATGAGTTGATGTAATTGTTTTTGTTTTGCATTTAACTGGATTGTAATAAGATTGACTTAAAATTATTAATTCTAATCAGTGATTAGAAATACATGTAAAGAATTTTATGTACAGTAGAGGAACAAAGTTACATGATTTTAAATAATGAAAACCCAGACTATCACCTATTCTAGAATTGGTTCTACTCAAAGAGTGACCTCTTACTAGCATGGACTGCACTGTTCCTGTTAAATGTCTATTGCATAATTGAATTCTTTTTTGTAGATATTGTATTAAAACCCAAGTGTCTGTATAGTTAATATATAGCTGCTTATGTGTAAATGCTATTTTAAACACTAAAAAGCTTTTAATTTTATGTGATAACTGCAGTGTATGTCTTCAGTTCTTTGCACTACTTTAATTCAAGAATGAATTACTGGTTCAATCTTACTCTTTCTTTATTTATTTTTTTCCCCTGCCCTCACTGAAGTTTCGTCCTCTCTGCAGAAGAAGGTTGCTCAGGAGCTAATGATAGAGAGCCAGGATTCTGTGTTTTGATGGTGCTTCAGAAGTGCTGACAGTTCAGAGTGTGACAGGAGCCCTGTAAATGTTCACAGCTAAACTGGGTCACAGACGATTGAAATGCAGAGGTCTTACTTTTAATGACATCTGACTGGAAATACAAGACCCTGCCGTTCATCAGAGGTGCTGTAGCTTTGAGGTAATGACTAATACATCGGTGCAAAAATAATGCTCTCCTCATTAATTCCCCTTCCTCTTAATTACCGAGCTTTTCCCTCTCTCAGTTTGGCAGGAGTAGATATACAGGAAAGGCTGCAGAAAGCTTGTGGAAGTAAAAGTGTCCTGTTACAAAGAGGTGAGCTGGAACAAGTTTTTCTGCCTGCAAACCCAGGAGATGAATCTGCTGGTAGAACCCACCAGTGTATTCAGCTGGTTCATGTGAATATTCCCTTTCTTCTGGACGCTGCATGCAAACTGCAGCAGAGACAAGCTAGGATCGTTAGGACACCTCTCGCAGACTAACTGGTAAAGCTGAAACCATGGTGTATTTACAGCATAAAGACACTCAGCCTCCCTGTGAGGTCAGAGGGATTCATGTACAAAAAGCCACCACAGCCTGATGTGAGGCAGATTCCCCCTTTTTAGCTGGTAGAGATCCAGCTGATGGAGAAGAGACAAAGTAGGAGACACGTATTACAAATAGCACAATTCTGCACCAGAGGTATAGAAGACCCTATGAGATGATCTTGCAGAATTTCCCATATTCTCCTTTCCAAGCCATGTTTGTTTGCATGGGACATGAAACGACCTAGCTACCATTTTCCCAGTTAGATAAATATTAAATGACCAGAATTTGCACGTGCGCTTGCAGCCTGTTGCTGCAGGGGCCTGATGGACTCCAGCTGACCTAGTCTGAATTGTCTGCAGGTGACTGGCACTGGCTGAACACTTTAATCAGGTACTTTGCCCTCTTTCTTCCACTCCCTGCAAAAAAAAGGAAAAGAAAAATCAGGCTATTGCGGCTCTAGCTCTGCTGCCAGAAAGAGAAGCAGTAAAGGTAAATGTGGTTTTTCCTTCTTTATCTCTCGAACAATGATCCAAAGTTACTGCTGCTCTGCTATGAAATCGCAGCGCTGAAGTGAGGAATACTGCTATGATCCTCAGGTGCAACAAGATGCTTAAGAAGACTTGCTGTGGTCTCCAGACACAAGGACTTCCAGTCTCCAGGTCAGAATTTTGCTGTCTTTAATTATGCTGAGGAATGGTTTTGTGCAATGTTTCACGTTTTTCAGGTACACCAGGAAAATTGTATGTGCAGGTAGCTGCAGAAATGCAGGACAGCTAGATTTGCAATGCACCAATTTATTTTTTTAAAGACTGAAAATATTCTCTGGTTAAGATTCATTTGCAAATTCTTTAATTGAGCTGAATTGATGAGTTAACTTCTAATAACACTTAATGGATAGCTGGAAAAGCTTTATGTCTAAAATGGGGAGTAAAGGAGCAGTGTAGTTGCTTGTCAAAGTGGATGGAGAAAAAAATCTTAAGAGAAATTTTACTCTACTGTTTGGTAATAATGTCAATTAATGATAAATTTGTTCCATTCTCACTTCTTATGGTTCACCACCTCTACGCTTATACAGTTTGTTGCAAAAGGAGTGTAGAACAAAGATTGTTTAAAGGATACAAAAACCAGGTACAGATTTCACTAAAATACTGGGTGTTACTTTGAGGAAGCACTTCTTCTCCACTAGTTGCTTACCTTCAGTAACATGAAATCAGTTTTTAACAGTTGCAGTAGAGACCAATTGCACTTTTGTCAGGTTTGTGAATGGGTAAGTGTGGTAGCATTGGTTAAAGATACTAGATTGAGTTGTATCCTCTGCTTTTGAACTGAAGTAGAGATGCTATCATCATTCCTCCTGGATATGGCATGATAGAATATAAATGTCTCTACTGCATTGCATTTAAACTTCAGGGAAAATAGCACCAGAGTGATAGCTGCCACTCTTCTTGACTTTTCTCAGAAAAAGACTGGCTAATATTTAAAAATTATTGGCTGACAGTTGATAGTGCAGTATACAGAACGAGCCACCTCACAGTACACCCGTGCACATGACAACCTTCATGATACATGAATGGATCTAATAACTGTTGGCTATTTCTGTGACCATGTGTAGTTGAAGATACCATCTGTCTTGTCTTGCTTAGTTTCTGCCATAGGAGCCTGCAGCAGGCTGGCTGGTTTCTCAACAGCCTCTTGGAATTGTGGAGGTGGATTCACATTTATTACAAAGAGCGTAATGGAGAACACGGTATTAAAATAAGGACTGAAAGTGCCAGACATGCTCATCAGCTCTGAAGATATTTAAGAGTAATCGTACTGCTGCGAATGTGTTAGGCAGGGTTAATGGTCCAGCAGTCCTGAACACACCAGCAGAGCAGACCCAGTTCATCAGATTGTGTCACCTGCGAATGCAGCTGCATCAGGTTACCTGTAGTACGTCCACAGCAATTGCTTTGGAAAGACATAGAAAGCCCAGCCTTGGGTAAGAATTCTCCCACTGGTAGCAGCAGCCTCTTTTGTCCTGGGTTTTAGTCCCTTTGATGATGTGGACCCAGGAGTCTCAAACAAGAAAGACATAAAATACAGCCAGCACGCCAAGGAGAGAGCAGGCCTTCCCCTCAACTGGGCCAGGGTCTGCAGTTCTAAGCTGCTTGGCTGGAGACTTCAACGTCTGTGGTGATCCTGAAGCTGCCGAGTCAGCTCTGTCACGGCGTAGGTGCTGCAGTGTTGATTTTGCAATGCCTTGGAGGTGGCAGGGTGGACCTGTAGGCCAGGGGAGTTTGCACACCTACAAGAACAGACAGGAATAACACCTGTATGTGAACCAGTCCTACTGGCCTGTAAAGGAAGGTTTCAGTACAAACGTATTCTCCTAGCAGGAGGAAGGTGAGGCTTTATGCAATTTCCCTGTATTATAAACTTTTTATACCCTGTGCGTGGCGCATGAGGTGTAAAGAGCTCCAGAGTATGTGATACTGGCAGATCTTTCCTCTATTTCTTGTCTTGTGCCCAGGCACTTATGTTGTCTGTAGTTTTGGCTTACTCAGTTTCTCTGAGTAAGAGAAGGGAAGTGATGGGCAAGTTGTGCTGTTTCAAGCCTTTGCTCTCACAGGTTGTTTTTTTTCTGGCATGCACACACTTCTGCAACACCTGTCGTGCCCTGCTTCTGTGTTATCTGAACCCTTACAGCAGCTTGCTTCATCAGGTCTGGAAACTTGGTCCCATGCTAGGACCAGCACACAGCAGTTTTTGTTTATGAGTATTTCTTGTTGTGCCTTCTGAAACTATCACTATTGCCTGTTCTTGTAAATCTGATACTGAATGGGGCAAGCTGCTGGCCTTCCTGGATATGAGAATTGTCCTGGTGTTTAGGGAACTGGGGGCATGCTACATATGAGATACTACTTGAAGTGTTTGACTTATTTTGTCCCCTTTGCAGACGTCCCCCTGGGTAAGAAATGTTTCTCCCTGGTGATGTATGTTCTTTGAGATGGGAGGAACTTTTTGCTATGATTTTGGATACTGTGATTTGCACTTCAGTGTGTCTTGTCCTCATTTCCATGTTCTTTGCAAACACATTAATGACATACAAATGAGTGAATTGGTATTTGAATAGGTAATATACTTTCCATATCACACGTACAGCTGCTCTTACATCTCAGAATGGTTTCTACAGATTTTGTGACAAAGTCAAGCAAATTCCACAAGATTTTTTTTCCATAGTAAACATAACTTAACAGACATTAAATATTGATTTTGGCAGGTTTACCTTTTTGTTTCACAATGACATCGTGATGACTCTTACAATATGAAATTTAAACAGAACCATCTTGTTCAAATACAGACAGTTCCTATCGAGGCTGCAGTGGGTCAGGTTTATTGTCTGTTCACTGAGAGCCTCCCTCCGTCTCCTCTTTGATGGAATTCTGGAAATAATTCACCGTGTTCAAGTCAGGCTTGAGCAAGATGATGTAGCATTTCGGGATGTAGTAGGTCCCCAGGATACCCAGGGTGATCATCAGAATGGTACTGATCTGAGTAACAGACCTGAGAACTGTCTTCAGGGTGGCAAAAATAGCAACGAAGAAGATCCAGATGATGAAGTAGATTAGGAAGGTAAACGTGATCCCCCTGGCGATGTTGTACTTCTTATCAGGAGTGTCCACCATGAAGGTGCACAGGAAGCAGACGATGGCCAAGCAGCCGTTGTAGCCGTGCATCAAGGCAAAGGCAAGCCAGGACCTGGTGTCGCACACCAGCAGAACCTCAGTGCGCAGCGACTTGTAGTCGGACACAAGGTGGTCGGGGCCCAGGTGGAGGTAGCAGAAACAGAGCAAGCACTCAGTGAGGAGGCACAAGGCAACAACGAGCCAGGCCCTCCTCTGCGTCACCCAGGGCAAGAAGGTGGGGGCCCAGCGAGGGAAGTCGGTCAGAAGGGAGATCTCGAGGGACTTGGTGAAGAAGGTGGAGAAGCAGGCATTGAGGCACAGGGCGTAGACAATCTGTTGCATCGTACAGAGGGTGTTACTGGGCTTCCCGATGTAGAGGCAGGAGCTGAGACACAGCAGCATGAGCGCGAGCAAGGCGAAGAGGTTCCGATCGCCTCCTGAAGCCTGCACGACGGGCGTCTCAAGGTTCTTAAAAAACAGCACCGCTGTCAGACACGTCAGGCACAGGGTGATGGACATCAGCGTCAGCAAGGCAATGGTGAGTGGCTCGTTCCAGAAGAGATACCTCTTGCTGCGGTCGTAACATCGTGTGCTCCGCACGGGGGACCACTGATGCTCTAGGCAGGGGGTGCAGGTGGAGCTGTCTGCAAAGTGGCAGTGAGAAGGTGATGGTTGTGTTGGAGTCGTGCTGCAGACAGGCTGGGAGGAAGGCTCGGCTATGCAGTTGTTTGGGGTGCTGCTTTGCCTACTTCCCCCCCTTCCCAAGTGGATTGGATCTCCAAAGCTTGTGGTTTTTTTGATCTGCTTTTCCCTCTACTTCTCCACCCTCCCCACAAAAGGATCCACATATTCCTTGTCTTTGTTTCCTTTCCCCAAGAAGGATCACCAGCTTCCAAAAGACCCCAGAATTTCATCCTGTGCTTCTCTGCTAGCTAAGACCCCAGAATTTCATCATACCCCTCTCTCCTATAGCTCTGAGATAACACATACACGTTGTCCTTATGTATTCTCTTTGGGATCAACAGAGGAAGGTCCCACACTGAAGACCTGTAGAGCAAGATCAGGCAATGCACAGCAGAACAGAAGGGAGACACAAATTCTGCCCTGGCAGTGCTTTCTGGAGGAGGAGCCCACAGCCGGCCCTGTTGAGCTCTGTGAACCTGTGTGACCTCAAGTGGTAGGTAGACATAACACAGGTAAAGCCAGTGCCATTCGCAGACCTCACCTTTAGAGCTGCAGAAGGTGTTTTCTGTACAGTCTCTGCAGTCATAGCAGCAGAGGTGGAACCCTTTTATTTGTCTGATTTGTCCTGGTTTACACTCTCTAAAGCATTCCGATGTAGGCTCCTAGACAAAAGGGTAAATAAGTGTCAGCCAGGCACCTTGAGAAGTACCATATCACCAAATTAAAAGACTTTGGCTCTGCTTTGCTGGCATCACATCTGTGCCTGAGTCCTAGGCAGTGCTGGGAAACCCTTTTTCTAGTTTGGCATAATGGAGGTGGATTACACGTTTGCAGGGGAGCAAGAGTAGCATGCAGGCTAGGAGCTCCTTAGTAACAGTTCTGATGAAGTGAAAAGAAGTTTATTTCATCTTGTTATTGTTTGTGCTTTTGCCCACCCTCTTTACCTTTTGATCCGCAGTGTGAAAATGGATCTGGGACTTGTTGACGTACAAGGACTCTTCATAGTCTCCCACATGCAGATGTGTAAGGGTGCCATTTTTCCAGTCCCATAATATAAGCTTGTAGCCAGTGTTTGTGCCGTGGGATTCATCAAATCTGAAACTCTGGCCGTTCACTGTGAATGTGAAGTTATTCATGAAGTGCAACAGCTGAGGAGAAAATGAAAATTGATAATAGATACCAGTACAGCTGATATTTTTGTTTGGAGTATGATAATGCAGGAACCTAATTTTTTGGCTGATATCATTGTCCCTTATGGGGGCTGAGATTGCAGCTATCAGCCTTCTGGTGAATGTTCCCCCCCCCCCCATCTGGCTGTGTGCAGCTCTGATGGCATAAATTGGATGAAAATTTGGATGAAAAATTGCTCCTCGTCCCCCTGACCTTCACTCACCTGCCAGGATCTGACGGTTGCTTTGGGACACCCTTGGTGGGTGCAGCCCAGTGCTCTGTGCAGCGCGTGGGCCACGCTGTGGACTGCAACGTGCACCGGTTGGATTTGGGAGCGGCTTAGTATGGGCGAGATGTCGCGCAGAGAGACGTGGTCGCACTGTTTGCAGTACGTGCCCAGCATGCCAGAGGCCATGCGGTGGTAGATTTCTCTGGACTCCTGGCAAAATGCATCCTGCTGGACTGAGGTAAAGAGGTCAGCGACGTATTCCTGGAAGCCAGGAACTGTGCTTGCTTTCATAATAAAGCCTAAAACCGTTCCGATGCTCTGGATGTTTGAGGTGGAGGAAGCTATGTCAGACAACAACCAGGCTTCCGTGCCAATCCAGACTTTTTTGCTTAGTCCCATCCTGATGCTCTCTTCCAGCAAGGCCCGTGCAGGCTGCGTGAAGGCAAAAAGGACAATGATGTTGACTTTGGTCTTGTTAATGAGCTCAATTGTCTCTTTCAGTTGGATTTTAGCCTTGGGGTCTGTGAGGTCTGTAGGAATTAGCCCCTCGTAAGCGACACAGATGCTGTGGTTTCCAACAATGCGCAAGAAGAGCTGCTGGGCTCCTCGGCCATATTCATCATCGCTTCCAATGGTGGCAATCCAATTCCATCCAAACCTGTTGAGCAGCAGGACCACAGCTTCCACCAACTTCTTGTCACTAGGAACAGTTCGGTAAAATGATGGGTACAGCTCCTTGTTGCTGAGCTTCTCGCTGCTGGCGCCGTAGCTGACCTGCAGGTTGGAGGATCAGACAGAAAACGAAGCAAAGAGTAAAGCTGAGGAAAGCGTTCGCAGTCCAGATCACTCTCCCCCTTGCTCGTCAGTCTCAGTACATTAGATTTTCAAAAAAGGTGGGTCAGGATTGTGGGAAGGAAGAGCTCACCTGAGGAGACGGGTCCGTGATGGCTGCATTTACCAAGAGAACTCTAAACTGGCCCTGTCACCTGCCTCTGGTAGTGCTGTCATGCATGGCTATCCCCTTCCACTGCCCTTTGTGTCCAGTATCATAGAACCAGCCCTTGTCTTTAATGATAATGGCAATTAGCTACTTCCAACGAAGAGTGAGCCCCCCAGGATTCAGTAATATCTTAGCTCAGGGCTAATTTTACCTGACTGTTACAGCTCTCTTTGTGGTAGCTGAGTACTTACAGCCACAGATGTATTTTCTGGAGATCCTCCCAATTTACACTGGGAGCTCTGCTAATTATAATTTTACCTGGATCACAGAGCAGCGTGAGTTACCCCTCTCTGCCCTGGGAAGTGAGACACTGAAGTGTGTTCCAGGAGGGGAGTTTATTGACCTACCCAAGATCACACAGGAAATCTATGGCAAAGGTTTGAATCTACACTTTTAATGGCCCTGCTTCAAAGACAGACACTGTTGGATGAGATTTTTGAAGATATCTTCCAACTGAAATATTGTATTCTATTCAATCCCTTCCCCACCAAAAAGAAGAATTCTTGTTTTTCTAGAGGGTCTCTTTACCTGTGGGATCAAGAAAAAGCTGAAGAGTTTGGCCGTCACCAAGCAGAGATCTGACTTATGTGGTCCAATGACAGCAGTCACGCGAGGCTGGTAGTTGGTGTAGTTGCATACTACTCCGATGCTGGTTGTGCCGTTTCGGGTCAGAAATAGCAAGCTGGGCTGTAAGGCTGCCAAGGGCTCAAAGCAGGTGTCGTAAATGTCATAGCCCAGCTTTACTCCCGGCAGAAGAGACGTGGAGTTGTTGATCTGATCGATAGCAAACTTCATCCCGAGGGCCCATATTAGCCCATCTACAAATAACCTGCAAGAAGAGGAGATAAGGAATTACACGATCCACCAGTGCTGTTGTCGTGGTGGTCAGCTTATCCCATGTTCTCTGACATTTTAGCATCCTAAGTGCTAAATGGATGGAGTGTCAGCTCCATCTGAAGTTTGACTGCATCAGGAAAACATACGAACATTTTCCATTTCAGAATCAGAAATGTCACGGTGACCGAACAGCACACCTCAGAGCTAATCTTTGTTTCCATCTCACCTCTTATGTTAGCCCGCAAGACCATCGAGTGCTATCCAAAGGACTACTTCTTTCTCTCCCCAGCCCATGACCAAATTTAACACGTGCTAATGAAGCTAACATTCCTCTTACCTTTCACACACAACTAATGTGGGCTCTGATCGTGCCGTCAGGTTTATGGTGTCCATTCCAAAAGGGAACAAGCCTCCTATGATATAATCGCCAGGTCTTCTAAACTGAGTTGAGAGGCATGTGGGCTTGAGAGCTACTGCGTAACCAAAGCTCAAGCCCAGGAGCAGGGAAGGGACCATTATTTGTCTGTTTTGGAGAAAATGTTTCATGGAAGTGACAAAATGTGGGAGAGGGAATAGGGGCAGGGGATCCAGTCTTAGTAGGTCCTGGGAAATCATTTTAAATAGAACCCTGAGAGATGAAAATCACATGGAGCAATTTGTTTAGCAAACTGCGTTAGATGTGTAACTCTATGCTCAGTGGGCAGTAGTCAAATAGGCAGCAGTACCCAATGCGTGTCCTTGGTTGCAAACCGCTGGCCTAATCCTGCTTTCCTTTACTCAGTGAGGAACCTCATAGAGGGTCCTGGGTGATGCTAGAAAAACATTTTTTCCCTTCCTCCCCCTCGTCTCATTTTTGTTAGAAGGCTGATCCCTACAATGAGAACACTTATTTTTAAATACAGCCTATCTGCATGCACTGTTGAACATTCTCCCATCGACCTTGTCCCTTTCGGCAGTATGGATTGACTTAGAGATCAGTAGAAGTGAAATAGCAGCAGCAGAACGTAAAACAAGTATTTCTAGAAAGTCAAGGAAGACATTAAATGCTGCTATTAAAAATGACTGCTTCTCCAGGGATCTTCCAGGTGCTTCTCTCCAGTTACAAATGTGCTTTGCTGTTCTGGACTGTTCATACTCACTAGGACCTGCTGCTATCCCTCCACAATGCTTCAAGTTCCCCCTGTGGTAGAAAATTCATTCTCCGGTTTGCTAATTCTTATTTGAGCCTTTTAATCCAGTAATTCCCCCCAGCAAGTGACACATGCTTTAACTCTCAATGGTTTTCAACTCAGTGAGAAAGCAAGCTCTTTCTTACTTAGGCTCTTTTCCCAACTTTGAAGTGACCTGCACTGAAAGAATGTCACATAGTTTATTTTTAATTTAACTTCAGAATGACAGGTTGAGTTGCCTGAACTGTGGGGTAGCGGTAACTGTCTTACACAACAGTAATTTATATATATATATATATATATTTAAATTCAAGGTCACCTCATCATGGAAATTCCCAAGTCTTCCTCAGGACACCACAAGAACTTAACAGGTGTGAACCATTCCTCGGCTGCCACTTTGGTGAGCTATTACTCATAGCTATCCTGCTATTTTCAGAAAATAGCAGGATATATATAGCAAAATGTTGTTGGCCAATCTATTTTTTTTTCTCACACTGAGCTGTGATGTTAACTTCAGTTTGCTGATGTAGGTACCAGTTCCCTAGCATAGTAATTTAGGTTGGTTCATTGCTTGCATTTTTTTCTGCCAAGTCTGAATTTTAGAAAGCAGGATGGTTCTGAATTGAAAAGTTCAACTGAATTGAAAGTTCACCTCACTGCATTTTGGTAACTTACATTTGTACTGTATCACAGAAGCTGCGTGTACCACCAGTGGTACTGACTTTTGCTGGAAAGCTAAGATGTTTTCATGTATCTTAGAGAAGGAGGCACATTATCAAAAGCTAAGTGTGTATATATACATGTTTCAGGCAAATGACAGTTGTAGATATCTGGGTCTATGCTATATAGTTATGTTTGTATCAACATTTTTTTTAAGGATACCTTACAGGTTTCCCTAATTCCTTAATGGAGTATTGGGGTGTTAGCTTTAATTATAGAACTTCATTTAAAAGTTTCAAATAGAAATTCAACTGCATGGAGTGAAAAAAACAAGCTGCTTGAAGAGTGTAAGTGTTGCGTATAAGCAGTTATTTAGTCCCGCACAGGTGAAATCAACTCATAGGTGATATCAACTACTGCTTACTGTGGGATTGGAGATTAGGACAGACTGTGGATTCAAGCTCCCTCTAGTGAATCTGCATTTTGTTGCAGCTTTCAAGTACAGCAGTTAATGGAAGTGAAGGTGTGGTGATTTTTTTTTTTTTTTACTTCTGGATGTGGCTGCATTAGTGAAAGCAGACAGACTCTGAACTTGTGCAAAGTGCAGGACCTATTTTACTGAGTGTTGACTACCTGGGGCTGTTTAAAAGCCTCCTGTCATTTAGAGACGGGAATTTCCTAGAGACACCAGGAAAAGAAAAATTTTCATTAGGCAACACCTTGTTTAAATGTGACCATGCAGACTGATAAAATCAGTATTTTACTTAAGGCACACTTAGCACAAAATGATTGGCAATAAATGTACAACAGTTTTTCCCTGCTAAGAAAGTTTGATTCTTTTATTTCAAGTAAAGTTCATTTTCAATGTTAGTGTTTGTCTCACAAGAGGAATAGTTGACAATGAAAGTGACAGGGAAGAAAATGTAATTTTTCCACATGGTCATACTACCATTTCTGCATTAAACCCACAAGAGATCAAACATTTTTTTTTTTTTTTCATTTGACATATAACATTGACATAATTTAAGGCATTTAATACATTACACAGATGAAATACCAGCTCCATCTTTAACAGAAAGCAAGGAAAGCCCAGCAAGAGGTATTTTGTAGTTTACAACACGGAACTGCTTCATTTTAATACATGGATTTGTCCTATGTAAACATGTAATCATTTTAAGGTGGTTTTAGCAGAAGGGGAATTTTCACAGCATAGCAACTAAACCTCCATTTAGGATGTGAGGTCACATGTAGTGTGAATGTGTTTGGATATTCTATAAGGAAGTTACACCAGTAATTGTGAGAGCACCAAAGGCTGTAACTGCTCAGAGGCTGTTGGTTTAGCTTGAAAATAAATTAAAGCCCTGCATTCCAGCCTAGCTGGAGTGCTGAAGGTGAATCCAGGGAGAAAAGGGAACTCTCAAGTGTGTGCATAGACCTTTTTTCCCCCTCCCTGTAGAGCTGAGGCAGTAATATATATACTTATGTATGTATTTCTTAGTGCATTTTTGTCTTGTTATAACATGAGGCATCCTGAATAGCTTTGTCAGCTCCCTCGGGGAAGAGGAAAGGGAGAGTGACCGAGGGGCAGGGATTCTGATGCTTCTGTGCACAGGAAAACACAGTTTTTATGTGGTTCATCTGTCGGGATGTGGCATTGCTGCTTAACCTCCTCCTGTCAAGGGAGATTGAGCAGCTTGTGCTGGGCATAGAGCTCCTCGGTGATCCCGTAGACGCTGGAGATGTGGGGCAAGGCATCGCCCAGCATGACGACGGCTTCCTCGGGGGTGCCCACGTTCATGATCTCGAGGAAGGCGTTCCGCGAGGGCAGCGCGCAGAAGGCCACTGTGGCAGCCTTGCGAACAACCCAGGGGTGGTAGGTGGCCAGGGAGGCGTTGTAGGAGTCCGTGCAGATGGTGGACGTCTTGGAGTCCTCCTGGGCAGTCCTCAGCCCCTCCAGAAACAGCTGCAGCCACCGCAGGGCCCTGTGCAGGCGCAGCACGGTCCGGCAGCCCGAGTCGGGATGCTCCGACCGCCTCTGGAGGTCCACCAGCCCGCTGGCCAGCTCGTAGGCCACCATGGACTGCAGCGTGCGGTACTCCTCCCGCCTCTCTCCGCCGCAGTAGCTCTCCATGATCTGTATTTTAGCCACGGCGTCCTTGGAGATGAAGGAGAAGATGGCGCCCAGGCTGTTGAGGAACCTGCCGGCGGAGAAAAAGAAACACAGGGGCATCAGCGAAGCGGCTCCCCCCGGCCCCTTCCCCGCGTCGCACTCACCGGACGAGCCCCCGCCAGCCTCGCAGGTAGGGGCCGAGCAGCACCTCCCGGCGCTCCGTCACGGCCGCCTGGAAGGCGCTCAGCACCTCCCTCAGGCTGAAGGCGCCCGCAGCCGCCGCCATTTTCTCGGCCGGGCGCGGCCGGCATGGGCCGGGCTCCGCCGGGCGTGCGCGGAGCCGCTGAGGCGCCGAGGCCCGGCCCCGTCCGGCCTCCCCCCGGCGAAGGAGCCGGGGGAGCTGCCCCGGTCGGGGCGGGACAAGGGTGGGTGATCCGCCTTCAGTTCGCTTGTGCTTTCCGACTCTCTTCCTTCTAGGATGAAGCCCGGCCCCCGCTTCAGCCTCCTGTGTGAAACGGGGTTGAAATGGCGGCGGTGAGGTTCGCTGCGGCTTCTCTGGGCTGCGGGGATCCTGTCGGAGTGTCCGCAGAATAACTCGTGCGTAGTTTGGGATCTAGAGTTGGTTAAAATGCCTGAAATAAAAGTCACGCCCTTGGGTAAGTCCAATGTAAAATAGGCCTGAAATACAACTGAGAAACGTTGGGTGCTGTGCTTTCCTTAAGGAAAGGAATTGGGTGCTGGCGTTCGTAATTAGAAGTAACATGTCCTAGGCCGCTAGAGACACGGCCCTTTCAGTGCCTCCCCTAAGCTCAGGGCTAAGTCAGTGCCCATCTGCTTACCTGCTGCCAGATCTGCTTGCTAGGAGGAAAGGCTGTAGTCCTTTTCCCACATCAGAAGCGGGCAAGGGCCCTTGAATGGTTTGTACAGACCTTTAAATGCATGTCCTTTGAAGTGACAAAACTTTCCCAGAGGTGTCTGATTTGTCTTTCTCTTGGTCCAGGGGCTGGCCAGGATGTGGGGCGCAGCTGTATCCTCGTGTCTATTGCGGGGAAGAATGTTATGCTTGACTGTGGGATGCACATGGGCTACAACGATGATGTGAGTACGATGGGGAAGCCTGAATAGCGTACAGAGATACCTTCAGGGTGCCTGTCCTTGCCCAGCAGGGCTCCTGGTTTCTTTTCCTGCTCTATTATTATTTGAATATGGCCTTACTCATCTTATATATAGGTAGCGTTAGCAGGATGTATGTTATTAGGCACATATATCAGCTGTTGCTGAGAATGAACAAGTGTCACCCCTTCCTGTACAAGAGGTACATCCCTCCAGTGTTGCTGGTATAGGAAGTTCCCCCATCTAGCCAACCCTTTTCTTTCCCTGGGTTGTGGACTCTGAAGGAAAAAAAAAAAAAAAGCTGTGAATGTTCCATGGTGTTTTTGGTCTTCTATACAGACAGGGTATCTTCTGTGCTTTAAAGCATTAATTTATCTGCTATTATTAATTTAGACTGCTGTTGACATGATGCTTGGTTTTGGACAGTTAATTACTTGTGGGATGCACACCATGCATCTCAAACGCTTTGGAGAGGGAGCTAGGAATTACTCCTGGTGTTTGGTCACCTGGTACTGGTAAGAAAGGAATGATGGCAAGAATATCCTGTAAGATAGAAAGAATTCGAGCATGACGAAGAGGAAATGTGCCATTACAGAAAAGGTCTTGAGGCTTTCTGTCTTAATGCCTATGTGTGGCTAAAACACATCGGTTGCTTGCTTTGCTTTGAAGATGAAATTGGCTGTAATTTAGTTATTTGCAGGGTCAATTCCCCTGTCCATCGTTCGGCTGCCCTCCTATCCTTTTTCCCTTTGACTCTTTTTGCACATGAATATTGATAGTTTTGCCTGCAGACGACACTAGTGTAGTCTCCGACCTAGTGTAGTTTTGCCTTGAGATGGATTATAGCATGTGTTCAGTATTGCAGGTGGCTTATGCTATTGTTCTGGTGAATTAATAATTCAGTATTAACTGGCTTTGTTTAGTAGTGGATAATCTACTTTTCATCTCTTTGCAGAGGCGTTTTCCTGACTTTTCTTACATCACTCAAAATGGAAGGCTGACTGACTTCCTAGATTGTGTGATCATCAGGTGAGAAAGCTTCCTTACCACAACTGAAATAAGAAACAGGAAAGTTTTTTTTTTTTTTTTTTAAAAAAAAAAACAAACAAACAAACAAACAAAACAACAAAAACAAAGGAGGGAAAAACCCCAACATGTTGCAGTTCCATCATTCATATTTTGGTCAGTTCCTCTATATTGTGCAGTGCTTTGAAATTCTGAAGCAAGATGTGAGAACCAGGCAAGCTAAATTCCTGTGTAACATTTCTTACCCTTTCTGTCTTTTTGCAGCCACTTCCATTTGGACCATTGTGGAGCTTTACCGTATTTCAGTGAAATGGTCGGATACGATGGGCCCATTTATATGACACATCCCACCAAGGCCATCTGTCCTATTCTTCTGGAGGACTATAGGAAAATAACTGTAGATAAGAAGGGGGAAACTAACTTCTTCACTTCCCAAATGATTAAAGACTGTATGAAAAAAGTGGTTGCTGTGCATCTTCACCAGACAGTTCAGGTAAATGACCGTTTCTGCATAGTCTTGGATGAGACCAACTGAACTGCTGTGGAAAGCAGAGTAATTTTATTTTTTAAAAGGTTTTGCATTACTGCAGTGTTTGCTTGCTCGTACAGGTGGATGAGGAGTTGGAGATCAAGGCGTACTATGCAGGCCATGTGCTAGGAGCAGCCATGTTCCAGATTAAGGTTGGATGCGAGTCAGTTGTATACACTGTGAGTATGCACAACAGCATTTACATCTTCCTTTAATAGCCCGCCCTTTTACCTTGAGAATATAAATGGATTTCTCTTCTTGCATTAGGGTGATTACAACATGACACCAGACAGACACTTAGGGTAAGTAGGAAGCTGGGTTTCTCTGAATTGTATCTCTTTCAGACAGGACAGTTTTACCATAGCTTGTTAATACGTAGGGGCTTATCAGCATTTATTCTTTGGTGTTTGATGGGAGACTGGAACATTTAGTGGTGTCTTTGCTGGAAAGATAAATGCAATTTTGAATTCTGAGAACGAGCAGATTTAAATTGATTCCTCAGGATAGACCTTAATGTAATCTTCTTCATTGTACTCATATTAATCCATTTTTAAGGCTGCGTAATAATTGGATTTAGCTGTTTGAAATGCCTTATTGCTGTGGTATTCTCTAATGTGTTTATTTTAAGAAAGTGCTCGTCACAAACTTTAACATTCATTTTATTTTTACTGGTATGGATGAGAGATTTTCATATTTGTGATTGTTTAGAATATTTTATTGCATTTTAGTGCATTTAAAAAAAATAACAGACTGGAAAATTGCTTTTCCAAATCTGGAGTTGGTGTCTATTCTGAGCTGTATTAACTGAAAGAAAGCATGGCATGCAAAGAGAAGAGTCTCGGTGCTGCCATGGAACTCGGAAGTGACTTTGGGCAAGCCAGTGCACATTGGTGTTCCTCTTCTTTTCTTCACGTGGAGATAGTGATATTCTGCGCTCATATTGGAGACCTGCAGATGAGAAATGAGATGCTATCCCTTAATTTGATTGGCTTTTAAAAAACCCTTTTGTTTTAGAGCCGCCTGGATTGATAAGTGTCGCCCGGATTTATTAATAACTGAATCCACCTATGCCACAACTATCAGAGACTCCAAACGTTGCAGAGAAAGAGACTTCTTGAAGAAAGTTCACGAGACTGTAGAAAGAGGAGGAAAGGTACAGCATTTTGAGAGAAGTGATGTGTTTTTTCTCTGTGAAGCTTGTCATTTCTGTAGCGCTGTGTAACTGTTAACCAACTCAGGCTTCTGTGCATGACCACAGTGAAAAACTGAAGGATTTCTTATGTCTCCATCAGTAATTTAAAAGAGAGAGGATTAAACACTTAAACTGTGTCAAGAAGAAAACAAACTGCATGAATAAGGCAGTAAGGAAAATGCTCTGCTTACAGTTTCCAGATATGGAGGATGAAGGCAAAATTAACTTTATTTGCCTCCTGTATCTGAAGCATCCTCTTAGTCATATAAACTAAGTGATTGAGAATGACAGTTCAAATTACTGCTTTTAAGCTTAATCAAAACTGATTTCCCGCGTAGTCAGTCAGGTCTGTCTGTTCGGTATTCTCCTTTGTGCTGCTCAGCATTACGCTGCCTGTTACCATAAAAGTCCTCCAAGTGCCATTACCACACAGTAAACGATGCCTTCTGTGTGGCTTTCGATTGCCTGACTGTTTTGTCTGGGGAAGCCTGTTCCAGCTTCGTGTGGTTTGATGTGAACAACTTGAGCTAGTCACAAAGCACATGGAATGTAGAATGAAAGCATTGCAGCATGGCTATTGGTCGTATCGGTCCCGTTACTGTTTTAGAATTTCAGTCAGACTTTCCTGTTTCTCGGAGCTTAGCCCCTGTCTTTGCTAACATAAAGAAAATTTCTGAGATGCTCTTTTTCATTACCTCCATGTTTAGAGCATGCCTAGTAAAGGACATTAAAAAAGTCATTTTAATCCCTCAGAAACTGCAAACAGGAATAGAAATTTGCAACACAGGAAAGTTTTACTGATTTAAAGTGTAGCTAATTCACCGGTTTCACAGACTAAATCATAACTCAATTGCAGGTTCTTATCCCAGTATTTGCCCTTGGACGTGCCCAGGAGCTTTGCATTTTATTGGAAACTTTCTGGTGAGTGCAGTCTGTTCAGTGCGTGTTCCTCTTTTGTGTCCTCACGTTGTGGTCCTGACAGGTTTCAATGATTCTTTCATATCTGTTTGGTACAAATATTCTTGTCAGTTTTCCTCTTTATGTTGGTTCACGAAGGCAGTTGCAGAATTGTTCCTTTCCATGTATGACTATTCCCAATGCTTCTGACTCTAAGCAGTAAACTAAGAATCTTCTTTACAAGGATCGTTCTCTGCTCTGTCCCCAAACATTTGGTACCAACTGTCCTTCAAATAATTTGCTTGCAGCTTTGCCACATTGTAAAACTGTTTTTATGGGAGAGGGAGAAGGGATGAACGAGGAAAGCATTAAACTTTCTTATAAGCACTGTGTGGAAATGGGCTAAGGGTGACTTCGCAGTAAGTCAATGCACAATGGCACAGCAATGTCATAATAGCGACTTAGTTTGTTGGGAGTTGTTCTGTGCAGAAATCTTTGGAGGCTATGTGGGTTTATGGACTTGAAGCACGGGGAGCCAGGATTCTAATTTGGTTCTCATGGATCTGGACCTCTTCTTTCTACAGGGAAAGAATGAATTTGAAGGCTCCAATTTATTTTTCCACGGGACTGACAGAGAAGGCTAACCATTATTACAAGCTCTTCATCACGTGGACTAATCAGAAAATTCGGAAGACATTTGTGCAGAGGAACATGTTTGAATTCAAGCACATCAAAGCATTTGATCGGGCCTTTGCAGATAACCCAGGACCTATGGTAGGTGGGCAGAGCAGATCTGTGGTGTCACATCTGCTCTTTTTATACTGCTTTGTTCCTGGTTCAGGCAAACCAAGCAATCTGCAAAAGCTAAGCATCTTCTACCCCATTAATACAATAAAACAGCAAAAAGCCCTGTTGGAGCCTTGCTGTACTAAGCGTGCTATAATGGCTATTAGTGAATTCTCTCTGCAGTTCTAGGATATTTATGTAAGTAATGTTTTCTTATTTATTTTTTAAAAATGGCAACTTTTCTGCAGTGATTCTTGACACATCTTTGAATTGCAGGTTGTGTTCGCAACCCCTGGTATGCTTCATGCAGGACAATCCCTTCAGATCTTCAGAAAATGGGCAGGGAACGAAAAGAATATGGTAAGAAATTCAGTTTAATGCGTGATGTTTTGCATTAATGTTACGTATAAGATGGTAAGAACAGAACCTTACATCAGCATTATGTTTTTCTGGCTTCCTTCTCAGGTCATCATGCCAGGCTACTGTGTGCAGGGAACTGTGGGCCATAAGATTCTGAGTGGACAGCGCAAGCTGGAAATGGAGGGCAGACAAATAGTAAGTTCTGTTTTCAAAGAGGATCACTGGGGGAAGCTTTTAGGAACGCTAGGTGGTAGGTAGACACCAGATACTTGTAATGGGAACATGCTGTGTGCAACATGGGAAATACCTGAGTAACATTTTGATCTGAGTGGAACTAGGCTTTCTTTTCTTTGCTCCTCCTACCATTTTATTGCTTCAGAATTCCCTGGCCTAAATTCACTCCCCTTTGTCAGGGGGGTATTTATAGCATTGCTTAATAAGTAGGCTTGATTAGTCAGCTAGATGGCAACAATACATTTTCATGCAGAAGGGGATTTTGAAACTGATCCCAAGTGTGCTTAAGTACTGATTTCTTTTGGCAAATGTGCAACAAGTGTTGTGCTTTGGAACTCTGCAGTTTTGGCTTTATAATTTATTGAGAACTCTTCTGTATGGTATTCAGGCTGCTGATAAGCAGGTTTCTCTCCAACGTCATTTTCCAGTGCAGGTGATCTGCTTCCTTCTTTAAAATAAATGTGAAGAGGTCTGGGTCTGTTCGTGTGGGGTATACAAGCTGTAACAAGGCAAAGTGGTTGCTGATTCACAAAACCTGTGCTTTCCACCTCCTTCTCTTGCAGCTGGAGGTAAAGATGCAGGTGGAGTACATGTCCTTCAGCGCCCATGCGGATGCCAAGGGAATAATGCAGCTGATTCGCCAGGCTGAGCCACGCAATGTTCTGCTGGTCCACGGTGAAGCAAAGAAAATGGAGTTTCTGAAGCAGAAAATAGAACAGGAATTTCGTACGTACAGTGTTGGTACTGAAAAGAGTAGAAAGTAGAAAGAAGAGGAATGAAAGCTCTAAATTCACAAAATTAACCCAACGGGCCTTAGCACAGTTAGGAATAGCGCAATGTACAGGGCAGTCTGGGATGGGAAGTGCCGCTGCAGCAGTCCTTCTGCCATTGTTTATATTGCAGATGTCAGCTGTTACATGCCTGCAAACGGAGAGACCACGACAATATTCACCAATCCAAGCATTCCAGTAGACATATCCCTGGGACTCCTGAAGAGAGAAACAGCGATAGGTAACACACTTTCAACCAAGATTTCCAGCCTTTGCGCCCTGCCGCTGTATTGCAGTTTGTTTGTACAGTACTTGGGTGAGGTAGAACCGGTGTTGCGGGGCCATGTGGAGCAGTGGTGATTGACAGCAGCACTTCTTGTATAAGAACATATCACCAGTGCTTGGTGGCTGGGAAGGGCTTTCTTGGGAAATGAAGTGGCTGCTATGCTGTGCATGTTTGTAAAACAAAGTCCAGGTATGCTTTTACTAGCTAGGTCTGTGAAAACTGGAGTTACTTTCATAAATCCAGCGTAAGAAAAATCCTAAAACCTCTCATATCAGGAAATGATATGGAGGGAGGCAGCTGATCTGTATTACTGGATGTTGTTTCTTACCTGTCTGGAGCACTGACAGTGATTTAAGCACCATGTGCTTTGTTTTAAGGGACAGGAGATTGAAGATGTGAAATCTTAGTCTGTGAACCTCAGCAGGGACTTGCAGATCCGATCCATTAAGTCCTACAGCAGTTGTCTTAAATGTGTAAAAGCTAAGCCCAAATGATTAACCCCGTTGTGTTTCTCTTCCATTGGCCTTGGTTTAGGGCTCTTACCAGATGTCAAGAAGCCAAAACTAATGCATGGCACGTTAATTATGAAGGATAATGTAAGTAACATGGACCAGAGAGGAAGAATAAAACCACAGCATGCACAGAGAAGTATCTTACAGTGGATTTGTGCTCTTCCTCTGCAGAGCTTCCGTCTGGTTTCTCCCGAGCAGGCTCTGAAGGAGCTGGGCCTTGCAGAACATCAGCTGCGTTTCACCTGCCGCGTTCACATTCAGGATCCACGGAAAGAACATGAGACAGTGCTTCGTGTATACAACCATCTCAAAGGGTAAGTCCCTTCTTTGCTCTGCTTGGCTTTTTTTTTCCCCTGGGGATGAATGATTTTATCATTCTTAACATAGGCAGAATGAGTGTGTCCCCCTTTCTGCCCTGTCAGCCGTGCCATGTAGAGTTGAGAAAGTATTTTGCAGCCCAGAAGCTTTAACTGCTGTAGATTTCAGTCTGTTTAACTAAAACAGAGCAGAGGTTACCCTTCAGCAGCAGAGGCTGGTAATCAGCATATGCACTCACGGTCACTGCCAAACTAGTGCAGCCCCCTAGAAATGTTTGTTCCTGTTGAGTTGCTGCTGTCACTGCTGCTTCTCTAGCTGAAGTTAGCGCTGCTGTTCGGAGTGAGACCATCAAGTACAAGATCAAGACAGCTCTTAAAGATATTCAAAAGCTAGTACCAGATGAACCTGGTAAGCAGGTGTTTTGTTTTGTTCTGCATTGCTTTTCCTGCAGGCAACTCAGCAATTCTTTGAGTATTCCTCTGCTCAGCTGAACAGGGTCTTAGACTGGAGTTCTGTGGATGACGGAAGCCAGAAGTAAATTCTGTAGGAAATGGCTGACCTCCTAATGAGTAACATGAGCACCAAAATAAGCAAGCTGTGAATGAGCCCCTTCTGTCTTGTTTGGGCAGGGGGTGCTGCTCAGAAACAGAGCCAAAAGCAGTAACAACATGCTGGTTTGGGGGATTCAAGACACGGGTGACCCATCCTTAAGCTTGTGTACACGTCCCCTCCAAAATAAATTGTGTCCCTTCTGTCTTACCAGGGTCCTGAAGGATTACTCAGTGCAGCATCTCCCTGATGGTTCGATAACAGTCGAGTCCATTCTTATCCAAGCTACAGCACACTCTGAGGATCAAGGAACCAAAGTTCTGCTCGTATCCTGGACGTACCAGGTAGGAATACTCACGAATGCACTTCTCAGGCAACTCTGATTACTCTTAATGTCTTGAAGTCCACCAAGATAGGGTGCTACTTTGCAGTAGCCATGCAGTGTGTGGGTGTGTTATAATGCAGGTATAAAACTGCCAACAACAGGCAGAAAGCTAGCTAGCCCAAGTTTGGGGTAAGATTAGACATACTAGTTGTGTTTTCTTCAAAAGTATAATTTCTATGGCTGAGTTTTAAGGGTTTTCAGTGGTTCTTTATTCTCTGCTTTCAAGAAAAAATTATTCTGAAAAGAGAGCTCAAAGAGCTTTGACAAGTGGAGATTTTACAGTGGTAGGTTTGAAAGAACACCCAGAACTGCATTTCCATTTTCAAACACCGATTTTGCTGGGACCAGGAGTTATTTTAGTCTATTTCTAGGTAGGAGATTCTAATTTATTGCCCCAGATAGGAGTCAACGGGAAGATTTCTTTCATCCTGTTTTTTTTTTTGTTTTCCTTTAGGATGAAGAATTAGGCAGCTATCTCACATCCCTTCTGAAAAAGGGACTGCCACAGAGTACATCTTGAGCAACAGAACAGCAGGCACAGCGGTGCTCCAGAGAAATTTAGATTTTATTTTGTTTACATTGTCAAATGTTTTTTCTGGTTTTAATAAAAGAATTACAGTGTTTGTCCATCAGCTGCAGTGAGTGTGCACAGTGTTCAGCAGTGCTGCAGTCCTCCCCCCCCGAAACCTGTCCTGGACATCGCTGCAGCCTCTTTCAGAGTCCTGAGGAACAAGCTTCATGCTGCGTATGCGGTAAGGTAAGATATATTTAGCATTCTTTTACTCCCACAGCTCATTTTATAAAACCCCAACAGTGCTGCTCTCAGTTTGATCACACAAATAAGCAGAAACAACAGCCATGCCCTGACCCCGCTCCTGCCCTGAACGGAAATCCTGGACTGTTTACCTGGGACAGAACAGCTCCCTTGTCTTACAGACTTGTGATCAGGGAGTCCCTGCTGTGCCATGGAGGGTTATTAGCAGCCAGCCCTACACCTTGCTGATAAGGGAATATAAACTCAGAACTTGAAGAGGCCTGAGACGTCAACAAATGGAGCTTTCAGAGCTTTGCAATTAAAATGCAAAGCGTAAGTTTAATGCAGACAAGCATACAAAGCCCTAAATGTGCTTTTTTACGCAGCAGCTTTGCTGCCATTGAGGGAAGTATGAATAACGGCTGACAAGCCTTAAAAAAAGCTGCACCTCCTAGATTTAGTCTCTGAATCTTTCTTCTTCTGCCAATTCCACAAAAATGGTGCTTAGAGAATTGTCTCTTAGTGCAGGGAAGTTCTTCCATAGCCTATGAAGGGGACAGAAATAGTAGTCTCACATGAAAGATAGATGATAATTTGTCATAATGCTCCCTTCAGAGCAGAGCATCTTCATTTCCCAAGTGCAAGGATTTACTAGCAGTCTTCCCAAGCCTTTCCAAGCAGCTGAACACAAAAACCATTATGGGCAGTAGTTTAAAAGTTTGCGCAGGCTTTCTTGATATTCTAAAAAGTTCTCCAAGACAAAAGCAAAAGCCAGAGAGGCAGAGGACTTGCTCTAGTTCAGTTGCATTTAGCAGGTGCTGGGCAGCAGCTGACCCATCAGTAACGTGTCCGTGCGACCCAGGCCTCAACTTGCACGTAGCAGTAAGCACAGCAAGCCAGCCTTAGTGTAGCACAGGTACTACTGCACACCCACAAGCCCTCTGTGACAAAGCTCTAACCCTATTATAACACCATGCCAGAGACCACTACCCTTGATGCCATTCCACCCCCACTAACCCTACTCCCTACCTCCTTCGAGGGCCGTGCCCTTTCCTGTTCCATGTCCAGTAGCGCAGCATTACCTGGCACCCCGACCTGTGCAGGGGGCCAGGCCCAGGTGTGATTTTTTTTGGCTGCATTTTGCAGAGCTGACGTGAAATGCTGCTGGAGCATTGCTGAGGTTAAGCACACTGGTTGCTCCTCCACAAGGCCCAGACCCATTTCCACTCCATTTGTATCTGCTCAGCAGTCTTGTGCACCTGTAGGCCAGTAACGTATCCATACCGCAGTGATGTCTGGGCATAGCGTGGGAGGGAGCAGAACGGTGAGTCTGTATCTGTTACCAAAATCACATCCTTTCAAGTAAACCGTTGGCTGTTAAGCACGTTGGGCCAGGCCGGTGGCTTTCTGGTGCCTCTGATAACCCCCAGATGATGAATTCTTTCCAGTCATGGTAAAGTCTCATACTTCGCAGGGTGGGAAACTGCCCTTCTCTGAAGTTACATGATTCTGTTAATAAACAAGGAAGGGAAATGGGTGAGATGTATCATTTCATGATACAACACAATCACTTTTTAAAAAAGGGCAAAAAAAAAAAAGCTTTGACCTTTGACCAAAACTGCACCGTGTAAAGAGGTTGGCCGGCTCCTGTGTTAACTTTCCTCATGGCATTTGGGGAGAGAGGAGCCTGTTTATGAGTGGTCCTGCACAGACTTAACTGCTACATACTTGTCTAGTATCTTCTAAAATTGTGTGAAGAGAGGGCCTGCCTGACTCCACAGGCACGTGATGCTGGAAACCCTGTCCTCAACCACTGAGGAAGCCAATCAACTTATTCACAAGAAGGGCAGAAGAGGCCCTTATTTGGCTGTGGAATGTAGGCATTTGTGAGCACAGCTGCCTGCAGTGTGCAGCCAGGGAGAAATCACAGGATCCCTCCAAAAAAGGGAATAGCCAAGGAGGATGGCAGGGACCCACTCAGCGTTCAGGGTTAGCACCAAGCTGGTTTCTTTTAAATAACCCTTTCCCTGTGTTCTACCACCCCAAAGTTAAAGAAAAGGAGGCCCCATCTCCACCGCACACGAACACAGTTATGTCTCACCGCATGCAATCTGGGACTGCAGGCAAATACAGCTCCTCTGAGTACTGCCCTAGCTGGCCAATAACAAACATACTGCTAGGCACTTCCCTCCAGTGCTGCCTTGACAGAATGGCAGCTTTCACAGGTTTGACTTCAGAACAATTGGAAAGACGAATGCTGTACTTACTTTGAGTAGGTCAGTTGACTGCATTTCTGGGGTTTTTATTTCCCTGTGTCTGGTACAGGTTATAAACGTAGGAGTACTCCCTGAGTTTCTGGTCGTAGATGGTGTACACCATTTTAGACCTGAATCTGAGCTTGAAGTTGAAGCGCCAGCGCTTGCTAGAAGAGGTGAAGTAGTACAGGAACGGGTTGAGGCAGCAGTTGAAACTCACCAGGGCTAAGGTGACCCTCCGCATTTTGTAGATGAGGCTGGTGAGGGCCTCGTTCTGGATGACCTGGATTCTCATCAGGAAGTGGAGCAAATGGGTGAGGTGATACGGGAGGAAGCACAAAGTACAAATGAACAAGATGATGTAGATCGTTCTCAGCGCTTTCTTCTTGCGAATGCTGTGCTTGATCCGGGAGATCTTCCTCGCGATGAGAGGGTAGCAGATCAGAATGATGGAAAACGGGATCACGAAACCAAAAACTAAGGCCAGGATGTTGTAAGGTGCCATGCGCTGAGTCCAGCTCCTCGTCGCAAAGTTCTCAAAGCACGCTGTCACGTTCCCCACACTCCTGTTGTGGAGGGGCCCGCCGAGGACGAGAGACACCATGATACTCACAGCCACCAGCCAGAGGCCAGTGACCACCACCACGTAGTAGGTGGCTTTGATCTGGATGTACGTGAAGGGGTGCAGCACTGCAACGTACCGATCAATGCAAATGCAGGTGAAAAAGGCGATGCTTAGGCAGATGTTGATGTAGTACAACGTCCCAGTTACCCTACAAGCCACATCACCAAAGATCCAGTTGTTCCGATGCAGGTGGTAATTAATTTTAAAGGGCAGCACACAAACAAACAAGGTGTCTACCAGAGCCAGGTTAATCATGTATATGTAGGAAGGAGAGGTATGCTTCACTTTGCAAGAGAGGAGGTACAGAGCTAAGACATTTTCTATCAGTCCCAGCACGAACACAACGCTGTAGATGATGACAAACAAGGGGTACTGGAAGTCTGCTTCCAAGCTGAATTCGGAACTGCTGTTGTCAGCTGTTTCATTGGGGGTTATTTCACGCCAGGAAATAGCTGCCATGATTTCTGTTGGAGAAGGTGTAAGAATGTCCAACACCAGATAAAAGTCTTAAGCCATCCCTTACCTCATGAGGTTCTTGACTTTGAGGCTTTATTTCATCTCACGTGATTAAGAAATAACACTAAATCAAAGCAGAGATATTAAGTGGGGAGAAATGTTGGTTTTAAGCATCCGTGCTTGGTGAAGTCAGATGGAAGGTGGTGTTGCTGAAAGAAAGAGTATTTTTTGAAAACATTAGCATTTGAAATTTACAAAGCAGCCCGATTATTTACTGACATTTAAAATCAACAGAAGATGGCAATGCTGAATTAACAGAAGGGAGCCCCAGCAGCCTGGTGTGTGTGTTACCAATAGGATGCCGCTCACCCAGGTCACTCACATCACAAATGCGTGACCTCTCCTCCAGCAGTGCAGCTTGTTTCTGTCATATATTTTAAAAAAAAAATCATCTGAGCAACTAATCGAAAGGTAGACACCTTAATAGAAGCCCTTAAAGGGAGTGGAAAAAATTAATCCCAGCTACAATCCACAAGAAACGTCTAAGGGTGAGCCATTGAAGACAAATACAAAGGCTCTTAGGTACTTTCCAAAGGAAATGCTGAAATCGCACTTCCTCCCAATACTTGTTTATGTAGTGCAGTCAAAAGCACCCGAAATTATAACTGGAAGGTTAGAAAGGCAAAAACCAGTTTCACTTCAGGTAGGCAAACCTATGTATCTGCTTCCATGGTCTTTCACTGAATACAAAGCAAAATTAATATAAAGCCAGGCATCTGCTAAGCCACCACGTTAGGCACAGAACGTGGAACAGCTTTTTCTCAGAGTTTTGCCAGAGCAAAAGCCCCCAGACATCTACTTTTTATAGGTTCAAAGTGTCGCAACGAGGGAAAGATAAGGCAGAGGCCTGTAAAATCATTAACGGGGCAGGATGGGCAGAGGGGGCTGACTGACTGCTTCTCACAAGACCAGGACAGCCCTAGGCATTATCAGCCAACAAGTCCAAAACAAACAGGACTTTTTCCCAACTAGCACGTGCTTGCATTATGGAGATACGTCCCAAGAGTCTCTAGAAGCCAGGCAAATGAGTTTTTGTATGCTTCGTACTGCCCAGGTGCTGGAGGATGGCAAGATCAGACTGTTAAAAGCCCACCAAAACCCCAAGACACTCGCATCCCCTGCAGTGCAGTTACACAGCCTTGCAAAGAACTCGTTTGCGACACTAATACCGTTTCCTTTCAGCACCTGTACCCTCACTGCATCCCCTAAATAGGATCCTGCCTTATATGCTAGTCGGCAGCTCGGATACCTCAGCTGCAGGGAAGTAACAGGGAAGCTTGTACAAAAACGCCTGTACCCCCAGGACCGCCCGCAGATGAAGCCCGTCATGCAACAAGAAGCCCTCTAAGCTTAACTGCACCAGAAGTCAAGAAAAGGAAAACGGGGAGAAAAAAATCACTGACAAACTATTTCACAAGTTGGTCATCCACTCATTTCCAAACAAGCAGGCACTGCATGACACCCCCCTGCTCATCCGTCTGGTTGAAAATATTTTCAATGAGAGAGGTGACAGAAGTGACACAGTCTCGGAGTAAACGCACATTTTGCAGGCATAGAGCCCATTTCATCTCTTGCAGTATCGTACCACTTCCTTACCTACCATTTTAACAGCAAGGAGTCCGACCAAATTCCAGTGCCAGCTTTGCTTCACCTGAGATAATTTATTTTTTTTTCCTGTTTTACTTCTGGTGTTTCTTCTAGACAACCAAAGAGCACCTCTGCTCCTTACAACGTTACTCGATTTACAGAAATACAGAAAAGCAAACACCAAAGTTTACACCGGATTTTGGGTGCATTGCCTTGACAATTTTAAAAACAAAGCTTTTCTTCCCTTTGGACTCTGAGTCAAGTACAGGTTTTCTGATTTTGCCTCTAAAGCGTCACTGCCAAACAAAGACAGAACTACCCCTGTATTGTGTGGCCAAAGTCAATCAGCTGGAAACAACTGGTAGTACACCCACAGGAGGAAAAGAACAGAAAACAGCCCAATCAACACTCAAGTATCAGTGATGGACACTACAGAATTGATTCAGCATTGGAGTTTGTACAGATGTTATCTACTGACTGTGTATTTTATGATGTTAAATTCAATTAAATGTCTTCTGGATCGTTTTTAACAGTCGCTCTGGGATTTAGGGGAAAAAAAAAGCAGCAAAAATCCACCGCCATTCGTTGTGCTAACTGCAGAGTGACCACCACGGCGAGCCTGGGCTGCTCGGTTAACCGGCTTTGATAAATAAACCCATAAGCACAACAGGATTTTATTGTAACTGAAAGATGGGAAACATCTGCAGAAAACTCACCAGCAGGTACTTCTGTACTGCAGCTTAAGAAAATGCCGTGATACCTGAGCCTGCAGCGGGAGGTAGCTCGCCTCACACCTGAAGTGGCAGCGGGTGCTGTCTGCTTCAGTCTTCTGCCCTGTGAAATCTCACAATAAGTGTAATTGGAAAGGCAACTCACCAGAGCTCAGCTCAGGCCATCGTCTCTCGTGCAGAAGCCGCAGACGAGTGAAGTAGCTTCTCCGGAGTCGCAGCTACAAGGTCACCGCGCAGCTCTCTGGTGTAATTTTAACACTGGAGCAAACTGCCCTGCAAGGCACACGGCAGAGCTCTCCCGCATCGCTCTACAGAGAGAAACCACAGGAAGTGCAGATGAAAAGCTGTCAGCGACATCCCAGGCAGACTTGTCTCTCTAGCGAAGCGTTCCCTCCCAGAGCTGCGCTGAGGGCACAGCACGGGGCCAGCACTAAGTGCGTGCTGTGGCTCTCTCCAGGTACCCACTGCAGGGGGTTGAGGGCCCAACGCTGCCACCCAAAGCCGCCCCCGCTCACGTCCTGCCCCCCCGCAGCCTCCCCTGGAGCAGGTACCAGTGCTGCAGCTCAAGCGAGGCCCTGACACAGGCCTGTGGCTGCTCTCACTTCCCCTCGCAGGGAAGAAGAAGAAGAGCTAGTTGCCATTCCCTTTCAGGCAAATTGGGTTCTGAAAACGTGGGCACACGTCAGGGTTTGGAGCAGCTGGGTGAGCACCACTGCTTGTGGTGAGAAGCCCTGCAGCACGTTACAACACCCTGACCCCTGGCAAGGCCTTACCAGAACGGGCAAACCAGCAGCACAGTGGCCTCAGCTCTCTGTGGTGGAGACCCAGGACTTCCCAAAGGTGACAGAACTTTGCAGGCTCAGTCCCTGAGCAAACAGATCAGTGAAGAGTCAGCGTGCTCCACAGGAAGGGAGAGAGTGACCGAAGTCTCCTGCCTTGCCTTGCCACGCTGTCAGAGGTAGGTCTGGCGAACCTGGTAGCAGAGGAGGAAACGTCACTTCTCGTCTGTGACAGCCCGAAACGGCCTGTCCTCCCGTTCTGCAGCAGGACCAAGCACTGACCTGATCCCCACCGCCTCAAGAGAAGGACCGCTGCCTCCCACCCTGCCCCACCTCGTGCTCTGCACCACGCCGCTGCTGCATGGAAGCCCCACAACCTTTTGGGAGGTTGTCAGCATCCCTCCTTTACCTACCCGAGTGCAGAAGCCGGCATCGCTTTGAATCGCCACACAAAGAAACGTCCTCTTAGCAGTAACAGGGCCGTCTGCTCTGACAAACTGTTCGGCTTTCTCCAGTGTTTCTCCTCCTCTCGTGGACCAAGCAGAGACCAATGATGGCGGTGCCAGGCACCTGAGCTCACAGCGCTTCCGCTGCAGGACTGTGCTGAAGCCAGGTATCGTTTCTTCTGGAAACTTCACAAGTCAAGACTTTCATCCTCTTTCCTGTAACCCACCGCTCTGAGTCATTTTATAACCAAAACAGACATATTCTGGTGTCATTCATGATTTAAAAAAACAAGAAAACAAATTGCCCAATGCGTATTTTGTTGCTTGGGCACAAAACCAAGCCCAAACACAACAAAACCAAAGATCAGACAGGCAGAAAAAGGCCCAGCCCACTCACGAACCAGCTCCCTCTGCCCCTGCCCCGTGCTGGGCTCCGGGCACTGCAGGATGCTCTGCACCAGCCGGGGAAGGCCCCAACGTGGCAACCAGCAGACGGAGCCCAGCGGCAGCCACCTTCTGGCCTCGGGGCCTCTGCTGCCGCGTGCTTCGTTCCACGATGGGGCCGACCCACTCCTACAACTGCCGCAGCCCTTCCAGCCCCGGCTGTGACTATTGCCCTTGGTCAGACAGCTCCGTTCCTGCTAAAGACAAAATAGGTTTCAGGTGACCTCTGAAGCCCGTCACGTCCAAACCGCACAGACATGACTATGACTGTGCCAGGGCGCTGTAAAAGCCGCTGTGGTTCAAGGAAAGAGTGACAGCAGAGGAGAGGAAATGGCTCGTACTTTCAGAAGCGGTTTCTGTAAGTCCCTACATGCAGCAGCAGCACTTGTCCCTTCCACTGTGCTGCTCTGAGGCAGGGTTACAGAGGTGAGGGGCAGAAAGGAAATGCTACCTCCTCCGTTCTAAGCCCGTATCCTTCCCACACACACACCACAGAGGAAAACAAACAAAAAGAACTGGGCCCTGCTCCTTTTTCCACATGTTTGAGCTGGGCCTGCACCAGAATTACAGGGAAAAAAAAAGCAGTTATCTGAAAGCAGAACCGAGGTGTCCTTCCTTTCCCCTTGGCAGTCTCGGAGAGTGAGAACAAACGATGGCAGATGCCTACAGCCACAGGCAGTGACGTTTATTGAGACAAGACCACGCGCTGTGTGCCCTGCAGACCTCGGTGCCACATCCACACCCACAGTCCTCCAGACACTCGTAGCCGACGGAGCTCCTATTCTCCTGGGGCCACTGTTGTGTGCAAATCTGAGAGGGAAAAAATAAACAAAACCCACCGATTTAGGGAAAAAGATGGCACAGAAAGCACTTTAAATCCGTGGCCTCTTCCTGCCTGGGCTCCCTCCCCACCAGCACAGGCAGCTCCAGCGCTGGCAGGAAGAGTGCTGGGGAGATGTTTGTGGGGATGTGGGGGAGAAGGGGGACTGCAGGAAGGATCACTGCTAGACACAGCAAGCAGGAGGAAAATGTGATGTTAGCCCCAGGGGGCACGGGGGCATTTCTGCTCCCTTCGGTGTTAGGCCTGACTCCCACAAAGCCCCCGCCTGCTGCTCCCTGCCGTCACCCACCTGCCTCGTTGTATTCCACGGATTTGAGGAAGAGCCCAGACGGCGGAGCCATGGCGTGCGGGGGAAAAGCCCGCGCATCTTTTATCTCCAGTAACTCCTGTATGTGGCGAGGTGTTAGCTTTCCCTGGCCGACTGCAACTAGAGCCCCAACCATCCTTCGGACCTGGAAAGACAGAGAACGTGACTGAGAAGGTTCCTCTGCTGGGGTTCCTCTGCGGTCCCCAGTGCCACTACTTTGCTCCTGCTCCAGGTGGATGTGAAGGACGAGGCAAGCACTTTCCCCACACGCAGGATGCTTTGGCCCTCGTTTTAGATGCCACTGATGGATCCCGCTCACGGCACAGGCTCCCCAACAGGGTTCAGCCAGTCCAGGCTGCTGTTGTACGTGCTGGGCGTCACGTATCCCCAGGGAACACCTGCAGCGCTTAGTTCTTCAGAAGCACCACGCTCCCCTAGTCCCTGAGCATGCCCCAGCAGCTGTGGTCACCCCCCGGGGGCGGATTTCTTTCCAGTCTGATCAGGGATTGCACGGGCACCTCGGGTCTGCGCCGACTGGGGCGACACGACGCACGGCTGCTAAGCCTGCCTGCAGCGGGCACTGCCGCAGCATCTTCTGGAGACCAAAGCTGGTGGCAGGGAAGGGAAACAACGGGCAAAATTACTCTGCTCGTTGTAATTCTTCCCTCCCTGCAGCTGTTGGCATTACAATGAATGGGATGAGGACCTGGAACACAACCTTCCAGCTCCGGTGCCCTGCCCGGGAGGGAGGCTCGCTCTCATTGCACGTGGGAAGAGAGCTGAGCAGGGGCTGCCTGGTTTCACAGCCAGCAGCAGCACCCACACGCCCGGCTGAGGCAGGAAGCTCACAAATGCCTGCCGGGTTTCACAGCGGGGTTCACAGCTTCTTAACGCATACGTAACTCTTTCCAGGTGGGGGGGGGGGGGGGGGGGCGACTACGGAGGGGCCCGTTTCTCTCTCAAAAAGCCAAAAATGTAAAAGGAAAAAAAAACACACCGAGTGAAACGGCCCAGCCAACACCCAGACACCCCCAAGTCATCGAGGTGGGGTGCACGTCACAGCTTCCCTTCCCTCCCTCCACTCCCAGCAGTTCCAAGCCTGGTGGGTTAGCACAAACTTCACGCCCAGCGCTCACCTGCTGCCTGCACGCCCCTCGCATTTCAGCGCTCCCTTGGCTAAAAACCACCCCCAAAGGGTTTTTGTGCCAGGACTTGTGCCTGCCAATGCCACCTGCACACCAGATGCTCGCTCCCCGTGACTGGCTCTGTCACATCCCTGTGCGTTCACCCCTTTCGTGAACCGAAGGGATCTCTCCGAAGGCAGAGTCCTGGCCACTGCTCACCTCCTGGTGCTGCTGGCAGATACGTCTCCGCTTGTCCCCACGGCCCAGTCCTTTGGCCTGAGTAAACATTCACTCTACTTACGACCTTTCAAGGAGGAAGGAGAAAGCCCACGACCTTCTCCAAAGGCTTAAGCGCAGCGCTGTGATGCTGCACCAGCCCAAGCGTTCTACCCGTCAGCATTTACAAAAGGATAAACCAAGGCCCGCCAAGCAACCTGATCAGGCTCATCCCTAGGAAAAAGAAAGGTCCAAACAGCAAAGATGCATTACCCAAAGGCAGGCACAGTCTCTCCCTACCTGCTCCAGTCTTAAACTGCACCGTGCTGTGCCAGGAGCCCACCTTTGGGCCATTTGGTGGCACAGCGAAGCAGCAGATCCCTGCCGGGTGTTATTTTACCCACCCCTCACTAGAGGTCATCGCATGCTGTGCCTTCAGCTTTGATGTCTCACAGCGTAAACTAATGGCAGGCAGCTGAAACGACCACGGGCTTGGCTATCCCTGCGTGCAGGGAGAAGCAATACGGACGGCTTCTGAGGCTCTTTGACCCTTTTCTGTAACCAAAGCACCCGGACGGCACTACTTCAGGCACATAAGGCTTTACAACCAGCCTCGTGCCCCCTCTGTGACGGAGCGCAGAAGCAGATGCTCAGGTACAAGAGGGCGAGTTCACCGAGCACAGCCTGTTCCTGCTCCCCCGACGGGCTGCCAGCTGGCACCAAGGCTGCTGCTGCGCTCGCAGAGGGCATCAGGCTCCGTGCTGCTGGCAGCTGTTTCCTTCTGCACAGCATCACGAAGCAGCGTTTCCAGTTCTATGCACGAAGTGGGTTACCGGCATTGTCTCCTTGTCATAAGAGCATCTGATGAAGCAAATCCCTGCTGCACACCAAGCCTTCCCCTGCTCTGATCCAGACACCCACTGTCAGAGAGCCTACAGAGCATTGCTTGGCACAGCATAAAAACGAATTTGGTTTGTCAAAACAGAATAAAAAATAGCTGCTCGCTGTTCCCACAGAACACCCCCTCTCTCCTCCAAAAACAAGTCCTCTCTTGCCTGCTCCGTCTCCAGAGCGTGACCGTGGCCAGGCCAGGCGGGCAGAACAGCCAGCTCCTTCCTAACGAGGTGACCCAGGAGGCTGTGGGGAGAGCCATCTCCCCCGAGGACAGCAGCAAAAACCCCACCGGAGTTATTTCAAAGAAAACCCAGCGGAGGCTCGGCAGCGTGACGGAGGGAAGGATCCTGCAGCCGTGCCTGCGTAGCTGCAGCAGGTCTTCCCAGCTCTCCTTTGTGCTACGCTGAGAAGCGCTTCACGCTCCGAAGCCAGAAAGTAAAATTCCAGGCGGTCTTCGCTGGGCGCGGTGCCACGCGGCAGAGCAGGAACATATGGCTCTTGGTTTTACCACTCAGCCTGCAAGGACGGAGGTTGTGGAAAACAAAACTTTCCATCCTCCCACACGGTTCTGCGACTTCGGTCGTTTGTTTCAGACAGGCCTGAGGTGTGCTGGTTCTGCTGGGTCAAACAGCAAATGCGGAGACTCGGCTCTCTGAGGCCAGGTCCCTGTATGGCACGAAGCCCTGCGATGGCACTAAACGGGGATGTGACACTAAAAAACTGACCAAGGCACAGTGAGAGTGACCCTGCGGATCTTGGGGACGAAGCATGTGCCAAACACAGAGCCGAACAGTACCTGCCGGTAGAGAAACGCCTTGCTCCTGAACTTCAACTCCCAGAACTCCAGTCCCCTAAAGGAAGAAACAAAAACAAGCGTTGAAAATCACATCTCAAACGTGAGAGCTTCTCACGAGGAAAGTACAAACCACAGCTGAATGCAAGCGAGCAGAATGAGCAAGAAGCTGAGATCTTCCAGGCCTGCTTCAAAGAACAGTCAGGAACCTGCGAAACCAACCGCGGGCAGCTTCCTTTGCAGAAATCGACAGCAGAACCAAGCTGAAGTTGCAAACAGCCAGCAGTTCGATGCAAAACGCGGCCGACCCAAAGGGTGCTGGGGACAACTGCATAGGTCAGTTACGGCTAAACTGAAAAAAAATCATTGTTCTGTGAGGGAAAAGACTAATGAGAAATAAAGGAGACAGAAACCTTTGTCAGCGAGGGAACAATGCAAGCGGATGAGAAAAGCAGGTTTGCTGTCCCAAGAGTGAAGAGGGCCACGCGAAGCAGTGCACGGCACCAGAGGCAGTCATTCATTTCCTCAGGCTCGCTCCTGCCCCGCAGGGACGGCCAGGAGTCAGCTGCCGTAGGCGAAGCTGCCCACCAGGGACAGGCTGCCGCGTACCCCAAGGCGGGCAGGCTGACCCCATGGCCCTAACACCCCAAAACCTCCACTCCCAACAACCCTGCACGTGGCAGAGGCCCATCAGCGCTGCCCTGCCTGGGAGGAGAAGCTTTGGCAGAAGCACGACAACACGCTCAGGCCCCCGGACGCTTTGCCGTTCGCTCTGGGCACAAATAACATTTCCTTCACCCGAATTTCGAGCATTTAAAAGGGGAGCTTGACAGCACTGATGGCTTAGTGCCACCACTAAGCTGCACCGAATCCCCCTGTGATAAAAAAAATAATCAGTTTAAACTAACAGGATTTGGAACAAAAGGCAGTTATCAATAAGAACACCTCCAGGATGGAAAAGGAGATTAAGGAGCAGCAATTCAGCTACAAATCCGAAGCCTTCAGATGGAGGAGAAACTGCTGAGCACGACTTTGTTCCAGCCCTTGAAGGCCCAGCCTGCCAGACTTGGGCTGCTGCAAAACACTTCCCCGTGAGGACTCTCCCGAGGCAAACCGGCCCAACGCCTCGCTGACGTTTGCATCCCCTGCTAAATCTTTATGAGTTGCTTCCTAAAAACGTTGTGGTTTTGTTGAAGTCCCAGCCCTAGAACTAAACCCAGCGCGACCCCTTTGTCAGGAGCAGTCCTGCAGGGAAGAAGCCGTGTGCATGTTTCCTTCCTTCAGATAATAAAAAAATCTGGTACAGGCATTAGGCAGCCACGCAGGAGCATCCCCACACTCCAGAGGTACCAACAGAGCCCCAAAACGAGCAGGGTTGCACTTCAGACCCTGCACTCCCAATCTTCCGCGCTAGCGAGCGCTACCAGGAGTCACCTGGATCAAAGTAGAACAAAACAACAATAAAAGCTCAATTAACTAACAGATTTTAAGTGTTCCTTACATCCCACAGCATTCCTAAAACAAAAAGAGACCAGTTTACCTTGTGCAAGCTAGAACAGCAGCCAGCCACGTGTAAAATCTCACCTCTCCTCCTTGCTGTGAGCCCAGTACCTGCACCACGGGGCTACGCAGAGTGGGGACAGCTGGGGGGAAGAGCCCAGCCGCAAGGTATTTGCCTGGGGGGTCACAAGGATAGGCTGGGCTTACGAGGGGCACCTGGGCATCAAGGGCTGCCCATGGCCTGGGAGGGGGGAGAGCTCTGGGAAGGGCAGGAGGAGGATGAAGTGGGGACAACGGGATTCACAGGCATGGGAACAGGGCTGGCAGGAAGAGAAATCGTGAAATAGTCGCTGCAGGGAGCGGCCACAAGCCGTTTTCTCAGGATTCACAGATAAATCGCTGCTTTTCGCCCTCCCTGCTGTGTATGTTGGCAAATGCAAAGGCAGCTTCTGCCCCCAGATCCCTCTTCATGTCGGGAAATGACAATGCTCTGTCACCTACGTGCAGTTTGCTCTCCCTCCAGCACAATGTATGCGGCACACGGACACGTGCGGCGCGAGGCACGTGCACAAGGACCCAGCGCACGGAGGTCACGGCGCTGCTCAGCTCTAGCAAGGCACAAGAGGCAGTTTTTCCAAAGAGGGGCAAAGCCCCCCCTCCAAACCGCATGCAGGACCTCTGGCCAGGATTCTCCTCGCTTGGGGGCCTTGACAGGACACAGCGAGCTGTGAAAGAGAGCCGAGATGCTCAGGAAAAACACCACGTAGGCTTTGAAAGAGAACAAGGGATTTTTTCTTTAAGAGGGAAACTTTCTTTTCCTTGTCAGTCTCGATGATAATTCTGCTTACCAGCCAAACTTCTGGCTGCCTTTTCCACTTGGCAGCAGAAGGCAGCACCTTGCCATGAATAATACATGCTCAGCTCGAAAGCAGGTGACAGCGATCACCGCCCAGGAACGGGGCTCAGTCTCCGAACACATCCTTAGCATTCAAAGGCATTCTGTACGGCAGGAACACCGACTCCACTTCCAGTGTTGCTCAGCAACTGAGTTTGACGGAAGGAATCACTTTAACAGTTAGCCTTTGACGCGGACAAGCGGTCAATTCAGAAGATTGGTTTAAGTTCAGAAAGGAAGGGAAGAATGGGAATGAAAAGCCGCATTATTTCGCTAAGAGACCGTGGTTTATCGTTCTGCGGATTCTTCCCTCCGAAGGAGAAAATAAAGCTCCTCAGATTAGACTTTGAAAAAAAAATCTATTTATAAGCTTTTAATGCTATCAGAGCCTTTCACTGCGGGGACGGTTCATTCGGCTCCTGCAGGGAGAAATACTCGTGCACCTCGGGCATATTTGCTGTCTCACTTGCAGAGTGGGCAGAGGCAAACTCCAGGCTCCACGACTGCAACTGTCCCCCCGGGGAGCGTTTTACAGATCAGAAGGAACTAGGACACTGTAAAAAACCCAAACCCCAACCAAGCAAAACCACCCACCCAGCCTGCCGCAAACCCACTAACCCCGGATCATTTTTCTCTAGGTCAGAAGATTATTTTATATTATTTAATAACTCCTTTCTAATGCTTTTTTAATTAAGTGCTATTTAAACGCATTGAAACGAGGCTTCTCGAAGCCACCCCCGTCAGCCTGAACATTCATTGAACCAATCAATATCGACACTTTTATAAAAACGCCTTGTTACAAAACACAAGCTCGGCTGCGTGTGTCACCAAGCAAAACCACCCTATCAGCAACAGCTTCGCTGCTTTTCAACCGGTTTTGAGGGTTGCTTTCTCTCTCGTGAGTTGTTTTTGGCCTTGTGTGGGATGGATTTATGCAGCGAGTTATGCAAGGAGTGGCAAATTCCCTCTTTTACATTAAAATTGAAGACAGAAAAAAGCTGATCTGAGCCAAATCTCATTGATTGGCCCGTTGACATCAGCAGGTGTGGTCGGGGAGATAACCTGGCCCTCAGGCACTCAGAGGTGGCCTTGATGAGACGTAACGACTTATTTTACTTAATACTTACCTTGTTTCCATGTTAGCCCAGGTCTCTGCCACTCACACTGCTTCTCACCACGAGGGACGAGATGAGCCTGGGGGTGAAGCCCTTGGCTGTTACTCGTGTCCCCAGGTATGACCACCCCGGAGGGAGGGAGGCCGCGTTCTCCATCCCGCAGTGGCAACCCAATAACGAGCAGTAGGAGCGCAGCCAGGTGACAGCCCCCGTTTTCCCCTCCTTTTTGGTGCTGGCTGCCCGTGTCCGTGTGCCTGTCCAGCAGGGAGCACCAGCGGGGAGCTGTACCCAACCGGGTGCCTCTTCATAACGCGGCTGTGTATTGAGGCACCAACAGCGAGCAGGGAAAGCAGGGATCAGACAAAATGCCTTTTTCTCCCTGGCCCTGAATAGGGAGGCTTGGAGGAACTGAAAGGCTCGGAGCATACAGATCTCTCTGTTTTTGCAGCTCCCTTTTTGGGTTTTGTCCCACACTACTGCTGGCAAAACACGGCAGTCGAAGACAAGAGCGGGCTATTTGCAAATTGCAGCGAGGCCCAGCTGAAGCTCGAAGCGTGGCACTTACTGTTGCAGAAGGCTCAGGAGGTATTCAGATTTAACGGAGAGCTGTTGGGGAAAACTACGAAGAAAAGGGTTTTCTACTCAGAAACAAGGAAAACGTGGTTTGGAGACAGACAATGGCAACTTTTGCTCTCAAGCTGAAGCACAACGGCCACGCTTCTCTGAAAGAAAGAGGTGTGAAAGCAGGGGCCATGCTCAGATGCTAAATGCCTGGGATCTTCCTGGGAAAAAAACTTCAGTTTCTGCTAGAGAGAGAATACCTGCAGCCACTTCATTTCAATACTTGCAAGACCTGGTCCTGAAAGAACCTGACATGCAACAATCTGTTGTTTATGTATTGATTGAGGAATATCGGGTTTTCCTTCATCAACATCCCCTGGGAAGGAGGCAGGAATTACTGGTGTGAACTGAGCAGATCTGCAGAGCTACAGCAGTGACCCAGGTGTTAGGTGGTGGTTTTCTTTTTCCTCCTATTTAAAGCCTGTAGGCAAAGCTAGGACAGAAACAGGAAAAAAATAATCCTGTCCCCTGGCAGGGCTGGGCTTTAGCAGCCAAAATGAATGCAAATGCTGGAAGCACCTCATGGGATTGCTCTGTGCCAGGCTCCGTCCATCAGTTTACAACATCCTGCCTTACTGCACAAACAAGGCACCAGCTCCCCCGCCCTCAGGCCTGTTCAGTTTTCTCCATGAGGACATTGGGCAGGAGAAGGAAAGAAATGGCCTTTCCATACCGTCACCAGGCAGAGCCCTGCTGGCACCACCCAGGGCTGGGAAGGCGATGCAGGAGGAGGAGCAGCAGGTCAGTTCTCAACACAAAGCTGAAAAGCAGCTTTTTGGACAAAGCAAGCTCTAGGTGGTCAGAGCAGCTCCCCAGCGAGGCTCTCACCTGGATTCGTAGTGGTGAGCCAGGAAACTAGAAGAGGGTTGGATTTCTGCCTGGACGATGGTTCTGATCGGAGACTGAAAGGGAGTTTCAGAGTTCAGCGAGCGAAAAGTGCTGAAGTCGTGGGTTCCCAGCAGCAGCCGTGCTGCATCCCGCATGGCAGGCACATCCAGGTAGCTGAAATTAAACATGCAGAGCAACAAGAGAGGAGCGTTAAGAGGGACCAAGTATGCTATGGCATCAAAGTCTAATTAATTGATGACAGGCTTAAACCTGGCATGCAGATTTCACATTGCAGAACTGGGGAAACGCATTTTGCAAGAGGAGTTTCTCCTAGAACGGCCCAAACCACAAAGCAAGATGCCAAATGACCAGAGGTCTGATGATGTTCAAAACCCCAGGCTAGGTCAGGGGCTGGCAGGCCCAGACTTCTTCACAAACCTTTATCCTGCTGGGCTGCAGGATCTTAACTAAATTCAGTAACAACTGAATTAAAAATAGCTGTCCAAACTGTTGGTTAGGGTAGAGGACAACAAGAGGAAAACAAAATCCTTTGCAGTACCTTATAAATCCAAAAAGAAGGTGACGGGTAAGAAAATGTCAAACACTGTGATGGTTTTCCAAACATTTCAAAAGATGAAATTAGGAAATAATGGGAATGGAATGGGTGTGCAAACTGGATAGGAATGACACCAGAATGTTGTGACAAACTCCAGTTTCCTTGAATGTGTAATTATCTCAGTACCACTGCGTCTAAAAGACAATTGCAAATTTTCTTCTGGGGTTTGTTTGTTATTTCCTTACCCGCTGTTTATCGTGTCCTAAGTGTTTTTAAATGGCACTGAACTTGTTTTTCTTCCCTTCCATATACAAGCACTAATTTGTTATGACTCAGTGGCTACTCCACGAGCACAGATGAACGCTGAGCCTGACACACCGGTTTGTTATCGTAGGGCTGCTCGGAGTCATGGGCTCTCACTTACTATTCAAACACACAGGCACCCAGATTGGGAAGGAGAAAGCAGGCTTACATGCAGCCATCACCAGAAACAGGCCAAGAATTAGAAAAAAATAAGAATTCTCAGCTTTCATTGCTGCTTGCCTCCTGGGACTCGACCCCAGTCACCGAGCACTTCAGCAGTGCTCAGCGCGGTGACGGCAGGCACAACGAAGAGCTGACAGCACAGTCAAAAAGAGCTCTAAGTCCCAGGTCTCACCGCACGTAACCCAGTGTGGTTCCACTGATTTCAACAGAGAATTCTTTCCATTGTAAACTGAGGATCTGCTCTTACACGTGGACATCACCTCCTCCCCCAGATGCTGGGGCAGCTGCCCGGGGAGGGTTTCTGGAGACACTTACCCCCCCGGAGGAGCCCAGCAGAGGTCCCTTTCAAACACGGGCACTTCAGACCAGTGGGCGCAGCCCAAGAGCAGCCGGTAAATGTAGGTTCTTGACAGCGCCGAGAAGCGCGCGTGGAAGTCACTGGTCACTCGGTAGGCACTCAAAATGCTGGCAGAAAAGAAGAGAATGGGATAGACAGAAACATCAGGCACCGACGCACAAACTTTTGCTGGTCTCCACGTGTATGGAATTAAGACATGAAACGGATGCTTTGGGAAACTGCACTTACAGGACATCAACTATCGCAGAGTCACAGACTGTTAGGGACTGGAAAGGACCTCGAAAGGTCACCTAGTCCAATCCCCCCGCCGGAGCAGGAGCACCTCAATACCCTGCTCTCCTGCTCATCAATAGCTGACCGCTAACCAAGAAGTGCAAGCGTGGGCTGCCACAGCTGGCTGCCAACACCGTGCCCTTCTGACACACCTGAACAGCTAAAAAGAGATAAAAAGACAGAAATAAATGCTGACGCGCTGTGGTAGTCTTCTTTACAGGAGACACTGCTGCTGTCCTAAACCCACACGCTTCCTAGCGATCTCGCTGGTGTAACTCCGAGCATCCTGGCCTGAACTTCCAGCCGATAATCAAGTTCAGCTGCCAACAGTTTTCTCTTCAGCTGAATGTCACGTTCGGATTCCTGTTCTCGGGGATGGCACGGCAAAGCACCAAGGGGGCTGCGATATTCCCATGCAGTTAGGTGCTGAAGGCACACGTGTGTGTGTGCACGCTCTTTGGAGCATTCATATGCATGCACAAATGTGAATCACTTGGGGGAAAGTTCTCCAAAAACAAACGAGCAGGGCGATGTTTGAGGTTTCCCAAGATGCTCAGGATGAAACGTACCTCACATACGGAGCGTATTATGCTGTGCTACACCACGACCACAGCAGGTCATGAGCTTTTCAGTGGCTGTTCCAAATGTCAAGTGTATATTTCACAAGAACCCCTACCAATTTTTTGGTATCCCCACTATGCTAGAAGAACAAAGAAAATAGCAATGAATCCTCTTCGTACCAAAGCAGCTGTGGAAATAATTCCCTTTGGACTTTTCACCCACCACCTTCCCTACTAGGCCAACCAAAACAAAAGGAGAGTGGTCTCCTAAATGCCCTGTAAGAAAACATCTCCGTGCCTGTGGCCCTCACCCAGATATGCTCACAGCCTAACAATTTTTTCAAAGATTTGACTGCCTTAACGCACAGCCATAAAGGGAATTTCTACACCGAATCTGACAGGCGAAGAAATGCTTACTCTGTCCCGGCTCTAGGCTGGCAAGCTCAAAACTAATTAATGCAGCATCGTTCCCAAGCTGCTGAGCTCTTCCAGACCTATTCGCTTGGCTCAGAACTGCCCTCGTGCAGCTGTGAAGCACTGACTCAAAGGACAGGCAGTGTGTTTGTGCCTGCCTTCAAAAGACTACTTACCATAACAGTAATATTTCCAAAGCCCTCTGAGTCTAGCCCTCAGGTCTCCAGGACAGCATCAACTTAGCTGGAAGAGAAGCTTTGTAGATGATAAAACCAGATGTCCCAGCCACAGCTACCACCAAGAAATGTCTCTTCCCTCTCCAAATTCACTTCCTTTCAGCTGTCTCCCTCTGACCTTCCTGCCTCTTTCTGCCCTGGCACACGTGGAGTTCCCAGCAGCCTTGTCCCATAGAAGAGGCATTTTAACACATACTCCCTCGGCATTTCAGCATTCGTTGATAGTCCTCTGGCTCAGTGACCATTATTCATTCAAGGAAAACTGGGGAGGGCTGAGATCACCTGAACTGTATTGCATCCACATGCTTCAGCATCTTCCTGGGGGCAAAAAAGCAGCGCACACTTAGAGCACATTTCAACCCTGCTTTTGCTGGAGAGATAGGTAGAAGAAAGTCAAAGAGTTTTAAGCTTTCCTTTGTGACAAGGATGTTCATGCCCTGAGAGGTGACAGAAAACAGCTACCATCCTGTTTTGCTTGTCAAACCCATCACAAAAGCACGTCAAGGGACATCGGGCTGGAACCAATTCTACTGGCAATTAATCCAGTCCTATTAGATACGTGGTAAGAGGAGGTATGAAGTCAAGCAGCCTTAACAAGCTCATAAGAGAGAACTTACGGCCCAGGTACCCTCGTTTTTCTCACTCATGAATCCCTTTCTTGGAGCAAGTGACTATCTGCAAACACTAAAACACAATCAGACATCCTAAGGCTTCCTCTGCATTTCCCATGGGCCTTGCACCCACGAGAAGGGCTGGCGTCACTCCCGGTGGTGCACAACACCTGGACTGACAGGACTTGGAAAGCTCTAAATCCCACGACACAGCCCTTAGTCAGTTACCCCCTTACAAGGACAAGCCCAAGCCTTTTGCAGAGCCGTGGCCCCACACAGAAGCAGGAAGGACATCCCGACAGCAGATACCTGCACGCCCAAAGCAGCACGCTCTGCGATCCCTCTTAAGGCAGCTTCACAGCTCACTGCAGCAGATGGAAATAGTTGAAACTAGGTCACTTCCCTCCTGCCTCCCCCCACAACCTCCAAGACAAACAGGACTTTGCTGCAGCAGCAGAAAGGAACATCCCAGCAGCACCGAGTCTGCGAAGAGCAGAATGCTGCAGGCAGGAGAGCTCCTGGGGACCCTCACATTTCACACGTGCAGAAGATGGCTTTGGGGAACGGGTCTGTCTGCTCGTCTTCCAGCGACTCTGGGCAGTTAATTCAAGGAGCTTGCAAGGCTGCTGAACTCCCCTTTGTAAGCAACCGGCAGAAATCGCCTGGTTTCCCTAAGCCATTGCCACTATTAGCATCGAACGGGGACAGCTTGGTAGCCAGAAGGGGGGCACAAAGGTTGTCAGAGGGGAAAACACCCTTCTGTCTGGCAAGGGAGAAAGCAGAGCTTCCCTGCACCTCCCCCAGAGTGCTACGACTGATCTGAAGATGTCAGCAGCAGTTTTGCTGGAGTTATTTTCCCTTAGCCCAGTGTCGTGGCTCTCACCATGCTGCTGGGAGCATGCAGCGAGGGGCCACCATCTCAACGGGACGATCTCTCTGCAGACGCTGCTGTAGAGGATGCCTCTCATGAGCTGCTCTCCTGCCGCGTGCCCTCCTCGTTTTGGAGCTTGCTCTACAGAGAAGAAGGGATCCAAGGCAGCCAAAACAATTGATACCATTTGGGAGCAAGCAGCAGACAAACCTATTTATTTACTTTCAAAAGGCTGGTGCTTCAGGGATTTCTGCCAGCCTAAGTGCCTCTGGCTCATACCCCTTGACTGCAGAGGCTCAGACCACAGAAGAAGAAATTAAAGCTGAGCTGCAGGCCTGCACAAAGATTTGCAATAACAAGCCCAGAAGACCGCTCCACTGCTATGAACTCCCAGTAGAAATGCAAACTACATCACAGAATCACACAGAATCACAGAATTTCCAGGTTGGAAGAGACCTCAAGGTCATCGAGTCCAACCTCCAACCTAACGCTAACAGCCCACCACTAAACCATATCCCTAAGCTCTACATCTAAGCGTCTTTTGAAGACTTCCAGGGATGGTGACTCCACCACTTCCCTGGGCAGCCTGTTCCAGTGCCTCACAACCCTTTCAGTGAAGAAGTTCTTCCTAACATCTAACCTAAAACTCCCCTGGCTCAACTTAAACCCATTCCCCCTCGTCCTGTCACCAGGCACGTGGGAGAACAGGCCAACCCCCACCTCGCTACAGCCTCCCTTGAGGTACCTAAAAAGAGCGATAAGGTCACCCCTGAGCCTCCTCTTCTCCAGGCTGAACAAGCCCAGCTCCCTCAGCCGCTCCTCATAGGACTTGTTCTCCAGGCCCCTCACCAGCTTCGTCGCCCTTCTCTGCACCCGCTCAAGCACCTCCATGTCCTTCTTGTAGCGAGGGGCCCAAAACTGAACACAGTACTCGAGGTGCGGCCTCACCAGAGCTGAGTACAGGGGGACGATCACCTCCCTAGCCCTGCTGGTCACACTGTTCCTGATACAAGCCAGGATGCCGTTGGCCTTCTTGGCCACCTGAGCACACTGCTGGCTCATATTCAGCCGACTATCCACCAGCACTCCCAGGTCCTTCTCTGCCTGGCAGCTCTCCAACCATTCCTCTCCCAGCCTGTAGCTCTGCTTGGGGTTATTGCGCCCCAGGTGCAGGACCCGACACTTGGCCTTGTTAAACTTCATGCAGTTGACCTCAGCCCATCGGTGCAGCCTATCCAGATCCTCCTGCAGAGCCTTCCTACCCTCAAGCAGATTGACACACGCACCTAACTTGGTGTCATCTGCATTACATCCTCCAGGCCTGTAATGGAGTTTGAACCTAGGACCTCCAGCCTCTTCTAAACACAGTAATATAATTAAGTATTCCATTTATTTTCCTCTGTCTACATGTCTCCACAAGCATTTTATCTCCCTTGAGCTTCTCGTGTTAACGCTTATGTGATTTTTATTAAATAAGCATCCTTTTATACCCTCTGATAGAGTGCTTCCTTCAGAAAAACCCATTTATGCTCACATGATTCTTCACTGCAAGCATCCTTTCCTGACTCTCCTAGCAGATGCGGTTGCTACCATAGGCTCTTTCAAGCTCGGAGTGTTTTTCCAGTATTTATTCCACCCGTTCTTCAAACATACCACGTTTCAGGCCTTGTTAACATCCCAGTGTTTGCAAGGCTGCTGGTAAATCAACACTCTTAGCATTCTTCAGCTATTTGACAGAGCCTACATTTCAGAAGGGTCTGAAGGAAAAAAAAAAACAGCAAACCAACAACCAAAGACATCTAAGGAGAAACACCAACGTGTTAACTACAAAGGTGCCCTCCAGAAGGACATCCTCCTCTCTCCTCTGACAACAGAAGGTGAATGTCAATTTGCAGGAGGTGGGAGGAATCCCAAGCTCTGCCTTGCTGCCACCCAGACAGCTTTTCTGGTGTACTTACAAAACTGGAACCAGAACAGAAGGTGTGAATCTGCTGTACTGCTCTATCCTGCCTAGGCGATAGCAAAGTCCTCCTCAGGTCGCCCCACCTGCGGCATACGCTCTGATCTTCGCAGACAAGAGCCTTTCAGATATGCTGCACAGACCTAAAGGCAGATCAGCTGATAGAAGGGACCCGTCGGGCAGCGAAGCTACAAAGAAGGTCATTATTGCTGACGATAAAGCCAGCCAGCTTGGAATCTGGTTTCCCTTCCAAGCTCTATCGACAATAACGAGTTCTCACAACGATGTCTCTCTCCATCACCCCCTGCCTGCAACCACATAAAAGTGCTGAGCTTTCTAGCCAGCATTAGGAGAGAATTCTTCTTGGCAGAGTAATACTTCCAGAGGGAGGGGCTGGCTGCTGCATGCACTTAGACTCATGCCCGTCACCAAGCTCCTTAATGGAAAGCAGCTGAACCGTTTTTAAGAGTTCAGCCCAAGGGAGGAGGGAGAAGTCAGAGCTGACTGCACCCCGATAACCTCAGACTGCCTACCTGATAGGGACGGTCCTGGATTTATCAGGAGACACCACCTCTTGGCACGTCCCTGCCAGGTGTTAGCTCTTCCCATCTGTGAGATCCCACTGCTGCCTCCTTTGGAAGATGCTAGCTAAAAATTTCTCTTCAGCTGCAATCCTACACACGTTGTGGTCTGGGAGGACGAGAAGGTTCGAGGATGTGACAAGCCTCAAGCTACAAACCTAAACTCGGGTCAGAGAGGCTGAGATCCTGAAGCTGGCGACACACAGAACAGACTTATGGCAATGGTACCCTCTGGCTGGAAAATCAGCCAGCTTTGACTCCCAAACAACTGTTGGAACGTTGGAAGGAAGGTAATCAAGAGTGTGACCTACTTCAGGTTCCTTCTTATTGCTAGGACATCCATGAAGTGTTCGACTCCCAGGGTGTGCAACTGCTGACCTAGTTTTCCGTCTGAGCAAAAATAATAACCAAAACCTCACACAAGTCAAATTCTATTTCAGAACCTTTCTTTTTTAAATAGACGCCACAGTCTGAAAAGACTTCATCTCCAGCTCTCCTACACAGCAGCTGCATCAAACTCTTCGTATATATGTCAAAGGTGAAAGCTGTCAAGGGACAGTACCTCCTAGGCATTACTTAAACATGCAACGTGGCTAGCGTGTGAGAGAGAGACTTGCTTGGCAATTCAGGCAAGTGAGAGGCCAGAACACAAATCTGTTTGCCTGAATGGATGGACTAACCACCAAAGCTGCAAAAAGGTTTTTACTCATCCCAACAAGTGTGACACCTCTAAATGGGCATTGTAGTTCAAACACAGCCCTGTGTTTTCTTTTGTACCGTTTATGTTCCTTTGTATTCTCCTTTTCTCCTGTAATTTTCCTTTTTTTTTTTGTCCTGACAAAGCAAGGGAATCTAGCTGCTACTTCAACAGGCCAGTGAAGTAACTAGATCTGTAGGCGTAGGACTGGCAAGTGGTGAGGTCCTTTTGTTGTTCCCAAAACCCTTTCGGAAGGGGTTTGAGAGGAGCTGGAAGTATTCTGGGGAAAAGTTCAGTTAAAGCAACAACAACAAAGAAACACCCAGCCATCAACAGGAATTACGTGCCTCCAGTAACAAGGCCCTTACAGCGCCTTCCTCCCCTCCTTCCTGAGCTCAGATTCCAAGGATTTTACTTACAAGTCCGCTTTCCCCTCCAATGGCTCCCCTGGTGCTTGCTCAGGGTGAAGGAACGCAGCTGGCTCCAAGACAGCTGCTGCAGCTCCTGCTCCTGTCACCCTGAGCTGAGAGCCCCCAGAGAAAAGGTCCCACTTTTACAGAACTGCAGAGCATCGCTGCCATACGCCTCCAGAAATCCTGCAGGAAAATGGTGCAAAGCTCAGTCCTGAGGCCATGAGAGGAGCTGCAGGCACAAAGCACTGCTTCGGCACAGGCAAGCAGGGGGCACCAAGGTGGGATCCTGTTGTAAGGAGTCAGCGCCATCCCATGCACTCGTGACCATCAGCGTATGTTGGAATTTGTTCCCTGGAGTTGATGTGCCCTCTAGACACGACACAGATGTCTGGAGGTGGGGGATAAGCACTACTTAACACTGCTCATGCAGATGCAGCATTTCTGCAACCTAACCAGAGCCTGCCCAGCGCGGCAGCGTCGTGGCACCTCGGGGGATGCTGCAACGTCTCGCTCCTGTCACATCCGTGGGTGAGCTGCCTACCTCTGCTGCCAGCCAGAGGCGGGCAATCTGCTTCACTGCTTCCAAAAGCAGAGGCATGCACCTTGCAGAGGTGCCTGAACACCCACCTGAGCAGGCAAGGTTAGAGGAGACTGCAACGTGGGATAGATTTCCTCAGGCTCCTACCTTAGATGAGGGTTTGAATGCTTGCAGTACGCTCTGGAAAAGTCAAAAGCTGATCAAATTGCAGCTCAACACCTTCTGCAGAGCGCACGCAGCTTCAACCAAGCCGACCATCTCACTCTTTTTACACAGAGTGAGGGACGCGAATGAAGGACCTCCTGGGAGACAAGAAACATCATCGCTCATCCCTCCCTCCCTCGGACCCCACACAGCCTGAGTGCCTGCACACCTAGAGCTGGGTTCCCTGCTCCACAGGCCATGGAGAACTGGAATCCTCCCTTGCAAAACGAAGGACAGATGCAAGAATGATGTCAGCCCTCAAATCCCAGGCCTTGCTGCGTCGGCATTTGGGTCAGGCCCCGTTTCACAAAGAGGAGATTAGAAAATAAAGCAGGCTGGGTGAAGTGGGAAGGGGGAGGGTGCTTCGTAGTCACACCGCTACTCTTACAGCAATCCCATCGCTGGGGTGGGGAGGGATTTGGTTTTTTGTCCTGGGTTCTTGTTCTGGCATGGGGAATTTGTCTCCATAATCTTCCTTTATGTTGATGGCACCAGAGTGCAGCAACATGAAACGGAGCAGCCAGGTCCTCTGAGTAATTACCACCTGGCATCTCGCATCAAGGTTCTGCTGCTCACCCAAACACTCCCTATCAAAAACCCTTTTTCTTGTACTGAAGTGCTTCGCCACACTCCTCCTAAGGGACATTCCATGCCTTGAACAGTTTTCAGTTCATGCAAATAGGACAAAGTAACACAAGAAAAAGCAGAGAGCAGCAAAGCAGCTGCTGGTAAACGGCATGTTGATTCTACAACACCAGCCCAGATTTGGTTTTTAACCTAAAAACCCCAATATTCCATTCGATTTACACTTTAACCATAAAAATGCACCCGTGCTCGGGGAAGAACACGGCAACTGTTTGGCAGCTGACAGAGAAACTGCACAACAGCTTGGAAAGGAAAGCAAAAAAAAATTAAATTCAATTCACCTTTTGAAAAATTCACAAGGTGTAGCAACTGCTTATCTAATTGATGCAAGCTCCTGGCAAAAACGGCTGATTCCTTGCCTTTGAGGGACCTGGGCCTCATGCAGAACAAGTCCATTCTGAGATTTTGCAAGAAGGAATAACTCCAACAGAAAGAAGAAAATAGGAAAAAGAAATGGCAGCTGTTCTGTTCTCTGAAAATTGTCGTACCGACCCCCTCAGTAAATTCACGCGCAGCTCTCCCCAGTCACTCACAGCTGGGTACAGGATAAGGAGGACTGTTTATCTGTCCCATGGAGCAAAACCAATCCAATTTTGTTACAAAAATATTAAACTGGAGTTTGTCATGCAACTTCTTTAAGTCACATCATGTGGTAGCTGCGGTCTAGCTGGGAGGAAAAAAAGTTGATGCTGATGGAAAGGAGGAGCGGGCTGCTAACAGCAAAAGCCATTTTGTCTGTTTTTCATCTTTTTGCACAGATACGAGTCAGATGCGATGCTGCAGCCAAGCTTTTGTTAGGTGCTAGTTCAATAAGCAAAGAAAATGAGGGAGTTTGGGGAATAAAGCAGCACTGAAAGTTGATGTATGGCTGATGGAAAACGAGAGTCAGCCCAGTGGGTTCAACACTCACAGGGTGACCCTCGTCTCACAGGATTTTTTGTTTCAGTGGTGCCAGCGTAGATGATCTAAGAGCAACAGTATAACAGCACTAGTCTTGAATGTGCAAGGGGTCTGCTAGTAGCAGAGAGACGCGCATGGGAGTGATTTGCCAACACACAAAACAGGAAAAATATATCTTGTGAGTGAAGATGGGAGATCGCTGCTGCATTCCCCTCTTCTCCAGCAAGGGTAAAATAAAAGAATTTGACTTGCCACCAACTCACCGGATTGGTTCAGGCTTCAGGTAGTGATTTAGACCATGGATGAGCTCTCTCTCTTGAAAAGCTGGCTTCCCAGGTGCCCTCTGGATGTCGAGGTGAGCAGCGTTGCAGAGTGCATGAACGCCACTGTCTGTTCGGCTGGAGATGTGGAACTTGATGGGAACAGCAGGTCTCAGGTTCTGTGCTGCCTTCTGCAAGTCAGCGTGAGACAGAACCATGAAGAGAAGCAGTGCCCTCCCCCTTGCTAACCACAGTCCATGGTATCTCCATATCCTTTGCTTTATATCATTAGGTGAGCAGAAAAGGGGACAGTTACCCATTGACACCCAGACACAACCCCTGCGATTCACTAAGAACTGCACCCAAACTCCAGCAGCAGCAGGCAGCAGCAGCACAGCGCACACTCCTGGAAAGCTGCAGAACTCAAGCTCTGAAGGGACAGAACCAACACCCAGGGATGTCAGAGCACCATCAGAGCATCCTTTGCTTCCAGAGCAGGCAGCGTAAAATACCGCAGCCATTGCTGCAGGCAGGATTTCTTTTCCATCCCCGACAGGAGCAGGGCTATGGGAGGCAACACGCTTCCATTAGCTGTTACGAGGGGAGGAGGAGCCGGGCACCGGACGAGAAGCAGCACAGCACTGACGTAATGTGCTTATTAGTCCCACTGATTTATAAATGGATCTAAGAATCAAGGCACGGCTCTCATAAAACACACCGGCAGTGGAGCTGATGCTGAGCTATCCCAGCAGGTATAAATAACCACGGGACAACCACATGCCACCAGCGGTCACAAGCCAGAGCTTCCTGACATTCCCTGCTTCCACAGTCATTAAGAGAGTGTCTTCTAAGCAAGATGATCAAAAAACACACACAAGATGGAATGAGAGGTGCTAACACAGTTAATTAGATGCCAAATATTTCAGGGTCTTCCCAGACAGGTCTACGTTTAGCAAAAGCAGGGTGGGTTTTAGTAAGGGGCAAAGGCAAATTCTGGTGGGTCAGAAACCTTGGGATTGCAGTAACTTCCTAAAACAATGTTAAGACCAAAGCAGGTCTTCCATACAGCAAGGTTGGAAAGTAGGTTACCAGAGCTGCAAAATGCTTTTTGTCTTTGTGACGACAGGCCCTGAGACAGAAAACCCAATGTAATTTATTAGGGTCTATGAACGAGGTGTATCTGCAAGACTGGGGAAAAAAAAAGGAAAGAAAAGCAGATGAATGAAATAGAAATTTCCTGCTCTCCCATCTCCCCTCCTGAGCACTGAACCCAGCAGCGGTCTTTAATAGATTTCAATTTGGTACCAAGAGTCAATAAAGCTTGAATTGCTGACTCACAAATGCCTTCCAGATTCCTATGACTTGAGCAGACAGGATTCTGGGCTCTCAGAAACACGCCATTAAAAAGCACAGGGGGGCAAGGAAAAACGTAACTGAGTGGCAGAGGAAGGCCTGGGAAACAGAACAGAAATGACCCCAGCCTCTTCCCCTTCCTAATCCTTCTATTTGGAGTTCACATATGGTTACAATTAACAATGAAAATCTTTATTTATCACCCTTAAGCAGAGAGAAGCAGACAGAAATCAAATACTTTTCTGCAGCAGACCTTGGCTTGTGCCTCAGCAATTTGTCTTAAAGCAGAAGCTGCTTTTAAGAGCAAAGTTTCTGCACAGATATCTTTGGGTTTTGCAGACTTCTCTTCCCCTGGCCTCGCCTCCCCCTCCTTTCCTGCCAGGCACAAAAGTGCCAGTGGGAAGAGAGCTGAGTGGAGGCAGAGGAAGAGAGAAGAGGAGAGAACATCCTCCTTTTTCCTTGCTATGGCCTCGGGGAAGTTTGGATGCAGCACTCCTTTGGATCCCCGCACTGCATCCGATTTCAAGCACTGCATCTGGACAGAGCTGGGTAACAGGAACACCGAGAGGTCTGCATCTCTTCTCTGCCTGCGAGGGTTAAGCCTTTTTGGAGAGCAGACTGGGGAGGAGGAGAGAAGTGCAAGCTCCGAGGTGAATCTGGTTGATTCCCCGCTCCGGCCACGGAACCCCCAGAGGCGTAGGACTGAACGGCAGCTCCAAGGTGGGGGATTTTCACAGCTGCCCTTCTCCTGCTTTTCTCCTTACAGAGAGAAATAATCTCCTTACAGAGAGAACTTCTGAACTGCTGAACTTCTTCACAGGCAATTCACTACTGACCCCTTCACCTACGTATGTCTGCTATCCGTGCCATCCAGATGGCCTGGGCGCCTATACGCAGCTGGTACCATCCTCTGCTGGTTCCTACATACTCTGATCTGTGAACATAACCCACGCTGATCTGCAAAAAAAGATGTGTTATTTACATTTAGTAACTGCTTGAATGGCAACCAGGTTTTCCTGCCCTTAAAAAAAATAAAATGCCTAAACCAAGCGGGTCTGTCATCTGAGGAACTCGAAAATTGCTGCCGTTAATTCAGGCCCCTGCCCTGCTGGGCATCATCTCTGGATTCCAGCGGGGGAAGCTGAAGCAGAAGTTAAGCAATTTATCCGCAGGTGCCCAGCTAAAAAGCAGCAGAGGAGATGCAGGAATCAAGGAGCTGGGTTCTCCTCTTGTGTTCTCAAAATTTGCAGGTCTCTGCTCCCTTCCTTAGGCCAGGCAGCACGCAAGTGTCCTTCTCCTCAGCAGGTGCTTGGTTACAGGCACTGAAATCTTGGCTGGGCACCTGCTGAGCTGGATCGCACCCACCTCCATCCTGCCTTTGCTTCCTGAGCCATAGCTGTTCCAGACAACCATATTCCTGGGCAGCAACAAGCATCGCTGGGCGTCCCTCTGCTCTTGTACTACCCTGCACAGCAGTGATGCAGGGGAAAGCACTACTTGCATGCAGTAGGTCTGTTCTGCTAACCAGTTTCATTCACTAAGCACTTCCATATTTTGAATCCCACTGAAATTTCCATTGTTGTGTGCCAGAACGATATGAATCCACATTCCAGATTGCTATTATTATTCACAGCTCTGTTCTCCCCCTGTACAAACGCTGTAGAGGGGAGATGAAGAACAGGCCTGTTAACATACACCGGCGATGGCTGGGAAGCAAAAGTTCATCCACTTCTCTCCCCGAAGGCTAAATAAAAACTGCTCAAGATGCTCAGCCACCAAAGACCCCTGCAGAGCATCTGGGAACCACGAAATGAACCTGACAGATCAATTGAGGATGGGCGTGCTCAAGAGAAAAATGTGCATTAGGAATATTTTGGAAAAAAAGTAAGTGTCTATTGCTCTTTCCCAGCAGCTGGATTGCTTATTGCTTTCATCGGTGGAAGACATCCACGGTGGTTTAGGTTGCACAGACACAGGAATTACATTGCATTGCCAGGGATGCTGCAGTATTTAGAAGTTGCTGGCTTCTAATAAATAATAATGTGCAAGCTTCTGGTTGCAAGTCATCGCAGCCCTGCTGACTCAATGGGTGCTATGTCAACTGAAACTAATTAAGAATCTAATTCACTCTCACAGGAAGAGAGAAATGTAGTGAAAGCCAAGAAGAAAAGGCTGAGAAAGTGGCTCCTGCTAGAAGGAAAGGTTTCCAAAGCAATCTCCCATGCTGCTGGAATTATTATACAAACAGGCAATGCAGGTAACACTTCTGAGTCAATTTTCCTTTCTTTCCTCCTCCTTTTTTCTTAACTGAGAGAGGGAAGTTGTACCAAAGCTGCTTTGCATAGCGCAGAGTTCATCTATGTTCTCTTTCTCCCCCTCTTCCTTTCATGAGGAATAATATCTGGACTTAGCACAAGGCTGCTGGCCAAAGCAGTGCTTCATGTGGGAGGATTAGTTTTGGGCAGCATTCACCAGCACAATGGGAAACAGCACGCTCAGGAGGTGCTTCAAACCAAACACGAAAAGAAACTTCATTCCGTAGATCCGAGCGGGCCTCACATACGGTGCCTGTTAGCACAAGTAGCAGCTGCTCACTTCAGCAAAAGGTGCTGCACGGGAGATTTTCCTCTCCAGGAGGGGCATCTGTAAGAACTGAGACTAGAGCACAGAGCCCTGCAGTGTGTATACTTCCCTCCTCATTGCAGAGGGACAAATCACAGGTCTCAAACATCCTGATCTAGCAAAGCAAGGTCTGGAATTCTGCTTTGGACCCACCATAAGCAAGCTGGGCTTCCAAGTATTTCACGTCAAATATATTGTCTCCAAATATACTTGTCTGCAAAGCCTGCCTCAAAGAGATATTAAAAAGCTGCTTCAGACATCTGCATGTCCTGCATGACACAGACACGGTGACAGAGGTTTACAGACAGGCCTCTGGATCAGCCACAGGTCAGCAGCTCTACCTTGGCACCTGGTGGACTGCAGTACACCCTCACAAACCAGTCCTTTTCTACTTCTAATGACACCAGCTGTTGATACACACAGCCTACACTGCACAGGTTATTTGCTTGCCTGTAATGGCAAACAAAACAAATGCCTGAACGTACACAGAACAGAATAAGGATCTCATTAGAGGTTTAATCTTGCCCTTCCCTTCAGTTGCCTTCCTGGCTTTGGCAACGAGTGTTATGAAGTTAGAGGCTGCACAGAAATGGAGGAAGGAAGATAAATTCCTACAGGCCCCAGAAGTTTTCTATTAAACTTGCTTTAAGACATCTCATGTGGTTCTAATAGACACAGCCCTGCTCAGCAGTGCCCAGCATCAATACCACCACATGAAAGCAAAGCACATATCCCAGAACTGGCCAGCAAAATGCTGATACTGTGAAAAGACAACACCAAATAAGTTTATCTTTTTCTTTTTCTTCTTCTTCTTCTTTTTTTCCCCCTTTAATCACCCATCCTACCCATTCGCTTGTTAAAACAAAGTGACTTGGATAATGCAAAACAACTGCTGGGCTCACCCAAAGTCCGGCGCCTGGGGCTGAGATGCTGGATGGTTCAGAGGATTAGATAAATGAGATAGAAAGTCCTTTGGGGCTCTTCTTTCAAGATCTGCACAGTATTTATACACTTTCTCCACAATGGTCTCAGGCAAGGAGCCATTCAAATACATCCTGAGAACTGCTCTTCAAACTATTAACTCATCACACTTTCCTTCTGTGGGCTGTTTGGCAAGGCGATGCAAGAAACATCACCCAGCAAAGCGAGGCACAGCATGGAGCACTGCTCTGGTTTGTGACCACAGGTTACAGAGTCTGACTGGTAATGAGAACGGAATCACAAAAATGTTGGCTGTTAATACAGGCATGGCCTGGCCTGCCAAACGTTGCCCCAAACTTGACCTGAGCAATACCATGAAGTTTCATTTTAATGACAATATGACTAGCCAGGACTTACCTCCAAACAGTTCTGGACTCCAATCCCTGACTGGTTAACTGACGTTTCCATCACCCCACTGCAGAGCAAAACAAATACAATAGTTATTGATACGTATCACGACCCTAAATTTTCTACACAATGTCCTAACACAACGTCCACCAACAACACATCCAGAAGTTAATGCTGAGGACTCATTATCAAATTGTTTGCTGCTGTGTGACCTCAATCTTTTTACACATCTTGCAGGGACAAAACACTTTGAAAAACTGACATGAAAACAGGAGCAATGGTGGCATTCTGGAAAGATGACTGGAAACAAAAATCATCCTTCCAGTGCTATCTCCTGAACTGGTCCTTCAGATGGGCACTGATGGGTTGGGAAGATGAGGCAGCCAAATTCCACTAGAAAAGGGTTTGCAGGTAAGGATTTTTCAGGGCTTGAGTTGGATGCCACTTGCAGGACCCTTTCTTGCAGGCCCTGTGGATGTGAAGGCTGTGAAGACACGACTTGCGACGAGCTTCCTTCTCTGTTCCAGGAGTCACAAAAGGCACTGAAGCGCAGAGAGATGTCCTGAGGCCAAACTCGGCCTACCTGCAACCACGCAGGGTAATTTAGGCCAGTACCCACAACGAGACAAACTCTGCTGTGCAAAAGAAGTGTGGGTTTTGGCTTACGGTGGTGTTATTCCGGAAAACCCTCATGTAGATAGGCACGACTCCACAAGCTGGGGCTGCAATAATTCTCCCACACACTCTTTTTTATGTAAACAAGCCTAACTACGTATGTGGGATGTTTAAGGCCTGGGGAAAGGCAGGCCCAGCTCCCCTTCTGCACCACGGATCATTTCACCTGCATCTGCAGGGCAGCGCGGGCAACCAAGCCGTCCGCAGCTACCCACACCGCTGGCTCTCCCACAAACCACACTGCAGGAAATGTAATTACCTGCACTCCCACCAAATTATATCCATGTTCACCTTCCTCTCTGCCCTTTCACATTTTCCCTTTGTCCATCTTCTTCTTTTCCTGTCCAAAATATCCTCTAATATTTATCTGTAGCAGTAGAAAAGCACAGCCCAATTCCCTGCCCATGCTCACCGACCTGGCACGTGGAGCAGCTCTCTCCCAAACCACTGTACCCCCCATCTCTGCACTCCCCCAAACATCCTCTGTGCTCCCCCAAACCCCAGCATTCTTTTTTTCTTTTTTTTTTTTTTGTCCTCAGTCGCCTCCGTGCAGCCTCCCCATGCCCACCCGGGGCTCCCCCAGCACCGCCTCACGTGCAGCACAGAGGGCAGCTCCCTCACCTACCTATATTTAGTGCCATAGTATTGAAAGAACACTAAATATCGCGTTTTGGGAGAAACCATCTTCGCTGCGCTGCCGGACAAGCTCTCCCTCCGCTCCCGGCTCCGGGGAGCGCCGCCGCAGCACCGAGGTGCACCCGGGGGCTCCCCGGCGGCCTGCCCGACCTCGCCGCCCCTCCTCGGCCGGCTTCCCCCCGGCAGGCCCGCCCAGCACCGCCCGCTTCCGCCACCGGGGCCTTCGTGGAACGGTCCCGGGCCTTGCTGAGGCCCCGGAGCAGCTCGAAAGCGGCCGAGGGGCCGGGGGAAGGCGGCTGGTGCCCCGCAACGCTCCGCCGCCGGGGCCCGGCGCCGCCTCAGCGAGGCCCAGGTTGTGCCGAAAGGCGTCCGCCATCACAGGGCGCTGCAGCCCCGTGTCCGCGCTGCAGCGTTTGCCTGGAGAGAAATTCAATCACTGAGCGGCTCCCCAAGGGCCCAGGCAGCGATGGTGAGGGAATAAACCCTCTGAAATCCTCCGCCTTGGCTGCTCAGCTGCTCTCCAGCTTTTACAGAGCGACTGCCTTTTCTTACGTGGCTTCGTTTGCCTTAGTTAGAAACCTGAGAGAACTTTTATTTATTTGCTTCTTTTTTAGAATCCTTCTGAGAGAACGTATTTTATTTATTTGTCTCCTTTTTGTTGGCTGATGGTGGAAGCTGATCCCTTGGGGCTAGTCCCAAGCATAGTTCGGGGGGTTTTGGTCACAAAGCACATCAAAAAATTAAGACTCAAAGTGCCAGAGCAGGAATAACTCCCACACAAAAATGAAAGGTTTATGAGGCAAGAAGTGTACAAGGTGAGGCCTGGGGTACAGGCAGCTCTTACTGTGGTGAGTGGTCCTCAATACTCTCCTGCATTATTTTTTTGAGTGTGGGATTTTTAACTCCAAAGCTCATATGTTCTGAACCCACCCTGTGTGAAACTGTTCCTGAATCTGCCAATATCTGTGTCCAAATCCCCATAAAAAACAGATGCAGACATTTCAGGCAGGCCTGCATTCGTCTTTTTCAGCCTGCCTATGAAAAGATGTGTTCAGGCTACCATTGCTGTGGGTAAATAACAGCTACAGTGACAAAAATGGGGTAAGACAGTGATAAACAGGCTGCAGATGTTCTTCAGGACTATGTTCTGTATTTTAAAATCTTTATTTGCCTTAATAAAAAACTGAAGTGCGATATCTGCATGTACAATAAATACCCTGGCAGTATAAACAAAGAGCAAAACAGTGTAACAGAAAAATCCCTGGCACCTCGCACAAATCTGCGATCTGTTTTGAATGGAAAAATCCAACGAGCTTTCAGTTCTCACAATGGCATCCAGACTCCATTGTAACGAAACTGATGAATCTCAGCTTTGAAGAGGATGGCAGTTTCCAATCCCCGAGCTTGTGTGTGCACACATGGGCAGAAACATCCACATGCCTTCCTCTGTGCTGGAAGAGCTGGAGAAAATAAAAAATGTATTGACTGGACATTCATGGAACAAGGTAAAGCAGAGGCCACAAGAGGTCACCTTGCCCATTCTGGACCGAGCTGATCGGCCGAGCAGATGACTTCTGTGCTGCTCAGAGCCCTCCAGCTTGTGTTAAACAATGTCAGACGTTTATTCGCACAACAATACCCCGGACTGGGGCTGGCAAATCCAGCAGGTCTGGGAACTCAGACAGGAAGGAGAGCCTGGCCTAGAGGGGAATCTTAGCTGCAGTCTGTATGGAAATGGCACTGAGCATCTTCCTTCATCTCGTTTCATCATGGCTCTGCCCGTGGCTGAGGTAAGGCCTCAATGTGACATTTTGTGACAGATTCAGATGCGCCTGGCCCTAGTGTTCATTTCACTTCTGGTTTTAGTTCAGGTCCATGGTACGCAGCAAGTATTTTCATAAAACACGGGGATTTGCACGCTGGGGACTTCCCAGTCTTAAATTTGTACAAGACTTGCAGTGACTGGTGCAGTTTATGCTGTTCTCTGTGCGGTGCTTGATGGGTGGAGGATCCAAACTAAGCCCATTGTAATTAGTGTCATTTATCCATGCCACATTACATTGCCATGTCCTGCAGCAAATGTGATCTGTTCCCATGGACCCACAAGCCCAGATGTTGCGTGATTACATTGGCTTCGGCAGAGTTACTGCAGATTTCCTGCATGGCTGATGGCAGCAGCAAATCCACTGTGTGCAGAAAATTAAAAACTAGATTAAGCTGTAACAGGATTGGTGCCAGTCCTTTTGACACTCCTGGTACGGGATTGCTGCGTGCATCCTGTGCAGGTCAATCTGTTTCCTCAGCACCCACAATGTGGTGGCAAACCCTACGTGCAGGCGGGGGGCTGCACCTCTGGCTGGCTGTTTAGTTTTTTACTAGTTTTCTGCCTATTTTGTCCTTTGGAGATTCCCAGCATCTGTTTGTAGTCCCAAGTTGGGGAAAAAAAATCAAGGAAACCTTGAAAAAAGTAGGAAGATTTATAGCTTGTGTAGTCTTTAGCTGAGAAAACAGTCCCTTTGGTAGCTTCTATTTTAAATAGGGGGCTTTCTTGAGATTCAGCAGAATGTTTTTAGAAAATGAAGATCATTCTCGACAGAAATTACATTTAACCACTGAATTAGCACAAGTCAGTGGCCAGCGGTAGGACCCGAGGGAGCGGGCGTGCAGCCGCCGCAGGGGAGGCTCGGGCTGGGTGTCAGGCACAGATTCTTCACCCAGAGGGTGGCCCAAGAGGGTGCCCAGGGACATGGACAAGCCCTGAGCCTGCTGGACTTGGCGAAGGGCTCCAACCCTTTCGGGCTGGGATTTGGGGGGGGGCTTTAGCGGGGAGAAACCGAGGGTTTGGCAGCCGGGCGCTGCGCAAACCCCCAGAAGCGGGCAACCCCCCTTAAGCTGCGCAATCCCCCCAAAACTGGGCAAACCCCCGGAGCTGGCCAAACCCCTGAAGCTGGCCAAACCCCCGGAGGTGTGCAAAACCCCGGGAGCTTTTGCAAAAGCCCGGAACCGGCTGAGGAGCTGCCCCGAGCCCCCCGCCCGGCCCTTCCCGGTGGCGGCGGGGGGGCGGGCGCTGAGCCGCGCCTTGCTGCGCCGCCGCCGGGCGATGCGCTTCCTCCGCTGAGCTCCGAGCAGCCAGGATGACGGTGGAGTTTGAGGAGTGCATCAAGGACTCGCCCCGGTTCCGGTAAGACCGGGGAAAAGGGGCTGGTGGATGGGGAGAAGGCGGCGTCGCCCCAGGAATTGAAGGGGACCCCCAGCGCTCGGCGCTCCGGCAGCGGCCGGGGATGCGGAGCCGCCGCTGGGGCCGCTTCGAGGAGCGGGTTCCTGCCGGGGGACAGCGCTGGGGAGCCCGGCTGGAGGCGTCTCCCCGCCGGGAGCACCCAGGGAGCACCCAAGGAGCACCCAGCGAGCACCCGAGCAGTGCCCGGGGTGCCGGCACTGAGACCCGCGGACATTTTCCGAGCGCTCCCATCCCCACCTCTCGGAGGGTGGGGGGGGGTTTAGCGGTCTTGAAGGAGGAATCCGGGCTCTGACAACACAAAGACTCGAGCTTGGCAGTGCTGCGTTTAAATCGGGTGGTTGCACCAATGCCCCCGGCTAGAGTGGAGCCTCCACGGCCTGGGTGCAGATGCCAGGAGCATCCTGGCGAGGTGTCGGCATGGGGCAGGATGTCCTAGTGCTAGAAAGGGGAGCTGGCAGCTTCCACGGCCGGCGATCTGCTGCTGCTTTCCATACCGTGCTTGGATGGGGACAGGAGGAAAGAGACAATAGCCCGCAGAAGCAAGTTGCTTGGACGTGTGGGCAGGGGCAAGAGTTACCAAGGGAGCTCCCCTCTCCGCAGACGTGTCTCGTTGCACCTTCTCAAAGGCTTTTGTTTATTAAACGGAAGGTTTTGCATTTTCCTCCCAGTGCGTTTAAAAATAATTTCCTGGAATGCGAGCTGCGTACAAAAGGCTGCGGTGGCCCTGGTGCCGTGGCCACTCCAAACAGTTGCCATTCCCTGCATGCGTGTGCGTGTGGCTGTGTGCAGCTGCAGGTACCGCAAATACCTGGGCAAGTGCCGCTTGTGGGGCGAATTTACCCCCGCTCTGGGGATCTGCAGGGCTGTGGGAAGGGCCCTCCCCACATTTTAATTGTAATTGCGTGGTAAGATCCTGCTCTTGCTCGCTCCAGAGCTGTTGGTGAAGGTGTAAAGCCCAGTACCGTGTGAGGTGACGGGCTGGTCTTCTTTGGGTGTCCTGGGAGCTTTTTAGCGGGGAAAAGTTAGATGCAGGGACAGGTTTGCAGGGGGTATGAAGCTCCGTCTTTAAAGCTGTGCTCACTTAGCGTCAATCAGAATTTATTCCTTTTTTTATTCAACTGTCATTTTACCCCATTGTGCTGCCGAGCATGTGAACTGCTCGGTGGCATCCTTCCAGCGCGGTGACTTCACTGTCCAGATGTCTCGTTCCGCATGGCAGTGACCCTTTTCCCGCTGACGTCAGGATTGATTGATATGTTTATTTATTTATTTTGCCTTTGGTGTGCGTGTGGGCTCCGGGCCAAGTTTCTTAGTATGCAGGCAGCATCATTCTGCTCTGTCTGCTCCATCCGTAAAAACAAAACAGCCCTCAGAGCACTGTGTTGGACCTTTATCAAAAGGCAGTTATTTAAGCACGGAATTATGAACTATTTCCCCAATGGCTAGACGCAGTCTGCCTGCTAAAGGGAGAAGAAGAGATTAGGCTGGAGGAGGAAGCCTGGACGGTTCAGGAGGGCTGCAGTACCTATAGCAGGGGAATTTGTAACCACCACCACTTGAAACAGTGACAAAGTACCCACATTTGCAGGCCTGTAGCAAAACCAAAACCAAAATACAGCTCTTCGGACTTTCTCAAGGGGTGCAGAGTTTAGTCTCCTGCTGTACTTTTCTTCCTCCCAACTCTTTAATTAGTTCTTCTGTTACAATTACTCGTTGGGGATACAAGAGAGCCCTTAGATGTGTGCCAGAGATGGGCTTTCTTGCTAGTGCGGAGCAGAGATGCTTACTAACACATCCCTAAAAGCTTACAACTATCAAAAACTAAAATGCCATACAAACTGAGCAACATATAAAGGTATAGATAAAAATGAGGCGAGAAAAGGTGGCTTATCGCCCACCTCCTCAGCAGAGACTGAGACAGCAATAGGTAACGTGGCCTGTCCCTTGCCAGGGGAAGGCTCTGGGGAAGAGGCAAGAACCGACACAGGTTTCCCGTCGTGGTCCTCAGCCAGGAGAGTTTGTGTCGTGGTTTGCAAGAGCCTCGTGCCCCTCAGTGCTGAGCCCTGGGGATGATCAGGTTGTTGTCTAGAGGGGAAAGGAAAAAACCACCAAACGATGATTACACAGGCATGGACACACTCTGTATCAGGCACCCCATAATAAGACTACCAAACTAGTCCACTTTAGCAATCGAATCCAATCACAGGTCAAAATACCCCAAGCAGCAGTCGGCATGCAGCAATCCAGCCCAGCCTCCTACTTCGTAGGGACCAGTTGCCACCAAGAAAACTTTTATTTCCCATCCCTTACATGCGTGCAGGCCTGCAGGCTGGCAGCGAGCCTTACTTCTCTTGGGCATCCTGTAGAGACACGCAGATTCTGTTCCAGTAAACAAATGTAAGTACCTTGAAAGACCAGTTCTAGCACATGTGAATGCAACCCGTCCGTGCTGTGGCTTTCATCTCCCCGACACGCGGAGCCCTCTGGTTAGTAGCAGCAGCCTGGGAAATCTAGGAACCCATTTCTGCCTGGCTCCACTGGTCCGGGCGATGCAGCGACGACCCCATTGCTGCCGGGCCCTGCGTTGACCCCATTTGCTGCCCACCGATGGGCACGCTTGGCTTCTCTTTGCACAGTGGATGTCCTTGGGCAAGGTCCTGAGGTGTGCCCCCTGCTCTGTCCCCTCCTCGCTCCAACAAGATGCTCGTGGTACTCAGGGGCGGACGGGGACATCGATGCCAGACCCGGGTGTGAGGAACACTCGGGAGGACGAGGGTTAGGGGAGGAAAAAATCGCAGGGGTCGGGCCTGGCTGCAGTGCTCTGCGGGTAAGAAACCCCAAATGTCTCTGTGGTAATTCCCACGGGGGAGGGAAATAAGCGGTTACGTCCTTACCTAGCGCTGCTGGTGCAGTCGCCGTTGCTATTAACCAACCCTATTAATTGCTACGAGGTCAGGGTTCCCCGCTGCAGAGGAGGCTGCGTGTCGGGGGATCCAGCAGGCTCCGTGTGCTCTCGGCTGCTGGTGAGGACTTCCTGTGGCTGTCCACAACCGAGGGGACAGCCAGCAGCAGCAGCACCCCGTGTGCATCCTGCCAGGCCACCGAGGGACCCGTGTGCCCCTTGGAAGGGACAGAAAACCTGCCACTGAGGCAGAAGCTCCACCAGAGCAGGTCCATGCCCTGCCTGAGGGCACTGCCTGCACGATCTTTTGGCTCTCATTAGGCAGAGGGAAATTCAGGCAAGGAATTCCAGCTCCTTGAAAGGTGCAAGGAAAGAAGTTGCCGCTTGCCAGAGGAAAAGAAAGCGAAAAAAGCAAGTGCATTGAGAAAAGACTTTCTAACTCCCACCAGGGTGTTTCAAGCAGAATGGGAAGAATTATAAGCACTTACCCAAACTATTCTTGCTAGGTCTGATAACAGATTGAGGTAGAGGAGCTTAAAGCTGGCATAACCAGTCTGAACGCGTCCGTGCTGCGTGAGCATGTGTTAGTGAAGGCCTCTGCAGAAAGATCTTCATGGCTTGTGTGATTTTTGGCTGGTGTTAATTGCCTCTGCACACCACTGACATGCCGTTTGATGTCAGCCAGACTTACTAGTTGAAGTCACCTAAAAGCAAACTGAAATCACACCCTGAGTGGCCACAGGAAGACTTCCTCTGTTCAGCTAACCCAGGTTTAACAAAAAGCGCACAGGCATTGATTTGGAATTGTTTTTTGTTACACAAGGCTCCTTATGTAAGCAAGATCCCTGCTACCGATGGCAGCTGCAAGAAGATACGCCCACAGAGAGCTTCTCTTTGAATCGGAGCCTAATGAGTACAATTACCATCGCTTGCTGCTTTACTTGCACGAGGGAGAAGACGCTATCACAAACGCAGCGAGATACTATCTGTATCAATCATGACTCCTGCCTTTATCTGTTTACTCCATTTCTCACTCTTTACCACTGCACTTCTCAAGTCACGGGGCCTGAAGTACGCGAAGGGAAGAGTCAAGGCAGAGGTGTCACCGTCGAGTTGCTTCCTCTCGCAGCCGCGAGATGCTCTCCCTGTTTCAGCCGTCCGTCCTGCCTGGCCAGCACCTGAATATCTGTGCCTCAGCCTGGTGCTTTCCACGCGCAGTGAGACCTCGAGTCCTCTCCTGCCTTGCAGCCTCGCTTACTCAGCATGGTTCCAAAGTGATCCCAGGCCTCAAACGGGACCATTACTGGAGTTGCACTGGGGCATGCTGTATGGCAGGGTCCGTCCCCAGTCTGGCAGGGCGGCTCATCCCTCCACGTGTGGTTTTGTCACTGCACGCACATGTTTTGCCATGCCAAGGCTGTGGTTGTCGTGGCATCACCCCAAAAAGCCTGCTTGCTGCGTGAGGCTGCGCTGCATTTCAGCTGAGGCAGCTTCGCAGCAGATCACAGCAGGGCCCTCGCCTGGTGCAGGGCTTTTTTCCTCCGTAGGTGGTAACATCTGGAAGCAAAATTCCCTTGATTTGAGGCTCCCGGACATCACAGCTGTCTTGGGAATCCTGAAGTGCTAAGGCAAAGCTGCAGTCCAGCCTGCGTTAGTGCGGGCAGATCTGAAGGTGGTTGTTCATTTGTTCAGTCATCGTCAGGGAGAATCCCCAAGCAGCAGAGAATTGCCTGGGTGAGAACTCAATTGAGATCTCTGGCTTGGCGTCCTAAATGGTATTTCATGCCAGATTTTTGGCAAGCGCTTTCCTGAGTAACTTTGGCTTGTGAACTGCACGAGCGGAGTATCCCAAAGGGCCGAGGGTCTGAAGCTAGAACCCCACGGCTTCATGCCAACGCTCCAAATCAGCGGGGGACTTTTTTTTGTGTGGTTGCCAGGATAAAATTGGCAGAAGATAGAAGCTGGGAGGTTGCGGTGGGTAGCATTAAACTCTGAAATGCGGTGTCTGAGCCCGCTCATGGGAGATAGGGCTCACAAGTTTCATGGTGTAGCGCACAGACAAGGGGACTTTTGGTGTTCCATACTTTGGCAAATTGTCTTTATTAGCTTAATAACCCCCATGCAGCGTGCTCTGCTGTGTGACTGCGTCCTAGCAAGGATGTCTGCAAACTGAAATGTTTCTGGTTGTCTGACAGATCAGCGTGGGAGCTGGAAGTTGCTTTCCTTTTCAGTAGCTGTTCCTCTCCGTGTCCTTCTGCTGGCTGGGATGCGTGTGGCTTGCAGGGAAATGAAAATCACCTCTTCAGTCACTCTTCTGACATTTTTCTCTCTCCCCGGCTCTCCTTCTGGTTGCTGTGAGATAAGTGTGAGGAGAAAGCTCTTCACCCTGAGCGATCCCACGGAAGTTTTGCTGGGTGTAAGCTCTGTCTCTCACATGCCGAGGATGGCTGTGCCTGCTGGGATGGCCAAAAGCCACCGAGAAAGCCAAGGTCAGCGTTTCACCAGTCGCTGGTTTTCTAGCTGTAATAAGGAATGTAAGAGGGTTGCAAGTTAGTTGGCAAAGCTTGCGAAAGGGGGTAAAAACAAAGGAGCAATAACCCTGTGGTGGAAGAGGGTAATTAGCCCCAGAGGTAATGCGGTGGAGAGATGCTGACGCCAGCTGTTGAGATGATCTGTGGGAGAGCCATCCCTTCTTCCTCGCAGAGCGCCACACGTCTCGGTAGCCGTGCTTTGCTGGTCGCCTTGGCACCACAAAGCGTCTCCGGCTTCCAGTCCCGGTCCTCGAAGGACTGCCGCGTGGCCGAGTGAGCACGCAGAGGGTAGGAGTTCAGCCAACCCCTGCTTGGGGTAGCCTCGTTCGCGTGGGCTCTCAGCCGGCTCCTGATGAAACGAGTCTAAGTGCCCAGCCAGCGAGTTGTGCAGCCTTGGGATAGCTCCGCATCCTTTGCCACGCACACCGCTGGAGCTCAGGAAGCTGAGAAAGAAGCTGAAGGCGATGGGAAGCGACGGCGTAGAGTCTTTATTGCAGGGGAACCCATCGAGGCTGCTCTCCAGCATGGCCAGGGAGCTCTGATCTCTGAGATGGAGCTTGTTGTGCGCCATCATTGCTAGCAGGGACACAGCTGCCATCAAGCTGGGTGCTTCAGCAAAGTTTTGCAGACAGTTGGGCAGTACAGCTCCGAGCTGTAATCGCTGGGTAAGGAATAAAGCCCTGTCTTACCTGCTGATGCACAGAGCAGGGCATTGTAACTTCTGCTACGTCTCCTGACTTAGTTAAACCCATGCTGGGGGATCGTGCAAGCCCCTTTCCCCACTTAAATGGGGTCTTCGGATCTGTAGGGCACACGTACTCGGGTAAGCCCGTACTGTTTCCCGTAGCTCATGCCTACCCTCGTGCAGATACGTGGGGCTGCTGACACAGCCGGTTTCCCCACAGCTTGCATCTTCTTGTAGCCTTTGTAGAACGAGGTAGTGTTAATTGCTGCACGTCGAGGTGCCTGAAGTGGCTAACCACATAACGCCTCGACGCTAAGCCTCCCACACTGCCCTGTTCTCAAGGGGCAGTAGAAGAGCAGGGACAGGGAGGGAAGAAAGGAACTCAAGACCAAGAGCTTCGCACTCCCAAGCTCTTCTGAGCAGGCGACGGTCTCTTTAAAACCTGGTTTCATAACACTGAAATTTCAGCCACAGCATTAATTTTTTGCAGCAGGAAAGCCAATGCAACCATGAGGTTTTCTGGCTTCCCAGCACTGGCTTTGCTTAAAAAAGCAGGCTGCTGCTGGCTTGGGGAGTCCGGTTAGCTGGGATAAAGAAAAGAGCCCTAGAAACAGCCCTGCAGTGCATGTTTGCTTGAATTTTGGGGACAGGTCGTATATCCCTGGAGCCAAGAGTTCCCGCTTGCTTGCAGCTCTCCTGTACCTCCCAGGGCTGTGTTCTGATTTCAGACGTTTGCAGAGATTCCTGGCTGCTGTTCCCCAAGTGTTTGCTACGCACACAGGTTGCTAGCTCCTCCCGTGATGAACGTGCTTCCTGTCTTCTGTAAAGCTTGTTTCAAAACGGGGTGGAGAAAAAGCAGGAAAAAAAGAAGGCAGATTGAGCTCGGTGCTGACTCCACGCCCTGCAAACTTCTCCTGTGCGGGAAGGAAGAGGAAGCACGAGCTCTTTGACCAGCAACTGCAGGCTTGGAGGGAGAGGGGAAGCAGGCATCCTGGCCAGCACAGAGGGTTGGGGTTTGTACCTGCCAGTAGCTCTCTGATTGCTTCTTCCTCTTCTTGGAAGCACTGCCGAGCCTGCGCTGTTAACATCTTGGAAGCAAGTCCAGGAGTTTGGGCTACAGCACTCCCTGTATGGCGGGGCACTGGGGAACTGTGTCTCGGTCCCAGGCCAAGGGGATGGAGGCCACGGCTTAACCACAGCCCCAGGAGGCGTGCATCTGCATGGAGGTGAATGTACACAGCAGCTGGAGTGTAAGCTGCCAGCCCCGCTCCCTGGAGGACCCCAGAGGGCTGGGAGCGGGGCTGGGATGCTGAATAATTATTCCTGTGGACTGGGAGGGCGGAGGCTGGTTTCCTGCAGCCCCACTGCGTCCATTCCTAGCTGCAGGCCAGGCTGGCCCTCGGCCCAGAAGGAGCTGCCCACAGCTGCGGGCACAGCTCCCGTCGGGGCCGGCCATGGGAAAAGCGTCGTGCGTAATGTTCTGCCCATTGTGCGGGCTGCTGGCAGAGAGGGAGAAGTGCTCCTGCTTCTACTACAGCATCAGAAAAAGGGAAGGGTCTGCCGGAGCCCCTGCTCCTTCGTAAGGCCCAGCAAAGGCTCTTTTTGTGTCTGCTTGTGCACCTGAAGGCCACTCGGAACTGATAATCCCCGATCTATTTTGCAATGGCAGCTGGGTGGTGGGGAAACTGGCTCTGCCGCTAGTCCCGTGCGTATGAGCAGAGCCCAGGCATGCAGGCATCTGCCCTGACAAACCAGGTGAGCCAACACCAGCGCGGGTCAAAGAAGCAGTGAGTAAGCCGCACATGTTGCTGCAGGAACTGATGGCTCCTCTGAGCCACGGCTCCCAAGCGAAGAAAATAAGGCACGGGAATTGTCCCTGCTCCAACCTCGTGGCAAAACGCTCCGGTCTTGTTGCGTGGTGGGGTGCACGCTGAGGCTTACCCGGGAGGGTTTGTTTTACATCCACCCATCTGCAGGTCTTGTTATTTTTGCATCTCGCCGTCTCCTTTGGCCTCTGAGTTCGTGAAGAAGAGAATTCAGCTCCGAGACCTTGATTTCTAGGAAGGAAGGAAGGAAAAAAAGCAGTGGAAAGGTTGGATGCGTTCTCACAGCCCATCCCAACTGGACACGAGGTTGGCCGACCTCAGCATGTACATCCACAGCAGCGTGCCCCCAAAATTGCATTCTTGTCTTGCTTTACCTTATCTGCCAAGACGTTTGCAGGGGAAGCTTGCTCTGCTTCCGTGCCAGGTCTCTGCAGGGAGGCCGAGAGCATTCTGGTGCTCCGCTGCAGTCAGCCATCGCTCAGTTTGCCGGGGAATGACCCCCACACGTGGCCCCTGAGAGTAATCGTTGTGCTGCAGGCCTGCTCTGGACGGAGCGTGGCCTGCGAGGGGGGGAATGGCGCAGAGGCAAAGCAGCATATTCGTTACAGGGGATTTAAGGCATGATGTCAGGGTTCATGGGTGGCACATCCCAGAGCGGAGTGCTCACTCATTCCTTAAATAAGCCCGAAGTGGCACAGATTATATAATATCAGGGAGTGAGATAATCCCTCCTCTGCACGCCCGCTCTGCTTCATCACACTGCAGCAAGGCTTAATGAGTTCCATGCTCGTTATGAATAGAAGCGGCATGTGTGAACACGCGTGTGAGCGCACATGTGCACGTGCAGCGTTTCCAGGGGTTGGGTGCTTTGACGGGAGGATGTTTTACGGGGGTGACATTTAGCTGAATGGCCGACACGTGCACGCATTCAGATCCACACAGCGACAAATATATAGCTTGTAGTCCTTTGTCAGCATCCGAGCAGCTGCGCCAGTCTTTATTTAACACCACGCAGAGGAGACAGACATATGGTTCTGTCTGCTGAATCGCCGAACGTTGGGCCCAAAATACAGCACCCTACATATGCAGATCTTACAGATATATATAGCTGCAGGAAAGCGCATCTCCAGGGGCACAGGGAGCAGCTGAAGGGGATCTGTCAGTGCTCCTAGGACAAAGAAAAGTTATGCAAGTGTACACCCTCGTGGCTTGCTTCGAGGCCCTTTTGTGCCCACGCACGTGAGAAGAGCACCCGCAGAACATCACCGCGGTCCCGCTGCGTTTGCAGGGCCGGGGTAAGGTAGGATTCCCCGTAGCTCCTTGCGGGACGTGGCTGTTGAAGCCCGCTGGTTGCTGTTCCCTCTCCCTTCCAGCATCCACAAAACAATGCCATTTCCCACAGCTCGGTTTCTTTTCAGAACATCGCCCCTTTGTCCTCCCCGCTTAACCCAGATTTTGGCAGGAAATGTGGATTTGTCCCCACCCCGCGGCCTCGCCCCAGGATGTAGGAAAGGGCCGCAGGGACAGCGCTGACACAGCAGGAGGCCCCTTCCCCTTCCCCTTCCCTTTCCCTTTCCCCTTCCCCTTCCCACACCCTTCCCGGCTCCCCTTCTTGCACGGGCTGCCCTTGTTTCGGAGCCCAACGCTGGCAGGGAGAAGGCAGCAGCTGAATTTGGAGAGCGACACCTGCCTGAAGTGCTCGCAGGGCGTCGTGAAACCAGTTGGGCCAGGCTGAGGAGCTGGGAGTAATGCTGGCTCTTGATGTCCCCCTGACTCATCCCAACGCAGAGATAACGCACAAAGAAGCCACGGGACAGCGGCAGACAAGTCGACAGCACCGAGACGCTGGCGGGCTCTGAGCTGATATATCGGGTATGGTGATGGCTGGGAAAGGCTCCTCAGAACTCAAGCTGCGTGTAGCCCCTGGGCTCATCTTTAATCTTTGCTTGTGTTCACCGCAATTATTCCTGCTTTCATATCGCAGCCTGGGTCAGAGGCGCCAGCACAGCCGGGCCGTGTGGAGGTGGGGGAAAACAATCCCCTGCCCTCTGCAGGAGGAGGTCAATGGCTAATGTTCTGCATTCCGTAATGTCACCCAAATTGATTGCAGCAAAGCAAACACTGGTAACTTCCCTGCTCTCTGTGTGGGTCCGTAACACGGACGTACCCATTTTCCCCAAGGCAGTGGGAAAAATGGGCTTTGACGTGCTACAGGGCACAGGCGTGCAGGTAGTGCTGAAGCGCAGACACCAGAGCATCCCGGGGATCAGCTGAAGAGAGCTGGCTGCACTCAGGGACAGGGAAGATACTGGGAGTGAAGGTTGGCTTAAAAATAAACTGGGAAAGTGTCGGTGAAATAGCGGTTTCTGTCTCACCCAGTGGTGATGGGGGTGGCGGAAGTGCCCTTTGAAAAGGTGCCTGACCTGGGACGAGATGTGTAAGATGAAACCAAGAGGGGTTTGAGGTTTCTGGCTAGATTTTCAGTCCCCACGGAGGGAAAGGATGGAGGATGAGTATCTGTGAGTCCTGCAGGGCTGCACGCTGTTGTTCTGACCCCTGACTTTGTGCCTCAATCCTTTTTCTGCTGCTGAGGCCTGGACCCTACAATGCCAACTTTGTTCTCCTTTGCCCGGACCACATGATCCAGCACAGAGAACCTATTAATTTTTGCTCCAAGCAGCACTGGTCCCCATTTCCTGCCCAGTGGTTCCCTCCACCCCCAACACTTGGGTTTTTTTGTGTGGGCTGGGGAATTTCCTCCTTGGAACTATCTTATCTCCAGGGCATGGCCCAAGACAGCATCGGGTGCGCACCAGGACGACAAGATTGGCTCTGCAAGGATGAGTTAGCTGCTGAAACACGATGGACGTGGGATCGTCCATGGGGAGCTGATAAGCACTCTGCAGCTGGTAAAAGTCCTGCCATCAGGAAAGATTTGGCACCGCCGGGAGGGTGCAAGCAGCACCCGGCTCTCAAGGGTGAAGCAAGGGGCGAGGACCCTCCCTCGGTGTCCCCAGCACTTCTGCTGCCAGCCAGGGCGAGACCTCTGGTGCCTTTGGCAGGCAGCAGCACAGGAAAAGCCTTTCAGGCAGGCACAAAGGGAGCGGAGAGGTTGGGGAGCTCCGTGGAGAGCCAAGGCCCTGGGGAGGGGAGAGAAAATGAACAAGGAGTGTTCAGTGCTGAGGGAGATGCCTGCAGGGGGAGGGCGGGCTGAGCTGAGCTGCGGGGCAGGGGAAGTCTCAGCAAAGCCTGCGGGACCTCGTCCAGCCCTGGTGGGAAACGGATGCTGCTGGGTTCACTTCTGGAGAAGGCAGGCTCGTTTGATAGCAGTTCTTTGATAAACCCATTTTGCTTTCAGAAGAAGGCTAAGGTGTTATCTTGGGGAGAGGCACGCCCGCACAGTGCTTCTGTCTTTGGCTCGGGAAGGAATATTCCCGTATGCAGTCGTTGTGCTGCAATTTCCGTATCGCCGCTGCAAAAGCTTAATCCATGCGACTGGAAATGTTTCCTGACGGCCATACAAGGCACTGCTGCTCTGAAGCCACTCAGAAAGCTGAATCAAAGTGTGAGGACAGAAACCATCCCTCGTGGGGAAGAGCAAATGACCGACCTGACGAAGTCCTGAGGGTGGCCGACACTTGGTCATCAGCATGCCTGTTCCTGGGCATGTGTCTCACTCGGGTCCTGTCCGTGGAGCTTGCCAGATGGAAGAACTAGCTCCAGAGGCTCCAATAAGGCAAGTCACCTCTCTCGCTTCCTGCTCTTGCCAAACACAGCTGGCCAGGTCAGCACAAAGCAAGAGCCAGAAGTGGGTGTTGAGGAGAAGCCGTCTGCCTGCACGGCCCGCTTGGCCTGCCAGGCGTGGTGTGGTGCCTGCTGCCTCAGCCTGCTTGTCCCTGAGCAGCTTCTGCATCTTTTCTTCTCCAGCACTTAAAGTCCTCGCTTGCATGCTTTTTCTGGGTGACGTTCCAGGAACTGAAGTGCACCGTGTGACGCTCACAGGGGCAGAGACTGGGCCTGGAGAGCGCTGGACTGCAGGAGGGCGGCTGTCCGTGCAGATTGCAGTGCAGAGGATTGCCTCTCTTCCTGTACTTTTCTTAAGGTGCGTTAGGGGCAGGGTGCTACGATCTACTGCACGCTGAAGAAAAGGAACATTCACCAGTTTTACAGCCGACATCTTCTGCAAAACAAATATTCAGAACAGAAAGGTAGAGACCCTTCGGTCTGACAGCATTACTAGCTGTCAGCAGAAATGGTGCTGAGCTCTGCCCAGCAAGAATAACAAAGCTTCAAAACAGAGATCCTCAGGTAACTGCCACAGAGCAGCTTCCACCTGGGGATTCTTCCCTGACTGGGGCATTTCTCCTTCCGTTCATGCCTGGTGAGAGCTCTTCAGTGACTAATTAAGAAGGAGGGAGGATGCTGCAGAGAGGGTTCGAAGCAGGCACTAAAAATGAGCCTTGCCTCTGCTTGGCTGCCTCGTACATGGCCTCTGTCATCCTTGGGATGTGCACCTGTCGTGCTCGGTGGGAACTGGCCAGGGAGTGCTCGGGTTCTCTGAAAACGAGCAGAATTTTGTAGCATGAGCTTAATGCAGTTTCAATGCCTCTCTTCAGAGTGGGAGTTGGCAAGCTGTGCGACAGAATATGCCAGGTCTGAGCTGGAAGCAATTTTTGTGTTTGTTTTTTGTAAGAGGGGATGAGGGGAAGGTACTTACCTGTCTCGATGCAGCCACACGGCTTCCATCGTAACCTACAGAGGCTCAGGGTGGAGGTGTACGACAATAAACCAAGTTAACGGAGCTGCCGTGGCAGCCAGATGTTCTCTCCTACTGAACACATCATCATCGGTTGCTTTGCCAATTCATCAGCACAGTGCTCGGGGCTGCGCGTTGCACACGGCGAGTCCATCACCTGGAGGTGCTCAGCTCGGCGTCAGCCGCACAACGACTTCTAAGGGACCGAAGGGGACAGGGACAACGTTGAACGAGAGATGTGCTGACTGCTTTGGCGAGCTGAGAACCCCCTTTGCCTGTAGGATGGTGGCTTTTTTTTTATGATTTACTGTCAGCCTGTGGAACCCCGGAGAAGTAGCTGTTCCTCGTGGGTTTTACCAGAGGCTGAGCAGACATCTGCTGGGCTGAAACCCCCGAAAGGGCAGCGTAGACAAGAGGCACTGCCCCAGGGAGGCGGTCTGGTTCAGGACTGTTTCCCGACCTCGTCCTCACCGGGTCGGTTTTCTGATGGGATTTTCCCTTCCACGCACCAGAACAGCAGTATTGTAAGAAGGTGCTGTGGCATTGCAGGGCCGCTTCCCTTTTCTCTTGGCATTGCAGAAGCCGCTCAAGTACTATGGGCAGAAGTAGGAAATGGTCTGCTGCAACGGCAGCCAGTACTTCTCCCCCGGTGAGCAGTACACTGCCGCCCGCCCCGCGTTTCCTCTGCTTCGTGTGTGCCTTCTCATCTGCAGATCAGGCACGGCTGGTCGGGGAAAATCCAGATGCTCGAGCGAGAGATCCAGATGCTCAAGGGGCTGGTGTCTCCTCGAACATTTGGCTGTGGGTTACAACAGAGAAGGAAGCCGAGGGGGAAACCTATTATCATGAGATACATTACATAAGGAGTGCATTAAAGGAGCTAAGGGAAGATTTCGTCTTTAAGCCATTAAATCCTAGAGTAATTTAGGTTGGAAGAGACCTCTGGAGGTCATCTAATCTGATGCCCTTCTCAAAGCAGGTCCGATAGACCGTGTTGCTTAGTGCCCTGGTTCTACAGGAACTCAGGCCAGCTGCCAGAACGCAGCGATTCAGTGAATGGAAAAGTACTCAATAAACTCAGATACCTTCCCAATAAATACCTGCCCAATAAATACCTGCCCAATAAATACCTTCCTAAATACTAAGAGGCATTTTGGTAATTTGAACGTAGAGGAGAAGCGACGCTCAAAGAAGCCTGTCCTCGTGTATACGCAGCAGAGTGCGTAAAAGCCACGTCTGTCATTGTCTGGCTCTCGAAGACAGACAATGCCAGTTTTTGCTAAATATTAATGCACTAATTTCAAGTTTGTGCAGCACTGCGCAACCAAAATATGAAGTCTTATTCATCTTGCTTCAAAACTCTGTCTAAACATACACCTCCAGCCGCTCCGCAGGAGGGTAAGAGCCATAAACTGACATTTAGCGTGTTTCAGATGAAGAACGGGATGCTTTTATAGTCGTGCAAAACCCGTGCAAACGTTATGGGCATTATTACCAAAGCTGGAGCTAAGCTAAGTGTAGGCACAGAACCTCTTCGCCCATGAGAAGACGTGCTGGAAATTGTTTGAAGGGGTTGGATATCCACATCGAGCCTCCTTGAAAAGACAACAAAATGAAACACCGAGTACCAGGAAAACATCTTACATAAATGTAAATCAAAGGAGGGCTTCGACAACAGAGGGTTGGCAGCAGAAGTGCAGGGAAGCGTCGCGTTCATCATTTTTCTTGCGTATTAGCATGTCAAAGGCAAGCAACAGAAAATACCTGTGGGTTCGGGGCTGTATGCTGGGTAACGACCCATTGCCCTTCTTTAACACCCTGCACTCAAGAGCATCAAACAGATCGCCAGCCACCACCAAACACCCAAGCTGGGAAGTAATTAGGGTACTAATTCCCCTTTGGTTTAGAAATGAAGACACAAATCGAAAGACGGTCGCACAGCGCTTATTCAGCACCAACAATTTGTGCTGATCAGAGACAAATGTTTATACTGGTGGGACCAAACGTGTTACCCTGTGGTCCTTTGCAGCCTGCCGGAGTTCGTGCAGAGCCACTCTGTCCGTCCCCAGTGCTGCCTACCAGTGCTGGGAGCAGCACCCAGAAATACGGGCTGCGAGCCACCCACCACCCCGCTCACCAGGCAGAGCAAACCCTCCAAGATCGGCGAGCGAACCAAGCTCGAAATGTTCGTGAAAAATTCCGTGCCGAGCTCCAAACCAGAAGAGCGGTGTCACGCTCGCTTGAGATGAGACAGCACTCTGAATACCAATGCCAAGATTTTCAGGGAATACCAGATGAGTCAGAAATTAAATCCTCCCCAGATCAAAATGAACGTAATCAAGGAATATTTGATCGTTTTTCCACCTGTGTATAATGCCCGCTGCCCACGGGGCGGCAGAACTACCTGAGGACTGGCAGTTTTCTCACGTTAAAGCCGTCCCATTCCCCACACGAGAATGAAGCCATTCTCTGCTGCAGTTGCCCTGAACACAGCAATGTGTAAAGGGTCATGGCTGAGCACATTTAAATGTACATCACCGTCTTTGGTAGGTCTCTTTTTTTTTTTCTTTGCAGGAGGTTTGTAGCAAGAAAACTGCAGAGAAGACTGCACAAAGAAGTTTAGACTAATAGCTTAAGTGAGGGCTCTGGCTCTCCACTGTGTTTATTTGCAAGTAATATTTATGTTCACCAGCAAGCAAAATTGGGGATTTGGGATGCTGTGACTGTATGGTTTTCAAGTGTAGGACCAAAAAAATGCTTACAGTGAGCTGTTGTTGTCTGCCTTCCCATCTGAGTCTGATGGGAACTGCCTGCCCCGACATCCCCCCGTACCAGCCGGTGATTGTGCTCACATCCCAGTGAAAACCAGATCAGAGCAAGCTGTTTTTCACGTCCTAATGTACTTCCCATATTTTAATTGTTTATCTCTTGGAGGTTCTGGTAGCATTCGAAAGCTGGGCCGAGACCGCCTGGGGCTGCTCTTCTCCGCGGAGCAGCGGGCTGGTGCCACGTGCTGGCTGCAGGAGCTCGCTCTTAGCAAAGGGTCCAACAAACCCCGTCGTGCAGCAAGGAGCTCGGAGCCGAGTCAGAGAGCTTCTTGTAGCTCTTCAGCAGGAAGGAGCTGGAGCTGGTAGATTTGATGACAAGTTCAAGTGTTCGAGCAGACGTCGAGCCCAAAAAGGCAAAGAATTTTTTCAGTGCAGCCTTTGGGTAAACCAAGTGAGAGTAAAGCAAGGAGGAGAGAGACGAGGACCCTGCATCTTGTAAGCATTTCAGTTTCACTTACATCAGCACAGCTTCTGCTGCCCTACCTCCCTTTTTTAGTGCAGAAAACTCTCTCCTGCTCCCAGGATCAAAAAGCATTGCCATGGCCTGCCACATCTGCATCATGCTTAGAGCCATCTGCAGAGAGATTTTACTCAAGATTAGAAATGCAGCTTATTCCATTATCCTGGAACAAAAATAGGAGACTCAACCCGCTAAACGCAGCCCTTCTCTTGCCATTTTCTCCATTAAGCAATTGGTAGAGTTTATCCCGAAGACAGATGCATTTTAACGATGAACAAAATCCCCTCTACGCTCCTCAGTTCACAAGAGTGACAGCAAACAAATTGCTATTTACAAAACGTCACACGAGCCTCAGATAAGGTAATAAAAGCAATCCAGTTCGTTAAAAATGACTTCAATGTGAGTGGCTCGCATAATCTGTTTTTACCTAGGGTTCTCTCATTTGTTCAAGGCACAGCTTAAACCTCAGTCTGAGCCAGCGATTTCCACAGGAAGATCTGCGGGGCTGCAGGAAATAAACCCCTCTGGCTCACCAAAGAGGGAACCAAGAGGAAGAACACAGCTAGCGTGGTGATCTGCGAGCCAAACAGCTGCAGGCTGCACAGAAATGGTAAAAGGAACAGGTAGCAGACAGCAGTGCTGCTCCCGGGAGTACAAGTGGATCAGACTGGAGCACGGAATTAGCACCACACTTACTGTAAATAGATTTATCTGGGCCAGAGTCAGTCTCAGCCTTTGTGGCCAGAGCCACGAGTCACCTTTCAATGAAGCAGCTCCTTCAGAGCGCATCGGCCTCGACCACAACCGAGGGCTGGTGGGAGGAAAATAGAGCAGGTCCTATCACGAAGCGGGGGACACTTCCCAGGCAGTTTGCTTCCCATGACCTGGCTGCCGACCAGGTCGCTCGGTGAGGATGCAGAGCTGTAGCAGGCTCTTTGCAAAACTAAATCGAACCAACCACAGTTTCCTGTGTCGTCCGAAGTCCCACAACAAGCGAGCGAAGGACACCGAGGCTGCATTGTTTCGCTGTGCTTAGCTCGTTTTTTGCCTTGTTTCACTGCCAGGAGAGTCTCTGCTTGCCCTGAGGGGCGAGCAGCAGCGGTGTGGTCCTGCTCCCAGCAGAGCCGGGCTTCTTGGAGGCCAACAACCATGGTGCTCATGGCCCTGCAGGTCGCAGTGGCTTTGCACGGTCTTTCTAGAGCTCCCCAGACTGCAAGCACCGACAGCTAAAGCAAGCAGTGCCTCCCAGACCCAGTGCTACCCGCTCACTGCCCTCCAAACACCGGCTCTTCTCAGCCTTTTCTCCCAGCCCACGGCTCCCCGTCAGGGTGACGCTCGGCAGGGTTTAGCCCTCTCCTGGTAAAAGGTTTTTATTTATTATCATGTAATTACAGGAGAGGCACGGGAGGGGTTGGAAAGCAATGGAGAATATAGATACGGACGTACGTATGTGTTCCTTGAAGGTGGGGGGAAGAACTTTAGGTGTCCTGACCCTCAATTTCCCCTCGGTCCCATGCCTTGGAGCAGCCAAGGTGGAGACGTGGGTTAGTGCTCCCTTTGGGGCCGCTTTGACAGGTTCCCTGCTCCCTTTCCCCAGCCCCTCGGCCCATCCTAGTGTCTGGCCTTTTGCGAGTTCTCTCTGGATGTTATGCTTTTCTTCTGATTTATGGTTTCCTGTGGGCTCGGAGGAATGCGAGGCAGGAGCAGCGTTCTGCTTTGTCACTTGTGAGCAGAAAGGGAAACGGAGATTAGCAGCAACAGGTCTTGGGTTTCGTGGAGGTTTGCAGGCTGACGGCAGAGCTTCGGGATGGAGCAGGGCTACCCCGTGGTGGTGGGCCAGGGGCTGGCTGCCTTGCTGGAGCGGGGAGGGCAGCGAGCCCCAGAGCAGGCTGAACTCATTGCAGCCATTGTCCTCATTCAGCAAGAGCACAGACCGGGGGCTGTGCCGTCAAACACAAAGAGCGGCCATCCCTTTCTCAGTCCAGATGATTTTTATTTCAGATAGTCTGAATGTGCAGAAACCCTCCGTGAAATAGAGCAAAGGCCACAGCGAAGACTTGGCAAGCACGCAGCGCGAACCTTCCCTTCTGCAGCAGATCTGCGAATAAACGAGTCACCGCACAAAGGGAGCCTTAGAAATGCAAAGATAAAGACCACAGAAACCAGGATACCGTGTGTTATTCCTGCGTATCCTCCAGGAACATGTGGTGTTTTCCTAGCGCCGTTGGCTCATCCCGGTGTCTGAGGTGGAGGCAAAAGCCCCGGTGGAGCATTAGCTGATGAGGTGAGATGGTTTGGGACACGAAGTGCCGGATTCAAGCCCCTTTGGTTCGGGGTCGGATGGAAGGCCGAACGAAATGCCTTTTTGGTCAGTCGGTGTGTCACAATCACCGGCTTTGACGAGGTTTTTGTCGGTTGTTTTCCAAGTCAGCCCCGTGTGATCTCAGGGATCGAGAATCCAGGGCTGTGGCTTGGCCTTGACTCAGCCTCAAATGAAAGCCAGGCACTCCTCCCCACGTGAACTCTGTCTCCTTGGCCTGCTTCTCGCCAGGACGTCTCATCCAGGACACCGCATTCTCACCGTGATGTACCCCTACGTGTTAGACCCATTGGGCTCCCTGCCTTTTGACCTGGAGCGGGGAACTTCCACGTGGGGAGCGTCGTGGGCTCCCCAACGAGCTGTCCGTAGGTCGGGCTCTCTGAACACAGCCTGCCTGCTCTCAGAGCCTTCCCTCGCTGCCACTCGCCATGCAAAGCACACCGTGCCTGTCTGAACAGCACCCTCGGGCTGGCAGATCACCGTCGGACGCCCGCGAGGCTTCGGTCTGCAGGCCGATACCCAGCAGCTCCCTCCTGCCAGCAGCCCCGGGCTACTGGCCGAAGGGACAGCGTGCCTTCATTCGGGGTGTTCGGCAAAGCGGGAGCAGAAATGGCTCAAGGTGTGCCACCCCTGGGTGCAGGATTAGTGCCAACACTGCCTGGAGGGGTTTGGCTCCTGCTGTTACTGTATGGGAGGAGAAGAGTGGTCAGCAAGGACATGCAAGCGTCTACTTGAATGCAATCTCCTTGCCAAAGCCAGGCTAATGCATTGCTGCCCTCTGACTGTACGGAGGGGCTGCCAGGTCCTCCCACCACTTCTCCACCTGTTCTCCCCTTTCCTTATTCCAGGCCCAAATCCAGATGTGTTGGGTGCAAGGTAGGCAGGGAATGGGTTTCTTCTCACTGCTGCCTGAACCGTTTCACCACCCTCTGTGTGCAAGCTCATTGCTGGGTCCATCATGTACCAGCTGCAGGCTTGAGAACATCTGGCTTCCTTCCCAAATTCCGGCCTCGTGGCAAGACATATTACTTCCAGCTTGCTTTTGTTGTTCACCTTTTATGTTTTTACAGAGATTTGGAAGTATCTGGCAGGCAGTGCAGAGTGCTGAGGGATCAGGAGGATTAATTCTGGCCTTGGTGTGGGTATTGTGCTTTGCTTTGACTTCCTTGGCTCACATTACTTCTCCCGTGCCTCGGTTTCCTTCTCTTGCTCTTTACCTGCCTTGCCTACTTCAGTTCACTGGAGGTATGACGGTCTCTTTGTGTGACATTGCATATCCTCAAATACGCAGGGGTTTCAGCATGCCTGGAGAACGCAGATGCTGCTGCACGTAATGCCAACAAGAGCGTCCTCTTCCCTTACGTTGCGGTGGGTGTGGCAGCCGTGTGTGTTTTGTAAGCATCAACGAGTAGCCAAAATGCGTACAGAAAAACATAGCCCGTGGCTTGACTCGTCATGCAAAGATATTAATAACCACGCGCACAAAGGAAATGATTAAGGAACAGGCAGGGTTCCTAATTGAATGCTTCTTCCCCATTCATGGGAGGAAGGGTGTGAAATCTTCCTTGTGCTTGCCAGTTCCTGCTAGAGGAATCAGTCGCCAGCCCCGTTTGTGCGACAGGTTCGTCTGCAAGGCAGAGCCCGTTCACGGGGCAGGGCTGGGCTTTCCTTGGAGCCCCGCGAGGAGCTGGGAGTGCAGGTCTGCAGCACTTCCTGCAGTTTTTTCCCCATTTTTATTTCAGAAGCGGAATGGGCTGAGAAACTGATCGAAGAAATGCCTGTGATATGAAATTCCAAAGTCTTTTTTTATTATTTTTTCATTTGAAAGCCGTCACTCCGTTTCCAGCTGGGTTCAGATCATGCTGTGGAACTTTAGAGACAAAAGAGCAGCATTGCAAAGGAGCGGAGGCAGCAAAGATGAGTCCATCTCTTCCCTCCGGGATGGACTATTCCCGGTCTCAACACCATCCCATGAAATGTTTCACTCCGATTAATCAGCGCTTGGTAATGCTGAGGTGTTCTTTCAGAAAAGACATTTTTTCTCCAGAAAACTCCCAGGCAGCTCTACGTTTAATGGAAGGCTTCGGGAAGGCGGCGGGGCGGCGCGTTAACTCTTGGCCCTACTGATTGCATAAGCAACGCAGCCGGCAGGCTTTGATGTGCGATCACTCCTACGCAGCTCTGAGCAGGAGAACCTGCTTCGCAGGGCAAGGAAGCGTTTGGTAACACATCAGCTATATCCTGAGCTTTTCAGACGCTTCTTCAGCCTTTCCTGCTGATTATTGCAGCGCCGAATGATCACGCCTTGTACATGAGGACTGACAGAGTTCTTCCTACAATCTTTGTGGCTAGGGGATTAATTAGGGTGCAAACAGCACCGACGGACTCCAGGCTCGTGGTCGTGTCTCTGTCCTCACATCGAGGTCGGGGCGTTGAAAGAATTTGTGAAGGTTAAGTTAAACCAAGTTAAGCAGCATCGGACCAAAGGAGAGGATTCAGATTTGCCGTCGGGTGTTGGGGTGGCTCTCAGGGTCCTGCAGTGGTCCTTAAAGTCCAGGCCAGGTTCTGGTTGTGTTTACACTGGTGGAAGCTCGCTGGGTTTATTGGGCTGGTATAAATGAGAGGGTTTGGGTAAGTGGGGATGGAAGTGAATGTCCTCAGAGAAAGCCAGAACATTCACAAAAACAAGTCTCATTCAGTCCTGAGTTTGCTTTGTGGTTTCCTTGTGAATCAGAGAAGAAAAAGGGAGTGGGAGGAGGGGAGGGAAAAGATATTCAGAACCCAGTCCAAAAGCAACCCCACACCCCCCGGCCAATATCTCTCGTGTAAGACATTTGTTTCTTCTGGCAATAGGAGGAAACCTTTCCAGACATTGTCCTCCGAGAACCGCTCGGTCTTTGCAGTTAAAAAGGCAGGCACCCGTAAATCCGTACGCACGGAGAGCGAGCAAGAAGGAGGAACAGCAGCTGCCCTAGCACAAAGGGCAGCTTTCGCTTTCCAGCCCGAGGAGCTCGCGCTGTGCCATATAACAGTTTGATTTCGTGGAGCCCTTCGAGCTCTGCAGGGCATTCATGGCAGAAAGCACCAGGCCCCTTGATTTAGTTCCTGCGGCTGCCCCAATTTCTCTGGTGATGGAGACCACGATGAGGGTTCGGTTCCTAATGCTTTGGGGCTGATATCCCCGAGTCCCACTGGCTAAGCAGAGCCATAGCTTTTGTGTCTGTCGTGGCATCGGTACCAACATTTCTGGCAAAGCAGCCGTCATCCAGCAGTGGTTTTAAGGCGTGTGTGCTCTTACAAGGTGGGCTGAGACCTCTGTGGCCTCTCCATCCAGCACGCTGTCGTGCGCCGAGCAAATTGGGGCCGTGCGAAGGGGCAGGGGCGCAGCCTGCTTCAGCGGCCGTGAAAGGGAGCTCAGCGGCTAACACAAAGGCACCTCGCAACGGCAGCCTGTCCCTCGCCCCGGGACCTGTGGCACGGCTTGTTTGAAACCGTGCTGCGTGTGCAAACCTCTCAATGGGATTATCTGGGAGGCCGCGCTAATGAGGGGATTATCCGCCGAAAGCGGTCGATGCTCGCCGAGAACGGGACGCCGCTCCTGCTGCGGCTGGGGGGGGAATTCGGGGACGGCGACCCTGGCACGAGGGTGGGTTTGGCTGGAGCCCTGCCTGCCACGGGGCTGTGGCGCCTGCCCTTGTGGCATCCAAGCCCCGATTTGAAATACGGGCGCTTTGGGGTGATTTGGGGCTGAGGAGGGGACGTGGCCTCGCCAACCGGCGCCGTGCCGGGCGGCGCAAAGGGAGGCCTGGGCGAGGAGAAGGCCGGCGAGGCTCAGCCTCGGCGCGGGCTGGGGACGTCGCGGGGAGCTGGGGGAGAATAGCTCCTGTGTGCTGCTCTGCCCCGGGCTGGGTGGGAACAAGGGCCAAAGTGTGCGTGGTGCTCGTGCTTGGGGTTCAGGGGGATGTTTGTCACTGCCACGGCAGCGAAGGGACACCTGCCGCTGGTGAACTGCGACGATTGAGTTTCTCTGTGCGGCTCTCTTGCCACAGTGCCTCTTTCTCTCATTAAGCTGGTGAAGGACAAGGAGGCTGCAGGGCCAGCGGCATGGTCCAGCAGAATGAGGAACGGGGAGCAAAGCCTGAGCTGAGCTGTCCCTTTTCAACTGACCCTGACCCTGAGAGCAGCCCAAAAGCCCTTCTCTCCTGCTCCCTTGCCCTTCCCCTGGCTATGCGGCCCTCACTGTGGCTTTGCAGCCCCAGCTTTCAAGGGAGCAGGCTCGGCATCTCCTGCCCGGCCGCGTGTGCGCGCATGTGGCCGCGCCTGTGGGTGGGAGCGTGGCCGTTGAGGAGTAACACCGAGTGTGCTCCGCAGCAGTAACCGTGACAGACTCAACAGAATCCTGCACACATCTGCAGCCCAGCTACTCCTGGGTCGAGGCAGAAGGCTCGTGCAGCGTGGCGGCATCCACCTAACATCTGGCAGTGGTGGGGTTTTCTTCCCCAAAGCAATTTTTCTATGAAATTCTAGCAAATCGTGAGCCCCGAGTCTACGTGCCACCCAGACAGTCACCAGCAAGGTGCAAGGCTGCATTATTTTGTGTGTAACGGATTTGTTTCCTAACCAAAACCTCGTTTAACCCCTGCTGATATCAGAAGTTTTTCCTCTCTCGTCTTAGGAACATCACGCAGATCAGTGACAAGGTGCCCAACCTTCGTTTTCAGCCTCTAATTGATCGCTTGAACATTTAACGAGTGACTCAACGCCTAAATTTAAGAGGTAGACATTTAGCAGTGGGTTCTGCCATCCATCACCCGCCTCCTCCCGGTGCGTGTGCTGCCTGTTCCTACGTGCGGCCCTGCGGTAAGGACGGTGGCTGCGGGTGGGGTGACGCCGCCGTGCCTCGTGCTGGCAGTCCCAGCCCAGCTGCTTTCACCTGCTGCCCAAATCCACCCCTCACGCCGCGGCGCTCGGCCCGTTGTGTTGCTGAGAGCTGGCCGTTGCTGATTCGTGTCTGAGATTTAATTAATTTTGTGTGATTTCACGCGGCTCAAGGAAACCAAGGGCTGCTTCCAGCAAAAGCCCGGTAGCCGTGGGCAAAGAAAAAGGATTTTGTGTTTCTTAGTTGAAGATACGCCGCGTGGACATGCTTTAAAACACACATGTGGCCATGTCATAAAGCACAGCGGACGTATTTTTGTTTAGAGGAGTTTAGCAACCTGTGAGCACTCCCACACCCAGCTTAGAGGCACCCCAGCCCTTTCAGCTCCCCGTTGGGGACAGCAAGGCACCGCCGGGTTCAAGCGGAGCTGCCTGCAGCGTTTCCTCCCCAGTTCAGCTCCTTGCTGGGCACATCTCCGGATCTGGCTCAACCTGCTGGCCGTACCGGCACAACTGGCTCCACAAAGGCATTTCTTCACTCCTGCCACCTGCTCCAGCTTACCGAGCCGGGCAGAGCATGTGCTCCACACCCGGCATCCGCGTGAACTCCCATTGAGTTTGGTGGGGGTGAGACAGCTCTAAAATCAAGCCTCTGCCCGAGGGCTTTGCATATGCACGGCCTTGGAATCGGAGCTGGGTCACATTTTGCCTCCAGGCCTCTGGCAGTGGAGGCCCAGATGTTAACCCGCCCCGGTGGCTTGCTCGGTGGGCAGCTATTGCCGCTTGGCTCCCTTCTGGAGCAGACCAGAGCTGTGAGCCCTGGTTTTTCAGGAGCTGTGGACCGAAGACAAGCACATAAGGCAGGCAGTGGTACTCACAGGGCCGCGTGAATCCAGGCGCTGAATCCCACTTCTCGATGCTCGCTGTGACTCCCTCAAGCCTGTAAGATGTTCCTGGGATGTGTTCGAGCAGGGTTTTGTACTTAGTCTGCCGTAAATGGTACCTGGGAAGTTTATTGTCTGCCACTTCTGATAAATTCCCCAGACTGCAGAAATTCAGTGCAAGAGGGTGGCAGTGGAGAGTGGGCAGAGCGAGGGCTGGGAGATGCTCGCCTGTGGCACCGCTGCTCCTTCCCCTCCACATCCCTGTGGGTGTGCGGGGTGAGCAACCCCGACTCCTGCTCTGAAGGGCAGCTCCTGCCTTTTAAAGCAGAGGAGAAAGGTGGTTTTTTTTAGAGCTAAAACCACGATAAAATAAAAGATTAGTTAATTCCTGCAAAGCTTCTTGTTCTTTCCTTGCTTTGGAGGGAGCAGCTCCTATATCCGTGACCTTCCCGTTCCTCCTGCATTAGTCCCTGCGCTGCGGGGAGGTCCGCGCGCACGTGGTGCTGCCGCCAGGGTGCCAAGGCTCAGCACATCTGCGTGTGCGCCTCCAAGGACCCTGGGGGCTCATTTTTTTTTTTTTTAAGAGATGCTTTTGTTTCAGCTTCAGCCTGGGCTGACTCGCATGCAATGCCTGGTTGCAGGGAGCACGGTGACACGCACGCACATCCCATTTCCCCTCCCTCCCTGAAAACATTGCTGGTCCAGCTCCGTGAGTCAGCAAGGTTCAGGACCCGCAGGAACTCTGCCCGAGGCTTCCAGCTGCCTGGGGAGCACAGGAGACCCAGATTATTTTCTGTAACCCCATAAGGGGCAGGAAGGAGCTCTCTTCTCCTCTTCCCCATCGAGAATCAAACCGATGTGCTGCGGGAGCTTCTCCTTTACCTGCGCACAGGTCGCCGTTGACACCACCAGACCGGTCCTTGCCACCCTGTGTGGCGAACCCCACGCTCACCCTATGCCTTGCAGGCAGCGCTGCCCCTTCCTAGGCAGAAACTGAAGGTCTGTCGGGTGTTCAGAGCTCGTTCTGCGTGGAGCAACCGATCTGCTTCCACTCAAGCAGCAGACCTCAGTTTGGGGTGGAATAAGAGAGAATAATCTCCGGGCTAGCCTTGCCAACACAACGAAACGGAGTGGCAGTAGGGAGGGGACAGCTCTGAAACTAAAGGTAGCCATAAATTCTCATGTGAATGCGGCTGACTTAAAAGGCAGAGAGCAACAGCATCGCATGTGCCTGTTTCCAGCGTAATTACTCAAAATCTAGGTCAGCATTTGCACTGCAGCCAGCATTTATGCTTGGAAAGGCCATTGGCTTGTCATCGCTGGGGGTGTGTTAATAAATCTCCGGCAAATGTTATCAGCGATCTGTTCACAGCATCTTTGATCTGAAGGGCTTTGAGTGCGGCTGTCATTAAGGGAAGTTCCTCGCGCAGCTTTGTGGAAGCGGCTCCATTTTCCAAACGGGGAAAGCAAGGCAGGGAGCGAGTTATCGCTGATGAGAGGGCTGAGGCACTGCCGGAGGGAAGGATGCGACCCAGGAGCGCCGGCTCCCCGGCTCCTGCTCCCAGTGCCCAGACAGCTCTCTCCCCAGCCTCCTCACACCCACCCTCGTGTTACCATCTTCGAGGCACGCGGCTCCAGCTACCGAGGACCTCTCTGTGGAGCTGTAAGGGCAGCGGTGGCGCACGCGGCCCAGCACCAGATCAACGTCTACTTGGCCTTGGGGCCAGTGCTGCAGCCAGCGGGGCCGGCGGGAGCTCCCTGCCCGCTGCGCACAGAGGCAGGGAGGTCGCAGGGAGGGACGAGGGCATAAAAACCAAGGGGACCAGGGAACGAGCTGCATTGCCCAAGCATCTGAAGCCCCCCAGGAAGCAAATGAGGCTGCTGAGAAGCTTGATGAGGATGGGTAAGAGCAGTAGCAGCAGGGGCCGATGGAGGAGCATTTCCCTTAATGTCACTTTTTCTGGATCCAAACCACCACCAGGAGAAACAGAAACCCCCCAGGGATGGGATCTGCCCTGCCTCCACCCCGCTACTCAACACAGTTTTGCCATTGATCTGCAGGAAGAGAAATGAACATTTTCCTTTAGGAGCCGCTGCTCTGAAATAGAAGTGGAGCATTCCTGAGGTCCTTGATCTTCCTTCCACCCAGCAGAGTTTTGTCAAGAGTTTGTCCTGATCTTGCAGAAGGAAAGAAAATAGACTCTGAGGGCCGAGGGGCTGGACGTCAGCTGCGTTGGTTCCTCTCTGGAAGGAAAGAGGGACCGGTGAGACAGCTGGGGACAGCGCTGCCCGTGTGCTGAGACCGAGCCGTGCACATCAGCTCCTTTCCACCATCTGAAACCCCGGCAGCAACCAGGGGGTAACACACTGGGTCCGACTCAAATGCACGCAGAGCTTCCAGTTATCCAGGCTGCTCCTCCCGGGCTGCCCCTCATCAGAGCCGGGTGTTTTGGAGGAGGATGGCTGCAGGTGTGGGAGAGCAAGAGCCGGGGATTGGCACGCGCAGGGTTGGTGGAAGAGGCTGGTTTGATTAGAAATCGGTATGCAACAGAGCTGGAAAGCCGTACGGCCGCTGATTTTGAAATGCGGAGCACAACAGGGCTGTGCCTGGCCCACGTGTGCCCAGCTGGGGCCGAGGGCTGGTTCGGAGAGCTAACAGCGAAGAAGCAAGGAGAAGCAGATGGCAGCAGCGCTCGCTAGCCCGGCCATCAGCCGCTGAGCCTCTAAAGCCTCAGGTGCAACTGAATCCCAAATGCTCGCCCCTCGGCTGCAGGCACCCCACTGCTGCGTGCGTAACGGGGGGAGGGCAGAGTCCTTTGTGCGCTGGCGCTGGGTGTAGCGGTAACCTCGCTGTCCTGTAGACAAATCCGTTTCCTCCGTGCTCCTCCTGGCCCTTCTGGCTTCACTCCCATCCATCCCCGTCCCAGGTCTAGGCTGATTTCCCACAGGAGTGCGGTTTGAGACTGGGCCCGGCACTCGGTGGGCACTGTGCTCGTTTGCCTTGTGGGGTTCAGCAAGATGAGCCCCTTTCCGTGCCTCCATGTTCCCAGCTAAGCCATAAGGTACGTGTGAGGCACATGAGGCTCCGTTTATACCTGCGGAGAGCTCTTGGTTCAGGATGGGCTGGCACTGATCTCCCCCGGGGCAGCTCTGCAGCCCCTGCAGAGATCCATCCCTCTGGGAGGTGCTCCGGCAGCATCGTGCTCGTCGACCCTGCTCACCTAGAGGAAACATCTCACCTAGAGGAGACCCTCACCTAGAGGAAACATCACCTAGAGGAAACTTCTCACCTAGAGGAAACATCTCACCTAGAGGAGCCCCTCACCTAGAAGCAGCCCCTCACCTAGACTCTCCTCCCTCTCCAGCCCCCGCTCCAGCAGAGGTGGGACGCGGCGCTGCCATTTAATGCCACCTCCCGCCCTCAGTGCTCAGGTCCTTGCCTCTCCCACATTTCCTGCACACTCTGCTCAGCTCCCCGAGAAGCCTTTGGCTCCCCTTAGCTGTCTTGCCACCAGTCCCGTGCTCTTTCCAGGAGGAAATGCACCAGGCCGTGCAAATGGAGCTTGCCTTTGGCGCGGGGAGCCGTGCAGTTGCAGGGTTCCTATGGATACAGTCACCGTGGAGCTGTTGCCATGGTGCTGTCTGCTCCTGCTGAGGGAGAGATGCAAAATATTCTTCTTTTTTTGAAGAAAGGCGGAAGAGCCGTGGGTACCAGAGGGCACAGAAGCACGGAAGCTTTCCGAGAGGTCTTTAAAGAGGCTGATAATAACTTGGTGCTAGAGCTTGGCCAGCTCTGCTGTCTGTCCTTGTCAGCTTCCTTCTTTTTTCTTTTTCTGCATCTTAAGGGAACGGCCACCAAAAGGAAGCCAGGGCCGACGTGCTTGCTGCAGGGTCGCCCACAGCAGCTCTTCACCATGCAACCAAAGCAGCACTTCCCTTCTTGCAACAAATGAATAAATCCAAAGGGTGCCCGCTGTAAGGAGTGTGTGGCTTTTACCTCATCTCAGTTTAACCCGCCGGGATTAAGGCTTGCCAGCAGACAAGGATGTGGAGGTGGAACTCCAAATCCCACCTTCTCCCGCAGGCCTCCTTTCCGTGGAGGCACACGCTCAGCTTGCTTTGAGCTCTAGAAGAAAGTCAGCGCTCCTCTGGAGGGCAGCTTGGCAGCTGCTGGCGACCCTGCCAGGCCGCTGATGGTCCTGGAAGAAGGAGTCGAAGGAGAAAGGCTTGTGGCTGTGCCAGCCGTCCTCGTCTAGGCAGGGGCAGAGCTAACCCCATCAGGGCAAACAGCGCTTTCCCTGCATTTCAGGGAGATCCCAGGCAGATGTAATAAATACTGATAGCTGCTCTGCGCACCTACAGCTCCTGGCTCTGAGCATTTTGCCACTGCCACGCAATGAATCCTCCAATCGCTCCCGTGAGGGAGGGAAGGATTTGTTTCTCGGCCTCTGAATAGCGATATCGGGGCACAGAGTCGGTGATAAGGGGCCTCCATCGATGCTGGGGCCATCGGGAAGAGCATTGAGGAGTTTCCCTTGCCTGTCCCGAGCTCTGGAGAGCCCGTGTTGAGCATCACCGTGTGACACACAGCGTAGGGCCTGCAGCAGCCTGACTTCGAGCCGCATTAACAATTTCCCCCGTCTCGAGAGTCCTTTTTGTTGCACACACACATGCGGGCAGCTGTTCCTGGGGCCAGGTGGGTTTCTAGGAATTACTGAGCCCTCGTGGCCCACCGGACACGTGGGTCAGATGTGACCGGGGTATGAGAGCACTGCCTCGGGCGTGGGGCTGCTGCTTCGTGTGCGGCTCCTCACGGGCAGGAGAGCCTTGGCACTGAAGAAGCGGTCGAGGGATGCAGCTTTGAGGGTTTTACTCACAGCAGTGCAGGGGGTTTGTGAGGGAGGGTGACACCGCGTAGCAGGGAGAGGGATCTCGTGTACGGGTCGCAGGTCGGCCTGAGTTAGCGTTGGTACACAAATTCAGCTTTCTATAGACCATGTGCCTCGGGGACAGAGGAGCCCTTTACTTAGCAACCTGCGATCTGGTCACTGCATGCGCTGTGCTTGCCTGAACCTCAGTGCTGAAAAAAAAATCGTGTCCTTATCTTCTCCTGCCTCAGTTTCCCTGCCAGCAAAGCGAAGCGAACCAAGCGCGCTTCCCAAGGGAAGAGAAGGTTTGTAATTCAGTCAGCCTTGTGAGCAGCCCCGACGGCTGATGGAGAAGCAGTTGCAGTTACAGCAGCTAATAATTCGGAATCACATTTTGTGTTCCTTTGGACCTCTTCTTCCCGTAGTTGCCAGAGGTAACGGAGCCCTTTTAAGTCATTTTATTGCTTTTAGTGCCGGGGTTGGTGCTGGATTGCTGGTGTGCTTGTCTTCAGTTAGCACACGCGTGGTTGTGTCAAAGCTGACAAACGCCAGGAGAACCGTGGCCGAGGAAACGGTGATCGCCACTCCACCATGAAGAAAAAGAAGTGTCAGAAACACAGACAGGCTTCTCGGGGAAACACGAGGAGATCGCTCCATGCCTGCACCGGTTAGCAATGCGAGTTTGTTTAATCCCGAGCTTTGTCAACCCCCTGCGTGCCTGCTTGGTGCTGCAGCCAGCGCCTCACCCGAGGACCCCCCGAGCTTCCCAGCCACGAGGGAATCACCGCGTGCTCGCAGCGAGTATCCACTTAGCGATGGGGAAGCCAAGGGCTGGCTTAGGTGGCAGCTCATAATAATAATAGCAGAGTTGCGAGGCCTGCTGACTGCCCCCGTCATCACAAACCCTCCCCTCTATAAGCCTATTTGGAAGCAGAGTCAGAAGCAAATGGTGAGTAACGATAAGCTAACTGCTTTGGGCCTGTGGTTCACCTGCTGCAGCCAGTGGCCCTCTCTCCAGATGTCACCTCCCCCAGCTTTTGTCTCTCGTCCCCTGCCAGCCCTGTTCTAACTGCAGCCGAGCACAGCTTAAAAATCCCAGCTCACTTCTTGGATGCGGGCGATAATCCTCCTGGTCCTTGCTTGGGCCGTCTGCTGAGCAGTGGCAGGACCACAGGAGGGGCAGGGCAGATGGCTTCTTGCCACGGACCCTGTTCTCTAGCCATGGAGGTTTATTATTACCATTACGATTACTTTGCGTCCCTTTCCCCAGAGGATGTACAAGTGCTTGTGGGGAGATGTTTGTCGCATACAAATCACGCTTCCCAACAGCTTCTCTAAAGCACAAAGAAAAATTCCCAGTGGAAACCCCTCAGGGCGGTGGGGAACCACTGCTCGAGCCAGGAAACTCGAGCCTCGTCCCCGCAGCTGGGGGGGCTGCGCTTCGTGCTCGCCGGCTAGCAGCGGAGGTGGCGGCTTGTTTTCTCTTCCCGCATGACGGAAATAGCCCAGGGCCTGGAAAAGCATTAGCAGGAAGAGCACGGCATCAGGAAGCGCGAAGGGCACGCGGCCGAGGGATGACTGCACAGCTGTGAGCTGCCCGGTAATGGGGACGTTGCTTCTTTGGGGGGTGGCCGAAGGGATTCAGCTCCCTCTGTTACACTCACTCCTAGCCGCACGCCTCCAGCTGGGTGAGCGGTGAGCCCAAATCTGAGCATCCCTGAGCTCAACGCTGCCGCTGCTGCCGGCCCTGGGCTCCTCTTCATCTCCCTCCCGCGTTCCCTGGGGTGCAGCGGTGGAGCTTGGCAGCGAAGGAGGTGCTGAGGTGGCGTTACTCGTCCCCGTGGAGTTAGTCCAGGTTCTCGGCTTGCTCGTGCAACTGAAGAGCCTTTTGTCTGTGACACGCTGGTGGAATTGGGTGAATTTAAGTCAGAAAGCAGTTGTGCTGAAAGCTGCTATTTCTCCGGGAAGGCTCCGGCACCGTGCCTGGGAGCAGGGTAAGGACGCTTGGAACCCCAGAAGCCCAGGGGAGGACTTAGGCACGTTGTGACCTCGAAGGACGGGAAATCAGGTGGGCAAGGATCTGATATTACATCTTTGCCCAAGCTTTGTCCCTCCATGGAGCACCGTGCCGGGCCTGTCAGGAAAGCTCTGTTACCACTGCTGTAGCTCATCTGCAGCGTGCTTGCAGCGTGCTGGAATAGCATGGATCCTGACGGAGGCATCTGGCGTGAACGCACGTGGCCCTGGGCAGGGACTGTGGTGAGTTTGTGTGCAAGGGAGCCACGCCTGTGACTTGTGAAGATTTTGCTCCCTTGTTTCTTACAAAGAAAAGTCCCCGGCCAAGGAGACGAGGTGTAGCAGAGCTGACACTGCAGGGTAGGAACTGGGCTCTCGGTTGAGGACTGAGATCTTTGGTCTTGCACGTAACGGCTTATCGAATGTGAGTGCACGGCTGCACCACGCCTCACCACAGCTCTGCCTCACAATTCATCCCTCCAACGTCTTCGTTCCCACCACGTAACTGGGAGGATGGCCAGCTGCTCGCCCTTGCCTCTTGTGATGGCTCTGGAACCCCGTCAGAGTCCTGGAGCTGAACAGACCCTGAGATCACTGTCCTTGAAATCAACCACCCGGGACCTTTTATATCAAGGCTGCATAAATACGAAGCTCGAGTTTCGTGCTCTCCTAGCCACGGCCAACTGTGTTCATACCTTACAGGATTCCAGACCCAAAATGCCTTCCTCCTCCACACAGAGGCCAAATATATCAACTCCTTTTCTTAGGGCACGATAAAAATGGGGAGTAAATTATAGATGCTCTCTCCACCTTCTGGCAGGAAACACGCTGCTAGGCTGCCTGGCTACATTAGCTTCTAGCTGATGTCTGCAGATTGAACAATGGCTGCTGTTGCTTTCCTGGAAAGAAAAGCAACCCCAGAAAACCCGTCTCCCTCTCTCTCTCTTCCTCTCTTTTTTTTTTTTTTTTTGCTGGTTGTTTTGTCCAGCTAGAAGAAGCAAGAAGAAACCGAGTGGAAAAATTGAATCTGGCAGTAAGAGGGTGATGCACGAAGGCACACGACTTCCAAACCCAGAGAACAAAAATAGCTGAAAGGGGAAAATAAAAGGCCTGAAAGAAGCTCTTTAATTATTCCATTTCTCTCTAAAGCTTTGCCCCTGGCACAGCCAAGCTGCCAGTCCTATAGGGCAACCATATGCGTTGCAATAAAGCTCGAGCACCGCATTGTTAGGGAGAAAGGAGCTTCTTTTTTGGCTGTCTTTTCAAAGAGCTGGTAGCAGATCGATTGCGGCCAGAGCCCTGGGCACGGGGAGGGCACGAGGGAGGCTGTGCTCCGGTAATGAGCCACCAGGGCTTCATTTTCGGTCCAGCTGATGCGAGGGAGGGCATTCAGCTCCCTGCCTGGGGTCTGGAGGCTGCTCCCGGGGAGCTGCTCAGGGAAGAGCTTGGGGGAAGGAAAAGCAGAGGTTGTTTTTTTTCGCTTGCAGTCTGCAGGAAAATGTTCTGGGGCTGTTGTCGCTGTGGCACAGTGGACTGAAATTTTCTTGGTGGCTTGAAGTTTTCTGCCACCAAAACAGAAAGGCAAAGTGATTTGTCTCTTCCGTACCACAATGACCTGCAGCCCGGTGAGTCTGCGTGATGCTCGCAGGACACCCCGTCTGCTCGAAGCCACCCATTCCCTCCTGTGCCCTTTGCACCCTTCCGTCTTTGTCCAGCACTCGCAAGCTGACACTTTTAAGCCTCCGAGGACCACTGGGGATAAAGCTCTGAGGCCCCGTGGGCGTTGTTTGTGCAGGGACGGCCGTCCTGACATCTGAGTTTTCTCTCAGGAGGGAGCAGATACTTGGTTAAACATTTTTCTCTGGGATTAGTGAGCGGGCGGCCTGTGAACCTCCCTGCTGGCTGGGATGCGGTTCAAAGGAATTCTGCAGCAGGACAGAAAACCAGAGAATTGCCTGAACACCAATAATCAATCTACTGCCATTTGCAAGCTAATGAGGAGACCTCTGCTGCACACACATTCTGAAATACCCTTTTCTGAGCCATTACAGGGGCTTTCCAGTAAGATCCATTTCTTAATTAATTTTTTGGGGGCCAGCCCCTTGCTGCCTAGGGGCTTGGGTACCAACTGTGTACAAAACAACTGGGAAATAGAAGAGAGGGACGCCGCATCAGGTGAGCTGCAGCCCAGGAGGGGAACACAGTGCTCGGCTGGCACCGACCCGTCGTCTGACCCTTCTGGTAGTTTGCAAAGTCCCTCTCGGGACTGGTCGGGCCACAGCTTGGGCAGACAGCAGGGGCAGCGCCGCGGGCTGGAGGTGGGTCTGCATTCGTGACTTTCCACTGTGTAACTCCTTTCCTGAGCGTCCCCGGTGGAACGGAGAGGTGCTTGCAGACAGCGAAGGCTGGCATTATGGTGTCATCCTGAGACAGAGCTTGCGCTTAAAAAAAAATGAAGTGCAGGAAACGAAACAGATGCACTTGGTGTTTCGGCTGCTATCCCAGCAGATTACACTTGTAAAGCCCCAGCAAGCACTTCCCTCCCTTTGCACAGGCTCACCCGAGAGCCCCGCAGCTGCTAAGGGCCATTTTCCACCTGCCGTTCCTTGCTGTCTCACCTGCTCTGCGCTTTTTTCTTGCCACCTTCCTCAGAGGTACAGCGGAAGGCCGGGGGTCAGCTCCTGGCCAGCCTGTACCCATGGCTGGGGCTGGGGAAGGTGTAAGAAATGCTCCGGGAAGTGCTCAGCAGGTAGCAGCAGGCTTCCTAAGTACGTCTCGCTGCGCAGCAGGAAGCCGAGCAGCCGACGGTAGGCAGCAGCTGGATTCCTCGCATCCGGTAGTTTTGAATGAAAGCAGATTCCAAGCCGTCCGCCGTAAGACACGGCGCTGATTAATAACCTCGTGCGCTTCCGCTGGATTTGATGCTTGGCTTGGGCTGAGACGCAGCGAGCATCACTCGACGAGATGAATCAGGGGATGCAGGGAGCAGAGCCGCGTCCTTTCCTCGTGAAGCTTTGGCAGGGCTCCGGGCTTCTCGCTGAAGTACATCACGGGTAACTTAGGAGCAGCACGCCTCCCTGCTTTCGGCTTCAGCCTCTCTTGCGAGAAGAAGGGAGGCTCTGCTCTCGTGTTATCACTCGCGTGCCACACGAGGCACGCGGGGAGCGCGGTGCCCGTGGCCGTATGACGTCAGCCGGCCTCTGCTGTCACTTATCAGTGTGTGACACAAGACGTCCCAGCCACTCACCAGCCACATGAAGCTCTGCAGGGTGCTCGTGGGCAGAAGAGCCGCTCTCTCACGCGCTGTTTGTCTGAAAATGCCGAAGATCTCGTGGGTGCCAGGGAAGGAGCTGACAACACCCGGCCTTCCGCCCCGCTCCTGCGCGAGGACGGGCTCGCTCCTCGGTCCCACCCGGATTACGCGGGGCTGCAGGAAACGTCGGCTGCCTCGTAGCTGACAGATGGGGACTGCACTCACCCGTAGAAGGTATTAGAAACGTTTCCTAACGAGGAATGCTTGGGATGGATGTTACCGAGTGTCCTGTGGGGGTCTGGCTAGGTGTAAGCTTGGTGAGGGACGTGCAGGTGCCATGCTGCTGGCCTGAACCCTCCCTCAGCTTGGCAGCAGTTTCCACTTAGGCTTTTTTTTTCCCCAGCTTTGTGACCTTTGGGGCTTTCTTCTGAAGTTTCTTCTCCTTTCTCTTGGAAGCACATCCCTTAGTGAGCACAGTCACTGCCTGCATCACTCCCCTACTGACTGCAGACACCACTGGGCACGGGGCTCCTGTATACTCCAGCGGCTCCCCGGGACTTTTGCTGTTCCCTTTGCTGTGTGAGCATCCTTTCCTTTCACTGCGCCAGCTGCGTCGATTTACGTGGCACTAAACCACCTCCCTCCCTTACTCTTCTTTCACCTGGCGAATGCTCGGGGCTGGATTTTTTCAAAGCCTGAGCGTAAGATTTCAGGAAGCAACATTTAAAACGACGAGCCCACAAGCTTAGGAAGCTGCTTGCGGTGGAATCTGCCTCGTATGTCCCTGGTGCACAAGGGCGGTGTGAGGCTCGCCGCATTGCCAGGTGTGTGGTCAGAGCGAGGGCTGTCCTGGGCGCAGCTCAGCAGCGAGCAGCTCTGCGAGGGAACGCGCTGGGGCTCGCGGCACGGGATGCCGGCCTCAGAGCAACTCGTTTCACACTGCTCAGGCTGGGAATGGTTTTGGTAAATGCCTGATGTTCGCGTTTCACTCCGGGGAGGGAGGCCCTTTGCGGCGGGATCCCTCCAGCCTCTTACTGTCGCATCTGTCCAGTGATGTGGAAGGAAAACCGAGCGGATAATTGCGGGGCAGGTGTGTCTGCGTGCGACCAGAGAGCCCCGTGTGCGAGAGGGACTTGGGGTGTTCAATGACAGCAGGACCCCGATGGGTTTCTGCTCCACTGGGGGCTCCTGAGGCCCAAAGGACAAAACTCGCCGTGCGGCTGCACTTCAGGCACAATCGTAGCCCAGAAAATGCGTTTTGGTGGTAGGGAGGCAAGCAGTCTGGGGCTGCCATGAATGGATGGCAAATTACTGCCAATTAACAGTGCAGAATCAGAACAAGGCCACTGCCTGAGATCGCTGCGTGTGACTATTGCAGCATACCTGCATGCCGCCGTGACGCTGGCAGAAGATAGCATCACCCCCATCCCCGTTGTCAGCCCCGAGGAATTCATTCTCCATCACGTGGGGGCCTTCTTCCTAGAAGTAACTCCCGAGCTGATGGAGCAGCAGGAAAAACCGAAGTGGGACCTGTGAACCCCTCCTCCCGTCACCCACCAACACACTTATCTTGGTCCCTCAGATCTTTACTTTTCTGGGACGTCGTTACAAGCAACCAATTAATTATTTCTTTTTGCTGCTCTCGTTGCAGGGCGACCATCGATGAAGTGGAAACAGATGTGGTGGAGATAGAAGCAAAGCTTGACAAGGTAAGATGGAGCATGTTGGTTTAAGAGGGGCTGATGGGTTCCTGCTTGGGACTATGGCCCCACCAGCCTCCTCTGAAAAGGGAACCCAACACAGGCTGCCAGGAAACTGATGTAAAACACACCGAGCTTGTGCACAGGACCATGTCTCCCTCTGCTGACTGGCACCTGTCAGGGCTCCTTCGTGATAGCCAAAGCTGTGGGGGCAGGAGGTCCAGACCTGGGCTCCTGATGTTGCTTGGTGGCCTTCCCTGCTATTAACAGAGAAAAATAAATGGCCTTATATTAAAGAGGGAGCTGTTACTACAGAGCCCAACCCTTCGTTTTATTACAATATCGTTGTAATCCTGGCCTCTGAAATCCCATCCTGCTTTCCTGGCCTCGTCGCCCTCCTTGACAGCGTACTACCCTCCATTCCCTACCTCCTTTTCTAGCCCATCGTGGCCCAGTGCTGGGCTGTTGCTGTGTAACTGCACGTCTGTAATTATGGTCTGCAGATAACCAAAGGGCAGTGCGCTGAAATGCTAATTACAGATTCGCTGGAGGTGGGGTGTGCTCGGTGTTCATCCTCTGGCTGCTGGGATTGGCGTTCATGGCGAGGGACACGGCCAGGGTGGATCCTGCAAATGTTGCAGGAGCTGGGCAAAGGGCGTCCCTTGCTTCTAAGGCCTCGAGGACGAGGGGACAGCAGGCCAGGGAGTGCTGAGGTGGCGTGGATCCGAGTCGGAGGCTTTATGGTGGCTTCTCCACCCCCACTCGTCCTGACGTCCGAGGCATCAGCCAAGTTGTTTCTCAATGAGAACAGAGCAATGAAGAGGAGGAGCCAGAGGAGCCGTTGGCTTTTTCTCTGTGAGATTTCCCAAAGCCAGCAAGGGAGAAAAATCCTGTGTCTGATAGAAAAACGGGCTTAGCTGAAGTCACAGGCCCTAGGCAAACCCGCGTCCTATAAAACCTACTTACTGCTGCTAGGAACAGGCACAAGCTGGCTAGCCTCACTGGTGGGAGCTGCGAAGGGATTTAGGCTGCCCGTTTTCCTCCGTGACAAGCCTGAGGCTGTAAAGTCAAAGAGTAGGGAAGCACAACGTGTCTGATAGAAGCAGGCCTGCTGCCAGCGCCCCGAGGCCGGGCCGTTGGGGTGCCAGGGAGCAGCCTGGGGCAGGAGAGCAGGCTGCGGGCACAGAGCTGCACCGGGCCCTCCGCTCTGGGCTGCTCGGTGCTTTGCTGCCCATCGATTTCAGCTCCTTTGGGTGAGGGCTGCGGTAAAGCAGCAGAGGCTGGGGTCAGCCTTACAACACCTGTTTAAAATGGAGGTGAAAGGCAGAGTAACTGACTCGTCAAAGGGAACACCAAATGTCTGGGCCGGGATGCTGTTTCAAAGCCATTTCCTTTATTTTCTCCCATCTGCAAAGCCATCACTGCTCCCCTCGGGAGGCTAAGGGAACAGAATGCTGTTCAGTGTGGGGAGAAATTAAAAATCCGACTCTCAAGATTTCTTACTGAACTTTCTGAACTTCCTATCCTTTTTTTTTTGCGATTTAGTTATTTTGCAGCCACAGGCAGACAGAGATTTCCAATAACGTTCGGACACGGCTGCTTTCTTCCCTCAGCTAGAGTGACTTCAGCTTTTCCTACCATGTCACCGACACGTTTCCTACCAATGCTGCCCAAGCTCTCTGATGTTCCAGTAGTTTTTCGAGAGCTAGGAAATGCGATTGCACAGCGTGCTTGTGCTGAGTGGCCTTCAGCTACCAGTAACACAGCCTTGGCCACAAGTGGTTGCACAGAGGTATGCTAGAAACCGCCACGTTGCAGAATAAGCTGGATTTCCTTTCCAGAGTATCTGTCCAAACCCCTGGTGTCCATCTGGGCTCCAGATGTGACAGGAGCTGCCTCTATTCGCTCTCCTCCTCTGGGCTTGGATGGGATAGTGCGAGTCTGCTGGCTGCCAGCGCTCTTCTGTCAAACTGCGTGGCCGGGGGAGCCTGCGAGTGTGAAAGAGCGAGGGCTGCACACCCTGCGTGTACACAGCCGTACCCTGTGTGGCTTTGTGTGTATTTATATATTCGGTTAAATCCTTACAGAGCTGCAGGGAGAGGCAAACGGGCTTGTTCTGCAGTGCACGTGTGTAAAATGTGACTCAGCACAGCCCCCCGAGCCTGGTGGCTGCGTAAAAACAGCACCGAGCCCAAATCAGTTCACCCGCTGGCAGCAAGGCAAGCTTGAGCGCTCCTCACTGCCCGCCTGGGGTGAGGCTGGCTGGCAGGGGCAGATTTCTAAAGCCATTGATCCCTAGTAAGATTAACAGCCCTAAAAGCTCCTGGATTTTGAGAATGGGAAACTTCAGTTCCAAGTGTTGGTCACTGTCAGTAGCTGAAGTTTTCCACTTAGATAAAAAGCTTAGATCTGTGATGATTCTAAAAAAAATGCTCTGTGGTCATCCTTTGCCATTGCAAGTCTCCTGGGCCTTTGGTTTATGGATTTCTCTCGTTTCATTTAACCTTTTACAAGGAGCTTTGGGTGAATGGAGATAAGCCAAAGGCCGGGATGCCGCAGCCTTTCCAGCCTTTTCCAGGCCTGCGGAGGCAGTTTGGTGGCCAGGATGTCTGGGAATGTTCCCAGCAGCTGCTAGGTTATCACAAGTTAATCGGGGCTCCCTGGAGATGTATGCCCATGCTGCAGCAAACCTCCTCCAGAACGAGGAAGCTGCCCCATTATGTTCCAGGGAGCTTCACCGGGGTCATAACACGGGTGGTGGTGGGAACTGGAGCGCGTGGCTTGCTTACTGCTGCTAACACAACGTTCCTGGGAACACGGCCCCTTCCAGGGCTGTCTGACAGCTCGACATGCCCTGAGAAGTGAGATGTGCATCCCCATTTCTGCCCCGTGCCGTCGGGGTTGCTCGTGTAGCCACAGCAGCAATGTGGGCAGCAGCCTGTCCTGAAGGTCTTGCAGGTGCAGATGAAGCCCAGCCTGGCTGCAGTTCATTCCCACGTGTCATCTGCCTCTCTGCTCTCTCCTCGTGCAGCTGGTGAAGCTATGCAGTGGGATGATTGAAGCGGGCAAGGCCTACATCACCACCAACAAGCACTTTGTCAGCGGGGTCCGGGACTTGTCGCAGCAGTGCAAGAAGGATGAAATGATTTCGGTAAGTCATCCTGCGGGACGGAGGGTGGGCCACAGCGAGGGCCGGGGAGTATTGAGCTCCGTGGTGCTGTGCCAGGACATTTAACTATGTCCAAGACCTTTGTACTAGTTAAATAGCCATTTAGCATGAGATTTTATATTTGGAGGAAAGTAGAGACCCTCTGATAATGCGCTGTTGAGGATCAGAGTGACATTCATCATTTGCAAGGAGAGCTGAACTTTTAAGAAGCCACAGTGCTGACAAAGTAATTGCAAGCTGGGTCAGTAAGCATCAGTTATTTAGGAAGCACAGGTAACCAGCCTGCAGAAGAAACAACTGGCATGGTGGTTTGAGCACTAACCTGGAAAGGACAGGGAGCCTGTGGCTTCCATGCCAGATGTTTGTTGTCACTTGCCAAGTGACAGAGCGGCTCTTCAGGGGCTTCATGCGAGGCCCTCACAGCCCACTGAGCCCCGGGGGATGCAGGGCAGCTGCTTCTACTCACTGCCAATTCTCTTCACCTTTCTTTTGCAGGAGTGCCTCGACAAATTTGGAGACAGTCTGCAGGAAATGATCAACTACCACATGGTAAGTCACCGCTTCCTCTTACCTCTTTGTGTGCTGATGGCAACCTCTCACTCCGGGCCCTGGTTAGCCGTCTCCTGGGGTTGGCTTACTTGGCGCTGCACAAAGGTGGGACCCGTGCAGGCAGCGTCTGCCAGGTTCCTGTCCCTGCACGCTGGGTAGCCAAGAGAGCTGCAAAGGGCCGGGAGATGTTGTTGTCTCTTGCAGCAGTGTTGAAAGGAATGAGCTGTGAGCCTGTTAGAGCTCGTGGGTGATCAGTGCTGGTGCATCCTGTGCTCTAGGAAACGGGATTTCCACGAGCTTGCAGAGCGGGTGCCACCTAATGAGAGGGCACGTGCAGTTTTGCACGGGTGCCTTTTGGTTCATTTCAGATCAGGGATGTGCAATGAATAGATAGAGGGGTGAGGCTGGAGACCCCTTCATGGAAGGAAAGTGAGAGCTCACGAAGTCCTGCAGTGCAGGTGACTGATTATTTATGGAGTTTGCAATGAGGCAGGGTCCTGAGGAGCTCTGGTAACTCAGGACTTCGGCTGTGAACAGCTTTCACGTACAGCCTGCTTGCTGCAGGTGTGGAACATGCTCTGGAGCCTGGCATTCAGAGCTGTGTCACTTGGGCACCGGCAGGGCTGTGAATGGGTTGGAGCTGAAGGGCTGCTTTGTTAGCTGATGCTGTGAGCAGAGCTGGGGAGCTGTGTGCAGCTCTGTGCTTAAGGACAGCACAGGACATATCAATGCCACAGTGAAATGAAAGGAAGGAAACGTCCAGACAATGGCTGAGTTAGAATCTGCCCCCCCCAGACATCCAGCCCTGGCATCTGTAAGCCTCGTGGAAGAGGAAGGTTCTTCATCCGTGGTGGCTCCATGCCAGAACCCCAGTGTTTAAGGCTGTAACTCAGTCAGAATTTAAAGCACAAGTGCTTTAAAGCGAAGGAAGCTTCAGGGTGCCAGCACTGGACTGACCCACTTTCACACCACGATAGCCCTGTCGCAGTGCATTAGGCACGGTGCTCGCGTTTGGGATGCAGGCTAACCACGTGCAGCCGGAGGAGAAGCTGCAGCAAGTCCACGTAATTATTACGTGAAGTAGATGGGAAGACTGTCTCCTAGTGAAAAGTGACAGGGAAAAAGAGGTGCTGCACACGCAGCTCTCTTAGGACTGTCAGAGTTGGGAACAAACAGCTGTACAGCACTGCTGGTGGGGAGGAGAGATTGAATAAACCAGTGAGCATCAGCAAAAAGGGGGTGATTATGTCCAAGCAGAGAAAGTCAAACCCTCCTTCTCTGAAGCTGCTAAATTTGCTTCTGAACATGTAAAGCTTTTCCACCACGGAGGACGTGAGCCCCCCAGCATTCACCCCCCCATTCCCAGGATCATTTTGCAGCTTCAGGGCCGTGGGCTGGCTGAGGGGTGTGCGCAGCCCAGCCTGGAGGCAGCAGCCCCAGCCAGCAGGCTCTGGATGCCGACCGCTGCCTGCAGGCTCCGCTGCGCCAGCTGCGCAGCTTCCCCTGGATCCCTGCTCGCTGCCAAAGGTGGCACTTCGGGGATTGCTCTTGCCTCAGCCAACTAAGAAGCAGCAGGACTCTTCGCAGGGCTGCCAAATCCCCAGCTGATGCGGTGTAAACCCTCCCATGCACCCCACCCTGGTCCTCAGGGCTGAGCTCCCCGCTAAGAGTGAGTCAGGGGCTGTAAAAGGCGATATTTCCCTGCCACCAGCCGCGGGGCTAAGGGGAAACGTGCTTCAATCCTCCCTCCCCCCGGCCTTTGGAGAGCATCCTCCTCTCCTGGCTGCACAGCAGTGTCAGTCCCTCTCCAGGAAATGGCTTTGGAGTGACTGCTGCATCTTCCGCCCTCTCGGACGAGGGCTGCTCAATTAGCAGAGTTATTTTTAGTGCCTTCTGCCGTCTCCTTTGTGTGTGTGCATGCGTGTGTGTGTGTGTGTGTGTGTGTATCTTGGCTCATCCGTGTCTGAGGAGCTCAGCTATGAAGCAGTTGTCAGTGCTTAATCTAGGCATGTGGCCAGGGCAGTATGTACAACTGGAACAAGTTAAAAAGAAGGGAAAATGTCCCAAAAAAAAATCGGTTGAAAAAAAGGCTTGTTCTATAATTTTATTGCTAGAGCACTGGGCCAGGAGATATCCTGCTTCTAATTCAGCAAAATCCAAGCATAAAACCCTCCTGAGTGCAGCAGATGAACACACTGAGCTCCGGAGCATTTCCACCTTTCTTTTAATGCACAAAAAAGAAAAACATCAAAGCTGCCTTTGGAGACAAACGACAAAAGAGCGAGTTGAGTTCAGAGCATCTGGAGTCAGTGTCCTGCGCCTTTTTGTGCTCTTAGCCACGTCGAGGCACGTACAGGAATTAGAAAGCTCAGCTGGGCTGTTGTACCCTTGGGGCTCAGTTTCCATACGTGCAAAAAGCATTTCAGGTGCTTGCCTGCCCCCGAGGAGCTGCTGGGAGGACACACAGAGGCTCTGCTAACGCATGCCAGGGAAATATCAGGATTGCCAAAGGTGAAGCAACACCCCAGGTAGTGGATTTTTGCCCCCAAAATAGAAAGGGGTGAAGGCAAGGAAAGCAGGCAGACGGAGGGTGAAGAGGACAGGTTTAATCCTGAGATTAGAGGTGCTGGGATTCAGGTCGTGCTCAGCCACACAGGAGGAGCTGACACGGTGCAGAAACTCCCCTGCACTCACCGGCAAGGCGGGACCCAGCTGAGCTGCCTGAAGGATGCAGGAACACATCACCCCGCCTGGAGAGCTTCCCCACGTGGGCTGCAGGTGGTCTGTGACAGGGAACACGTTCCCAGCTACCAGGGTGAGATGTTTGAGCAGTGGGTGGCAGACGGGGGTGCCAGAGCCTTGCAGCATCATTCCCGCACGGCTCCCCCGAGCGAACCCTTTCCTTTTTCAGGAGCCTGAGTGGCGTGAACTGGAATTTTGCTTGAGGGCCTGAGGTCTCCCACGTGAGCCCTCCTCCTCACTACATACCACACCGCAGTCAATAAATTCTGACTGTGCCTTGCCAAGCTCTTCCGTGCTGGAAGAGCTTCTTGCTTGTCTACAGACAGATGCTGTGCTCGCAGCTCCAAAACCTGTCTGCTTGTTTGCTTGCCTCCTTCTTCCTTATCACCCTCCCCAAAACACAGAAGGGGTTGAAAAGCTTTAGCAATCTGCCAGCCCATTACCTGTGAGAGAGCAGCTTTCCCTCTTCTTACAGAACCTGATGAAGGTAATTAAGTACCTGAGCACAACGAGATCTCCCCGTAGGTAAAGCAGCATGAAATTGCCACCAGGTCCACGGCAATGTCTTATAATTTTGGGCTGCTGGACTTCCACTGCGAGGCCGGGCGGTGGCGTTTGAATTACAGCAGTGCAGAAACCCAGGGGGGTTTTCACCCCATTGCCAAAACCTGTTAAACCAGAGACTTGGAGTGGGTTGGTGCTTGCTGGCCGGATTAAGAGATACCAGATATCCAACACGCGGGTAGTTCAAAGCTCTCAGCACCCAATTCCGAGGAGCTGAGGAAGAGGAGACCGCAGGTTATGCGAGGGCAAGAGGCGGCGAGCGTGGGGCTGCACCACGGCGTGGCTCTGCCCAAGAGAGGGAGCTTTGCCACCAGCCCATTGCCCTGCATGAACCTGGGAAGGAAATATCAGGGTCTGCAGCACAGCCTCGGCACGCCGCACATCAGGTCAGCCCTGTCAGAATGGCTTTCCCCAGGGAGGTGAAACGGGATGTGAAATGGGATGGCATGGGGGGTTTTTGCTGCTAATTGCCGATTGCTGTTACGTGGAGGAAGGAGCAGGGGGCTGTGCTGGTGAGCTGGAGAAACAGGAGGATTTCCTACTCACGTGCTTGGGATGGAAGCACCTCCGGGCAGAAAGGAACCCTGGCAGGTGTCCCCGGGTGTTGTTTTCCCTTCCTTCTGGGGGCACGTTTCCTTCCTGAGGGTCACCTGGCTATTGACACTGGAAAAATTCCTTTCTATTTCAGGAACGTGGGACTCCCGTGATGCCAGCGGTTTATTCTCTTTTTCTTTACTTGGGAGTTTTTGCGGAGTCTTTGTACTCCGCCTTTTGTACTTTAGCCTGGAGAAGAGGAGGCTCAGGGGCGACCTTATCTCTACAGATACCTCAAAGGAGGCTGTAGCGAGGTGGGGGTTGGTCTGTTCTCCCACGTGCCTGGTGACAGGACGAGGGGGAATGGGCTTAAGTTGCGCCAGGGGATTTTTAGGTTAGATGTTAGGAAGAACTTCTTTACTGAAAGGGTTGTTAGGCACTGGAACAGGCTGCCCAGGGAGGTGGTGGAGTCACCATCCCTGGAAGTCTTTAAAAGGCGTTTAGATGTAGAGCTTAGGGATATGGTTTAGTGGGGACTGTTAGGGTTAGGTTAGAGGTTGGACTCGATGATCTTGAGGTCTCTTCCAACCTAGAAATTCTGTGATTCTGTGTGATTCTGTGATACTCGAGGCAGCCCCCTGTAGCCAGTGGAGAAGGGAGGAGATGTTCTCTGGATTCCTCTGGACTAGCTTGTCCTAGGGAATTCCTAGGGGCAGCCCAAGCCCAGGGGAAAAGCTTTAGTCACCAGAACCAGTGAGAAGGATTTACTGAAGGAATCGCTGCCAGGATTGCACGCAAACATGGAAGGAGCCTCCCGACAGGGATACTCCCAGTGACATTTCCATTCACAAGAGCGGTTTCATTCCATGAAGCCTCTTGGGCCATTTCAAGGCCTTGCAAAAGCATCTCGGAGCATTCTGTGTTAATATCCCACATTCCAAAGTAGTATTAATATCAGGGGCATGAAATAACGCGGCTAGCTGCGCTTACATGGCCCGCTGCTGCATAAACAGACCGTGTAGGACACGGGAGCCGTGTGTGGGGACGGGGTTATGTCTTGCTGTTTGAGTTGGTTAAAAAAAAAAAAGTGGAAAAATAGGGGGAAAAAAACATCTTTTCACTGAAAAAGTCGGTAAAAATCAAAACACAGAAAATCCTCCAGCAGCTCCCACCTACAAAGCCTCCCTCCCTTTAATCTCTCCGGCAGCAGGGCTCTGCCAGCCTGCCTCCACGCCTGCTTTCTGACATCCCTCCCTGTCTGCGCTTCCTTCTTGCTCCTTCCCGTGCGGCTCCCTCTCTCTGATCAGTGAGATAAGAAAAGCAGAAGGAGGTGGGCGAAAATGTTGTGAAATGGCTCCGGCTGAGCCCCTCAAGCGCTTCTTCAGCAGCACCAGGTATTTTCTAGCTCAGGAGATGCGATCCGAACACTGCCCTCACCGGCACTGCTCCAGGCAGCTTCCCTGAGTCCTGAGCATCCCCGCCTGCCCCAAGTCACCGCAGCCACGGCCCCGGGGATCCTCCAGCAGGAGCAGGAGCAGCTGGCAGGGGGAATTGGGCTGTGCTGAGCCAGCCAGGAGGCGTTTCCTGCTGGCGAGAAGAAAAGCCACCCAGGCTGTGATGAGTCAGGGAGGCAGAGGTGGGTGGAGGGTAGCGGAGGAGTTTGGGGGAAGGAAGAGGGAAGTGAAAGCAGAGTGCTGCCCGTGCTCCCCGGGGCTGGGAGAACACCGCCCGCACTTTGATAGCACTTGGGAAGGGTCTGGGTGCATCAGGCCACCCGGTAAGGGATGTTTGTGGATGCGGGATCTCTGACAAGGGGAGATGCTTTTTGTCACCTCGGGGCTTCGCAGTTGTTGCTGTCATGTCCCTAGTACAGTGACATTGCACTAGTCCTAAAGCCACTGATGACCTGCAACCCCTTGAAGCTCCGTGCCAGCACTGGACCCTGGCTTTCAGAAAGAGTTCGGTTTTTGTAAGTTTCTACGGTATTTTAGGACCTCTACTTTCTAGCTTGGAGAAGGGAGGAGAAACTTTGATAATAGATGAACGGCAGAAACAAACAGCCCTTGAATTGAAACACGAACTTGGAACTTTTGAGCTTTCTGTGAGAGAGACTCAGCTGTAGCCTGGTTCAGAAGCTGGGCTCAGGCTGTGCTGACATCCCACAGGCGTGACGGAGGTGTTGGTGGCTTGTTTCCCAGAGCACACGTCCTCAAGTGAGCCATGTTACAGAGGCACCACATGTGGAAGCTCTTCATGGGCGGCGTTTATCTGGTGTGCCATCGCTCAGGAGGCGCAGCACCAAGTCACACAGGGATAAAAGTCAGTTAAGCATCCCTTGCCAGACAGAGGATGCTCAAAATCTGCCTGGCCCTCCTGCCCCCTAGGTTACTACGTTCAGCTGCTAGAGCTGCAGTGAAAGAGAATTAAACTATAGGAATATGAAATCAGGGGAAAATGTACATGTCATCCCTGAGCTTTATGCAGACAGCTGCACTGGTGCTTATGGGCTTTTTCCAAAGCTCTCTCAGGCACGCCCTGGACTCAGGACAGACCAAGTAAGCACCTGGGTCCTGGAAAACCTCTGTGCAGTTCTTCAGCAGGCAAGGTAGTGGAAGAGAAGTGGATGTTCCCCCAGCAGCAGAGCATGCAATCACTTTAAGGTATTCCCATTGCAGCCCATAGGAGCAGCACCAAATCCAGATGGTTGGAGGCTGTTGTAAAGATTACAGGTGATCAGCTTCTGTGGCACAGGGTCACGTTCCTTCCCCAGGAGATGCTCAGGGACAGATGACAACCACAGCGCCCTGCACAACCTCCTGAGCTCTGCCAGCCTGGCCACAGCTGCCACCCTCTCTTGCACACGGCAGTGCCCCCATTTTGCAGGACACTTTTGGGTCAGCATCCCCGAGACCAGACCAAAGGATCAGGCTCTGATTCCCAAGCCTCCAGCCAGCCAGCACCTGGTGAAATGAAACACGGATCAGGCCCCAGACTGTTTCTGGAGTGCTGGTGTCAGAACGAGGCCTCCAGAGGGAGAGGGATGCAGAATGTGAGTCACCCAGCTCATCGCCCCTGCTGCTGGCCTGGCGAATTGGTGGAGCTGGAGGAGAGGGAGCTGCCTTTGTCCCTATGACAGGCAGCTGCAAAGGAAGCTCCACACCCTCCATCTAATCAGCCAGGGCCAGTTTTTGCAAGAAAATAGCCGGTTCTCTTCAGGATCCTGACCTCATCTGGGGATGCAGCTCTCGGTGCTCTAACAGCCCGTGATGGCCCTGCCCCGCCTCACCTGGAGCCTTCTCCCACAGCCTCTGCCCACAGCCCCAGCTGCTCCGTATAAATTCAGCCCTGGGGTCTCACCCTCTGGTTTGAGCTCCCCTGTAGGAACACAGGTTTTCAGCATGCCCATCACTAGCCGTGGACCCTGGCGAGCCTCACTGCAATCCACAGCGTAAATTTCGGTTGTGATGCTGCCTCATCACCACGGACCTGTCTGGTAACTGCTGGGCCTGATCCTGGTATAGGGGCTGACTTCCCAGGTTAGCCTTGGACCTGATGCTTCTGCTTCTCTTTGGCAATTCTTGCCATAAACTCACTGCTTTATTCTCTGCCAAAGCCCCATTCCCTTGTGCAGCTGTGATGTCCTGCTTTGGGGTGTAAGTGCTGAGAGAAGCAGCCCCCGGCCAGGCGCTCCCATGTTCCTTTTAGCTCCTGCTTCACCTCGGAGCCTGGTGGGAGCTCCCCTCCTCTGGTGGGCTCTGCTGGGATTAACGTGGAAATAGCACTAGCACCCCTTTGGGTGTCTCATCTTCTGTATCTTGATTTGGGTTTGCAGTTCCAGGAACGTGAGCCTGGCCCACTGAACTTACTATCATCTTGGGGGGAATAAGAAATTCTTCCTCCCTCTGCTAATACGGGATTTCTTATCCCCTTGCCTCAGAAGCTCACGCTGGGGGAGAGAAATGCAAGACCCAGCCCCTTGCTGCTGGGTGAGCGCTGTGTTAACTCCCCTCTTCCGTGCTGACCCTCCCCGAGCCCAGCTGTGCGTGAGTCACAGGCTGGACTTCTCGTGTCTTGGGGGAAGCTGCGAGAGGGTGGGGTGATTTTTGGTCTGGAAAATCTTAACCCAAACGATTTGTTCCAAGTATGTCTGGGAAAGGAGGATCGGCCAAGGAACGGTTTGAGATTTGAAATTCTCCGTCTTAAAGCCCCGTCTATTTTGCATTGGAAATCAGATGGAGGGACCTGCTTGCAAATATTGCCCTGGTGAAATTAAGGAAGCGATAAGAGGAGTGCTGGTGTTGCAGGACGCTTCTTTCCCTGGTCACCCTGGTGGGACCCGGTGACGGCAGCTCTCTGGCTGGAGGTGCGGTGGAGGCCAGGTGGCTTTCCTGCAGCTCGCCCGTTCCTGCGAGGTTTCACGGGTTAGAGGGAAGCGCTGGGGATGCGCAAACAGCACGCGGGGAAGCTGCTCCATGGGAAACGTTGCAGGCCAAGGGCTCTTGGAGCGCCTTCTGGGAGGGCAAATGGATGCCAAGAGGAGCGAATAATTTACACTGGTAAAAACGCAAAACTGGGTGGTCTTTGGGTTTTCTTTCTTTTCCCCCTTGCTTTGCATCTGTTCGTATTTAGAGGCCGTTCCTGGCTGTTTATGCTCAGCTAGTGCTGGCGTGTTCCTTGCGTTGTCCTTGGCTGCAGCAATACACGGCATGAATCGGAGCGAGGCTCTGCAGCCCGTGCTGCTGCCGAGACCTCGCAGTGCTGTGCTTTCTGTTGGAGTGGAACACCTGGACGGCATCACAAGCATGAGCTGCTCGTCTCCTGACGGGAGGTGTTAGGTGGGAGGGCATCGGGGTACCTACAAAGGAACGAACCTGGGGGTTTTTGTGAGGTCCGGGTGTCTTGGGCAGAGCACTGCTCAGGCTGAGAGCATGGACTGTGCTGCAGTGGGTGAAAGCAGGAGAAAAAGCCTTTCTCCAAGGAAACCATCACGGTCTGTCAAACTACAGAATAAGGATGGACAGAACCATCCTCCTGATGCCTCCAAGGGATGGAGGGCATTAGGACTTGGGTCATTTAAGGAGAGGAAGCAAGGCCAAATGCTGGCTTGGGAAGTGCGGTTCCTTTCAGAAGAAAGGCACAGTCAGCGCTGCGTGCCTAGGCTCAGCTGCTGCTCAGGACACGATGCTGCGTTGCAGCAAACGAGCCAGGGTTACTCGTGCCAAGCAGCTGTAATGCCAGACCCCAGCGCTGATGTTTCAGGGCTTCGTTCAGGTTTGGGCCAGTGCCCAGGTCTTGTGCTCCTGGTGGAAGAATGAAACGGGTCCCTGTCCCTTCTCTGTGGGCCACTCTTGCTAGCTGCAGCCTGGCCAAAGGCTGCTCCGTGTAAGCCTGGGATGCTGTGCCCTCCCTGGTGGAGCTGTTGTGTGGGCTGGGAGCCTGTCCCTCTGTTCCCAATTAGGGCTCGGGATGCACAGCATTTTGGCAGTCTCAAATGGGGAGTTACTTGTAATCGTGGCCACAGAGACATGGGTGGGAGGGAGCCGAGCAGACCCCGCTGTTAGGGCATCTAATGGGGGAACATCCCCTGAAGGTGGGCAGGGCTGGAGATGGTACAGGCAGAGGGCGTTGAGAAATCATCCCATGTTTTTTTGGTGAGGGATAGACAAAATTTAAAAGATTTGTAGGAGCTAACTCTTTTTATACCTTATACTTGGAATTCTTACCCATGTTTGTCAGCGTGTGGTTTGATGGACCTTCAGAGGTTGTTCCTGTCTCCTTTCCAGGGCAGCGTAGCCTTGGGGTGACAGTGCCCTCCTCTGGCAGAAATCTGGGACTTGGGAGAGAGACTTCAAAACGGACTGAAGGCAGCTGCTCCTACAAACACTCATTTTTCCTTTTTTTTCTTTTTTTTTTTTCTTTTAGATCCTGTTTGACCAGGCTCAGAGGTCTGTCCGGCAGCAGCTGCACAACTTTGTGAAAGAGTGAGTATGTGTCCTGTCAGCTTGGTCTTCAGCTTCTATTGCACCTCTCCTGCGTGCACTGGAGGTAACACAGCCTCTGCACAGCTACCGAAGGCTCTGCCTGGGGCAAAAGAGACACGGATGGGCAGAGTAAAGGATCTGTTTGTGGGGTGCTTGTTGCTGTCATCTTGCTATGTTATTATATGGCTGTCCTGTTGAGAACAGGATAACTACATCTGGTTGACAGCTCCTTTTTAAAGCAGACATGAAGGATACTTGCAGATCAGAGCAGCATCCCAAAGCCTGGCAGAATTCATCTGCAGAGCCCACCTCTGCTTCCCCTCACAGAGCCTAGAGGTCTAACACCTCCCAGAGCTCCGATCTGTGCAGAGCAGGGCCAGCTCTGCACCCGTTATCTTAAGTTAAATGCAGAATTTTCTCTGTGGCTTAACCCAGTGCGTGCTCCCAGCTTGGATGGGCACAGTCTGTGCCTTTGATCGAGTCTCAGCAGGCTTTCCTTGCTGTCACTGCGTTAAACGCTTCCTCTGAGAGCATCTTCTCCCCAGGGCAGGTGCCACGTGCAGCGTGGGATCCCGAATCAGCTGAATGTAGGTCAGAGGCAGCCCAGGCCTCCAGCTAAGCAGGAGCTGGTTTCCATGGGAACTGGGAACTGACCGAATCCCTCACAGCTGGCTGGTTTTGGTGCAGGGGGGCCCCCAGCTGACCTCCCCGTTCCCCATCCCCATCTTTTTCCCTGGCACTCACCCCGCCCCCACTTTCTCTATAATCATTTGTCTGATGAGCTCAGATTTAATCTGCTTAAGGCTGGCAGTCAGAAGGGGGAATTTCACCTTCGGTTTGGGGCTGTCATCCTTTTAGTATCTTTGCGACTTACTTTTTCCCCACTTACACCCCCGGGCCTCTGCACTTGCAGGCCCTGGTGCTTGGATCTCTGCACTGCTCCTGCCTTTGGTTGGGGAAATCATTTTGACACCTGGGACCATTTTGATGGGATTAAAGGAACAATGGGAACTGTTCCCTTGTGTGGTGAGCCATAAATATGAAATATGGTTTAATAATATTTGCATAATATATATATTATAATATATAATGTGCAAATATTATTAAATGAGCCTAGTAAACAAGGGGAAAAGGAAAAGTCAAATGTCTGGAATCAGTCAGACAAGACAGAACCAGCTGGAGATGCACAAGAATGGCCTGGCTGCCCTTGCTGAAGGCCCTGTCCTGAATTTGCAAAGTAGCTGGTTTCATTCTTTTTCACATGGTGAAACAGGAAGGTTTTACAGGCAGGCTCTGAAACGTTCTGCTCACTGCTTGTTCTGAGGGCAGTCATGGACTGTCTGTAGGGCTGGATGTGGTCTTGCCTGGTTTTCTGGATGCTGTCCTTGGAGGATTTCCTTAAAGGTTTGAAGGCAGCATGGGAAGTCCAGTGTCTTTCCTTGCCAAGTGTCTCTGAAGACTGTCTAGAATTAGTCTGGAGTCAGTCCAGCTGGATGCAGTGGCACTTGGTGGGGTCGTTAACATGCCAATGACACGAAACAACATCTCTGAGTGATTGCAGTGGAGCTTCACCTCTCCCTGCTCTGCTGTCCCAGCAGTGTTCTGGCTGCTCTGTAACAATGATCCCCACCATCTCCCCTTCTTTGGGTTCCAGTGACGTCCGGAAGTTCAAGGAAACCAAGAAGCAGTTTGACAAGGTACGAGAAGACATGGAGATTTCGCTGGTAAAGAACGCCCAGGCACCTCGGCACAAGCCCCATGAAGTGGAGGAGGCAACAGGCACCCTGACCATAACCAGAAAGTGCTTTCGGCACCTGGCCCTGGACTACGTGTTGCAGGTTGGTGTCTGCCCACGGCTCTGTCTGCACCTCTCAGCGCAGAACAAGACCTCGCAGGCAAACTGCTTGATCTGCTGTAGGGAATGAAGAAATTGACAGGTGGCAGGGGACAAAAGGGTCTCACATCTGCATTCAGAAGGTTTTGGGGTTGCTAATTTGTGGGACATTTTGCCCTTTGTCCTCAGGGGCCAGGGAGTCCATGGGACTGGTGTGTGAGGGAGTGGGAAGCCGTCAAGGTTTGCTCCGGTTGCAGGCACTGGTGTAGTTGTCTCTGAACAGGGTGCAGATAACTTCTGGAGGTCTCTTCCAACCTATATTATGCTACGAGTCAGTGCTGAAATGTGTTTATATATGTTTCTGCCTTTGCATGGCACTGGCCTGACTCCACAGGTGTATGTTCTCCTTCCTAAAAATGCTACAGCATAGGTGAGAAGGGAAATCTCAATTGCTTTTCAGTAAGAGAAATTAAACATGCTGCCTTAGACTGCATTCCTCTTCCCAGTGGGAGATTTGAAATGGTGAAGGATTTTTCTCTGTATCATTCACAGGCTTCGCGTCAGGTCTGTCCTTCCAGGCAGTGGGCGTACTGAGCAGCCAAACTGTGTTAATATTGATCCATGTGTGTCTCCACTAGCTGTCACTCCTGCAGCACCAACCAGAGACCATCTGCCAGCCCGCTGGCTGATCATGAGGCAGTGCCTGATGGCACATGCTCTCTGACGGTCAGCCAGGCACTTTTGTCTGAAAAATGGGTGTGGGAAGGGTGTGTGCACAGAGAACATAGGCCTGCCACAAGTACCACAATTTCATGGCTGGTTCCACAATAGTTACTGGAAAAGCCCGTGGTACTACAGCGCTACCTCTCAGCCTGCTAAGGGAAATCAAAGCAGTGTCCTGGTAGATTAAACATCTCCTTGTGATGCCAAGTTGTACTCTGGGGTCACTGGTTTCAGCCTGTGTACAGCCATGGGGTCTAGCAGTAACCTCAGTCAGTAGGAGCCTCTATCAGAACATGTCTCTGCTCTTTTTATTCCACCTGGAGCTTGCAAGAACTGCCTTTTCAGGAGCTGATCTTCTGTAACAGTACTTGAATAGTCTGGTTTGCTGCTAGGGGCATTGCAACAAGTTGTTCCTACTTAAATCCCCGTGTTGGACTGCCTAATGCTGCTGATGCTGAGAGTCTTATCTTGATCCCTTCACAGATCAACGTCCTGCAGGCCAAGAAGAAGTTTGAAATCCTGGATGCGGTAAGGACTCTGTTTTCTGTGGCTGCTCTCAGTGTCTCAGGGAAAGGCAGCCCTCCCCATTCCAGGTTGCACGGGTCAGCATCCCAGCTCCTTGGCCTGCCATGGAGATGCTGTCTGGAGCTGCTCTGGGGGCTGCAGGTATGCTAACGAGAGGGGAGAGTGAAGGAGCAGAGCAGAACTCCCCAGGCCAGAACTGGAGCGGATTTGCAAGGGGGGAAGGATGCTGCTTTTAGTGCTTTGTGCTCACAACACGTGGAAGCGTGGCCTTGTGGAAGGATTTGAGAGGAAGAAAGAGGGACAGTCACCTAATGGATAGGCTGCTTTAGGAAAGGAAAGTGTTAGAGCTGTGCCTAGAGGGGCTGTTTTTATGGAAAATAAAGGATAAAGACTTTTCACGCTGTCCCAGAGCCTGTTCTGACCTTGCTTTTGTTCCTTTCTCCAGATGCTGTCCTTCATGCACGCCCAGTACACCTTCTTCCAGCAGGGCTACAGTCTTCTCCATGAACTGGATCCCTACATGAAGAAGCTCGCCACAGAGGTGAGAGACAGGGAATTATGGCTGGCTCAGTCCATTTCCTCCCCTCTGCCCTGAGAGGATGTCCTCATTCCCATTCAGCTACTGGACCTGGTAATCAGGGAGTGTGGTCAGAGCATCATGCGAAGCCGTGTGCTTGTTTGAGCTGTGCCCTGGACTGAGCACCACCGTTAGCAGCCAACAGCTACAGTTACTTGCAGTGCGCACCCAAGCAAAGCCCAACGCACTCTTCTCCTCTCGTGGGGACTTACAACATGGGGAGGGTTGGGGTAACGCTAGAGCTGGGAAGCAGAAATGGATTCATCAGTTTATAAATCTCCTTCTTGACTTCCTGGTTTTCTCCTCCCCACCTTTAGCTCGACCAGCTGGTGATTGATTCTGCAGTGGAAAAGAGGGAGATGGAGCATAAGCACGCGCTGATACAGCAGAGGGTGAGTCCTACAGCTGAGTCCTGGCCAGAGTCCCTCCTAAATCACCTAGCAGATGAATGCATGGCTGCATTCCTTTGGCACACACGGACAGGGCTTGCTGCAGGGCCCGTGTTTCATTCACAGCGAAGCTCACGCTGCACTGAAGCGATGTGGAGGGCTGTGGGAGAGAGGGGGCAGGACTCGGTACTGCTGCTGGGACAGGAGCATGCTGCAGTGAAATTTTATGCAGGTCTGCTCCTAACTGCTTGCTAGGTGATTCACCTGCTATAACTGGGAGTAACCACCATGATCTGGCAAGCTACTGGGATCTATTATCAGACAAGTCTTCTCTTTCAGAAGAGAGGTAGCTTTGGCTAATGTGGGCTCTGATTTTCCAGACCATTCATCTAGGCAATGATCCCAAATCCTTGTAGTAACATGAATTTTCTTATTTTCCTTCTCTTAATGGATCGCTGACCTGCCCGTGCAGACCCTTCTGCAGGTGAGTACCACGTATTTCCTTCTTCCAGCACCTTCATTTTTCAGAATTAGCACTTTGTTTCTCTGGATATTTACAAAGTCTTGCCTTTGAAACCCCCCAAAAAAAGAAACCTTGCAACAAGTTTAGTGCTTCAGTTACACTAAAAATGTATTTTTAAAGCCCAGTTTCAAGTGAATTTGGTTTCATTCTCATCAAAGTTGTTTTCAATCCTGTGCTGAAATAAGATTTCAGTTTCCTCTATTCTCTGTGATGGTTGGTCTTGACTCAGAGCAGTGGCAGCAGTGCTTGGCTGGCATATTTTTGGCAATATTTTTGGTGCTTAGGAGTCTTTGAAGACCAGGGGTCTGGTGGGAGGAGAAGTGGCTATACGGGCTTCAAACTGAGGTCAGTGGTGGACTTTCAACACATACACGTTTGTAAATATACCAAATTATGGTCCCCAGCCCACAGAGCACTGTGCAGGGGTTCGTTGTGTCCTGAGTGGGTAGGAAGGGTTTGACTTGTCGTGGTGGATGGATTACAAGTGTGTGATGCTTTTGGTGCTGTGCATTTGCTTTCTCCCATGTGTGCTCTCTGGTCCATTAGACAGCATCGTGTAACATAACCTCTGCAGACAGAGATGGGCTGCAGCAGCTTTTCCGTTCAAGTCTGTTTAAAAGCTGTCCCACAGGAGATGACAGTAGCAGTGCTGGGGAAGCCAAGCCATCCTCGGAGAACACAACAACGCTTGCCAAGGCATTGATGGCTTCTTGTCATTTTCAGACCAGGAGTTTAAGCCCTACCAGGGCTTTAACTCTCAAAGAATCCTTTAACAGTGAAATAAGAGCTAGAGAGGTAGAGCAAAGCCAAAGAATGGAGGAAGAATCAAGCTGCCTGTAAGTAGCTGACAGGATGAATTAAAACCTGGCTTGTAACTGGAGCAATGTATGTATAGGGCAGGTACTTGCATGGATCGATACCTCTCAACAGGAGGAAAGCAACTGGCCACTTCTTGTCCTTGTAATGCTCTCTCAAAAATGACATAACGTGTGAAATGGAAACGTAACTGGATTTGAAAGTCAATGACAGGCATTCCCTGTGCACAGGGCGACGCGTGTGCTCCCTGCGGTTAAGTGCTCTGAGGGAGGGGAAAACCCATCTGTGAACTCTCCATTCCCCTGGGGACTCTGCAGGAGTGATGACTTCATTCGAGGGACTGCGAAAGGTCTCTCTAGTGCCGTGCATTTCACTTAAATCTCTTTCTGCTGCATGGCTTTCAATGGGCTCACAGGGAACGAAGCAGGGGTCAGGCTCCAAGAGGGAGAAAGAACAATTATTTTTCATTGAGATACGTATGCATAGAACTGTGGCTCCCTGTGTGCACAGGCTTGCAAGAGAGCTGAACATCCCTACTGCAGTTTAGGGTTTAAAGCTTCCTGCCTGGACGTGTTTTGAGACTGCTTTTTGGCTGCACTGGCGTCGCTCCTCACCGTGGAGCATGGCGCTCTGCGTCTGAGCATCTCGCCATCTCCAGAGGGAGCACAGCACACGTCTGAATGCAGGTCTCAGTGCTCAGCCCATCCAAACCTGGGATATCCTCTGGTCTTTGAAAAAAAGAAGTTGGGATTTAGTAACACTTAACTATAGAGGAGCGGGGGAAACATCTTTTTTTAAATCAAACCGGTGTCTTCCTGAACAGCCTGCCACGGTACAGCAGGAATGGATGGAATCCAGTGTAAAAAAATATGGTTTGGAGTGTTCCTTGGGATCTGGTGGTAGGGTCTTTCTCACTGAATTACCTTAGGGTAGCTTTGTGAGGGCAGCCTTCTAAGAGCCAGTTCCTAACAAAGTGGTCTTTCTCATTCTTTTAATCAAAAAATAAATAAATGATAGGAGGGAAACTCAGCATCAATCTCAACTATTTTATTTGATACCGGAATTCAGGTGCCTTTTCTTGTGCCTCCCTCTCTGCCACCTTCCTGCACGGAGCATCTGCCTCCTTTTGTGTCGATTCCTAGGGCAGCTATCACTTCTAGCTGTCGTTTTAACTGCTGCCCTCTCTGCCTTTCCAGCTCCAAAGCCTTAAAGAGCTCCATTTGCAGCTTCGCACTGCGTGTAAAGACAACGCTCCCTTGTACAAAAAGGGTGCCAATGAAACCAGCGAAAGGATGAGTCTATTTTTATGGACTACAATCAATATCTGCATTATCCTTCTGTTGTGCAAAGAGAAGAGAGGTTTAATGTGAAGGGTAGGGGTGCCTCTCTCCTGTGTGTATGGGCTGCTTGCGTAAAAGGCTGCTTTATGGAAGACGTTTGTGCAAAAGGCTGCAGAGAGCCTTGTTGCTTCCCATATTTCTTGTGCGGTGAGCTGAATTGTCTTAAACCACACGTGTAATGCATTTGTTTGCACGTGGGCTCAGTTGCTTCAGATGGATGCACAGAGGCACGTGGGCTGCTCCGGGTTGGACCACTTAGATGAAACTCTCACCCCTGGAGCACAAGCCTGGGAAGTTTTTCCCAATGGGAAACAGGGGAAGAAATGGTAACGCCGAAACAAAACTGCCAGTCTCTGGAAGTGGAAGGATACAGGGCTGTACAGGAGCTGCTTTGCTTCGCTCCAGAGGAGCGGAGAAAGTGATTGTACTGCCCGTTTGCATGGCAAGGCAGGAAGGAGTGCCAAGGCAGAGCTCTGTGCCTCATTTAGCCCAGCTGGTAAATAACAGCCTGGGGGCCATATGGCACTTCAACGCCCTGAGTTCATGGCTGCAGCGGAGCAGGGGTGGAATTGCTGGCCAAAGGGTGGCTCTGCTCCCAGGAGCAGACCCTGCTGAAGGCAGATGAGCGTGTTAAGGTCAGGGGACAGTCGGTGAGCATCTTCCTGTCAAGCCTGCTCTGTGCTGCCTGGCTTCTCCCACTCCCTCCTGTGCCTCCCTGACAGCTGTATGGTAATTAGCCCTTGCTCTAAGCTGATTGACTGTGAATAGGAGGCATGGGGAGGGGGCAAGCAGGTGGTCCCCAGGGGCCAGCAAGCTTCCTTCGCCTGGTGCCCCTTGCTTTGACAGCAGCCAGCGGCAGAGCTTGCAGCCTCCCAAAAAGGAGTAGGAGGGGTAAAGGAGAAGGGGCTGAAAAAGAAATCCCTCCTTCCCTGCCAGCCCACGGTGCTTAGCAGAGATGCTACTCTAGAGAGCGAACAGAGAGAGAGAGAGGACACAGAGCTGCTCCCTGCAGAACCTCCCTGGCAGCTGGCATCATGAAGATCTTCAGCAGGCTTGAATACCTCCTGGTAAGGAGATGATTCCTACGGGGTTGGTTCTTGGGGAGGAAGTTTAGGGGGGCACTTTTCCTTGGGGGAGCAAGGAGGGTGCCTGTAGCACTGTGCTCGCTGATGCAACCCAAAAGCAAGTGCTGCTTTATTACTGCGGGAGAGCAAACGTGTTTGGTTTTGTTTGTGGGGTGGAAAAGGGCAGGGCGTGGATCTCTGAGCATCACCTGCTGGCAAGCTGCAGAGCAGGGGGATCATTCGGCATTAGGGAGCTCAAGAAACAAAAGGTCTGTAAATGGGATTTTGCTGGAACGAACAAAAGCTGTGCAGAATGGGGATGCATGTGGGGGAGCCCTCCTCCAAATTCCATCTGCTTCGGAGGGTGCCTTGGGCTGTACAGTATATACACAGGGGTAAAAATAGCCAGATAGAGAGAGGCTTGAAATACAGTCGGGCACCAGAAGAGAACAGAATGTGCGTGCACCAGTGTTTGTGTCGAAGGGGGCGTGTGCCTCCTTGGGGAATGTGAATATTCCTCTGAATTATGTTCCGCTCAGAACCGGAGCCAGACTAGTCACGCAGCATTTCACTTACCTTGGGAGCAGCTCTTTTCTGTGCCTGGGTGTACATTACGGTAAATGGTGAGCATCACTGGTTACTTAACAAGTGAAGGAAAGCACTTTTGGGTAAAGCCTTTGTCTTCTCTGAAGGCAAGCATTTATCGCGTGTGCTGTCCGCTATCTTAAATGATATTGATTGGGAATAAAATCACGTGGAGTTCTGGTAGAAAGCTGTGTTTCTCTGAATATCTTAAATTGTACTGAGATGATCCACTGGTCGTGGCTGCCTAGTCTGGGGCATTTCTCTATCACTAAAAATCAAAACATGCAGAGAAGTGCAGTCACAATGTCCACGTTGAAGTGGTACAGTGAGGTGCTAAAGCTGCAACGCCTCAGGGAAGGCCACTGCCGTGAGAAGTATATTTTAAAGAACTGTAAGGAAATCGGTATTTCAAAGAAAGGTTCTCTCTGTTCTCAGCTAGGTGCTGTGCCCTTTGGGACAGGAACGAACCTGCACCAGGTGGGCAGAAACAAGACTGCCCTACTGCAGCAGGTGCCTCTGAGGCAGGGCTCCTTGCCTGGCAAACATCCCCTTGCCAAAAATATCCAGGGGACGAGGGCATCTTCACCCCTGGTGGTAAGGCTGCTCACTGAAGCTGTATTTAGCTTGACCAGGCGTCTCTCTGCGTGAAGTGCTGGCTTCACAGGAGCAAGTGGCAGAGCTCGGCTGGCCTCTGCAGTGCGGGCAGTCCCTGTGCATGCTGCTTGCAGATGGACGGGGGAGGTTGTAACCAAGGGGGGCAAGAGATGCTCCTTAAATAGGGTTGTCTTTTTTTTTCTTTCCTGGATCTGTTTGAGTGTGTGTGCCTGTGTTGGGCTTTTCCTTTTGTTTGCTGGTTTGAGTGTTCCCCCTTAATTTCTTTTTCACATCCCTATGGACGTGTCTCTTGGAATTTGTTTCTTCATTGTCGCTTTGGCAGCAGTCGGCGTGCTCCCATGGAAACCATTGTGGCATCCTTCCTAAAAGAATATCAGTTCCTGGGCAGCCGTGTGTGCAGCCTCAGGGTGACGGGGCCAGCAAGGCCAGACCAGTGTGATTTACTGGAAGTGCATGACACGGGGAAGCAGATGATGGCAGAGATTCAGTTTCTTGTTTTGGAAGACAAGGGATTTATTTAACCAATGTGTGATCCAACGCATTACTGCTGTTTCTAATTGCATGCACAGTTTAAGCCCAAGCCATTCAGACCCCAATCCCAGGAAGCTTTTTCCATGTCGAGCATTTTTCATACAGCAGAGACAATGAGGTGCTAATTGCAAGCTGAATAAACGGGTCCAACTCACTGAGAGCAGACTTTCCTCTTCCATGTACGCAGCAATGATGGGAAGAAATTGGTAAAAGGTGGTCTATGAAAATCATGTATTAGTGTCACATGTGGCAGGGAAGGGAAGGGGCACCAGAAAAAGCATACCTGTGTGCCCTTACCCTGTTTGTCAGGCCTTTTAAAGTGAGGTTTGTATCCAGAAAGTTACTGTCTGTTGTGGAATGGGCGACACATTCCTTCAGCAGCAGCTCCCAGACACAGCTGCTTGGCTTGAGGGGCTGGGAAGTTTCTCCTTCCCAGTTGTACCTGGAGCCAGAGAGCCCCTGATGCTCTCATCCCATGCGAGGAGGGCTCACAGCCTTGCTGATGGCACGGCTGGCGGCGTGCTTGGCAGGAACAGCGTCACTCAGCTGCGACTGATTTATTTCCCAGACCTAGCGAGATTAAAATCTTTTTGTCAATGAACAGAACAGACTCAGGGACATTAATGGCAGGTCTGCCAGGATTTGTTGTCACAGCTGTCTGCATCCAGCTGTGGCCACACCACCAAGCATTTCAACGCCGTGGGGAGGATGACCTCAGGCAGCTTTCTGAGCTGGGATCTGTGTGTTTATGCCTAGCTCCCCTCCTAGAAATTTGTTCTCTTCTCAAAGGCTGTGGCAGGAATGTTCTCTGTGTGAACTGCCTCCTAGGATCTGTTGTTGAAGGCCATAGTTGAAGCCCGTTTTAGTGCTGGGACTCTGACAATTGCAGTTGTGCAATTTGAGTGGTGGGCACCTTAAACCATCCCAAGTCCTGCCATGGTTTTACCTCTTGGCTATATGAGCCATTTCTGTACCTTTTTGCTTTCAGTCTTTGCCTGGCTGAGAAAGCAAAACCAATCCTGCCTGCAGATAATTGCTGGATTTATTTTTTTCCTTCCCTTTTCCTTTAGTTTGTCCTTCACCACGTAACCCTGTAGCAAAGACCTCAGCAGAGAGCAATGAAGTGGAGCAAACCGCCCCTGAGGATCGGCCCGGGGGATGCCCAGGGACAAGAGGCAGGCTGCTCCTTATTCCTCAGCTCTCCCTTGATTTGAGCCTACTTTACAAATCCAGCTTATGGGTCTGGCGGGCATCCTGCCCTCAGCTGCCCTGCAGTGGCTGCGTTGACCTCAGTCGAGTTGCTCAGGAATTACACCAGCAGAAACACGTGCAGAATTTGGCCTGGGGATGTTTCCTAACCAACGAGGAAAAGAGAGAAATAGCATCCAAGTAATGCAGCACAAGTCAATCTTTCTAGCAATGTGGTGCTAGGTTTGGGCACCATCCAGATAGCTCTGGCTCCTATTAGCTGCGTATGTGCTTGGTGTTTTGGGGTTAATTCCTTCTATAACTGGGTTTGGTGCAGGTCAGAGTTCTCTCAAAGGCAAGGAATGACTCCACATGCCTTCAGCTGATCTGCTTCAGCCCTTTGGTCTGTGGAGGGGTGTAACACGATGCAGGCTCCACGAGGTTAAACGCACACCTGGCTTGACTCCGCTGACTTGCAGTGGATTTACTCTGACGCACGTGGCCCATCTGTTCCTCCCGCACTCATCAGCAAACATCCTTACACCGCGCAGCACCGTTATGTAAGGGCAGCTGAAATCATGGGGGTGTATTTAGACCCTCACCCCTGGTTTTACCCCTTCCACCAGTTGTCATTTCTAAGAAGCCCTTGGAAGGGTTTTTGTGCTGTGCGCTTCCCAACAACGCCCTTATTTTGGGTTATTTGCATGATTTATAATAGACCCGTACAGATTCTCACCAAATTTATAAAGATCTCACTTTGGAGCAGCTCTACGGAAATCACACATTCAAATGGCCACAGGTTAGAGGAAAATTTCCTCTAGCCTTTGTTTGCAATAAGAACATGAAAGGCATCTGTGGCAGGGACCCCCCGTGGGAATCACCCTCTTACAGCAAGAACATTTGGGGCAGGGCAGGCTCATTTAATTGGGTGCCTTCCAGCCGCGTCCCCGGTGCCTAATTGGGCATCACGCTGTCTTTCCGAGGGATGACTCAGACCTGTCCCATTACATCCCCTCCTTCTGTATCAGTATTATTCTTCGGGTGACACCTCCCGGGTGAGCTGGCATCTCCGAACGGGAAAATAACTCATCCTAATGAGGGCCAAGTGCACGTTGCCAAGCGACACAGCATCGCCAGGGCCTTCGTCTGTGGAGCTCAAAGGCACTTACGTTAATGGGGCTGCTCTTCGCTCTGCTGTTGGGTCTTGGAACCGAGCGGCGCAGGGAAAAGTATTTGCACTCGAGACAAAGGCAGGAGTGGGTGGAATGCATCATGAGAGGGAAATTGGTGGGTGAAGAGAAACATGCCTTAGCTCCCAGGGTTAGGGGAAAGTCGGGTTTCACGACCTAGTTTCTATGGGGAAGGAGGCAGATCATTGCCTGGGGAGAGTAATCCTGTGTTCTGCGGGAGCAGCTGCTGTGCTCCCTGCTCCGCATCTTGCTTGCCAGCTGTCAGAGTCCATGAGGGCTGTGGTGAATCAGTGCCAACCCTGACAAATCGCCTCTGACTGGTAGCATAGCGGAGAGAATCGCGTGAGTGCAGATTGGAGATGGCACATGATGATAGCTAATGAAAATGGAATTGATCAGTCTTTCTTTCCCTCTGGAAACCATTGTGCTGGCTTGCCTGGTGCGAGAAGGTTGGATTTGCTCTGTCCCTGGCCCCCTGCCGAAGAGAGGTATGGCAGCAGCACTGCAGAGTTGTGTGGCCACGTGAAAAGCACCTCCATCACCTTGCTTCCCATTGCAGGCTGCCCCAAACGTTGGGAACTTTTAATCCTCACAATTATAAGCTACCTTGCCAGCTACCAGAGTGGGAAAGACAGCACAGAACAGTGCACCCTCCAAGCAATAGGGACAGATAAGCTTAGTGCAATGAGGACAATTCCTGACTGCTGTTTAAGGCTGCAGCCCACTAAGGCAAAGGGATATGCTGTGAGAGACAGCCCTGCCTGAATGTCAGGACCTTACCATAGGTGATTTCTTCCTCTTTACGCTTGTATTAGGCTCATCTTCATCTTGGTCCTGGAAGGTGCAGCCACGTTAGGGTCTGTCTGTTTCTATTTGCAGGACTTCTCCTACGATGACTCAAAGGTGGAGTTTAATGTCGATGCCCCAAATGGAGTGGTGATGGAAGGCTACCTCTTCAAGAGAGCTAGCAATGCGTTCAAAACATGGAATCGGTGAGTAATAACTCATATTCCATCTGATATCAGGGCCAAGACTCTGAAGACAGCTAATACAGTAGAAAAGCTGTAAGTTCATAGCAATTCAGGGAAATATCTAACAGCAGGATGTGTCTGGTTTTCCACAAGTATCAAACCTGCCAGTTGGGGGGTGTGAGAGTGGGAACATCAGCTGCGCTGCTGGGAGCTGAGATGGCTTTTTGTGCACTCTTAATTGCTTATAAATATTTCATCTGACAGATCACCAGGAATGCCAGTCTCATATGGCTCCTTCAGTAGTTAGGAGTCTCTACAGCTGCCAGAGACCTTGGGAAAGTGGAAGCAAAGGTTTCATGTTCTTGCCTTGTTCAATATTTGTGTGTTTAGCATCCCTTGAGAGTGTCATTGGGTTTCATATTTGGTTGTGCAACAGGATTTAAACCCTTCCAGTGAGTTTCTAATGCAAGAAATCAATGCCTTTTTGGCCCACATTTCCTCCTCTCACTTAACGGAGAAATGGTATAATATGATGAGATCCTGTACTTGGCTCTGGGTTACACTCAGAGTATATGCCACAGCAGGCTTGAAATATGCTCTCATTAGACTTGGGAATAAATAAACACTGAGTGATTCAGCAAACAGTCTGTGGGATGCACAGAAACTGCCTGTGTCTGCACAGAGAGAAGATCTGAAATTACTGGAGCCTCAGACTTGGTTAGGTCGGTGAGTCCTCTCTGAGGCTTGCCCTAGGACTAAGGAGAGTCCAGTCAAATTTAGCAGAATGGTTTTGCCTCTCAGGCTCTTATGCCCTGACATTTCAGCACTAGGCTTGCAGTTGGAAGAACCAGAAACTATAGCAGCAGCTCTGGCCCAGTGAATGCTCTTGTTTGATTTCAGTGCTTACCTGGAAGGTACTGCAGATGAAATCTTAGCAGCCTTTTAGGATTTTCCTGCTTGGTGTTTCATAAGCAGGCTACAACCTCTGTCCATAGACATTCATGGTTGCTTTCACTGCATGCCACATGTATGTGGAGAGAAGGTCATTCCGAAGTGTGTCAGGTTCATGTCATGACCTGCACACAGAGAGCTTGTTTCTTGTGAAAGAGACGAATGGTTCCAGTCAGCTCTCTTCTCCACCTGGCTGTGAATTCAAGGGGCACACCATGGGGCACTTACCCTGCAGGGAACATGATGCTCTGAGGCTTCCTAATTTTCCTGATGTCTGAAGTGAAGCTAGTGTCAAGGGCTCCAGGTTTTCCCAGGTCCTCAAATCTGAGCTGTCCTCCCCCATACCCTCCTACATCCTGGTGATACACAGCCTGTATCCTCCCCACAGCCTCCTCCATCCCACCCACTCGTAGCCACATCTTCTGGCATCTCAGCAACTCTCAGCTCCTGGCGCTTACTCATCACCCTCCTGCTGTCACTCCACCACTTACCGGTGCTGCCTCCCCCTCGTGAGCAGGGGGCAGGCAGAAAACAACAAAATCCACGGTTCAGCTGAGGTTAGGAGGCAGCACCAGGCAGCAACACGTGCCCTGGGGTGGCAGAACAGGAACAGGAGCAGAGAGCAAAACCAAGAGAAGCTTTCCACTCTGCTTTATGTGACAGCAGCGTTGCTCCTGGAGCACAGATCGTTACTGTCACAGCAGCTCAGAGATGCAGAACCACATGAGCTCATCAAATGGGGCTCCCACGTAGGTGGGATGGCCTCCAGTTACCTGTGTTTTCCCATTTCTTCGCAGACATGTCAAGTCCTTTATTGCTGTTGCCTTTTATCTCGCTCTTTAATGTTTCAGCAATGATGAGAGAAAGAGAATCCTGTCTCATCTCATTTTCCTAGGGAACCAGTTCCTTTGCAAAACGAGCATGATACAGGCTCAGACGACAGCCTCCTGCAAGCTCTTTGACTCTTTATACTCAAATGTTTCTTCCTGAAGCCTGGTGGTGGTGGCCATGGTTTTCATTGCCCTCCAGGATGAGGATCACATTGCTAAACCTTAGGCTGTGTTTTGGGATGAGGAAATGGCTTGGGGAGATTGGATATAGCACTGGAGATTAAGACACCAGGGACTTACCTCTGATATCAGCATCACGTGGACCTTCTCTCACTTATATTTTAATGGAAAGCTGGCCCTGAGGAGGCAGACTCCCTCCCAGCACATGTGTCCTTACTCTAGCCATAGCACACAGGAGCTTTGGCATTCAGTTTGGCCTCCCATGGTCTGCCGTGGCTATGGAGAACTCAGCCTGGTGGCTAGCTATACTCTATATAAACAGCAAGGTGTGCATGCAGCCTTTTCAATAACACCAAGTATTTGGTCCATCCAGCCCCGAGCAGCACAACGTGTCCCACAGCACTGCATTTACTGCCTGCACCAGGGCCAATGGGCACACACAGACTTCTGCCTCAGTCGTCTTAGGCAGCAATATGGACTGCCCTATTCCTTCCCTTCCTTCCTTCCTCGTATACCCTGACATATCTAGGGCACAGCATTTCGATGCCAGGAGTCATCCCCTAAGGCTGTGTATCCTTTGTTTATCCTCTGAGGGAGGGCGCTGGAGAAGCAAGAGTTTATGACGTTAGTTTTCAGCTTCTTTGAATAAATTAGACATAAATGCAGAGATCTTGTTCTGCCGCAGAACAAACCACCTGTCTAGAGCTCTGCCGTTCATTTGTTGTTGTCTGTCTTCCTTCAGGAGGTGGTTCTCCATACAAAACAGCCAGCTGGTGTATCAGAAAAAGCTAAAGGTCAGTGAGGCTTTCCCAGGTGACGCTGGTAGATTGCCCACCTTGTGTCCTGCTTCACTGGGGACTTCTGCACTGTGGTGGGGAGGGTGGGGTTGGCTTGGAGGGACGGCAAGCCCATTCAGGCCCTATTATGCTCCAGAGTTAGATGGTGCTGAGAACAAAGTGGAAGTGGATGGTGTTTGCAGTGGTCTAAATATCCCTGATCAGCGGAGGAAGGTGATGTCCCCAGTCAGCTGGCCTCTGCATGCGCTGCTTGTCCCAGTCTTTGGTGCTGTGCAGCCCCTTCCTATTGTCCTGGAGTTTCCCCATGGCAGGCTGGCTCGGTTCTTTCTGGACCCAGCATATGGGAACCAGCAGGGTTTGGGGAAGAGCTTTCTGTAAAGCCTGCTTCTGGCAGATTCAGGGAGCTGACAAATCCACCTGCTCTCACCCTTTCAGGACGTCCTCACGGTAGTGGTGGAAGACCTGCGGCTCTGTACTGTCAAGCCGTGTGAAGATATAGAGAGGAGGTTTTGCTTTGAGGTCGTCTCACCTACCAAGTAAGTTTGGTGGATTCCCTAGGTCATCCCTATGGTAACTGGAGCATGCAGGGAGCTGCAAGAGATTGAGTCTGAGCAGATGCTGCCCTGAGTTATTCAGTGTTGACTGGGATCCTCCGGAGTCCCCATGAAGTTTATCAGATACCAGCATAAGCCTGATGTGGGACACACAGACCTAATGCATATACAGACTGTGAAACCGGCAGTGCTCAGCTTTCCAAAACTGTCTGGAGATTTTGAATGGGGAGCACCTCTGACAGTGCGAGCTTGTAGGATTCATTTTTGCCACTGTGTCTGCAAATCAAGGTGCTGCCCCCATTGGAAAGGTTATGCTGTGGATGAAGAAGGACAGTTTTGACCAAAACACGCACTCTTTTTGTTCTTCCAACACTTTGCTTTCTCTTGCAGGAGCTGCATGTTGCAGGCTGACTCGGAGAAGCTGCGTCAGGCCTGGATTCAGGCTGTTCAAGCCAGCATTGCTTCTGCATACCGGGAGAGTCCTGACAGCTACTACATCGAAGTGAGTGAGGGGTCAAGGAAGGTCCCTAATGGTGTGTCAGGGCCCTGGCAGTGGGCTTTTGGGCTGTGACAGATCCAGTGTGGGTGAGCAAACGTTTGGACCAAGGTAGCAAGCTGCTGGCTGTCCTAACTGAAGGGCAACATGATAACAAGCTACATTCCCAGAGCAGGGATGGGGTGAAGCACTGTCTTGTGGCAATAAGAGATTAATGAGGCTTTATCCTTTCATTTTTTGGTCTAGCACTAGCTCATTCCCATTCAGATAATGCGTCCTCTCAAAGCCTCTGCAATGCAAAGCTCCGATTCCTTCCTTGCAGACCCTAGACCCCTTTTTGTTCCCTGCAGAGACTGGACCGGACCGCTTCCCCATCGACCAGCAGCATTGATTCTGCTACCGACTCGCGGGAGCGCAACGTGAAAGGGGAGACCATCTTGCAGAGGGTGCAGAGCATCCCTGGGAACGACCAGTGCTGTGACTGCGGTCAGCCAGATCCCCGCTGGGCCAGCATCAACCTGGGCATCCTGCTGTGCATTGAGTGCTCTGGTATCCACAGGTACTGCATGTGTGTGCTCTGTGCTGCAGGCCAGGGGCATAGATTGCAAGCTCCTAGAAAAAAGGTGAAGCAGAGGTTACAAGTAAATAATGGATGGACGGTTACAACTAAATAAATACGGATGGATTCAAAGATAGCTGCTTGCTGCAGTACTTGTGTGCAGGTACATCTCTGTCTTTATCCAAGCCCTGTCTTTCCCACACAGCTGCTGTCGTTGAGATTGGCAGCCCACATAGCAAAAGTACAGAGTCTAGCTCAAAGTACATCAGGAAACAGCCTGAATAATTTGGCTGTAGTGATATTTAGCACTTGTTTGCAAAGCATTTCACAGACTTCAGCTAATTAAGTTCACACAGCTTTAGAAGGCAGAAAAAGGATTAATTTACACAGTCTGGTTTTAGCACTTGTGAAAAATTGAGTTGTTGAAACAGGAAGCCTGGCTGTTTTTTCCTGCTGTACTGGATTTATGTTATAGAGCTGAGAAATTAACTGCCACTGCCTCTCATTCTTCACTGTCCTCACGTTGCAATTCAACCTATTTCCTGAGCATAAAGTGACAGATAACTGCACCCTTGAGCTCACACATAACTGCAACCCTGAGCAATGCCTCTGCCACCAAACTGACCTGCAGTACCTTGGCTCCTATCATTAGCTCACAGTATTGAGCCATCAAATGCACCTCAAGTAGGGAAACCCTTCTCGTTAGGGATGTAAAGACAGGGAGAGTGAAATAGAATGATTCAGAGACAAAGAGTACAAAAGAATAGCTTTTAATGTGAATAATATTGTGGCAGGGGATTTTTTTTATCAAGCTTTTGTGCTATAGTTATGTCTGTTTAGATGAATGGATAGGAATCGGATTATTTTTCTCATCTTATGATACATGATCTGTTTTGAGGCATGTAACCATTTTTTAATTTTTTTTTTTTTTTGATAAATAGGAGTCTGGGCGTTCACTGCTCCAAAGTCCGATCTCTCACCCTGGACTCCTGGGAGCCAGAGTTACTGAAAGTGAGTGTTGGCTTTTAACACCAAGAGCTGGACAAATGGTGGGTGTGGAGGGACTCTTGGTGGCAGAGGTAACTCCTCACCAGAGGATTTCATTCCCTCCCTGTTGTATTGCAGCTGATGTGTGAGCTGGGGAACAGCACCATGAATCAGATTTACGAGGCGCAGTGTGAAGAGTTGGGACTTAAGAAACCGACAGCAGGGAGCTCCAGGTGAGTCTGAGCGCATGCACAGGTCCTTACAGCCCCGTGGGAAGGTAAACACCTACACCAGCCCCTCAGCTCTGCCCTGAGCTCTCTGGAAAGCCAGACTGAGTGGGGCTGGCATTCAGTGAGGGCCTGAACTCTCTTCCTCATGGTGCAAATGGCTTGGGCGAGGCTGGGACCCCTCAGCCTGTTCCCTCTGCAGCCAGCCTGAGCTTAACTCTCAGGAAGGTCAGTGTGGTGTTACCAGCCAGCAGCTGGTGAAACATCCTTTGACCAGGGTTTGCTGGGTTTACATCTGCTGAGATCTTACAAATACACGTAACTGAAGCACATGGTGTGGGCTGGGACTGAATATCCCTTTCCACTCCCAGCCACATGCGGTATTCCTCAGTTATGCTTTGAAAATTTTGAAATATTTTTAAATTTGAGAACGTTTGCCTGCTTCATCCAGGCCTCACTGGTTTTTAGGACTGGTTTTCAGGTTGAGAAAACGACCCATAGCAGCCTTATCTCCTTGTGGCTGCTTTAGGTGAATCTTGTGACCCTGTGCACAGCTTTATGCTCTTCTTCTCTTAGGCAGGACAAGGAAGCCTGGATCAAGGTGAAGTATGTGGAGAAGAAATTCCTGAAGAAGCTGCCAAATGGGGAGGCTCTGGCGGAAAACGAGCGGAAACCTCGACGCTGGTGTGTGAAGAAGTGCCAGAGGCACAACAGCGCCACGAAAGCACCCACAGCTCGTAGGAAGTACCGCCACGAAGCAGGCAACGCATCGCCAGCCATGTTGTCGTCAGGTGGGAACTTCCCTTCCCTAGATGGAGTTGCAGTGGCCTGTCCACCACTCTGTAGGTGTGGGCACAGCCGCCAAAACATGCGGCCCTGCATCTCTGGGGTCTGCAGCCTGCTGGGGGTATAAGCAAAAGTGCTTTTGCACAAACCTCGATGCAGATTTTAGAGCCGTTTCCTAATGCTTCCCGTGTGTTTGAGGAGGTTCTTCTGGCTAACGGAAGAGATCTTTCAAGGCCAGGTTGGACGGGGCTTTGGGCAACCTGAGCTAACGGAAGGTATCCCATGGCAGGGGGGTTGAAAATAGATAATTTTTCAGGTCCTTTCCAAAACAAGTAGTGCTGTGGTTCTATGGTCTTTTATATCAGGGTGATATAGTAACTTCTAAGCTGTCTTTGCCTTCCTTTGTATTCCGACTTCCTGCTTTTTAATAAAAGAAAAAAGCAAATCCTTTTAAGTTTACCTTCCCGGTCTGTAATGGAGGCCATGTTTATGAAAGATTCTGGCTGCTCAAAACACTCTGGTATGACTTGGTCTGCAGTGTTACTGCACTGAACACATCTGGGACACACAAGCTCAGCCCTTGTAAATACAGCTGTGGGACTTTGCATTTGTTAACTCTGTGTGTTATTAACTACACATTTCAAAATCTCTCTGTGAAACAGCCGCCACGCTGGAGAGGAAGTTCCGTCGAGATTCCCTCTTCTGCCCTGATGAACTGGACTCTCTCTTCTCCTACTTCGACACTGGTGCTGGCTCCGGCCCACGCAGTAAGTACAAAGAAAGAAAAAGTGTCCCTGCTTCAGGCTCCCTTTACCTCCCAGCTGTTCTAGGGCGTGTGCATTGCACCAGACTTGAGGCAAGGTATCGGCCTCACTGGAGAGGCAGCCAGCTGACCAAACCACAGACCTTGGGTAAACGTCTCAGAAGAGTGATGGGGAGTTACTTGCACCAACTCCAACCCATCACTCTTTTTATTGCACTTGGTATTTTAATGCCCTATCAGTCAGTCCCTGGTGTTTGCATTCTGGTGGATGGGATTTTTTTCCCCGCATCTTTTACTCCCAGACTGTGCATTCCATCATCTTTTTCTGGTTTGAGTTTCGGCTTTTGGTTTTTTTCCTTTTTTTTAGCAAGCGTTACTGCGGACAATTTTTCTCTTTGTGTTTGTGACGATGAACTCCCCTCATATTCCGTCCACCTTCCTCTAGGTGCCAGCCACATCTCTATGCAGCATCCGCTAACAGGTGGCCCATGGAGTGGCAGTGGCATTGGTCCCGGTGGGAGCGGTACGCCGTTCCTCCTGGACGGAGGTAAGGTGACGCTCTGGCAGCTAGCAGCAAAAGAGACACCCAAATTTTACTTGTTCCAAACCAAACATCAGAGGCAGTTATGCATTTTCTTGCAGCCAAACGACTGGAGCACATAAATGATGTGGGGAAGGCAGGCTGGCAGGCTTTTGAAAGGCTAAAAAATACATGGTGAGGTTTCGTGCAGTCAAGTTGCTGCATCTGAAAGGATCAACTCTCTCGGATGAGATGAAGGATCTGAGCCTGCACATGTGGGCAGCACATGGCAAATGGGATGGAAGAGGTGTTTACCTCAAACGCCCTGCATTAGTCACAGACCAGGAGCATGGCTTGTTGTTATACTCAGATGAGGACTTTTTAAAAAACAGGCCAGCCACTTAACATTCAGAAGCTCGTATGATAGTTTAAGGTCCTGTGTCAGCCCAGCAGAAAATCGCAGCCTTTTGTACAAGTGCATTTTACCTCTTGAAATCAATGAAACAGGTGCTTTGATGCTTGTCTGAATCAGTGCCTTAAAGGCCGTCCCATTTGCAAGGAATTCAGCATTATTAGTCGAGCAGAAACAGTAGTTCAAATGTAGAACTTCAGAGTTTGGCAGCCTTATCTGGGTCCTGTGGAAGAAAATAGGAGCTTTATCACTGATTCAGTGGGAGCAGAACTGGTATTTTGACACATTAATGTTCATGTGCTATGAGCCAGATCCTCCTTTCTTGCTTCAATGTAAATCTAGTGTAGTGCCATGTAACTCATTGGAGCTGGTCTTCACTTGCGCTGACGTAGTGGAAAGGATTGTTTGCTATCCACAGAAAAAGAGCATTAATTTTCCCAAGAGCAAATCCAAAAAATACAGGCATGATGTGCGCTGCTTTGAGCTGCATTCACCAAGTCGAGAGGTTCCTAAATCCAATCCGTACACCTAATCTGGTGATTATTCACTACTTGTAAAAGCTGTTTCAAAACTGGGCAGTCTCCAAAATTCCTTAGTGAATGAATCTGAAAAACAGAAAGCATAAATCCAGAAAAATCCATCAAATTCATGTGACAGGAGTTTCTCTGCCGCTTGATCCGTGGCCAAGGGACTCTGTCTTGAGACTGGTCTCTAGTTTCTTGTGTAGTTCTGCCAAGCAGCTTTGTACAGATCAGTGACATTGAAAGCTTTTGTCCAGTAATTAACTGGGACAGGAAGATGTGTCTGTCCATGGCATGAGCAAATATACTTGCAGGGTAAAGGCTGGCTGCTCGGCTGCATCCAAGCCTGGCTCTGGATGATGCTATTGCCGTTAGTTTTATGAATGTTTTGTTTCTTATGTCAGAAGAGAATTTGGGCTCCTTTTTTGTAGGTGATTAGGACGCCTCGTGTACCCTGAGCGTGAGTGCATGATGGGATAATCAACGGTGGATTGACAGTAATTAACACACCACTCCAAATACTTGTTCTTTCTTTTTAAACAAGTAGGAGATCAGAAGGCACAGCTTCCTGAGGCATGCTAAGGAAATTACTCATCGCTCTATGCAAAACATAGCAGTTACTGTGAAAAACGACCTCTAGTTAATTGTCAATCAGTGTAATAATGACACCATACAAAGAGCACTTATCAAATATTTGAGGTTGCAGATTCAGCCACCAGCCTGTTCTTGTGTGGGGGTGGATACCCAGAAGGTGGAAGTGTAGATCTGGTTACAGAAGTGGATCTACACTAATGCACTGTGTAAGAATCTGGCCCCAAATGTTTGTTATGATTTGACTGAGACTTTTTTCTTCACTGTTTTTTCCACCAGTTTTTACCAAAAATGGCATGCTTTTGAAAGGATTTTGCTTAAAGGTAGGAGCAGTGACTGGCTGGATGCAGAGCCCAGCCAGTGTTCCCAAGGGGCAGGGCATCCCTCAGGATGAAGGTGATGTCCCAACACCTTCTGCAGGGGCACTGCCAACACTGCTTTTTCCTTCCCTTCTGTCCTTTTCTTGACTGCTTTGGATCCAAATTGTAGAAGGTACAAAGTTGCTCAACCACTGACATGGTGTGTCCTTGGACAAGCTGTCTCCTGTCTCCACTTACATGTAATCAGCTGCCTTAATATTCACCAGGGAAGGTGGGAAGCACCATAGGGTGGTTCAAGGGTGAATAAGTGAAAGGATGCTTTAAGAGTTTGGCTTGAGATAAACATTATTGATATTATTTGGCCCATTCGTGGTCAATAATCTACTACAAGGGCGGTGCATTTTGCAAATGCCCCAGTGACAACTGAAAAGCTTTGAAGAAAGCTCAAATGAGAGTGGAAATCAAGACTTTCAGTGATAAAAGCAGAGGGGTGTCTCTATTTGCTAATGACACTGCGTAACCTGCTGCAAAGCTGTCTCTGCTGCTGCTCTGCTCCAGTCTCCGTCACGGCGTCCCTCATGGATTGCAGCAAGTGCTGTCCTCAACAGCCCAAAGTGCCATGGCAATGTTGGAGTATCCCTGCATGAAGGGCAGCGTGGGGACACGGACACCATAAGGCTTGGCAGTTTTTCCTTGGGCAGTTTTACTGAGTGGGGCTAAGTGGGGTAGCAGTCCCCCTCTCCCTTGCCAGCAGCTCCCGGTGCAATGTGTGTGTGACGTTCTGCGCAGCCCTTTTCCCCTGTGGTCTCAGCTGTGCCTGGTACCGGAGTGCCTGGGTATTAAAATGGCCTTGGTTTGTCTTCTGTTGGCCCTGCAGGTCTGAGCAGTGACAGCGGGCTTGGAGGAAGCACGGACGGCAGCACGGATATCCTGGTGTTTGGCTCCGTGGTGGACAGCGTGACGGAGGAAGGTGGGTGCCACGCAGAGGCTGGTGATGGAAATAGTATGGGGAGCAGCTAGAGCCAAGGCAGGAGGGATGGCCAGGACTGTTTGGTGTACCAAAACCAACAGGAAATATACCAAAATGAAAATGTTAAGCTTTGGGGTCATGTTTCTCCATCCCTTTCTCCCCCTCAGAGTGCGAGGTGTCAGAGGAGTCGAGCGGTGAAGCAGAGATTGAGCAGGAGGCATCGGATTTGGAGGACCTGCGGGAGCTGCATCCTGGCTTGTTGGTCTACAAAGCGGCACAAGCCCGAAACCTGCCACTCATGGCAGAAGCCCTGGCTCATGGTGCTGAAGTCAACTGGGTGAACGATGAAGATGAAAACAAAACTCCTCTGATTCAAGCAGTGATGGGGGTATGCTGTGCTTGTGGCTGGGGAGCTATGTTTGGGAATGTGAGGCCTTGACTCCAGTTTGGAGCACGCTGAAAGTAGGCAGCTCACAGGCTGGTGCTTGCTCATGAATCCCCTCAGTACTGCGGGGTGAACTTGCAAATAAAATTCCTCTTCACTTTGCCAGGGCTCCTTGATAGCCTGTGAGTTCCTGCTGCAGAACGGGGCAGATGTTAACCAAAGAGATAGCCGAGGCCGGGCTCCCTTGCACCATGCCACGTACCTGGGGCACACTGGGTAAGTCCTTTGCATGCTGACTTGCTCAGTCACCCTGGGCTGGAGCTCCAGGGTTGACACAAAGTCATGGGGTGGGCAGGGGAGCTGGGTTTTGGGTGGATTTCCATCCCAAACAGCAGTTCAGAGGGGAATCTGCCCATGCAAGGAGAGCTGTGACTGCCCATGGGGGGACTGCTCTGTGCCCACTCTGATGTGGAGGTGGGATTGCTGCTGATGGCCTTTTCTTTCCCTTCTGCAGCCAGGTCTGCTTGTTCCTCAAGCGAGGGGCGAACCAGCACGCAGTGGACAGCGACGGGCAGGACCCGCTAAGTATCGCAGTCCAGGCGGCCAACGCAGACATCGTTACCTTGTAAGTGCAGCAGGGACCCTCCTGCAGGTGGGAACGCTGCCTGTAAAAGCAGGAGGGAAGCCAAACCTCTCCCCCTTTGCTTTCTCTGTTTCTCTCTAGGCTGCGTTTGGCTCGAATGAATGAGGAAATGCGAGAAGCAGAGGGCCCCTTTGGACAACCAGGTCAATATCCCAGCAACAGCCCTACTGAGCTCCAGTACAGGAAGTGTATACAAGAGTTCATCAGCCTTAACATAGATGAGTGTTAGTGACAACTCCCCCACCTCCCCTTTGCAGTCTTGAAGTGGGGCCGGATTTCTGGAAGCCCCGAGAGCCCCATCCTTGGTAGATTGGTGTTTCTTGCAGATTGGTCTGTTTTTGATGCCTGCGCATGTAGGTTGAGATGCATGCAGGAAGGAAAAGGGATCTTTCCTGCTAGCATAAAGTTCTCATGCTTGACTACTGGATGGTTGATTTTGTGTAGGAGATTCTTAGGGCATAACCACAGACCATGGCGCGTGAACTCGAGTGTGTGAAGAGTATGGGACAAGAGTTTAGTATTAAACAAAACAAAAAAAAAAAAAAAGAAAAAAGAAAGAAGAAAAGGAAACCCTCTATCACCAGGAGAAGCCTGCCAACAATACGATCAGACGAACTTCTCGTGTCTCCGTTTCGGCGCAGTCACCACGCGCTGAATTCTCGTCTGAACAGTTTGGAAGGGATTCTGACGGGGAGCCCTCTCCTGGCAGTGTGACCGGCAGCCTGCTCCCTCCTGGGACTCTGCAGCATCTCGGAGCTGCTGGGGCCAGTTTAGAAAAATTCAAATGCGACCTCTAAGTCGGGAACAGGCTGTTTCGTGGGGCAGGTGCTTCGCTCCAGAAGGCACAACAGAAGGGGTAGAATTGAGAGCCATGGCTACCCACCTCACTTGCTCTCAGGACTATTACCAGCCACGCTCCCCTTTTTTTGGCCTTGGTGGTTAGCTGGTCAAAGCCATAGCTCACCTGCTTCCTGGGCCGAGATGCGGTCTGCCCATGGTATGAAGCAGCAATGCTAACTTTTTTGAGGCTGGGAGAAGCTTGTCGCTGGCGATGGGCTTTTCTGTCAGGGAAGAAAAGCCAAGTCCAACTCCCACTGCCAACCTGGCTGGCTGCACGATGCAATTTGGTTTGGTTTGTTTCCTGGTCACTGTATTTCTGACTCAGTGTCTCTGTGAAGGAGACTTCTACCTGCATGAGTATCCCCCTGCGCTCACCCCGCATGCTGAAGCATGTGAGTAGGGCATCTCAGCAGCTGGCCCAGGGACTTCTGCGTTTCCCAGTTCCAACGACCAGCAGAATCTTCTTTTTTTCTTTCCTTTTTCTGGTATTATTCTTGGCTGGAGTGGGGGAATGCGTTTCTACTCAGAGCACTTTGTTGCTGGTGTTTATGGTCTGTTACGGGGGTGATGCTACAGGAGCTCTGCAGGGATGGTGCAGCCCTGTGCTCCTGCCTCAGGAGGGCTTACGGAGCACGGATACCTCTGGCAGATCCTCCTCTGGCTGGGAACTTGGGTGCCAAGCTGAGATGTGCTCCTGGAAGAGCCGCTTCAGAATGCCCTCAAACTGCTGTTGGCATCAGAATTTTTCAGGACTCGTGGGCGGCAGCCCACGGCTGGTATTCAGTCTGCCTGGGCACCTCGGCTGCTGGCTCTGGGGTTGGGCCATTGTGCCTTACAAGTAGTGCTGGGATCCTGAAGGGGTCAGGATCTCACGAGGAACACAAATACCAGGCAGAGTTCCCCATCCTCCTGCATTACGTCAGCAGTGATACACAATCATGCTATTTTTCATCCGCTCTTTGACTTCCTTTCTTTGTAAACTGGCTGGTGTCTTGCTGCAGCCCTTGGGGGCTCAGACCTTTGCAGGTTTATTTCTGTCCTCAGATATCAGAACAACCCAGCTCCTCGCTTGAGATAGTGCCCTCAGACTGGTCCTACAGCGCCCAGAGTACACGCATGTGTCTGCAAGCGGAACAATAAAGAAGCTCTGCTTAGGCTCTGGTGGTTGTCCCCTCGGTTCAAGGGAGTGTCCCTGCTTCCTTTGGGAAGTGCAGCCCCACACCCTGCTGCAGGCAGATCAACGTTTTCTGCCTGCAGTCTGGGGCTTGAACTTCATCTTCCTCTTGTGGCTTTCTCATTCCTGTTCTCTCTCATTCCTGTTCTCTCTTGAAGCTGTGGGATGCCCAGTGCTGAGTTGTGAGCTCAGTTCCAGTTGTCTGTTGTGAGCCCGAAACAGTCCCAGTGACCGTGTTGGAACTGCTGCAGCTCAGTGGCGGTGCAGGATCCGGTCCCAGGGCCTTTTTCTTCCCTAAGTCATAAACAATCTCCTTCTCCCAATCTTTAAAGAATTAATGAGCTTGGCCCCATCAGCCTTTATCCCCCGGCAATGCCTTTCGCTGCATCTTCTCCACTGTTCCACCCATCCTGCCTCAAGGACCAGGCTCTGTACCCAGCACACTGCTGCTGAACCTGGGTTAGGTGGGTGCTGCCTTGGGCAACCCCACTGATTTCAGCATGCGGGTGGGCTGCAGGGGGAGCACACCGGGTAAACTGGTGTCCTCCCTTACAGCTGCTCAATGCCTGGTCTGAAACCTTCATCCTTAACCAGGCAATGCTCCCTCTGCGAGTTGGGGCTGTAAGATGTGCCCTTACCTGCCCTCTGCCAGGTGTTCGCTGGGTCTGGGCTATATTCTGATCAGCCGTGACACCCTCAGGAGTGATGCAGAGCTTCTTGCAGGACAAAGCAGCGTGGCATAAGCCACTGGGATGTCCGTATCCTTTGTGCAGAGGGCGATTTCTCTGGGAGCGGGGACCACGCTTCCCATCAGGGCTGACTCGGGCTTGTCCCCTGGGGGTGATGCCAACTGCAGGTGGACGTGTGCTGTTGCTGCAGTGCTGCTACATCATCTCCCTCAGCTTGCATTTAATGTGCCCAGGGTTAAATCTCTTCCTGAGAGCCGTGTGAGGTTATAACCAGCATCGCTGCCCATCAGTGGTTTTGTGCAGGATTGCAGAACGTTACTACTTCACGTTCCCCTGGAGCTTCATCTTTCCTTTGCACTGGTTTCCTTCCTGGTCCAAGTCACCCCAGGTTTACAGGGGCTCCCCGTCGGAGCAGTGGTGCCTTTCACTTGTGTCACTGCTTTGTTGGACACCCTCCTTGTGAGCTCGGCCTGTTTGCTCTGCAGCCAGTGGCTGGCTGGGCCCTTCAGTAGGGCAGCACCATGCTCATGGTTAGGTCACCCCATGACATCCAGATCAGCACTTGAGCGCTCAGGACAGGACAGGGACCAGCACGCAGCCAAGAAGCAGCTTTGCTGCCTGGGTCAGGAACTGGGAGACCCTCTGCAATGAATTCCCTTCGATAATCCCAGCCCATTTGATGCTGACTGCATCTGTTGAGATGTTTGTCAGAGCCGATGTGGTTCCCCTCAAGCTGTGGCCTTTTCCAGAAGGCCCCACTGAATCTTCCAGGCATCTTCCAGGGTACTTCAGAGATCGTGGAAGTGCAACAGCTGTCTCGCCACCACCACGGTTAAGTTAAGGAACTTCAGCACGATCATCATCCAGCAACGTTTTTCATGTGCACAGCAACTTAAAGCACCCCACTTGGTTTTCCAGCTTCTTAGGAGAAGTTAGAAATAGGCCGGATCGTTTCGGTAAGCCAGGGAGGACTGGAGGAGGACGTGGCTTCCACTTTGGGTCATTTTATTTCACGGTCAGCATGAGTGGCTCATGAGAACAAAACAAGAACCGGGTACAGATAGGTCCAGTGAAGCTCAGACTTACTGCTGAAGTACATGAAGTGAAAGCGTGTGTAAATACTGATGCAAAGAGCAGTGTCTTGCAAGACAATTTATTTAACATGTATTGGTACTTTATTTAGATTCAATGTATAAAGCAACTTTGTGCACTTTTCCTACATACAGTATTGGGGGGTTTTATGTTCTTTTGTTATGGGTTTTGTGCTGTCTTTTTTTAATCAGTGGAATTGTTAAGTATTTAATTTATTATTGATGTGCCCAGAGGACTAGTGCAATTTTTATTCAATACAGTTTGTCTGTATTTAATGTCAGGATTTTTTTGTAGCATTGTTAGGGAATATTTTTCAAAACCTGCCTTTTTTTTCCCCACAGCTCTCCTCTTCCCCACCCCCCTTTTCTCTTCTATTTTCATTATACAGATGATGAGGCTTGAACTGCCTCTAGTTTGTAATATAATCAACCACTTTAGTACATCCTGCAGTTTCTAAAACAACAAAAAAAAAAGGTTTTCCAGGAAAAAAATGCTAAGGAGGCACTTCTCACTGGTTTGTGTTTGATTTATGGGATCGGGGTGTGTGTGTGTGCGTGCCCAGAGCTTTGGAGGGGGGAGTGGGGAAGTTGTACATAAAGCTTGTTTTCAGCAAAATAAATGGCCAACTGGGCTACAGGGAAAGCTAGATTTGAACACTCATTTTTTTTTTCTCTGAGTACAGCTGTATTTGTGTTGTACGATCTTGTTTGAAACACCGAATGCCAAAACTCCTCATTCTTTCTTTTCAAAGCGTGCATGTGTTGTAGCTGTGACAGTAACTTGGCTGCAACCACAGATACCGTGAGAGGCTTTGCCTTTGTCTCGAAAGCAACGTGCCAGGCATTGTCCAAACGTAAATGGACCCAAACCATTGCCCCAGCCCTGCAGGTTCTGTCATCCTTTGAGTTTTTGAGACCTGGGTGAATATTTGCATACCTGTACTAGCTTTTGTTTGAGTTGACCCAAACCCTGTAACCGAGTGCCTGGACAGGTAGTCTGGGTTTGAGTCTTGGAGGCACCTGTCTCTGATTCCCCGTGGGACAACTTCAAGTTGCTGGCAAGTTGAAATGATCCCCCCTCATCAAATGACCACCCCTCATCGAGGGGTGCCTTGGGTGTTTTTAATATTGTGGTCTCTGAGATGCTCTCTGCACTGCGAAACTCCTTTGAGCAGTCTTGAAGAAAAACACGGAATTGGAAGAAACGGTGTCGAGCCCTTTTGTTTGAAGACAAGCTGAGACTGATCAGTGTAAAACAGATCAGTAACATCTCAGAGCAGCACAACTGGCCGTTATTTATGCAAGAGAACACCAGGACCTCCAAAAGAAATGCACCGATAACTGACGGTCCAGCAGCCCTAACGCAGCTGTCCTCTGCTGCTGGGCTGTCCCTGGCCCTGTTCCTCTCTTCTCACTGCCCGAGCATTATTGCTTTCAACCAAAGACAAAACAGAGTGAACGGATTCGATGTGCTATTAAACACTTGGTTTGCTGATGGCAAACGTCGGTGTGAGTGTGCCTGCGTGCGAGAGCATTTGGTGCTGTTGTGTGAAGGGTGGGCAAGGAGGGACCGAGCAGAAGGGAGAGTGGGAGTTTGAAAGAACTTTTTTTTATTATTATTTTTTTTGAGATTCCAAAATATACAGTGCTGTTTCCATAGGAATGTGATTCATATCACAGTCTGCCTCCTGGCTCCTCTGCCTTGCAGGGAATTTGGACTGGGGTACGTACCTAGCACGTGTCAGTGGGAGGAAAGGGCAGGCAAATAGTTACGGGGAGGGAAAGAGGGGCAGAGTGGGAGCCACGATGGTTTCCAGGGCACAAGGAGGACCTTGTGTGTTCCTAGTGCAGGAGCTGAGATGGCTGGAGATGCTAACTGAAGCAAGAGCACCCCTCCACAAACACCCTGGCTCGCTGTGGAGGGGCACATTCAGTTTGTGTGTCCTGCTCCGCTCGCTGACACGCTGGAAGCGGCCAGGCGCTTGCCTTCAGGTTGTGAGCGGAGCTGTAGACCTGTCTCAGTCACTTCCATTCATCCCATCCCTCTGTCAGCACAGGAATATTAGAGTGGATTCCCCATCCTGGGAGCCCTCGGTGTGACACCTGGGGCTGCTGGATCACAGCTGGTGAGTGAGCCTTTCCCATGGCAGGGAGACAGAGCCTGGGCTGGAAGCCTTTGGGACGAGACAGCCCAGCCAGCCTCTTGCTGGCCAAGGCTCCCGCACCTTCCTATCTAAACAGCACGGAGAGAAAGTTCTTCAGCCAAGTAAAAGCTGCTACGTGTGGTTGATTAACACGGCTCCGATACACACCGAACGGCTGGGCTGCTGCACCAGGGGCTGGCACTTGCTGTAAATACGCTGTAACCTATTAACCTCCTTCACTTGCCTGCTTTCAGTACAACTTTGTAACACGTTTTATAATTCCCCCTTTCCCTACACAGCCTGTACTGACTGTAACTATGGAACCAGATATTCTGTATGTTATTACCTTTGTACAATTTTAAAACTGTTGCTGTGGTGTCTCCCTTTTTTTCCTCCCTTCTCTTCTATTGTCTCTTGAAACACTGTTAATAAAAATCTAGATGAACTCTTTCCCTCCTCTTCCTCTGGCTTGATTTATTTATGTACGGTTTCTTGCCTTGCTGCCCGGATTAACTGGACCTAGAACACCATCTCTTTTAACCTGTTTTCCTTTTCCACTGCAACCCACAGCTTAAATCTTATGTCAGTGAAGAGAATGCCATGTAACTGCTCTGCTGCTTTGTTGGATTTCTGCGATGCTGTCTTGTGATAATGTGATTTCAGGGTGCTTAGGAAGAAGACTGGGGGGAAGGTGACAGGCTCACATCACCCCTAATTCTCTTCAGAGTACCGGAGTCTGTCGCTGCTCGCTGTTACGAGCTCTGCTGCTGGCTGCCCTGTAAAAGGAGACCTTGCACTAGATGAAAAATCTCAGCCTTCTGCACGTGGACCGCTCATTGCCCTGTATCACTGCAATCCTTCCCCCTGGGTTTCTCTCATCCCATGTGCCTGTGGCAGAAAAATAAAAAGAAAAGAAAGAGTGGCCTGGCCTCATGATTTCTATCATACTTAGCATGGAAAACAGGTACAGGATAAAGAAGTGATGTAAAAACCTCTTTTCTTCCCATGGAGGAACAATCAGATCCCTATAAATAGAAATTAATGGATCAGGGTAGGCTCAGGAACTCAATGAAGGACTTAAATAGGAAGGATACATTGAAACCAGGAGCACTACAGTCAGTTCAGGCATTTATGGAAGGAGAGCTGCATGCTCTTGCAGCAAAATTATAAGCACGGGGTTTCGGAGAGGCTTGGCCTGCTGCCTGCCCTGTTGCTCTCTGCCTGTGCCATCCTTTTTTTCTTACTGCATTTCTATTTAATGTCTCAAATGGACGCTGTACGAGGATACAAGCCTCACAAGGATAAATACACTGAAGACCGAAATGCAATTACAGAATTCCAGAGCTACGAAAGACTGCCTTTCTCCTTCTTTACTGACTGTGGATTAAATGATTAAGTATCTTAAAAATCCAGGGCTAATACTTCACCCAGCAGCAGGATTCATATAATTGGAGTTAGATCTCGAGTGTTGCCGTGTGCTGGGAGAGAGGAGTCTTAGCGAGCCTTTACGGTGACAATTTTCTCCTTGTAACTTGAGCAAAAGAGCTTTCCTTCCCCAGAAAGGGAGAACACAGGAATCCTTTTTTGCTTAGGGGGAGCAGAAGAAATCAGAAGACCCAGATTGGCCAAGTTGGGTGTGTGGCAGGCATACAACCGGGCCTTTCCTGAGCATTGCTGTGCCTGAAAATCAACAGGCCCTGATGACAGCCTGGCTGATGGTAACAGCGATGTTAGAAGCCTCAAGGGAGTCATTCTCAAGGCCCTTTGGGCCTGCACTTTCCATACGCTGAATGAGACCACCCTCATGTCCCACAGCGTCCACCCAGGAGCTGGGAAGGACACCAGTGAGGAAGAGATCCCTCACCCACAAAGGGACCCGTCCTCTTGTCCTGCAGCAAGGACATGGCTGCAGAAACGCTTTCTACATCACTGTGCTGATGGCAGACACCGTGCCTTGGAGCTATGTGGCTCCTAGCAGCCCTGGGCCTGCCCTCCCAGGCCGTGTCTGCTGGCAGCCAGAGGCACAGGAGATCTCTGTGAGAGCCTCCAGGCAGCCGCACTGCTGGGGGTGAATGCCTGGGATCTCTGGATCTCTCCTGTATCTTGTCCCCTGTGGCTACAAGGGTTCATCTCCAGGTGAAAATGAGCTCAGAAATGGTGGCAGAAAATGTCCTAGCAGTGAAAGTACGAGCACAGATGTCACTAATGGGATGCGGGTGCCTAATTATCTCTGGAATTGCAGGGTAAATCTGAAACCTTTCCTGCATCAAGGGAGGTTTGGTCACAGAGCCACAGCTGGGACACCTGAACCCTTTGCCTTCCCTGGGGCTTTGGGCTGGGCCTTGCATCAGCTGCCACGGGGAGCTGTCATTACCTGGTAGTGCCCTTCAGCGGGTGGGTGTTTTGTTCCAGGACAGGGGAACTGGTGTTGCACTGGCCCCAAAGAGGAGCTGGGAGGTCTGGCTGCCAGAAGAGAAGCGAAAAACAATGAGTAAATCCCTTCATGTTCATCCTGGCTTCTCCAGAAAGCCAGCACCAAGCCTGCTGACCTTGGCCACAGGACGCTGCACTATGGCACAACAAGAGACCTTCGCATTTCAGAGCAGCAAAATCAAACTAAATCTCCAGTCATGGTCTGTATTCAGAGCACTTTTATTATGTTAAAAAAAAAGGTTACAAAACAAAGCTCATTGATTTCTTGTCAATTCTTGTCTTCTGCAGAAAGTCTTAACAAGATTATAACAGACTTCAAACGCTTCTGTGCAAATGTCATCATCAAAAATAAATATGTTATTTTATGTACACATAAGTTACTGTCAAATATTAACATTAAAACAGCTCTGTTTACAAATTGGCTGCAGTAAAAATGCAGCATTGTTTTAATCTAAATAATTCAGATGCTTCTTCTGTGACAGAAAAAAGTCATCGACCCCGTTTCTTCTAATTCCTCTCCTCTAAGACAGTGAGTCTCAATTGAAACAATCTGGGCTCAGTCTAAAAGCATTCTGCGCATGGTGCTCAAAATGTAACAGCAGTAGGACAAGGACAGAGGTGTCCTTGAAGGCAAAGCTGTGATCAGAGCATGCTCGTTACTGCATCCTCTGCCATCCTCAAGGCACTGCTGGCTGATAAGAGCACGCACTCCTTAGCCTCCACTGGAAATCTCTCCATTAGAAGGCAGGCTGACTTTTCTCTGAGTATATTTGTGAAATGCAGATGGGCCTGTCTAATGCCACAGGCTGATTTCCTCATAAGGGTTTACAAGTTAGAAGCTATGAATAGGCTTTTATGAGGACAGGACAACTGCCCAGAGAGCAGAAGTAGAGTTCTCCCCTCCCCAGATACTCATTAAGAACAAAAGAATATTGCATGATGCCCATATCCAGGACACAGGGATGGTTTAATAATGAACCCCTAGCAGCTGGAGGATTCCTAAGCTCCCAGTGTGGTGTTCAGGTGCTCACAGATGGTAGATCCAGAACATTTCTGTTTGCAGCCTTTCTGACGGCACCTGAGTGCTAGGGGAGCTCCACATCTCCCACTCCTCTGGGCACACAAGCCTTAGTGATTTAGCTCTGTTTCCAAAGAGCTGTCCTTCATATATCTAAATCCATTAAGCACCACATCCGGGTGGCTCTCTGCCATTTCCACCTTGCGTGAGAGGGGGTGAAGATGCAGGTCACTGTTGCTATTCATGGCGATAGTCACTCCAGAGGGGTGAGTATGAGCAGGATCAGTCCCCTTTCCAGCTTCTTCTTGCACAACACGGTAGTTTTCTAGGGTCAAGCTCATGTTAGGGATGGATGGAGTGCGAGCTACTTCTAATGTCTTCCTTGACCTGACCCTCTGATAGCAGAAGAGGAGAGACAAGACCAGTGTATCTATGAGCAGCTCAAACATTTCCACTACAGACAACACTGAGGATCCAAACCAGAGACTCCACTGGCTTCCCATGCTGGACAGAAGCAAATTATCCTGTGGAAAGGATCAGAAGACTGCATTTACCAAACACGAAATTATTGCATGTTACCAGCAGATCCGTCAGCTATTTGTCATCCGGGGAGTTATCTTGGGTGACTGTATAAACTATGAAATTGTCAAGTTTATTCCTCAAGAAGAAATCCCACCTCATCCTGGGGGCTGTAGATAAACCTCCCTCCAACCACACACAGCACACCGTAATTAATGAGAGGTAAAAATGATTTGAGCTATCTAGTGCAACCTACTGAGAGTAAAGGAGACTCGTTCACAGACTGGTAGTAGAGCTGCTTGTAGAAGATTGTCACCTTGGCGATGTCCTTCCTGCATTGGAGAAAAGGAGCAGTTAGCAAGCTGCCCACACCTAACTAAGTTACTTACTGGGCTGAGTTAGTTAGTGGGCCAACTGTAAGTTTCCCCACTTGCTCAAGCTTTACTTCTGAGTTTAATATCAGCTTGGAAAACTGGGTTAGAAAAAGGTTACAGAAGTGACTGTCTTACAGTGTTGTGAGGAAAGATGGCATATTTATCGGAGGAAATTGCATTTTTCTCTTGTCCTCCAGAGTTCTCTAATGATGAAGGTATGATGATAACATCCACAGTTATTAAAATACCTTTTCTCAGTAACTAACCTGTTGCTAGTAGAGTTATATCCATTCTGATGCCTTAGAGCTTGGCGGACCCAGTCCTGCAACAGATATATGTATGTTATTGGCAATCCTGACTTCTGAATTTTGGTATGTTTAATATTTTGTAAAGGTAGATTTCATAAGCAATCGAATGGATATTGCTAATAACAAAAAAGGATGTAGTTAATTGGTTAATGTAATATGGTAGTAGCCGCTGAGTAACAGATATTTGTATTTCCCAGACAGCAAGGGGATACACACTGGTATTTTAGGTGTATGTAATATTTTGATTCTTAAATTCTGCCTCTAATGGCAAGCCCACTAAATTCACTTCCTTTTTACAATGTATTGGTAGCATTTACATCTAATTGCAATCTATTTCACATGAATTAATTACCTGGTCATACAGCCCAAATGCCCATTTAGCATTAGAGCATAAGAAATGGCAAGAGGTCATCTATTGACTCACAGAGTTTCCATTGCAGCCTGCAGGATCTCACAAACAGCAACGTGTGAGTGATTACACCACAGCACCCACTGGCAGCAGAAAGTCCTTATCACCATTTTGTAGGTGGGAACTCAGGCAGGGAGCTGAATTGTTTCAGGTCACAAGGAAGTTTGGATCAGAACTGGAGCTGAATTTGCCTCTCCAGAATCTTAGCCTAGCACCTCAACTTTGGAGACATTACACTGTGCTCAGGTTTTGGACCAGTTTGCTTTATTTGCCTCTTCCGTTGCTGCTGCCCAGATCTTTGTTTTCATCCTTTATGTTCCCACAAACATACTAGATACAGCTTCACCTCTAAACTTGGCCATTGTCAGTATGGATTACCTGAGACTTTGCTGATGGCCATTTAGCTGTCCCAGCAGACACCTTGAACAGTGATTCCCTGTTAAGATAAAAATGGAGATTATAATCACTATGACTCTTGGCATTTAAAAGTGAAGGAGTTCAACGAGCCAGCTACTTGCCCAAAGCAGAACTGCTAGGGTCTGCTCTTGAGAACCTTGGATTTTTATTTATTTATTTATTTTAACTCAGATTAGAAAATAAAACCAGAGGTTGGCTGAGAACTGTTTGGATTGGGAAGAAAACTAGAACAGTCTGAAAATCCTGGAACTTCTCTTTGATGTGGTCAAAACCAAGGTATTTGATATTTTGCTTTAAAATGACCTCTTTCTATTTTGAATGCTGGCACTTACTGTGCTCTGCTCTTGTGACCTACCGGCAAGGCTTGGGGCACTGGTCAAAACAATTCAGGTGATGATTTCTGAGCCTGTTGTAGAGCTGATAAAAGCAGTGACCTGGTGGAAAAAATGAGAGAACCACACTCAGACACTTCCTCAGGAAATGGAAGGCATCTACAAAGTAGAAGGGCAGCAATCTAGGGAGCCGTGTAACCTGTGACTGTGACAGGGAGGCGTTCCCTGCTGGCAAGGACAGGACAGAAATGTTTTGCTCTTACCCCACGCAGGTTGCTTGTTGTAGTTACAGTACTCAGCACCGGGAGGCAGTGGGTAGTAGTAATAGCCACAGCCACATTTTCGAACCATTATGTGCTGAAAGCAGGAATGCAGACAAGCCTGGAAAAAAAAAGACATAAAAGATTGGATAAGAAAGAAATTCCCAAGTGCCCAAACCTTCAGTCCATAGTGTGAAGCTGCTAGGAGATGTATGGATTTCATGACTGCAAAAAGATTCCAGCCATTACTAGAGCAAGCCGAGGTCTTCACTTTTCACTCCACGACTTTCCTTCTGAGAACATCACTGAACTCAGTGAGACAATCACTTTCTGATTATGTCTGGTAACATCTCAGTTAAACAGCCCAAGCATCCAGAGCCAGGAGCAACTACTTACAAAACCAAAAACCTGATGGCAGAAGAATGTCCTACCAGAGCAGCCTTGGCTGGCTCACTGCCTCATCTCCCTTGTGCCACAAAGAGGGGAGAGCCCCAGTATCCCCTGCTCAGCGAAATATTCCCAGTTCTAACAATATTTCTGTGAGCTACTTTTGGATGGCATAAATCACTATTATCTCCAGCAGTGATCCTACTGATTTGTAAAAGCTCTCTGGAGAGTGAGGTATGGATTTTTTGCTGTTTATCCACTCTAAATAAGCTGGGGCCTCAGCCAGCCAGTCTGACAATACCTGCAGGGTGTAGGAGTTGTTGTAGAGGAGTTTAACATTCACATCACTGCCATCAGTCGTGCATTTCCCATAATTACCATCCAGGCGATTCACCTCATCCTGTGAATACAGAAAAAAGGTGATTAGAAGCTTTAATTGGCCCTAGCCATTACCATCTAAACTTAACTGTATGGACCACCATACATATAAATGACAGAAAGTAAGCTTATATATATATTTGGTCAGTCACTATGGCTCAGCTGACAAGCAGTAACTCATCACATTGGCATAACCCAATCACTTTTGGTTGTTTGTTCTCATCCTTATAGACACATGCAGCCCCCTGTGCGGAGGTACACCAAGGTGTAGGAGCCTCAGTGTAAAAGCAAATCAGACCCCAATGTACCGAGGACCAAAAGGTCACTTGTACAGTTGGAATAATTCTGTTACCTATGGGAACCTGAGCACAGTGAAGAGAGAAAATGGGCTTGCATGCAGAGTCGAGAAGTGAACATGAGAGCCCCACAAGCCATTGTGTGAGTCAGTCAGAGTTCGGCTCCTCACAACTTTCAGCCATCATAAGGAAAAGAAATAATGCTCTTGAGCAAGCAACTAACCTGCTGAATGCCTATTGTGGTTGCAATGCCTGGTCTGATGTCAAAGCCTTCGTGCTCAAGGAATGGCGTCTGATTGTGGTTGTGTATCATCACTTTCACACCTGCTACTGTAGACAGGAGTGGGATGTGATCCTTCTGCTCTGCTCTCAGGATAAGGGAAAGTCCTGTAAGCCACAGAAAAGGGAATCTTTTAACAACTTAGTTGGGGTTGAAATAGGAACGTCAGCACGTTGTGAATTCTCAGCACTGATGAAATTGCTCTTAGCTCACAGAAGGGGCACTGGTTTTCCTTAGAGACCTGGCGAATGGTCAGGTAGCTATTGCACCACCCTACTCCAAAACTGCAATAATGTTCTGCCTGAAACCTGGAACAGTATTCTGCTTGCTATAGTTATGTAACTAGCTGATATGGCCATCATATACATGTGGCTAGTGAAGCAAGAAAATACAGCACATAATTTGTGCTACCAGACTGGAAGGGAGACATTTATAGAAGACAGATATTTAATCCATAGCCAGATTGCATTCACTTTACCTCTTCTTCCCACCCTTTGTCAAATAACATACCATAAGGAATTCCTGGTTTTGTTGCTGTCCAAAAGGAGTCTGTTCCCTTGCTGTTAAAAGTATAGCAGCTTCCAAAGACTGGGTGGTGAAAGTGAACATAGTCACTGAAACCAAGAGAGATTTTGATAGGTTTTAATTACAAGTGTAACAACATCTTTACCTCTACAATGCATGTGTTTTGTGTATGAGGGGTGTGCATGTACAGGGGTGCCTATGGGAAAGAGCTGCTAGTTCACCAGAAACAAGGAAAAAATTAGCTGCTCAGAGATTCACTGCTTGGAGGTCACTGACAGAGTGGCAAATACAGGAGTCGAATTCAGAGTTCTGACTTACTTTTCTTTCTACCAACTAGATTGATTCAGTTGTTCCCTGCCTGCCCCCCAAAAAAACAGGCAGGCTGGAGCATGAGACCAATTCTGTGTTCTGATCATAGAATGGTTTGGGTGGAAGGGACCTTAAAGATCACCTAATTCCAAACCCCCTGCCATGGGCAGGGACACCTCTTACTAGACCAGGTTGCTCAAAGCCCCATCCAACCTGGCCTTAAATACCTCCAGGCATGGGGCATCCAATCACTAAGAGAAAGAGCTTCTCTCTCCTTGTATACTTAAAACTTATAGCACTTAGGGTCATGATGAACTTCTCTGGCCAAGTCAACCATAGGCATGAATTAATTAGAAACTACAACTTTGCTTTTGTGCTGGGCAGCAGGCCTACTTCTTTGCCTCAAGGCACAAAAGGGTGCAGAAAGACCATCTGACCCTGTTGGCATTACCTGAGTCCTCCTCACATAAAGGTTAAGAGCAATCACTGTGCTCAAGGGCCGAACCACATGGTAAGAGCAGTGAGAGCCTTATTCTTCCCCTTCTCTCCCCACTTTTCATTGTTCCAGTAAAAACAGGCCCCACTTATATGCTCCTTTCCACCCATGCAGGCAATCATTCATTATTTATCATCCAATACAGTCAGCACATCCCTGTACCAGCGAAGTCTCAGTTCCCGTTGAACTTCCCTTAGGCTTTTTTTGACAGCCTAATACACTCAGTACCAATCATGGAGGTAACTCATGGGGCAACGCCAGTTTCTAGGTGCCTAGCTCTGTGCTTTGATCACGAGAGGCGGCTCTTTCTTTGAGTCAGGTCTCCACCAAGAGCCGAGTCTGGCAGTTTGCCACGAGATGCGATGCCTCACCCAACAGGCTCAGTTTCAAGTCCTTGAGTTTTGGGGGAATCCCAATCAGCACCTCAGGAAGCAACATACCTGGGCCTGCAGGGCTCCCCATCATACTGGCAGGAGTAGACCATATCTTCTATTTGCTCCTCATGATCAGAGATGTTGATTATAACCGGCAGTTGGGACATGATATTCATGTAGTGAAACCTGTACCATTCAAGAATTGCATCCATCCCAGATGAGTAGGTCTTGTAAAAGCAGTTCCCACCTGTGGCATTGCACTGGGAGAAAAGAAGAGAGGAACCATTCAGCGTAACCAGGCCACGACAGCTTGAGGGTGACAGAGATGAGGGGGCAAAGGAAATACCACATACAACGACATGGGAAACCTCTACTTTTCCAGAAAATTAAGTGTCTGAGCATTTTAGCTATGTGATAAGCACCTTCTATCCCTGAGACTAGATTAGGTGTGTTCCTTCATCTCAGTGGTATCAGAGGGGAAAGGAGACGGGAGATGAGAGCAGAGAAGCAAACTCAATTACGTTGGAAGAAAGAAAGAGAGGGGTGGTAGGAATTCTCTACAACCCATGAATCATGGACCAAGTCCTGAGATGCTTTCTTTGTTCTTACTCAGGCCTTAGACAGTTGAACACCCACAGGTTCTGGTGAAAGTGTGCTTGGTGAAGGACCTCAGGAGAGGGCAGGGTGATAATCATCAGGAAAAATTGCTGGCCTTTCAAGCCACATCAATTTGTCTCTCAGCGCTGTTGCTCTTCGGTCTATGCTAATTCTGTTCATAAGATGAAGGAGTTGATGCATTCACATTATTCTCCAAAGTAACATCTACCCATTTGTGGTATTCATTGTCTTGATTATTCTTTTTTGTCATCTCATGTCTTATCTGTGACTATTCTAGTACCCCAGGAGCACAGCATTTAGACACTGAGGAAATTCTTGTTGTTTTAGATGGGCTCTTCATTCTCTGCTATTTCTGGGCTCACCTGCTAAGCGCAGATATTTTGTATAATTTTAGAAAGGGGTACAATGATTCCCACAGCGTATTGCTACCTTTCTCTACCAAATTCATTACTGCCAGAGGGACTTTACAGGTGGGTGAGTTGTGTAAGGCCACTGAAGTTTTTATTGCTTCACTTGACAAGAATTATGGCAATCAGCACAAAACGGCAATGCAGGGGTGGACTCCTCAAATATCCTCCAAGTTGTCATTACACAGCACTGAAACTACCTAATTTCTCACTGACCAGGTTCAATGTCACTGACTTGTTGAACCTGGTGAGATCTCTGTCAGGACCCTGAGTGTCCCTATAGACCTTAATAGCCCTGAACAGCCTCACCTGGTGCCTACACCTGGGGCCAAGAGCCCATTTAAGCTCAGCCTGGGGCCTCAATCTCTCTTTGGGGGATGCTGTAGTACTGCTGGTCTCCAGTGAGAAGACAGGTATGTCCTGGCCTCACCATGGGCCTTGTTGACCCTGACCTTTGGACAAGCTTCCTGATCTCAAACCTGCCTCAGCCAAGAGCTGAACTTTTGGTTGAAGCTGGCCATCATCTTCGTGCTCTCCTTGCTCAGATAGGGTGCAATGGGGCCCTATAACAGATGCCTCTGCCCTGCTGGCCTTGGGTTTCCTCTAAACCTGCCCTGTCTAGGAGCAGGTTCATATCTTTAAGATGACACACACTTACCAGCCTGAAGCCCACATGGGACTGCCTCTTTCCTGTCTTATTGTTGAGCTCAGATGTTCTCAGTAGTGAGAAGTTTTGGCTCAGTTTGAAGCTGGATCTGCTGAGGTTGCCTGTGCTTGACAAGTCTCTCATGTGGATGTTCTTCTCGTTCATGTGGAACAAGCTGGCTGTTGTGTTGATGCCGTATAGAAAAGCAATAGATTCCTCCGCCATGCGATCCAACTGAACCAAGTGTTCACTAACCAGCTCAAATCTGTGAGGACCAGAAATATTTGCTATGTGTGAATATCTATGCTTCTCTGAGACAAAAGCACTTTATGTACCTCATCGTAACTATAAAAGGCTGTTCTTCTTGTCTCTGCAGACTTTGACGTCTGCCTAAGAAACGGTAGCGATTGTGCTACTGTGCTTAGCATGCTGATATCATTAAGTTAATTTATTAGGAACTCCAGCAGCTGCATTTCCAGTTGCTGGGTCCTCCACTGAAAACCTCAGAGTTTGCTGTCGTGCAACATCAGCTGCACAAACAGGCCCTCCTGTCAGCCAATGACTTAATTGTTTCTGAGGAAATTACACAATTCTTTCACTATGTAATTTAAAACCTCTTGATAAGTTGCCACTACTGTATGAGCCTTGTTTGACAAACATACTCGTAAAGGCTTCCATGGAAGGTTTATTATTTCCTTAAAACCCTTTGTCTGAACAAAAAAAGCATTAGTGTGCATCGCTCCAGTGATCTGTGATTTAGCTATCAATAAATACATGCAGTAACCATGTATTTTGGGGAAGGACTATTTTTATCAGAGCATTAAATCAGTTAGCACTCTAACCAGATGTCAAGGCAGAGTTCTCCTGATCCTGAATCAGTGCATCAGATAAACTGCTACGTACTGTTGCCCAATTCCAAACAAGATCTGGTCTGAAAACCAGTTTGGAAATAAATCCTTCTGCATCTCATGGGGTGTTCCTACTGCCCACCCTGCTTGGACTGGCAGCAAAGCTCCTCCAGGCTTCAGTCAGTCTCCTTCTAGACCCTTGTAGCTAAAGGGTTATAACTAAGGGGATAAAACATGTTACCTGTATGGGTCCAGATTGCAGATAGTGATTGCTGGAAACATCTTGGGCTCTGAATGCATGGACATGGTCAGGACAACCGGGTAGGCCCAGTACTGGCTAAACATAAGCGCAAATTGCCAGTACAACATGCCGAAGCTAGCAAGTAAAAGCAGAGTCCAAAAAGCTGTTTTCATCTTGTTGCTGTCTGAGCAAACGAGGCGGATGGTGCCATGGATTGTGGTGTTCTTGCAGAAGAACTCAAACATGTCCTTGAAGGAATCATAGAATTCAATCAGGCCTTCTTTTCTCTCTTCCTCCTCCCTCGCCACTTCCTGCTCCATCCTTTAAGTCTGTTTCTGTTCAATAAGAGGGAAAGAAAATATCTTAATAGCTTGCAGGAAAGACCACGGTTGATCTGTGGACCCGTTCAAACAGCATGTGAATGCGTTTGTTATTAGCAAAAGCTGAAAATAGCTATGAGCTGGCATTTATCTCTCTTCACGGAGTTTGAACACCAGGGAGTAGCAAAAATCAAATGTTCTGCATGCTGCTGCCTAAGTGCCTTCAAGTGATGTTATCGCGCACAATATGACATCTCTGTTAGTGTGGATATGCAAAGTTAATGTGAGTAACACCCAAGCTGCTGAGAAGTCTTCAGCCAAAGGCGTGTGTAGCTTGCTTCTTTCTAAGAATACTGAGGACCAACACTTAATTCTGAAACACTGAACCACCATTTATTAATAGATGTGTAACTAATTCATTAATATGAGTAAATTGCTGGTGAAACATGCTGGGCTGGGAAGCTTGAAATAGTCTCAGAATGAGCAGTATGGCTTCATCCTTATGTCAAGGAATCAAAGGATAAATCCAACTTTCAAGTGTGTGGAAGGGAGAAATTAGGGTCTGTTCTGAACTGTTTCATGGTTTAGCATGGTCTAACAGTGGAATTGAATGGGATTAATGTCTGTCATTCCTGAAATACAGCTGCTTCCAAGATGAAATATAGTATGTATTTCACAGTTCAGATGAGCACAATCAGATCTTCAGGAAAGGAAGTGGAGGGAAACTTCTCAGCTGAAACCACAGAGGGAATTAACCAAATTGGGATGTGGATAGAGCATTGCAGCTCCTACTTAAAATTAAATGCTCCTGGGTTTGTTTCTGAAGACCACAGTAACATTAATTATCGCTATTAGAAATTTTGCCACTTATCTCTTACATAAATACTTTCTTCCAAGAATCTACAACTATCTTTATAAAGGGGATCTTATCCTTATCTGTTTTATAGATGTGAAAATGAAGAACAGAAATTGAACATCATCCAGGAGTGGCATAACTGGAAGTCAAAATCCCCATCTTCTTTGTCATGGTAAGTAAAATGTCTGTTACGCTATGCTAGATTATCTCAGAATTTCTGCTGATGAAAGTGAATGTTATTTATGCTCATGTGCTTTAGTCAGCATGGACTGATGGAATCTTCCCAGGTTTCAGTACCGGCTTGGACATAGGATTTATGTTGACATACTTCCACTTAGTGAACATGACATCAAGTCCTGTAATATATGAGTTTCCAACATGACAGCACTCTATGAATCACCCTGCCTATTACGCTATTAAGAGAAGTTTTTTGCTGATTGCAACACTTCGCTCCAACCTTAACTCCAAATAACAATCTGTTAAGTACACTAACAGTTTGAAGTCAAGAAATGAGCACACAAATAACTAAAGCATTTTTCGAAGTGGGCTCTGCAATAATGAAATAAACACTCAAGACCCAAGGTCTCAGTGAAGGGTCCGAAGTGTTTGGGGCTGTCTCAGCCTGAGGAGCCAGTGAGGGTACCCCAGATCTGCTGATAAACGCTGTTGCCCTGACCTTCAGTGCCTTCATCCGCATCCTCTCCATGTTGAAACATGGTTTTATCTCAGAGGTTCTCGGACTAGGATGCTTCAAATGAAATACCATCTTAAGGAGATACAAGCTGTTGAGAAAGTCCCTTCAATGTATTTTTCATGTCAGAAAGATTAGGAATAATCGTGTAATACTGACTTGCACTTCAGAAAGCTGTACATCAGATCAGATTTATGACAAATAGCACACAAGTATATTATCTGACAAGAAAAACTAGCTTATTAGCAGTTATTTTCCCCAAAGAGCATGACAGATCCATGTTTGTATTTTCTGAGATATTTAACAGTAATAACACGAAACTCAATCAAGGGCTTATGCATCTGCTGTATGTGTTAAAATTAAACATGACAATTTATTTTTCAATTTTCTTAAAGTATTCGCTTTTGAACAAATACAGAAAGCTCAAGCAAAGTGACATATACACACATAAGGCATGAACAACTAAAAGAATGTGTGATGAAGAACTGAAGTGGGAGATGAGAAATTCCACTTTTGCTACAAGGAAATACTGTTTTTTTTGCATTGTGCTTATATGGTTGATCTGCTGTTCCCACATAGACTACCCAGAGACATAGAAAAGGATTATCTGTGGCAAACTAGAAATGAAGCCATGGTAGTCTTGCTACCACTAATGGCTACACATTTTTTGTTAAATTTTTAGGCTAAATTATGCATTCAACATTTATCTTATTCAATCTTTTCTCTTGTTTTATTTGGACAAAAATAAATTAAAACAAGTCTACGGTGTATTTTAAGAAATACATTGGATTAGCTCTTAAATACTTATAGTGGTTTAAGGTGGAAGTGAAAACTGTGAGACTAAAATGGAAAAATGAAATTTGTTACTGTAATAATCTTACAACAGCCAGCCATGCTCTAATGAGAAAAAGATTAAAAGGGAATATTTACCAAAAATGAATGGTAAATCTGTCAAATACTTTTTCTATGTATAATTTGGAATCTAAAAAAATAAATAAATACATGTAACCTTTCAAAGCATGGCTTTCAGGGGCAGTCCAGTTCCTAGAAATTCTGATTTGGCTCTTGAGGCTACAGCCAGCTAGTTCATACCATTTGAAAACATTCTTAAAACAGTGAAAATGAAAAAGCATATGGCAATGCAAAATAACAGAGGGAATCTTTCAAAATGCACGTGTACAGGCAACAGAACATCCTCTCTCCACCGCTTTCCCATGCCAGCCTACCACTAATTCATTTACCATAGCAATTGCAGTCAAGGGCTTAACAAAACAGTGAACGCTTGCCTGTCTTGTCTGTGGTAAGTGCCTGGAGAGAGGCTGCAGGTTATAGAGCCTGTGGAAGTGAGAAAGCGATGGCAGATGGGTATATGTTCATCTGTTATCACAGCAACGTAATGCTCAGCACATTAAACACCTACACACACACACACGTCATGTAGTCAAACATTTAACCTTATATATATCTGCATCTACAAATAAATCGTACATCTATACAGAAATATACAGTAAAACAACTAAGTCCAAATTTCAGAAACATCTCTACTGTACCTTGGCAGGAACTCTATGTTTCAGAGTAGGCACTAAGCTTGGCCTTCAGCTTTTTCCTGGACAGAAGACAAGTCTCGGTCCCAAGCTTTGACTGCCTTTTCTAACTGAAGATATGCTGGAGCTGTCCAGCCTATATGGATCAAATTGATGACATCAAAAGGGGCAGGTCTTAAAAAACAAATCATGGGAATTATTCAAAGCATGATCCAGGGAATAATAGGAAGTGAATGAACTGGACAAACAAGTTAACATTAAGGTTACACTTGAGTTAAGGTTGGTATGACTGGGGGGGGGGGGGGGCACGGGGGCGTTCCTTTTTTTCAATGGCCAGAACAGTTTTTTAGCCATAATTTCTATAAATATCTAGTGAAATAGTCATGGGAGCTGGAAGGTTCTTCCTGCTCTGAGCTTCCCTATCAAGGAATTAGCTTTCTGCCTTCTTTCCATGGTTTCCGGAGGCTTGCATGATCACTAGTAATTGAAGCCATTAGGGTTTCTATATGTGTGCTTCAGGAATTACATACCGAGGTGTAATCTGAAATGATCGGCTACTCGGTCTGTGTAAGGCACACGTGGCACTGGATTTCTTCCTGCTTCTCCAAAACTATTGCTCACCTGTAGTGGGTTTTCCCATATCTGTTAAAAACTCTGCTCTTCGGATGGTGGGACCTGAATGGACTCAATCTGAGCTATCAGCCATGGTAATTGATTTAAAACAGGACACCCTGCTTTTGTAATAGGGCATAGTTAAGACTTGTTAAAGTCTTTAGCAAAATTATTTGGTATTTTAAAACTTAAAAAACAAAACAAAAAACCCTTGATTTACTTGCGTAATTAATACTGACATCTGCCCAGCTGGAAGATGGCTCTGCATTGGTTTTTCAAGGAGCTTGTTATAAAATATCAAATTCTCTGGATATGGATAATGTTTAGAGCTCCAAATCTGACCAGCGGAGCTTCTGCCTGCCTTTCAAAGTCACCTAGTAAATGGGTTTTCTGTTACACTGGAAATTGTGAAATACTTTTAACTGCAAAATAAAAGATAATTGAAATTCCTTGTGAAATTGAATTCAGAAAGGGAGACAAGCATCAGGAAAAAATGAGAAAATACTCTTCTGATTTTGATTAATTTAAATCCTTTTATGGTCCTTTATGTTTTTACAATTGTTTTATGCTGGGTTCTATTTTAGAAAAACAAAACATTAAGAACATTCATCTCAATGTTATGAGAATGTTCCAGAAGAATTCAACAGCTGCTATTAATGTTTCTACCCTCTTTGGTACTAAAAGGAAACTTCACAAGACCATTTGGAAAATGTTTTAAATTTTGAAAAAGACAGTATTGTAGGGTGTAAAAAGCAAACTTGAAATTAAAAAAAAATCCACTTGGCTCTTAAATCAACAGCTACAATAGAGCCACTTGTCACTGATCGATGAAGCCGTTAAATTCTCGTTTAAAAATCTCTCAACACTGAAAACCTACTTCTGTCATCTTCATTTATTCGTCCCCCACCCTTCTTTCTCTCTTCATTTTATATTGTGTAATAGCAAAAGGCAACAATAAATCCCTGACAATGAAATTATTGCACAATGAACACACAAGGCAAATTCTGTTGCTTCATTATGGCTGCAGGCCTTGGTGCAGGGATTGTCTGGCCACACATCGGAACAGTACCTTCTGAGCCAGCCATGAGATTTTCCTGCAGGAAATGAAGAACGGGATGTGCAGACACGGCTGTCCCTCGAGCAAGAGGCCCTTTCTGTTTGCCCTCACTCATTTGTCATCCCACGTCCTGAACTGTGGGGAGAAGGGAAGAAAACCCTTGGGCTGGTTCGAAGTTGGTGTTTTCTATCCAACATCGAGAAATAGATTCTGTAAATAGCACTTTTGACACAGTCCTTTAGTGCTGCAGAAAAAGACTATGCTGTAATTACTTCCAAGGGGACAGAAAATGTTAGTGCTTGTATGCTGTAAGAGGAAAGGAGTACACGTGTTGTGTGGCCCCCTGCCAGGCTGCGCTTTGTTCAAGGTGTTAAAGCAACGGCCCAACTCCACGCTCCCAACCCTTGTCCCTTGTTCCTGCACACATCTCTTAGATTGCTGAAACAGGAATGAAAATGAGACCGCACAGAAGGAGCCCTTGAATACGTGCCTATCTCCGAATCAGCACCTGCTCGGAGTAACACAAGAGTACAAAGAATGTCCTGCAGGCAGAGAGAGGAGGCTGCAGCTATTTCACATGGGCAGGGGAGATAGATACTCAGTGAGTGGATGTTCCTTGTGGAATGGACTTAGGCACTTAAGGAAATCTACACTTGGAGGATATATTTTTTAAAAAATTTTGAATATTTCCTGACAGCTGGTGCTGGATTTTGTGTTCCCTGTAGAGTAAATCCCTCTCATTGCCCTTGTTAGATACAAGCAGGTGAACAGTGCAGCTAGCAGCCGGCATGCAGAGCATTTTTGGGGCACTGCCCCTTGCTAGACTTGCTGTTACAGGCCGGAGTTGTAAAATAATAATAATAATAATAATAATGAAGTCCCAGAGATTAAACAGAAGTGTAGTGATGAGTCCCTCCAGCTTGAGTCCCTTCTGCTGTGTCAGGCTGGCCCTCCAGAGGTCAAATAGCATTGCCCACCCTCACTTTAAATGTCTGAAACAAGAGGTGCCACAGCATCTGGACTTGTAAGAGCAAGGAGCTCCAGTGAGGTCTGAGCACACGGGTATGAATGCTTTCCCTCATCGTGGACATGACACCCCCTGACCCCCAAAGGTACATCCCTGTGACCCTGTAGCTCAGAGAAGCCAACCTGGAGCTGTCCTCTCATAGGAACCAGAGGACGCTCCAACAGCTTGGTCACGGAGACGTCCCCAGTTGGCTGAAAGCTGCTTGTGCTGAGAAGTTTAAAACAAATCAGACCAAAATGATGCATCCAACCCCCCTGCTCCTAGCAGCTCTCCTTGCTGCCACACCATGCTGTGAACTTCACTGTAATTTGCTGTCCACTAACTGCACAAACTGTCCTTCAGTTATTAACTTTCTCCCTTGTTGCACTTGTTTCATATTACTGTGCTCTCTCACACTTAAGTGTTTCATTACTTTCTGTTCTTATTCCTGAACTCACCTGTGTCTTGCAGAGGTTCCCACAGCTTTCCCTGCCCAAACCTTCAGCCTAAGCTGAACAAAGCAGCCCCTGGCACCCGCGTCCTCCGGGAGCAGGAGGGTGACGGAGTGGAACCTGCACCCTCCTGCCTCCAGCCTGCTTTGTAAGTCGAAAATTCATCTTGAATTTTTTTTTAGAGAATCAGGCTTTACTCACGTCACTTGTTCCTGCATGGGTGGTGTTTGATATCCTGGACTGCTCCAGGTACTCTCTCAAGCCATCTTCCCACATTTTCCCTCATTGCAGAGGACACGGCATACCAACCCGGCTTTCCTGACTCTGGGATCACTGTGACTTGCCTCCTCCTGTTTTGTGGAAACTCCCTCAGAAGGCTTTCTTCATGGCCACTGGATGAGCCAGTCTATTCCTCCTCCCACTCACAGGCAGACAAACTCCTGTGGGCAACTCTAGCAGAAGGAAACTCCCAGCATTTCCTCCTTGTCTTCTTGGTTGGCTGCGCCGCGTATGGGCTTGAGCTGGCATGCACTGGGCTCTGCCTCCTGCCTTTGCTCCTGGCTCTTCTAGTCAGAAACACGTTGTCTTCCTTTCTAGACAAAATTGTTCTGTGCTGCCCTCCTGGATAAAGGAGCAGTGCTCAGAGATATTATGGGAGTGCTGACAGCTTGTCCAGCCCTACGCAAGAGGCAGAACAATGGCAGTCCCTGCCCTGGAGAGCTTTTGAATATTGCTTAATGTCTCCTGATCCTGCCCTGAATGTTCCCATACTGACCCTGTTTTCAGATGCTTTCCTCGCCTCCAGGTATTTCAATTGAAGCTCTCTGTTCACCAAAATCTCTTCAGAGAACCCCAACGTTCATTGTTTTACCTGTGCGATGCTTTAAGCAGTGGCTGAGGGTATCTATATCTTGAAACCACAGTGAGCTCTGCCTGCAGGAACAGAATAGCATTGGCGTACCTCAGCTTCCCTTCTGCGCCGGTTTGTATTCAGCCAAGGCAGCGTCAAGTGCTGCAGAGGCTGCCAAACCTGCTCAAGGCAGTAGGTGAGTGCTCCTCAACCTGTGCTGAGCTCCCTGGTGCTCCGGTTTTGTCACCAGCAGTCCCTGAGTTAGCAAGGCTAAAGCTAGCTGGAACATCTCGACAAAACCCAGAAGTCGGAGCAGCGAGCACATGCGTGTTCTGCTAGTCACCAGCCATTTAAATGTTCCCTAATTACACCCCTCGTTATGAAAAGGCCCCACATAAACCCTGCTTTTCATTAAGCCTCCACCAGAGGCGCTTACAGTCAAAAATGCAGCTTCAGTAGCAAAACCCTGCTCGCTTCCAGTATGACCAAGCATTCATTTCCACTCACTCACCTTTCTGAGTAAGACGTCTGTAGCTGCTTCTGTCATCCCTCTGGGATAGTACCTGCTCTGTCTTTTCCTTCCTGTTCTCTGCTCTCCTTGTTCTTTAGTCACAGGCCTTCAGAGATGCTGTTCCACCTGTTGGGACCTGCCAACCCCTCAGCCATTTCAAAGGTTGACAGGCCGGTGAAATCCTGCTTGCTGGTGGACTTTTTATCCTCCTCCAGCTCAGACACAGTATCTGTAGGAATGCTGAGGACTGGCAGCGGCTCTAGGACATCAGTAAGAACTTCTTGTTCTGTGGACATGAGAGATGCAGCCACCTTGCAACCACAGACCCCATATCTCCATCACGCCTGAACACCAAATCTCCCTGAGCAGTTGTCCAAGCACCCAGAGAAGGTGGCAGATGATACCTCTGGCTCCTGTCTTCTGGGAACGGGAATGCAGATCTCCCTCCGTGGTCCCTATTCCTCTTGGTACCGAGGAGAGAGGCTGCAATGCAATGTGTGAGCAGTTCCCGGGGGTTATTCCATCCAGCAAATTCAGGCTTTCCTACTGGGAGCTGGAAGAGATCTGGACAAGAAGAAGAGGCACCACTGTATGGCAGGTAGGAAGGAGGGGAATGAAGAAACTTGGAACAAACTGCGCAAGGGCAAAACAGTCATTAGCAAATCAGTAACTGAAACTAGCTATTACATAAGTGGCTGTGGCAGCTGTCATACCTCTGCAGATGCATGCTTTTGGGTTAAATACTATGTTTTCCATGAGCAGCCTCTGAGGGATTTCTTCAGCCTCCTAAAGAACAGGTCTGTGCCTGAGAGTTGTTGCAATGTCACAGAGCTGGTGCCCCAGTGGCAAATGTACAACCAGCTCCGCACAGGCTACGGGCACTGAAAACTTTAAAAAGCTCAGTAACAACACCGTGAATTCAGGCAAAACCCTCAGGAGGTGTTATGGCTGAAGAGAAGACCTGGCTTTAAAAAACAGATCATTTTCTAACCTTGCGATGATGTCAAAAGCAACGCAAAATGCTAGATTAATGTAAAGGTTACGTAGATGACTTATTTTTGATTCACTGAGACTCGCAGAAGATGGGGTGAGCCGTGAATGTCTGTGTGCCCTGGCTCTGTTTGCTGCCATGCTTAGGGTGTGCTTATTCATATGGAAAGCACTGTATTTAACTGGTAAGCCCAAAGATTTGCTATTAATCATTTGTTTTTCATTTTTTTCATGCTCAGGAAAGCTTTACCTGCCAATCAAGGAGTAGAAATGCTGCCACGTGACTCTCACAGCCCGTACGTAACCGTGAGTAATGCGGAGCGAACAGTCCACCTGAACAGCCCAAATACTCCTGGTCTGACCTGTCTGGTCAGTGCTAACAGAAAACCTCCAGAGAAGTCCACAGACAGCCCCCAAAAGTCAGACCAGGAGTCTTTTGTAACCAAAAGGAGCTAAACTGGCACAGAATTTACCCCAGCAGCTCTGTACAAAACCCACATAAAGGCAGAAGCCCCCAAATGCTTCACAACCATTTGTTGAAAAACTAAGTCCTCATGGAGGCTCCTCACTTGCCAAGGATGTTTTGTCCAGTCTCCAGCATGTTTTCAGAAAATAATAATAATAATACTAAAACAAATACAACAAGTTATTTATTTCTCTAACTACCAGGACTGCAAAAAACAATGGCCACAAAGATGTCACTCCACCTACAGACAAGGGCAGAGTCTGCCACAGCATGACAAAGAAATACCGATTTGAAAGCCTTAAACTCTTGAACTTTTATCTTCTCTGGGCAGTCATGGGCAAATCTTTTTGCCTCTTCGGTTGCTTCACCTCTGAAACAGACGTAATGACACTTGGCAGCATTGTTTAGAGCACTAATTGGTGTTTGTATAAAGCTTTGGTGATGTAAGCTGCCATGTAAGCATGGGGATGACTATTGCTTTGATACTGCTTGTTAATTGCAACAGGATGGGTAGTAGTCATCCTATAGTATTTAAACATGTTTTTAAGATGTATTCCTAGATCTCATCCAGTATTTTAAGAGAAACTTTACTTCTGTATTAGGCAAAAGGCCAAAAAGTTCTTTGTGCATTTAGTGGTCCTGCAGATATTTTCTGAAAATGGGCAAGGGGTGCTCCCTGCATCAGACCCCGTATCTCTGGGCCTTTAGCTTCCAGCCTTATTGAATGAGCTCTGTGCAGTGCTCATTGCTTAACACACCTTCTTCTCACTTCATCAGTGAGACAGATCAAGATTCAGAGATTATCTTCATTTCTAGACCCATTTGTAGCACTGAGATCTACAGATCAAGAACAGAAGTGAATGTATATCATGTGGGCTTATCTTCTTTACGCAATAACTTTTTCTCCAATTCTCTCTCCCCTTTGACAGGACACAATCATTCACTCATCTCACAAGGACTGACAGTGAGGCCAATAATGTAAGTAATGCCTTTTTTATTACTTTATTTTGAAAAGTGTTTTAAGATAAAATACCCTGATTCTCCTCGTTACATCTGGCACTTTTGACTGGAGCCTTTCAACAGGTTTTGGCAGCAAATATCAGCTTCATATTCTGTTCCATCAGTAGTCTAAATATTGACTTGATAGATCAGCAGCAGCTACCTGTGAAACTCTATTCGAGACATCCCCTGCTTTCCTATACCCTGCTTTGCTACTGCAGTTAGGTCAGTTCTTTGTTCAGGAATATCATACACTATGTATATCTGTTACACATGAAATACAGTATTGGACTACCAAGAGGGTAAGGTTGTATTTTTTTGCTGTTATGATGAACAAGGGCAGGTTAACTTTGATCTGTCACAGACTTCAGAATATGCTCTGAGCACCCCTCAAGGGAAGACTCCCTAGGACACATTGTCATGAATATTCAGTGTAGACTGTGAGACAGGATGACATTCTGTTATCCTGTGTGCTACAGGAAATTGTGCTGCCTTGCTATCTTATTTCTGATAATGCCTTACGTATACTTATTTTTAAGTTGCCCTGAGTCTATGCTGGCAGACACAAATCCCAAGCACGGTTTATATAAGCAGTTCCAAACAGCTTCCTTCCTCTTCAGAGATGTCTTCTTACAATGCTGCAGCATCTACCAAAGCTTGCATCAATAAGTGAGCTGTTTATCTACAGTAAATTGGCTTTACCATGTTTTCCAGGTGGTCTGTGCTGCTTAGCAAGCTGTACAAAGCAGAGGGCACTTCCTCATTAAAAGGCCTGATTGCACTGGAGGCAATTCCTCTAGGTCAAGGGAGAGGCATATTTGCTGTAAATCAAACCATTCAATGAGGCTCATTATGTGTCTAACGAGGAAAACAAACTGGCAGCTCAGCCAGAATCCTTCCTGTAGGAGTAAATTACTGTTTTAAACAAATAAGGAAAAATGTTTAGACACAAAAACTTGCTATGAAATTCCAAACCATCTCTGAAGAATGGTTATCTATACAGGTTACCTGACTTTAAAGGAAGTTCAGCAGTAATGAAACCACAGCCATTATAATGGCTTTTGAAGGCATACATCCATCTTGCGAGGTAATAGCTTAATAACATAATTCTAATTCTAATACTAGGCATGCTGTGCTTTGGATACAAAGAGCAATGCAATCATCCAAATGTCAAATGCCAAAGAGGAGCATGCGGAAGCAGTGAAAGGCTCAGAGTGAAAGTGATGAACAGTAACGAGAACCTGGTATGTCGTAGTGTTTGTCTGTGTGTCTACAGGTGATGTCATTAAAAGGCTACGCATTATGGCCACTGATAGCTGTGTGCCAATTACTGTTTGGGAAGCACAGGATAGGGAGGTAAATGGGAACAGAACCCTGGTGATGGAACTCCTTATCAGGGGAATAAACAAGGAAGAGGACTGACCTTTCCTTCTTCTGACTCAGAAATGTGCCAGAATTATTTTCTAAGTATGAATAATTCCATGCCAATCATCAGGAAGGAGGTCACTCCTGGTCTTAGCCAGGCAGGAGAGGAAATCAAAAGGAAAAAAAAGCTCTGGGTTCAGCAAGTGTATCAGGGATTCCAACAGTGGTGCTCAGGCTAAATTGCTTGTTATTTTATTCGGGTCAGCTAAGGCCATCTGATTGCCTGCTGCCTCTCAGATTTAGTCTGTAGAAAATGAAGTAAAACCCAACAGAAGTATGATGCCTGGAAATATTCATCTGACCTATAAATGAACAACGTTGAACATTATCATAACAGCAGTGATTATGGAAAACAAAGATTATGATTCACATTTGGCACTTGCTGATGCAGAACCTTTAATCCAGACAGCTCGAAATGGGTGACACTCACCGAGTGATTAAGCATGCATGCTTCCACTAAAGGCAGATAAATAAATTTAGCCTTTCTTTGTAGAAGAAAAATTGCCACATGATCAACAATGAATCAGTGATACTCGGGAACCATCACAGCCCTTATCTGAAGCTTAAGATAATTATCCATGTTGGAGTTATTTATGGAGAAGTTATCAGTTCCCTGTCAAAAGAAAATGATGAGGATCAGTTTCCTAGGGAATCAAAAGATCTGGCAATTCTATAAATGATAGTCTAGCAGATAATAATATACTATACTTCACTAGGAAGCAAAATGCACTAACTATAGTGACAAAACATTCACTGAAGGAAAGTTACCCCTTTTTATCCAAGGAATTACCTGTAGCTAAAATAAATAGGACAACTTCATTCAGTAAAAGCCAGTACAGTAGTTAAAGCAATAAAATCCCTCAGACGACAAAGAACCAAAAATAAGAAAAACAAATAAACACTCAACACCTCTAAATTGCCTTTGGACCGAAGATTAAGAGTGTCAACCTGGCAGCACTTTATGAGGAAGCCAAACCAAAAAACCCTACAGACATAATTTCTTCCATCAATGAAGTGGAACCGCATTTAGATGGGACAGCAGCAAGATGTTTTGATGCAAATGACATTGGTCATAGCTTAGACCTGGAAGTGAGGCATCTCATGTGCACTTGAAATTAGAGGGGAATTCAGGAAGGCAGAATGCAATTACTTGAACGGAATCTGGCCAAGACATTTGCATTAACATCCTGTACTCTTACAAGAAAGACCTGATGGATCCTTGGTGAAGGATATCTCTTGGTTTAAATGCAAGCTCAGACTGCAATACATCATGGGTTAGTGCTTTGTTACAGGTGTGACCCTGGGCTAGTGATTTTGTTTCTCAATATCATAGTTCCTATCTGTACACAGGTAGTTACAACTGCAGCTGGAGTTTATGGAGTGATGTAGACTTACTTTAGATTGAATAGCAAATATCCTCTGCTGTTAACGGGACTCAAAATTCCAAATTTATTTTGTGAAAGCAAAAAAAAAAAAAAAGAGACTTGTAAAACTTTTGCATTACCCAAGAAAGAAGAAAAGAAAGGCACTTTAAAAAGTCAAGATTATGTACAGTTCAGCAATATTTATTAATGCTTAAACTGTAGCCCCTGCAACTCTGCCCCATCTTTGGCAATGAGATCCGACCGACAATAGCCATGCTCAGAAAGTAGTACTCCCACCCTGAGATGTCTCTGGGGCTTCCTGGCATAAATCACCTGTTACTCATGGGATGAACTCTTCAAGGTGATTGTTCAGCTCCTGCTTCTTCCTTAACAACATCCTAAAGATTTATTCTTTCCTTCCCCATGATTTTGCAAAAGGTCAGCTCCATGCCTGATGTTTTTCTTGCAGCCCATTCAGAGCAAAGTTGCCACAATCCCCTTTTCTGTAAGGCTCTTGAGTGTTTTTCCCCATTTTTTCTCTTTTTCTGCAGTCCATCCAGGCTCCTCGCCTCTCTGCCCAATCCTACACCTCTCCTGCTTGGACTTAACACTCCTGAGCTGCCTTCTTCACTGATCCCTGTGCCTTTGGCTTGCTCTGAATCTTGGCCCTACCTTTTGGTATGGAGCAACCTGCCAGGGTCTGCCCAGCACCTTCTGTTCCCTGAGGCCCCCTGTCCTGGGAGGTATGAGAGGCCACCACACCCTTCCAGTGATTCACTGGGCAATGATTTCTTTAATGCTGGTAGGCAGTAAGGTCCTCACGGTTAGCAAACTCTGCCTGTGTAGATCTAAAATGTTTACATGGTGTCAGTTAGCAGTGGCTTTATTCAGCAAACAATGCATAGATCTGGGGTGTCACTGTGATACAGGTAAGGGAACTAATTACATGAATGTGTAAGGTAAAAAAGCACATTATAACTGACTGATTTTTCAGTTCCACGGGCTATGGAGAGGTCAAAACCATTAAAGGGCCTGGGGGGGTTGTTCTTTGTGTTCAGGGCAGAAGTAAAGGCTCCTGGCTTTTTCCCTGCTCAACCAAAGAGACCTATCTTGGTTTTCTGAAGCAGCAGTGGGTTCAATGGTCAACCCCTGTGGTATCTAAAGGAAAAAGCTGCCCACTGAGTACATATGAGTTATGCAGTTAGGTCCTCTCCTGACCCCACTGCAATATATCTGTTGGTTAGCAGGACTTGGGAAAATTACTTCTCCATGGATATAGCAAACATCTTTCTGGGACACTAGACTTTTTGTCTCATCAGCATCCTCAGTTCTGAGCAGCCTTGAGGCATGGCTGTTGTTCCAAGCCTTCTCTGTCTTCGTAGACAATCTGAACAGAGAGAGGCTCAGCAGCCACAGCATTGCCACATTTACTGGGCAAGATTGCATTCGAGTACACGTGAACACTAATCAACCCTCACTACATTCCTCTGGGTGCCTTTTCTTTTTCAAATTATTTCTTCATCCACCAAAGTCAGCCCTCAAATACTCATTTGACTGCATGATGTACTCATTTGTCTGCAAGCACACAGTAGTGCACAAAGTACTTTCATTTGAAGGAGAAAATGAGGCAAAGGACTTAATCTCTGAAGTCCTACAAGGTTAATGTTCTAGTACAAATGACCACGCAAGATGCAGGGTGACAGGAATCAAAACCAGAACTGAAGCAATTTGCTTCAGGTCACACAACTCAGTGATGAAACATCATTGGAATTGAAATCTTTCTTCCCACAGCTGTATTTCTTCTTCTGGAACGTGATTAGCTAGTAAAGCAGAAACTTTCTACTGTAAATGTGGATCTTAAAGGAGTACTTAAAGTGATTTAAGAAATAGATCTGGAAGAGGGAAAGGAACAGAACATTTTAGAATCCTCTGAGGTCATTCTTCATTATTGTGTCTATGGTGGTTTGGGCTGAGCTTAGTTAGCGCTTGCTGCAAGCTGATGGCAGAAGAAGATGATGACAATTTCAGATAGGTGTGGTGTCTTTTTTTTTGTGTGTGAATTTTCATGTTTATATGAGATCGAGAAATGTCAGAAGTTTCCTTTTTCACACAAAAGAGTTTGGGTACACTTTGAATTGTACATTTAATGTCATCTGCTAGAGATGAGTCGTTTACACCTATTCCCAGAAAATTGGTATAAAGTGATATGGGGGCTTGGTGGTGGTGGTATGGTAATTATTTTCATTACTCATTGAGCTGCTCAGAAATCATCTGAAGACAGCAGCTCCTCAAAATTCTGTAATTCAAAATTGTTCAGCCTTGTAACTTTCCCGGGGGATGTTCTAAATCCACCATCACACACACACACACACACGTTATTGTGAGGAAACATAGCTCAGCCCATGTGAGACAGGACAAGAAAGTGAAGCTTAGAGAGCCTGCATGCCCAAAGGCACCCACGAATAGAACAAAGGTCAGTATTCTGAATTCTGACTCCCGTTACTTCTATCTGACCTGAAAATTTGCAATGCTAAAGGAATCTTTTCTGCAGTGAGAAAATCAGACAGCTCCATATTTTAAAAGACTAATGCAAAAGGTCTGTGCTCTCAGAGACTTCAATCAGTTGCCATGTCAATGCATGGCAATGGGGGAAGTGGGAATAGCCTTAAACTAACTAACCTACAAACGGGCACTAACAGGAAAAGACCCACAACAGAAGATTCAGATGGTAACAAGTTAAAAACATATTTTGAATAACAATTTGTTCCGAAGTTGCAGCAGACTCTGAAAGTCCGTATCTGGCTGCTACAACACCAGGAACTACAAATACAACAGCCTCAGCTGGATGCATCCCACCCCAGACCCATCTAGACTTGGGCCCTTGAAGACATCAATAGGTATCAAGAGATAATCTATCGCAAACGTATGAAGACATTTTCATGTCCTTTAAGATCCCATGCGATCTTGCTTGATTCCAACTGTCACAAGATGGTGTATTTCTACGAAAATACAAATACATGGTATTTTCTATCAACAATCTCAATTTGACTTAATCACTTTCAAAGTTACTTTAGCAGTATATACTTATTTGGTGCACTTACTGATTTAAAAACAGAATCTAGGAACGGTATTTTAAACCTGACTTTCCCAGCGCAGGTTTAAAAGATGCCTTCAAGACATGACAGCAGTGCACCGTAGCTGCTTTGCAGAAATTCTAGGATGTGATTCATTTGCATTTTCGAAAACAACTGGGAAGAAAGAATGAAACTACTCTGAGAGAGAAGTCTCATTCTATGCTATCATTAGTGTTGAGAATAACATACCAGGCAGATGAATGGAATGTTAATGACAACAGACTTATGTATGAAATACTTTTGGGCTGGGAAACATTAGAGAGAATAACAGAGAAATAAACAAATCACTTCAAATCCCCCAGCATCCCAGGGCCTTTCTTACAGCCTTCAGGTTCATGTTTCTCACATCTCTAGACTTAAATGACTTAGCAGGAGTTATGTGAAATCTTAAAAAAGATAAAATGGTGTGGCAGAGGGAAGAAAAAAAAAAAAAGGTGATTATCTCCAGGTCAGAAGGTATAAAGCTAGGTACATATTATACTGAATGAGTTGCCATGGGGAATTTATTAGGTTGAATATGTTTAGGCTAATACTGTATTCTAATGATACCTTGCAATTATATAGTGTTTTTCATCTTTAATAGTTTATAATAGAGTTCCTTCTGTTCTTCAAAAACCTTCAAACATTTGTAAACTGTGAGCTCAGATTAGATATAACAATGAGCTAGTGTTAGAAATTAAAACAAAGCAGATTAAATATTACCTCTTTTAAAGCATTATTTTCTTCTTTTTTTTTTTTTTTTTTTTTTTTTTTTTTTTCCAAAGGTCTCTTTTCCTACTTGTGGAAAAAATATTTGTTCTTGATGTTTGATGTTTAAATACCAAGAATTGCTACATCTCTGTGTGTGGCCCTGTGCGTCCATACACCATTCCAGTTTGCTGCATGATTGTAGCTGTCTCTGGGGTCTAATACGACAGTCACTTGGCACAACAACTCTGACTCAATGCTTAGAAAATAAAAGAAAACCAAGTATTCCCACTAAACAAGGACAGATATGCTTAAGTGAGATATTTCACGAGGACATAGTATTTTGCAATCCCCAGTCTGTAGAAACAAAGTGAAGTTTAACATGAACATATGGTTCTAGATTTGGTTTTCAGCCATCGGTACTGACATCACAGCCATTTATTTGTATTTTTCCTTCTTGCTCTTGACTAACCTCCACACACCCATATGCGGAGTACAACTCTAGAGAACAGCCTATGCTACTCACGCAATAAAAGAAATAAGAGCTTAAAAAGTGTGTGGGCTACCACTGCCCTCTATTGGGTACAGATGAGGAATTCTCAACTACAGAGAACTGGAAACTCCACTTAATATCTATGTGGAAGATGCCTGCATCTCCTGGAATATAAGGAAAAATTCTGGCCTTTATTGCAAGTGTGGGGTTTTGCCTATGAATTCCCTTTCAGAAACATTACCTGAGTGTCAAATTTCAAAAGCCTTGAAAGAAAAGCAGTGGAGTGAGCAGAAAATCCCTCTACATTGAGATACAATTCCCAGATTATTTCTTATTTTTAAGAGTTACTTTTATTTGCATGGAGATTTTTGTGTGTGAACAAATACAATAGGAATTACAAGTATTCCAATTCAATATATCTGAAGCTCAGTTTTGAACTGGATTCAAATCACTGCTGTTAAAATGTTTATTTATTTATCATTTTTTTTTTGAGGATTAAATCTGGCAGAATCCCCTAAGGGAAGGACACTGTGTAGTTGTGCTGGACAGCGAGTTAAGCAAGGGCTGAAGACCCAGAAGAGCTCTGTATTTACTTCAGTGGAGCAAGACTTTTGTGTTTACACGAGATGACCTGGATGTGTGATCCTAAATTAACAAAGAGGTAATACCCATTCAGTTTTTATCACGTTTGGCCTAACTATAAGGGAATCATTTGTTTTGCTCTTCTTAAACATTATTTAAACATATTTAAACAAATGCTTAAATATGATATAAAACATTCTGCTCTATTTTTATGGGGCCACTGGTAGAATCTTGGAACAGAAATATTGGCTGTGTACTGACTGGCCGCTAATGAGTTGGCACTTAGACATTTGAGGGATTTAAAGAAGATTCAAATAGTAAAGATACCAAAGAGCAGTCAGGCACTGGAATGGGTTGCTCAGGGAGGTGGTGGAGTCACTGTCTCTGGGGGTGTTTAAGGAAAGGTTGGACGTGGTGCTTGGGGACATGATTTAATGGGTGACGTTGGTACTAGGGTGGTGGTTGGACCAGGTGACCTTGGAGGGCTTTTCTAACCCTAATGATTCTGTGATCGGGAGACATGTGGCACAACACATGCAGAACTAACAGGGAAGAAATGAGTTTGCATTTATCCATTTTGGGGATTTAAAGAAGACTCAGGCGACACGTGGCACAACACGGGTAGAACAGGGAATAAAAGCCGAGACAACCCCGAGTTTCCTCCCAAATACAATTTCACGTGAAGCCACAAGGGCTGAACGTCCGTGTCAAAATATACTGCACTGCTTTTGCCACAGTTGTTTTCCCTGCAATCAACTTGCATGACCGCTTATAGGTGCTTTTTTGACTGCGGAGGGCCCGGGAGCTAACCGACAAGGCAAGGCAGAGTCCAGCATCGCCCTGGGTACAGCCCCACGGCTGCCATGACGGAGCCGCCCCCTGACCGGGGGGGCGGGGCTGAGGGCCGCTAGCCGCCCGGACGTGACGCACTGTCGCCCCGGAAGCAGGGCGGCTCCTTCCCGGAAGCGGCCGGCAGCACTGCGCCGGGCCGCCATCTTGGCTGGGTGCCGCGGTCGCGCCGCAGCGGGAGGCGCGGGGGTCGCGGCCCTGCCCGGCCGCTCCTGGCCCCTCCAGCCCGGCCCTGCCCGCCGCCTCCCAGCCGCTCCCGGCCTCCCTCGCTTGGCCGCTGGGCCGTCCGGGCGCTGGAGGGGGCTGCTGTAGCGAGGAGAGGTGAGTGGGGCCTCAGAGGGGCCCGGCCGCCCTCTGTCTCCGTCCCCGTCCCTTGTCCCCGGTCCCAGGCTCCTGCCCCCTGCCCGGCCCGGAGCTGGGCCGCAGGGTCTGTGGGAAGCACGCTGAGGGCAGCCTGGGGGTTCCCAGCTTGTCCCCTTCCTCCTCCTCCTCCTCTTCCACGGGGAAATCTCAGGCTGCTGTAAACGCTCCTGATTAGTTTCACGTTTTAAATATAAATATTCTTTAAGTTAAGTCCCCGAGGAGTATCAAAACCTCGATAACTCTGCGTCAGGCTGGAAGGCTTCAGTGTGTTTTCTTGCAGTCCGTAGTGAGGGGCAATGTTGCAAGGCTGCAGAATAATTCTTTTCCTTGAATTAAAAAATATGAAGTAAACCGTATTTTCAAACATGACTTCTTTAGAGAAGAATTAATATTTTGATTTAAATACACGTGACTTAAAACCACGTGCAACTTCTTTCTAAAAAAAACCTACCATGTGTTTAAATGGTGTGGGGTAATTTTAACAAAAAATGGGTTAAACGGGGTTATTTTGAGGAGGGTCTGCATATTTGACCACTCGTAGTTACTGCTAGTGACATAAATATCACTTCTCAAGGAATGTATTTGTCTATCTGCTTGAATTGAAGGAATGGAAAGGTTCAAAGGCATTTCACATGCTTTTGGTGTCAAATGCTGTTATCAACGTGAGCATTGTCGTATCTCTTTATACCAACTTTTCCTAAAATCTTTCTTTCATTTTCACCTGAATTTCCAAATGGAAAACTAACTCAGACTTCTCTGAGGGAAAGTGAGCTTAAATGGCAGTTGTTAATTGCTGTGTGTTCAGTAGATGCCCTGTAAGGGGTAATGCTTTCTTTGTCTTGGTAGCAGTGTGGAGTTTCCATTCTTCACGCTGACTTTTCTGATTTTGGATGAGGTCTTTGTCTGGAAGAGAATCATCTGTCTCTGAAGTTCCCTTCTGTAAATTTAACTGAGTCCTCAGCAGGTTTAACTTAAAACTCCTCACCCCAAAGTCGTTAATGCAATTAGGATATTTTCGTGTTTGTTATTATTTTGAATAACTGGATGTGGTAGAAAGAGCAAACGAATTTAAACCATGAACTAATTTACATAATAGATATTCAAACTAAATTGGAAAATGAATTACTCTGAAGGACTAAGCCCTTAAAAAAATTATCTTAATAACGCACGGTCAGCCTAAACGCAGAAATGGTTATTAACAGGGCACGTGTGTTCTGTAGCGCAGCTTGTTCTCTTGGTAGCAGTTTGCTGCTTACGCACTTAGGCAGCAGTGTTCTGGAAGGAGGATCTTCCAGTTTGGGTGATGTGCGGAGTCTTTTGGGAGTGTTTTAGTTGGTTAAGTTGCTACTTAAAAGTTACGGTAATTGTATTTAAAAATACTCTGTAGATTTTCCAGAAATCTGGAGCTTCAGTGAAGCATAATTGCTCTATACCTGTTAAGATTGTGTTTATATATTTTTTTTTGAAAACTAGATGAGCAACAACAGTAATAAGAGAGCACCAACGACAGCAACACAGAGACTAAAACAAGACTACCTTCGAATTAAGAAAGATCCAGTGCCTTATATATGTGCAGAACCCCTCCCATCTAACATCCTTGAATGGTAAGAACTAGAACGAACCGTTTGCAACTTGTGGAGAGAACAAGACTTTCCAGGTTGTCAAGTCTGACTCCCTTACTCCTCCGGATTGTATGGGAATCTTGGTTTTGGGAGGTGGCACATGAAACTGTTTTCCTGCAGTGATACAGGTCTTCGTTTCTCTAGAGAAGTGGATGGCTGATTGTCTGATGGCTCTCACCCAGCTTTAATTTCTTCTTTTGTCTTAGGCACTATGTTGTCCGGGGACCTGAAATGACTCCCTATGAAGGTAAAAGCGCGTAGTGAAAACACGCGTGTAGTTTATGTTGTGATTGGCATGTTTGAGTAATTGCATGGCTGTTTTGAATGGGCAAAGTATACCTATGGGTAATAGCTCTAAAACTGTAAATGTAGTTTCAAACCTGTCTGACGTGCATGATAGGTTGTTGAAAAGAGTTGGGGGAACAACTGTCTTAATTTTTCAGTTGTCGAGGATGCTAGCAAAATCATGTTTATGTTAAATTGAAGGGAGATAAGTTCTTGTGAAGTAATTGCTAAGGTCTTAGAGCAGATAGCTTGCTTTAGGTATCATGACAGTCAAAATAATTTTTAAAAATCCTAAGAAATAAAACAGAAATGGAATTTTTTGAATATGACTTATCTGCTACCATCTAAGCAGCTCTTACTGAACTGAGGCTTGTATTCTCTATGAATTTTTCTAGTGAAATCGGGGAACAAGAAAGCTGCATTAATTTGCTGTATTCAGTGTCTTCTGAAGCGTTTTGTAAAATAGTTTTAAAAATCAGATTCTTCATGTGGCTTCATTTGTGGTTAGTTGTGTTTGTGGGAAACTGATGCATTTATATTGTATTAAATACGCTTGGGCTGATATTCCTTAAACATATGAGGGACCTGAAAAGAGAAAATACTGATTGTAATATGGATGTCAGGGGATAGCCTCCAAAGTAGATTTACTGCAGGTGTGGATCATTATTCCTGTGTTCTAGAGGCACAGGATAATGAACTTGATCTCTAGTGAGAGGGGGGTGAAGGAGTCAAGTAAAGGGGGTTTATTTGGCCCAGTTTGAGTAGTTTAGGCCTTCATCTTCATGCAAAATAAGTAATTCATCTCTTTATGTAATGCAGGTGGCTATTATCATGGGAAACTAATATTCCCCAGAGAATTTCCTTTTAAACCTCCTAGTATTTATATGATTACACCTAACGGAAGGTTTAAGTGTAATACAAGGTAAGGATTTTCTTCTAACACTTAAGCAATTAACACCATTTTAGCAATAAGTATATCGTGTAATGATTTTAATGGCAAAAATAAAACACGTTCTGTCTTATATTTTTGAAGGTTATGTCTTTCAATCACTGATTTCCACCCTGATACATGGAATCCAGCTTGGTCAGTCTCAACGATCTTGACGGGCCTTCTTAGTTTTATGGTGGAAAAGGGCCCCACACTGGGCAGCATAGAGACTTCAGAGTTCACAGTAAGCTCCAGATCGTGTCATGTACCTTCTGCCAGTTGAGGGAATGCCAGTTGAGTTGAACGTGACCTCAAAGTTCACAAAACAGCAATAGCTGATGTTTTGTTATCTGTGAAAGAAATATATTGTGGTCTAATACACTTGACGGACAGTCAGTTTTGGGAAGTGTGAGGACAGGGAGGGTTTTGAAGAAAAATTAAAGTCCTTTCTGCTAAAAAGCATGCTTTAAATTCTCCATTAGAAATACCTGCCAAGCAGGCACACCAGTATTTAACCCTAATCCCGTAAAATGAAGGCATGAGAATGCAGGCTGAGTTTAGAAATGTCTGTTACAGTGAATAATACTGAGAGGTATGAAGTTGTAAATGTTAGGAACTAGTTGGCTAGTGGTTTGCGCCATTCGTGGGGGAAGTAACCAGATGTAGCATTAAAGTGTGTTAACTTTGCTTGTATGGTACTGCTGATAACTCTTGTGTTCTTCCACAGAAAAGACAACTTGCTGCACAAAGCTTAGCATTTAATTTAAAAGATAAAGTCTTCTGTGAGCTATTCCCTGAAGTGGTGGAGGTAAGGGAATTCATTCATGCAGTAATTTGTTTTTTTGGTAGTTTTCAGCTTCTGTGTAGATCTGTAAACGAGTTGTGTAGGACTTTTCCAAGACACTGGTTACTTTTGTCAACCTTGGAAACCTTTTAAAAGGCACTTTACAACATGTAAAAATTAAAAACTTGAATCTTGACATGGAACTGTCTTGCTATTGCACAAAGATCCATTGTGTAGAGAATTAAATGTATTTAGGATTAGTATCATAACCTTGACTGAGCTTGCACGCACAGCAGGTTCTCAATATTTTATAATTACATACTATGTTGAATTGAGGTAGGACTAATCTTTGTATATCTGGACTTGGTCTGTCATTGTCCTAGGTATTTTTTTAATACACCTTTACGATCAGAGGTCATTATGTTCTTCCTGTTTAAGTTCTGAGAATGAGTGACATCTTATCAGGATGTGTATCTTCCTTGCACAACCCTAACCCTCTGGGTATATTGATGTGTAGTTTATATCTTCAGGTACAGGTAACACCTGAAGTGTGTAGGAAAAAACACCTCACTTCATTCACTTCTTTTGGATTCACTAGCTAATTTCCACTCGTAGTTCTTGGTTTTTAAATGGTCGTATCTGTTAGAAATGAAGGGTGCTCCTTTGTTTTCTCCTGTCACAAGATGATTCCTTCATGTAAATTCTTAGTGAAGGAATTCAGTTTTTTCAGCCTACTGTTGAGATTTTGAGGGTTAACTTTTTGGATACCACATGAAGGGAACAGTTCCTGTGAGAGACTGTTTCGTGAGCCCAACATTAAACTATAAGAATGCTGATGCTCACTGGCATTTGGAATTCTGAGTATAAAATGTGTTACGTCAGGCAAGCTGTATTGTGTGGTACAAATTCTGTCAAACTGCAAGTCTTAATTATCGCACAAAGAACACACTGTAAAAAGGAGGGAAAAGATGTAGAAGACCCCTTTTCCAGCCATTTTCTTAAGTGAGGGAGAGATGTGTTTTTGTTGGAGATACCTGAAGTCGTGAGGTCATGTTTTGGTAGAACCTAAATCATCAGAAATATATATATATTAATGTGATGTTAATAGATAACTGCTGTTCCAAGTACAGGCAGATTTTTAACATAAATAACTTGTAGTCTTAATTTTACTAAGCCTCTACAATTTCCTTCTTCAATTTTTGAGAATCTTGTGTTCCAAATTAGCTGGCCATGCAAGACTATTGATGCAATAATTTCTCTTTTCTGAAAAAAGCTTCTAGCAAATGTACAGGTGGACTAAAAATAAACTTGGACAAATGCTCGCTAGCGTCAATTACTGAAGTAGGTCATTTAGGAGGAAGTTGAGGAGACTGTACAAATGTAACGCAGTTGATCTACGATATAAGGAAATGTACCATATCCTTTTCCTACAGTTATGTAAGAACTTGGCTTCTGAAATCTGTTCAAAACACCCAAAAGTTTCACTACTTTAACTTGCAGACATTCTTCTTCTTTTTTTTTTTTTTCCCTCCAGGAGATTAAACAAAAACAGAAAGCACAAGAAGAGCTCAACAACAGACCTCCATCCCTCCCTTTACCAGATGTTGTCCCTGACGGGGAAGCACACTATGGTCAGAATGGAATACCCCTTCTTAACGGGCATGTTCCGCTGGCACCTGCCAATCATCCAGGCCTCCAGCAGGCTAATCGTAACCATGGACTCTTAGGTGGAGCTTTGGCGAACTTGTTTGTTATAGTTGGTTTTGCAGCCTTTGCCTACACAGTCAAGTATGTACTGAGAAGCATAGCGCAAGAATGAGGAGAATAAAAGAAATCCAAGACCAAATTAGAGGTAGTTGCAGAGTGAGTGGGACTCTTTGGGCATCTGACTTTTGACACTGGGATAAACATTTGTGTTACCAAGTAGCAGGTAAAACCTTGGTTGGCTCATGGGTTATGTTTGGGAAATGGAGTATGTTCAATTAGTCAGAAAACTAAAAGTTCTGCTCACAGATCCTGTTGTCAAGTCAAAGCATTATTGATGAAACACTAACATTTCTAGTGCTTTGATTTTTCTAGCACTTCTCCATCTATGATTTGAGATTTGAAAATCTTAAGCAAATAAGGCTTTTTACTTCATTGAACAATTTTTAAAATTTAACACTTGATGCATATCATTTTAGTTTTGTTAGCAAAGAGTCTGTACAGGATGCGAAATGAGTCAAGTGGAGAAAACACAGACTTGGTAAGGATTTGGTTAATGTGAACATTGACTACAGAAGATGGCTGGTTTATTTTTTTTTAATAGAATGGACATCATTGCATATCTAGTCAGTAGTGATTAGATGAGTGGGAAAATAACACCATGTGTGTTAAGTTTGTTGTCTAAATTATCACAATGTATTTGAAGGTTTTACTTGGGCTACAAGAAGTGCAGTTGTCAGACTTTAGGAATGAATAGCCAGAAAAAGTGTTTGAATCAGTCCTTAGTGGGAATACAGATGTCCAGTACTGTTTTGTATTTGTTCACTTAGGGATTTCCATTCTGGGAGATACTATATTTTAAAACTGTAATACTTTGTTTTGATCACAAGGTGCCACTGTTGAAAAAATAATAAAAATGCACAGACCAATGGAGAGCTGATTGTGTATTGAGAAAATCTCTGGAATTCCTGGGTTTTGGTAAATGAAGTAAACCTAGCCCTTGTGAAGTTACAGAGTCAAATGTGTCTGAATCACAAATGAGCTTCTTCAGCACCAGCTGAATTAGTCTGAAGTGTCATTAGCTGGAGTAAACCCTTAGCATTAGTTCTGCTTGCTTACTTGAAAATTGGCCAAAAACAAAACAAACAAAAAACCCACAAAGCCCAAACCCTACTAATTTATCTAAGTTTCTAGAAGCTTTTGGCTTGTAGCTCCAAGTTCATCTCTGTTCCCCTTCAGATGATTGCAATATTGATGTTTGTTCATGCGAATACAGGGTTGTGCATAAACACTGAAGCTGCAAGTGTCATTTGAAAGTCTGAAGTTACTTTTTCAACTCAGTTTGCTTTTTTTTTTCCCTGCTTAGTTTTATCTAAGTGCTTTGATTTATCAGAGGCAAACATACTGTGCCTTTACAAATCGGCAGCGATGTCTAGTCATCTGGGAAGAGTGCACTCACTGTTCATGGTACAACAAACTGTCAAGATGATTGGGTAAGAAGCTCTGCCTCTAACCATGTAGTCTTCTAGATATTGTGAAGAGCCCAATAAATATTACCTCATGTATTTAAGAATTTTTGAAACTCTTATTTTCCCTTTCAAACTTGTTCTCTCTCTGCTTCTCCTTGGTATCTTGAACTGTAAGCGAAAACATATGGTAAACCCATGAGCCATGCAGCTTAGAGCATCAATAAATGTGACCAATTCTCTGCAATAGGTAGGAATTATCAAAATTAGCAAAATAGCTTTATACTAAAGAAATCTCAAAGCAGATCTTACTGAGGAAGGGAAGGAGAGGATGGAATGTGGAAAAGGTTGATTTTTAAAATGTATTTATAAATCTTTGATTTTGTGGTTTTACCAAATTTATTTATAACTATTCTTTAATTTGCCTCTTGTATGTGCTTAATCAGCTCTTGTTAAAAGAGAAGCACCAATTGTATGTGTCTGTAGAAACAATAATGTTCTGTCAGTCTGGGGGTGTGCTGTGAAGGAAGGGGAATGTCATGTCTTTCCTGCAGTGATGGGACTTTCAAGACAGCTTGTTGGAGTGATTTTTTTTTTTTTTTCTCAAAGCATACGGACCTTTAGCTGAGGCTGTTCTGTCTCATAGATCTTAGTAGCAGTCAAACATGTTTGTGTTCTCACAATGCCTTTTTTAAACCGTTGACGTCGCCTACAGACAAAAGCTTATAAAAGGTTATCTGTGTTTATCTTATGGAAGGTCTTTTGTCCACATAACTGAAGACAAAGGCAAGGAGACCTCGGGCATGGTGTCTTTGCATCTTTTGTGAAATGTACTTAGCCAAGGTAAAAGAACTAGTAAAATGAGAGATGCTGATTTCTTACAACACACCTTGGTATGCGGCAAGAAGATGGCCTTAACCTACACCTGAGCATCTGAAGGTGGGTCTCTTTAATAAGTGCCACAATTGGAAACAAAAACTTTGGTCAAACCCTGGAGATGCTGCATTTTTATGAGAATTGGCTGTATTTAAAAACTACATAAAACCCAAACCTTACCTTCCAAATGCAGTTTCTCTTTGGTACCCTGGATTCAGAGAGAGACTTTTGACAGTTCCCAGCTTTCAACAAATGGCACCCAACAGCTGATTGAGCCCTTGCACCTATGGCTTTACGAGATTTCAATACATGTCCTTGCTCCTTGCCTTTGGTAACAGAAGATTTATTCCCTTTTGTGTAGTTTATAATGTTTTGTGTTTTTTTTTTTTAAAGCGTTTATAATAGTATGCAGTATCTGATCTTTTTGTTACCAAAGTCAGTAGGTGGAGTAAACCATTCTTTGCCATGCAAAAATGTTGTCATGCCCTGAAGCAGTGCATTACTTAATATAATGAAACTAAAAGCTGTCCCTCAGTATATGATATCAGAACAAATGTCTGGCCCTTCACTTTCATGCTGCAATTTCATACATTTCCGTAAGATTGTTCTACACAGACGATAGGGAATTTTTGCAACTTGAATCGTAAGACATCTCAATGGTAGCCTTTAAAGATCTCATGACTCTAAAAATCCTGGATTGTGTGTAGTCTTAACTTTTTTTCCCCCTCAAGATTTCAAGGTCACAGAAGTTACCTCACTTCAAGCATGTACTGAGGAGTAGAAATGACTGCATTGTAAAGTTGTTTGTTCATAATAAACATTCATGACAAAATGTGAAGCTTCTGTGGGACTGTTTTTGGCAAAGGGATCCTTTGAAGAATCTAACTGGATATGTATGGAATAGGAAGTAAAAACTGTGATAAAACTGCTTCTCCCCTACCTCCAGATTCTTTTCCCCATGTTAGTTTTTGGTACCCCTTGTATCTGTAATAAAACACCTACAAAAAGACCTACAGGTAGCAACTTCTTTTTGCTCCTGTGTTTGGTAGTGCAGTTCCTTTGCAGATAGGTATTTGTCCTATAATACATCACAGCTGTCACTGAAACGCTGTACCTGTTTTCAGAAGCTACTCTGAGGTATGTAGGAGCTACTCTTTAAAGCTGTTTCACTGTTTTTTATTGCTGCCCTGCAGAAGCCAAATCTTTCTTTTTAAAATAGAAGAATCATGTTTTCGGTGGAAAGATCAACTGCACACAGGCAAACGTACACAGAATGGAGGCTATTGAAAGTAAATCATTCATGTTATCAAAAAGGCTTTTGTGGGGCATGTTTTCTGGGCAACAAGTGAGCATGATTTGTTAGGGTTTATTAGGATCCTTTTATATGTGGAAAATGTCTTACACCAGCAACCCTATTTCATACTTGGTCGCTCTGAATGGTCGCTCTGAAGAACCCACAAGAAATGGGTATTACTGACTTGTCTTTTCTAGCCACTCGTCATTTCCACGGCTTTGCCACAAGATGGGGCAGTAATTCCATCTTCGTCTTGAGTAAGAGGCGGCTGGATGGCTGTGACCGAGTGTGTTTGGTGGGGAGTGCACGAAAGATCCAAATGAAGAGCTGAAACAGCATCCAGTCAGCTCAGCGCGGGCGTTTTGCAGAATACAACTGAAGTGACCACGAGCTCTTGGTCTTTCATTCCAAACTGCTCTTTTGTCTGCTCTAGTATTTAGGTTTGTTCTAACAGCTGTTGTATTACCCCAATCGACAGCTTGAGTTTATAACAGGTTGGTGTTGGGAAGCCAAATTTATATCTAAGGGATCTATCCCAGGAGTACTCTAGACTTTATCTACTTATCAAGCCGTTGTGTGTGTTGATGAATGGTAATGTGCCTACTACTGCATCGCCTTAAATCATCTCTGCACCAAGGCGTAGGCATTGTTCCTTATCTATAATGGGCAATTCAGGGAAAATCCCAGCTTTTGCCTTTTGGATATTATTCCTAGCATAGTTAGGGAAGGTGGAACTATTTTGAGTAAAAGGCAAATTGCATAAGTAGAGATTGAAAGCTCTAGTCACAAGTTTCTTGCCTGACTGTTCAGTTTCCTTTCCAGCTTTACAGCAGTTCATACGGTGTTTACAAATTGTACTTGGGTTGTTGCATGCAGACGTAATGTGGCTTCTTGTAATACTTTCCTTATTTCTAATCTTCATGTAGAATTGGTGTTGCATTCTTAACTATTCCAGTTATTGTTGCAATGGGTGGGAGAGGAAACTGTTTTCAGTCACTTTGAGATCTTTGGTTTGCTATGAAGTGCAGCATCAGCCTATTTTTTTTTTCAAACAGATTGAATACTGTTCCAGGTGTTCATGCATGGGTAAGACTCAGGTGCTTTGGAACTGTTGCAACGGAAATGTAAGAACAAGCACCAAGGTGTGCAATTTTCTACAAAAAATACAAAAGCTGTAGTGAAGGTTGGAGGAGAGGTAGCAACTGTGCCGACACTTGTTGCAACCCTAAATGGAGAAAATTATACAGGCAGGAGCTGGTGAGTTAATTTGTCCCAGTGGACCACTTTGCCTCGTGCTTGAAAATGTTAGGATTCACTTCCCCCAAACCTGAGGATATAGTCTTGGCATTTGGCTCCTGGGATGAGAAAGGCAGACAGATACAGCCTGTACCAGCAGACCGAAAAAGCGATTACCCCATTCCAGCCTTGAATGTCATTTCTTGCCATGGTGTGTGGATCTGTCAGGCTGTTTAGCTGCAATATGACAGATTGTCCTATTAATGTGTCATCAAGTGCACTTTTACAAATTCATGGCTTGTCTACAACTAACCTGAAAAAAGAGGCTTAAGTATGAGAAGGCGCCAAAGAAAGTTAAATATTATTAACAAATAAAGTCTGCCACGTAGTTTTGATGGAATGTGAGCTGGTTGGGGGAGGGGAGATATGCTGTTAACTATTTAGCTTCTCTGCAACTCCCTTTTTACTCTCACTCTTTCCCAAACTCCATTTCTCTCCCGGAAAAGGTGCTTTAAAAAAATCTTGACTTTTAAAGAGTTCTGGATTTTGTACTCAGATTGTTCATGCCTCAGTTTCCCTGAGACAGGTAACAGAGATAGCAGAGTTGATGCTCCTGATCCACCTGAAGTCCATTGAAATACTGTACTGGCATTACCTGGATTACAGAAAACATGGTAAGGAGATTGTTAAAGTGAGCCTGTTGCTTGCTGACTGCATAAGGGACTTCAAATTTTTATCATTCTTGGACTTTTTTGTGGTACAAGCTCAGATACATGTTGTAGAGAGAATTGGAAGATTTGTTCCTGGTGGTGGGCAACTGGTAAAGATTAGCAGACTGTCCAAGTGCTTTAACATCTCTCTTATGCAATGTTTGCAGGAGATTTGTATCCTTTGGTTTTCTGTTCTTTTTAATAATGAGCCCGCCCTGCAGTAAATAAATCAGAAAGCCCCCACTGAGCCAGCCTCTAATGAGAGCTGGGGGAAAACGTGTGAAGCAGCTAACCCGAGTAGAAAGCAAGAGGTCTGATGTATGGATGTGTGTTGCGATGCTGAGTGCATATTCCAAGCCACATATTTTTAGCACTACCACACACTCGTGTACAGTTTTACAAACTTCCCAGAAAAATGGTGATTTCTCTGAGATAATGAAGGGGAGGTACAGAATAGGGCTGAGGGGAGGGAGGAGGGAACGGGCATTGATTTAAATCTGCCTGGCACACAGGCCAGCTCCACTTATCAGTGAGTCTAATAGGAATGTGAAGAGAATAGGCTTGACAGCTCATTAGAATGTGATCCCTCCTCCTTTTTTTTTTTTTTTCTTTTTTTTTTTTTTTTCCCCTTTCTTCAAGTTGATGGAAACTCGTTCAGGAAAGAAGTACTTATTTGCTGAGGTAAAGCAAAAGCTGAGGAGGGTTTTGCCAGTTTTCAGCTGGGAAAAGGAGCAGCGAGAAAAATCAGGCGTTATCTACACTAAGAGGTACCTGAAATCTTGCCTAGTGTGAGGGGAGACGAGGATGGAAAAGACAAGTTTCTACATCCTGACAGCTGTTTGCGACATCGGGACTTGCTGCGCATCGTCTCATTAAAGAAAAGTGAAGATAAACCCAACTAAAGAGGGAGAGAAACTAGTGTTGGGAAAACTTTTCCTGCTCCTAATGGACCTAGGTACATCCACAGTTTTTTAATTTCTCCCTGTTTTAACTTTTATGATATATGAAAAATTTCTTTTCTCCTTAGAAGGCTGAGCTGTGATGCTTTCAGCCTCGTCAGAAGAGCAGTGGCTGTAGCAACCTTGGGTTACAGTTTCGCAGCGTCTTGAAAGGAAAGGATGAGGACTTGTCACGGAGAAAAGGGAGGTATCCTTCAAGGGAGGATGGATGGACCGTATTCGAGCCTGCTTTGAACTGAACACAACACTTTAAATGACAGAAAGTGAAATCTGTTGAAGAGGAACAACCTAACAACCCCCTAATGAGTTTGTGTTGTCAGCTCCGGCCTGAGCAACTGTTGCCCTGAGCAATTTGACTTCTCTGGGTTTCATAGTTGAGTGCATTTTAATCGAGTCTGAAGACTTATTGGGTGGGTGGGTGGGGGGGAATGACACTTCAAGGTGGGTGGCAGGACTTCCCAGAGCCCCTTGTATTTATGTAAGCTTCAAGAGGCTGAATGGACTTACCTCTTTCTTCGAGTGAATCCAGATTTTCAGACAAGTTTATCTGTACCATTTCAGTGCATCCTGCTTGAACAGAGAGCTCTCCAGCCACCAGCACACCCATTCATGCTGCTCATTTGACATTGCATAGACCAGAGGATCACCTTTAATAGTTCTAACCTTTTTATTTTTTTATTTATTTTTTTTAGAGAGAAGTCTGTGTCTATTCCTATTATTGGTGGTGAAGGTTTTTGAGCTTGGAGAGTGCCCTCCTTGACTTGGCCACTCCCTCTTCAAAATGAAGGGGTGCACCTGGGTATTTGTGGCAACTTTACTTTGTCAGCAGTTTTGCCTCTTCAGAGTTATGGCAGCAAAGAAAGATAGAAAGATGAAGAAAGAACCTAATCAGTATACAGAGCCCTTCAATGCTACCCTGTCAAACAGTGAAGAACTGCACGGGCATCCCAAGGTAGGTGCTTTTCTGTTGTCAGTGCTTGGTGCAACTCATTTTTGGCAGTAATGTGATGTTGGTTCCTTTTCTCATTGATTGAAGCAGTCTCGACAAAATATCTGTGATTTTTCAAAGAGTGTTCTCTCTTTTGCCTTCGCATGATTTATTTCCTAGCTTACTGAAGCAATGACTGGAATACAATTTATAAGGATAATTTTAGAATATGCATGACTGAAGTTCCAGTCCCCTGGTAGCTGATTTGGTATGAAGGCAAGAGTATTAAAAAAAAAAAAAGTGGGCTATCTCAGTACAATAATGAGACTGGAATATTAATACATCTCTTGCAAACAAACCTACTCTCTGGAACATTGTATGAAAACTGGCTTAGGCAAATCCAACAATTCAAACACCTGAGCATGTCTGAGCTTTCTCACCAGAGAGACTGGTGATTTAAAATTACAGATGAGAAAATATTTGGTCTGTTCCCGTGATGTGTTTAAGATGATTTTGGCTGTTTCGGGAAAGGATTCAGGATGGGGCTAAGCGTGCTTAAGTGACAAGTGTAAGGCTGTGTATGATAAATGAATGGCTGCAGCTGACGAATTGCTAGGCTTAGTGCGCAGGTTTTGAAGGGCAGGATCCTTGCAGCTATGTGTTTGGGGGAATCACCCTAGGGCTGAAAGATGCGATTTATAGTCAATCAGAGACCTCAGAATCTTTTACGATCAAAATTTGCATAGAAAGCTTGGGAGTAGGAGAGGAGTTCAGGAAATTAAAAGCAGGTCCGGGGAGTAGGAGCAGGATGAAACAGGAGACTACAGCACTGAGAAAGGAGGGAGTGTCCCCTATCACACAGCCCTTTCCCACTCTCTCCCACTTGCACAAAAATGTCCCTTGTTTCAAATGGAGGTGACCTCTAAAACATGACTTTGATCACATGCATTAGGGATGGCAGTCACTATAGCAATAGAGGAACAACCTGTCAAAAATTGGGGCATGGCAGAGGGGGCACGTTAGAACAATTGGGCTGACATTCTAAATATCCTATTCAGTGCTATTGTGAGAGTAATTGGTTAAGGTTGGGCAAGTCTGGGAAACAGTCCTCTGTATAAAAAAGCTGGCTGCTGCACTTAAAGTGATCATTAGGGAACTGCAAGTAGCATTTCTTCAGTTTATTTTTGTTTATTGCAGGGCTTTGTCAGGACAGGTTGTATACATGCTAAATTCTTGAGGTGCTTATATTCAATCACTTTCACTTTCTCTAGAACTGCTTCTTCCTCCTTGTGCCAGATAGATAGCTGGAACAACTACATTTCAGCCTATTTTGGAATTACTTTGTCTTGATGTGAAACGTATTGGACCACAATCAGAATATTTTCTGATTGCAAAAGCAAGCCGAAACCGATCCTGGTTTATTCAGAGACAGTCACACATCCGTTACTGCTAGAAGAAATGCAGCACCCATTCAGAGGCTAGTGGGCATTCATTAAAACAGACAGTGTTTGAAAGTGGTAGTTTCTGTGTTGAAATATTTTGCTTTAAAATATCCATGGCAAAGGTTTGGCTGCTGCAAGAGCTGGAGTGTTCAGTGAAAGCAGATTCTGCTTAATAAGGATGGGACCAAACCAAATCTTTGATGTAAATTCTCGTGAACTCTGCTTGATATGCGATCCAACATTTTGCAATACGAACTTTGCTTCTTGGAATCTCTCTAGGGTCGAAGCCCAGGATCCGGTTAAGCAATGCTTCTAAATGTCGTGGGTCACCGTGCTGTAATCTGTACAGCACCTGCCCAGGCTAGGGGGCTCTTTTACGTGCGTTGTAAATGCCAATAAGGAATTGCCTCTCTTTCTGGGGTAAATGACGGTTGCTGTTCACAGCCAGACATCCCAGTCTGCATTCACTAAGTACTGTAGGGCAAACAGGACCAGGATTTTTAAGGATGAACAAACTGTGAGCTTTGTGTGTGTGCCTCTGGACTAGACTCTCAAAATTGAAAACAGCGGGTCTTGGGATCACCAAAGGCTTTAAAAGCTAAATTGTAAAAATACAGTACTTCTGAAATCAGCACGGTTTTGCCTCTCTATTGGAAAGCTCTATCCAACCACCGCACATGTTGCTGGTTGAGACAGTTCCTTACAACTGTACCGTGTGAATTCAGCAGTGAGATACAATTGTACCATGTACAGATATCTTGGTGCAGCTAGGAATAAATATTCATTAGGTAAAATGCCTAATTCTGTAATGCGATTAGACCACTAATGCTTCTGTTAAATCTCTGCTAATGCCTTAGATTTATCAGGTTACTTTTCAAAACTTTTTAAAAGGGTTCTCTTCTTTTCCCTTTGCTGTACTGCCTCAAGCCCATGTGTTAGTCAATGTCAAGGTAAAGTGACCGGCCCCTCATTTTGGTTTTAGAACAACTGGCTGTTGACAGAAAACAGCTTAAATGCCCTTATAAATAAACCACCAGATGTGAAAGATGACTAGCCAGAAATTAGCAGTTTGTAAATCACCAGTAAATTCCTACCTTATGGTGAGCAGTGACTGACAGACTTTGAAGAGGCAATTGGGCTCTTCAGGTAGTTGTAGTGACGGTGAAATTCAACAGCAGTATAGAAAACTACGTTATTTTTCTGCAGTTTTCAAATGTAGCATTTTTTTTTTTTTTTTCCTCTGAAGTGTCTCCTTTCCTGTTAATTGGATGGCAAATTAGTAAAGTAACAACAAGGCTTTCCTTGCCTAACCTACTAAGCTAAAGAGAAGTTGAAAGCTCTGTGGCAGACTGATCGCTGAGCCTTGCTGAGTAGTTCTGCTCAGTAAAAAGATGCCCTGCGCAGGGACGTGAAACAACATCAGTATCTTATTTCATTTCTCTGCACTACATAACAGGAAAGATGGAATTTTTTTTGGCCTTGTACAGTAAAAAATTAAGGCTGTGTTTACCTTGGAAGACTCTGTGGCCAGCTGGTAGATTTGTCAAAGCAGGAGCAGGGAATGAAATATTACATGAGAGCAGCGATTTTTACTCATACTGTTAAAAAGGTAGGTTTGCTTTCCTTCAAATTGACCAAAACGTTTTGGAACAGATTTATCTTGGGAATTGTTTTCAAATTGGAGCTGAGAAAGCTCCCCTTGAACAGCGACGGTGCACAGCTTGTGGTGAAACGTCTGCCTGAAAGAGGGAGACGGTAACCTCAGTTCTGATAAAACCTGATACATCTAAGGAAAATAGTCAAAGCATTTAAAAAAAACCTCCAGTTTTATCTTCGCTGTCAATGAGATGTGCTTGCAAATCACAAGTGTTTTTCTCTGACACAGATGGACTAAGACGATGAGGGATGGATGCAGAAGTTTTTTTTTCTAATGTATCTTCTTAATTTGACAGGGAGTGTTGGGGTACCTGCAGCTGCCAGGCTTGTCTTCCCTTTTCCAGGCATCGGTCTTGTGTTGCAAGATGAGACATTAAATTACCAGCGTTTCAGCAGTAGTAGATGGTACAGTGGGTCTATAAGGCTGACCGTGATCAGGAGTTACTGTTTGATTCCTGTCTGGTGTGGTTTTGAAGTGATAGCTTGCAGGGTCACAGCACTCTGTTGCGTGCCCAAACTGTGTTAAAAAAACTCTTTAAGCCCCCGCTACCTTCTGGATAGGCTGAATAACGGCAGTACATGTGCTGATGCATTCAGATGGAGAAAAAAATCATTTCCTTATTCTCAATAGTTCCTCTTCTTAGGGACTGACAAGTTGTGCCTGACTGTATCTAGGTTCTTGATACCAGAAGTTAAATCTCTCTATGGATCTGGCTCAGGTAAGGCTCAGCACAAAGTCATTTTTTTTTCTTCCTTGGTCTATTGTCCTCTTCTGTCTCATTAAGGACAGAAATGTCCTCTGAGGACAGCCAGCATTTGTGAGCTGCCCAATTTCCATCTAAACTAACTGGCATGGGATTTTATCAGTAGCATTTGAAAACTGTCTAGACAATTTTCACACTTGTGGCTTGTTAATATTAATGGCGCTGGGCTAGGCATTGCGGGATGGAGGCTAGTAAGTATTTGCTTTTTTTGGCATCCAGGTAGCATACTGACTGTGTGTGAGCAACCCTGGTAACTGGAGTGGCCATCTGGAATATCATTTATCAGATGGAATACAGGGAAATCAGCTGTACCCTTCAGCCAGTGGAGTTTTCAGTGCCTATAATACTCTCACAGACAAACTGATGGAGTTCAGATTAGATAAGTGGACTGACAACTGGCTGATCTGCACGGCTCACAGGGTTGTGACAAATGCCGTGAAGTCTGGCTGGAGGCCTGTTAGTAGTGGTTTAAGTATCCTGGTGGTTGATACTGGGGCCAGTGCTGTTTGACACCTTCATTAACGACCTGGATACTAGGGAAGATTGAGGGTGATCAAACACTGGAAAAAGCCACACAGAGAGGCTGTGGAGTCTCCATCCTTGGAGATGTGCAAAACCTGATTGCATCTTGTCCTGAATAACCTGCTGTGGTTCACCTGCTTGGAGCCTGGGGACTCAAAAAGGCAGCCTGGAGATGTCCCTTCTAACTTCAGCTGTTCTGTGAGCTGCTTGCAGGGGTGGTTCAGTTAAGTGTCAGAAAAGCATGATCTTAATTTGGGGAAAAAACTTATTGACTCAGCTGTCCTAATGAAATTTCAGGGATGATTTGAGGTCAGTGGGATTTCAATGGAATTTCTGCAAGAAATGATGTAATATTTTTGGTTTCGTTACCCACTACGTAGGTAAAGGGTCCTTGACATATTATTTCCTCTTGAAAGCACCACTCTGAGGCACTCCAGAGCACAGAGGAAGAATTCTCAACCATCTGTGCAGGTTCCTTTTACAATCTGGTCTTTTCTTGGCAGTCTCCCAGTAAGGTAGTACCTTGGAATGAAGTGTGCTGTCTTAAAATCTGGTAAGACCATGGTTTTCAGGCAGAAAACTGATGATCTTGAGGCTCATTCTAGTTTAAGGATGTTTAGAAAGTGAATAATTCAAGTCTGTTGCTTATCATGTGAGAAGAAGAAAAAGCTGAGGGGGAGTTCAGTTCTATTAAACTGTTCCAGTTACTTGCTATCTTAGAAGCTTATTTATTTATTTTTTTCTAGAGGTAAATTTTACTTTCCATACTTTTAAAGTCTTGTCAGGTAAGTAATTCCAAGCAGGTGCTGAGGTTCTCCATCCCCAGGTGGGCCTGTTAGCTCATGATGTGCAACTGCTCTTCTCGAGACAGATGTTCCAGTGGGAAACAAGAAATGCCCTGTTCCTTGCAGAGGACTCTGTTCAGCCAAGGACGGGAGCTGAAAACTGCCTCTAAGACTGATGGAAGGAAGGTTGGAACTTGAGTGCTAACACCAGAGCTTTTGTCTTTTGGATCAGAGACATGACTTCTGGAGTTGCAGAAGGCTGAAATGATTCTTCTGTCTCTGTCAGATATCTAGGGCTAGGTCTGCCGGGCTTATTAATCTTTCTGAATTACTTCTTTGCGGCCTTTTGCTTCCAGCTGAGAACAGCAGCTGGTTCAATGACGTTGCACAGATTGCATTCCTCCTCTGCAGAGAGATTTCAGTCACAGCCTGAAGTGTGTGGCTACATGTGTGATGGAGAGCATTTGTGGGCCTGACAAGTTTTAGAGCCCTGTGAGAGCACGGGAGAGACTAAGCTGTGACCCGTCTGTAGGAAGAGATGTTTCCTTTCAAGGTTCAACAAATACCATCCTTCCCAGCACCTCTGTGGCCCAGGTAAAATAATACTGGATTTGTACTTCACTCATGGAAATAACACAACATTTGGTCTTGTTTCTCTTAGCTGTCTATGATATTTTTGAAGTTCATTATCAGCATATATAGTCCTACATCAAATGTGTTCTCATGTGCTGGATGCATTGTGCTATACCTGTTCTATCAGCGCTGTTCAGGTCCTTACCTTTTTGTGCTGTCCCTAAAAACAGAAGGAACTTTGTGCATTCAGGGGTGGCACCGATGAACGCTGCCATCCAGCTAACACAGAAACAAACACGGTCATCATCTCTCCCAGAGCAGCTCCTGCTGCCGTGAGCTGTTACTTTATATTCATTACATTCATTATGGTGTGAGCACTGAGGGCAGTTTGTGTTTAAATGTAGGGGAGGAGCTTTTTGTGATAGCCATTTAGAGAAATGAAGAATAATTTTTCAGTGACAAAACATAGTGGGAATTTAGATAGGAATTCCAGTTGGGATTTGGCTCCGATACCAAACCTAACACTTCAGCTCTAGGGAAAATTCTTGAGAGATCTGTAAAAACCACAAGTGGTCAGGACCTTGGTTTTACATCTCATTAATAACCGAGAGTGTGCATAACCATGAGTTATTAGCAGCTGACACGGGATTTTTCATGCTTAAAAAAGTGATCTGTCACTTTTTAACCAGTTCCAAATAAAATATACTACTGAAGTAAATCACTTGCTGCTAATTTCATAATGAAGCTGGCAATACTCTTGCTGGTGTAAATCAGGCATAACAACATAGAGATTTATGGATTAAGATAATTGAAATGCTGAGTCAGGTCCGTTTTGTGTCTGGCAACTGCTTAATTATTAAGCAAAGAATTTCTAAATATAATTCCATCACAGATAAACAAATACATTGACAAATCTTTGAGAAAACTTTCAGGGCAGTAACGTCGGACATGAAGACTAGACTGGAATGGTTAGGTGTATGTCCTTGGAGGTGCATCTCTCACTGCAGATGGAAAGGATGCTGTCCTCTCACGGAAGTATCAACTTTTCTTGCTTTCCATATTTTTCCACCCTGAAAAAGGGTTAGGTGTTCTCAAGAACATTTTGAAATCCTTTTTGGATGTACAGACTTGCTCAGTCTTGCTCATAGTGTTTTCTTTTATCCATCCAAACTCTGAAACTATGTTAGTCCATTTCACTTCGATTTTTAGGAGAGGTGCAGAATAGATCCCAGTATCCTTGAATTTTAGGAAAGTTCAGATACAGTTCAGAAATTTCTCAGGATCCAAATGCTGCTACTTGACTGTAGATTTCTCCTAGTAGTTTCTTCCATGCTGGCTGAACCTTAGCCAGAGGCTGTGTGTGTTTCTGGGCAGTGCACACTGTTCTGGGAGTTAAAGCCAGAAAGAACCACAGGTTCTGCTTGTGCACAGCAGCCTAAATTACAGCTCAACTCCTCTCTTATTTTGAGAGGGGGGGGGAGAGGAGGCTAAGCTCCTGTTGGTGTCATATGCTGGTTCCGAAGTGCTAGGTGCTGTTGTATTCAGATTCCAAAGCAACGTTAAAGGACCTGATTGAAAGTTCATTAAAAATTGCTGGCAGTGCTTCTGTTGTTCTTGGAGGCACCATTTCAAGTGGTAAGGACTGAGCCTGATTCCAGCGTAGTTAACGTGAGAATTCCTCCTGACTCCTGCAAGTTAGCTTTGCTCTGTAAACAGCACCCCAGGAGGGACAAGTCCCCTTTGCGGGGATTCCAAGGCTGTTCTCAGTCCTGACTGATACCTGAGTTGGCTGCAAGGTCTCTCTGGCTGCTGGAGGCTGCCGCTGCCAAGAAAAATAGAGGCTTGCATGCTTATTGCTGGGATTGCTCATGCATGCCATAGTAATTAAATAATAATACCACAAGGATGGAACATTCATTTTAACTGTCAATCATCCTTGTGCTGGAGAAACTGGGGAGTGCCATGGCTGTCTTCTAGAGGGATTTGTAATTTAAGCAGGCCACTGGAGAGGTGTTGTTTTTTTTTTTTGTTTGTTTGTTTTTTTTTTCTTTTTCTTTTTTTTTAAAAAAAAAAAAAAAACTTCAGGAGTCTTTCTTTCTCATTTATTTTTCTGGGATGTGTCATCTGGCTTCTTTTTCTCCCTGACAAGATGTCTGCTCTGGGCTGTTTCTTCACAGCTGGAACTGCAGAAGGGCTGAGGACATCTGTTTGTCTTCACAATTAATGGTCAGACTCTGCCCATGACTGCTGGCTTCTGCTCCCAGCTGGCATGTTTCTCCATTTGCTCTGGACAGGGGGTTTATGCCTGCCTGTCTTGCAGCCTGGTGGGATATTTGAATAGCCTTGTATACATCAGCAGCAAATGTCTCATCCTGGTTCCTAAGACTCTGCTTTGTTCTGGAGATTGTACTTCTGAGTTCCTGCCACACGAGCAAGCTCTTCTTGAAGAACAAACTGATTTTATTTTCCTTTTCTCTGCAGCCCAGCTGTTGTTTTGCTGGCTCGTGTTAGAGCACCGGGGGAATACTCCATCCTGCCTGAGTTGGGTGTTTCTATTAATAAGTTACTTCCTTCTCTTTTGTGAAATGCACAGCAGCTTTACCACAGACCTGTCAGTCCCAGTCGCTGGGGGGAAAAAATTGCATCTGCTTCCTCTGGGCAAACAGCACAGGTAGGCTGTTACCTGCTTATGTATTTATGAGCTTTTTAAACTTAAGTGCTCATAAACCCAGTCCCCTGTAGGTGTGAATTCACCTCTGTGGTGATGCTGCACGCATGTGCTTTCAGGTGCTGTGAGACAGAAAAAAATTGGCAACTCCTATCAGAAACCTTTAAATTTCGATGAAACTTTGGTAAATATAGAATCATAGAATCATAGAATATCCTGAGTTGGAAGGGACCCTTAAGGATCATCAAGTCCAACTCTTGACACCGCACAGGTCTACCCAAAAGTTCAGACCATGTGACTAAGTGCACAGTCCAATCTCTTCTTAAACTCAGTCAGGCTCGGTGCAGTGACCACTTCCCTGGGGAGCCTGTTCCAGTGTGCAACCACTCTCTCTGTGAAGAACCCCCTCCTGATGTCAAGCCTAAACTTCCCCTGCCTCAGCTTAACCCCGTTCCCGCGGGTCCTGTCGCTGGTGTTAATGGAGAAAAGGTCTCCTGCCTCTCGACACCCCCTTACGAGGAAGTTGTAGACTGCGATGAGGTCTCCCCTCAGCCTCCTCTTCTCCAGGCTGAACAGGCCCAGTTTTTTTTTATATAAATATAAAAAATATAAATCATCTTTGTTGTAGAAGTTGTACCTCCAGTGCTGTTCTAAGGATATCTCAAGGTTTGGGAACACGTCTGTGGACTTGAGGTTTACATGTTGGGAAAGATGGAGAGGTTTGCCTCAAAGGACCTTCTCAGCCTGTCTTTGCTCAACTGCAGATTTTTGTAAAGCATGAGGAAATCAATCTGTGACAAAATAATCATGTTTTAGTGAGGTGTGACTACCTTTACAGTACCTGGGATTTTCCATGGTGCTCCATTTACATTAATTTCCAATGGACTATTGGAAAGTTAGTGGAACAGTGAAAAGTCCTGCGTGCTGTAAGTAAACATGACCAATAATTTAGCTAAAACAGGTTAGTGGAATGCCTTGAAAAAACACATGATCAGCACCTGATTGTGAATGTGGTTATAAACATAAGAAGTCTGTTGAAGACCAATTTGTGTATAGAAATAATGAACTGGATTGGTGTCAGTAATTAGTTGTGCCCTTGTTTGAGATGCACACTAAATTTGAGCATGTTGTGGAGTGTTTAACCACAACCCTGATTAATTTCAGTGGAACGCGTGATCAATATGGCAAAATGATTTGGGATAGCCTTGCTTTGGCTTAGAGCACAGATGCCAGTTGTTCTCTTTGGCAGCCATCTATTTGGAGGGTGGGTAACTGGACTTCCCACACAGAGCAATTCAATAGGAATTGATCTCTCTGTGGGTCATGTCTGAGCCGTGTATCACCCAAGATTATCTACTGAATAGAGAAGACAGTTGGGTCCCTGGAGTTTCTGAGATGTATGTTTAACAAACACCCTTGCTCGGCGCACAATGCATCTGTGAATTCCATGGAGCTGTTCACACTCCGCTGCTTTGTAAATGATCTGGTGACCCAAGCTGTTTGAAATAAATAGTTGTGATCACATCAGCTCCTGATCTACAGACAAGTGCCTTGTGCTACGCTCATGTGCCTGGCTGCATGCCAGAGAGAGCTTTCCAGGCTCTGCATCAGCTTAGGAGCACCAACATTCCTCATGAGCTCCAGCTGGAGCTCCAGCAGCCTTCTGAGGTTTCATTTAGAAACGCTTTATTCTGCATAGATTTTTTCATAGCAGATCATACAGACTGTGCTCTCTTCTCTTTCAAAATGGACTTGCCCTGGTATTTCTAGCCAAAATTTGCAGTCCTCTGTCCGATTCCTGTTGCTTTGTAAAAGAGGTCACTGTTGCTATTAGGGCTGCTATGTAGAGCTGTGATGTTTGAGCTGTGGCAGAACTGTGTCTGCTGCTGTGAGATTAGCAGGAGCTTAATACCCAGGGGCAAACAAACACTTTGAGATCTGCAAAGTACACTCTTGACTGACTTTGCTTCTCTGCTTTTTCCCCACCCATCTTGTTTTCTTCTTCCTGAACAGTGATACATCAATAGCAATTTATTTCAACTTGTAGTGGTCTAGGAATCGTTTCATGTTGTTATTCAACCCACCACTGCTTCGTATTGCTTTCCTGATGGAAAGTTACAATATTCTTCTCTTTTTTTTTTCTTTCTTTTTTTTTTTTTTTCATAATGGGTATGAAAACCTAAGCATGATTCATGAAACTTTGTGAGGACTTGTGCTTTTATCCTCACCATGATGGACACTTGAGAGGCTGATGTGCCGACAGCCTGGAACCCTGTAGTCAATGGTTAATTGGTCTTGACAAGAACTTGGCAGGTATTGGTAAGCAATGATTTCTGGTGCCTTTTTAATTTAGAGTTTGTTCCCAGCCCAAGGGAAAAACAACAGATATGGCCGTTTGATTACTTACTCCTGGTCCTGTATGAGAGCTGAGTACTGGCTACTAGGGAGTCCAGTAGGAAGCGGACCCAAATTCCTAACAATAAATCCTCTTTTTTGTCCAAACTTTGTTCAGAAGGGATCCAGGACTGGGCACTGTCATGTCTAACTTCTCTAAATGATTTCTGTGATTCTGATACAATTGCAGACTATAGGAAGGGGCAAGATAGATAAATTTGCAAATGCACATCGATTTGGTAGTCAGACATAGACTTGATTTTTATTGCGAAATGGTTTTGTTGTGTTTTTTCCCGTGTGCACATTTATCATTCTATTAGCCTTTGATTTGAAAACTATGGAGCACTTCAAGGTTTCCTGTACATTTTAATCTCCCTTTATCTCTCAATAGATCCAACTGATAGATATCAGATGCCAGTGGTGAACAATCTCTGGCTTATGTGCAAGTTTTCTGTGGCACGTATTAGGACTGGCAGAGGGCTGAGCCTTGGTAGTTTGAGAAAGGTCCTCAAGGCACGCTGGCTCCCAGCTCTTGGCTCTTTCTGCTCCCGTCAGTAAAGGGAGCTGGGACACCCTGCAGGAGGTCACGTATTAAGTTATGAGAAAGGATTTTGATGTTGGGTTTTGTTTTGTTTTGTTTTTGTGATGCTCCTGTAAATGATGAGAAAGTGTCATGGTTTTGGATAATATCAGATTGAATTGCTTGCTACAGAAGTGAGATAAAATGGAATTTTACAGTGGACCCTAAGCCTTCAATGTCGTCCCAAATTCAGTGTGCTTGGATTAAGGATTTGGTTCAGGTAGCAGATGGCTGGCCTGGAAACTTTCTATTTTCTGAGTTCATGTAGTGGTCAAAGAGATGCAACTTCATCAGTGTTTGTTTTTGTTTCTCTTTAGATCCTAGAATCTCCAGACCCGCGAATCACAGATCCACGGCGGACCTGGATCTCCTTTGTTCACCGCCCAGATGATGGCAACACCTCTAAAAGGAGATGCAAAGGGAAAGACAAGAAATTAGTAGGTTATTTCTAGATTGACATCAGCTAACAAATGTGCACCGTGACTTCCCTTCCCACTCTGTTACATAAGGTGTTTTGTATGTTCCAGCTTTTGCTTTCCCACCCTGGAGTGCTGTGTTTTCAGTTATTTGTGTTAAATTTTCCTAAGTATTTTGGAGAAGCTTGGGACAATAAGCATATATACTTTGTAAGATAAGTGTCTGTGAATTCCATTGTCAGCACTCATTTTTGTTTATACCAGCTGTTTCTTGGGCCGAGACTTTCTTGTTGTTTCTCTGCTCACTAAAAATAAAACTAACATTTTTCTTCTACAACTAGATAAAGCGTAACCTGCTTAAAGGACACATTAATCAAGGCATAGAAAAATCATTTATTGCAAATCAGTGCATTACTGATCACCTGCTGAGTGATTGTGTGCATTTTTCATCTGCTGCTTAGACAATACAGAATGTTTTTTATGACTTCCCTTTACTTCACAGTGAGCTTATAGGCTGCTTCCATGTGGGTTTGCTGCTGTTTAGTTGATGAAGTAGGAGCTCCCAGAGAACAACACACATTGAAACAGCATTGATAACACCGTTTCATGTTCCTGCTACCAGCTTAAAGCTCTAATGTGTGTAGCTAACCTTTCCAGGTGTTTTGAATTAACTGTTTCATTTTTTTCAGAGCTCTGCTGTGACACCAAACATTCGTGTATGTGATCATTATGTCTGAGCAATATATGTTCACGTAAAATGTGGCCAGATGGCTGTTGGAGTTAGCAGAATAAGAAGCAGCTTAAAAACTGATATGTTACTTTGCTGCTTCTTTATCTTCTATTACCAAACTCAGTCTTGTGCCTGCTGTGCTTCACAGTGTTTATATGTGCTTGAAGAACCAGTTAGTGTTTACCTGAGCAAAGTTTATCCTCCCTCCTAAATACGTGAATAAATTCCCAGTGCTGGAATTCACTGCTGGCTTGAGAATCAGTTTAAGATTTACTGCATCAGGCTTGGAGTTGAACTGATATCAGAGGGGGTTGTTCCACATAGCTGACAGCCTTGTAGAACTGGCTCGTAGCTGGGAGAACTTTCAGTCTGCCAGTGCAATTGCCTGGTTCTAATTCTCGTGTTTTTCTTTGGTTACTTCCTTAGCGTGGCCTTGTTGGGCCCCCAGGACCTCCCGGCCCCCAGGGACCTCCAGGAGCACCTGGTGCTGAAGTCACCCGGGAAGTCCTTCTGCAGGAGTTTAAGGAGATATTAAAAGGTAAAGAATGTGAGAGCTTTGAGCTTCTGTGATCAATTCCTTTTGGTAACCCAAGGCAAATAAAAAAAAAAAAAAAAGGCTAGCAATGTTTACCCTAAAGCGTTTCCCTACCTGATCATTAGAAGTTTGAAGAAGTGTTTCCTTAGTGCTGCTTAGTTCAAGTTGAAGAGTTGAGTACAGAGGAGAAGTCTAATCACGCAGTTGATGGCTTCATAGACCGAGTGCTTAAACTAAGCCTTTTTTCCTCTATCTTTTTGTCCTCAGAAGCCATTGAGCGCCGGGCATCCCTTGCTATTTCAGCCCATCCTAGCCAGCTGCCTCCCCTCCTGCTCTCCCTGGAGGAAGTTTCACCCCACAGACGCGTGGAGGAGGCATTCCATTGCAAGCTAAAAGGACAAGTTGTCGTAGATAAGAAGACCCTGGTAGAACTTCAGAACTTCCAGTCGGTGAGAAGGGATTAGAGACCGAACCTGTGCAACTCCACAACAGCCACTGTGCGTAGATCAGCTATAGATCCCCTAGTCTGCAAAGCTGCTAGGTGGCTCTGTAGATAAAGATGTTTCCTGAAGGGGAAGGCTGATTCCAGAAGCTCACCTCAGGACTGGATGCAATGAATATCACACTGCCTTTTTTGTAATTGATATAAGTTGGACCTTATGCAGTGATTTCAATCCTAAAGCTCAGCTGTAGTAGGATGGACAGTTAGCTATGAGTTGTCTTCTTCCTTGCCAGAGGAAGAGAGGCAGATCTTCTTTCTATCTTGCATCCCAGCTGAGTCTCAGGACAGCTCTTATTGAAGTTCTAACAGGTCTATGCAAGAGAGGGCTGTCTCACAGGTCTAAACAGTCAGTTTCTATTTCAGTTAATGATAGAGAAAGACCTGTCCACATTTAGCACTCACCTGAAGGATGTGTTCTTTTTTTCATTGCAAACCCTGTTTTATTCCAGAATAATCTCTGGATGTAGAAAAATGTCAGAAGCGGACAACAATCATTGGTTACAGATTTGTAAGCCCAAGTAAGGGCCATCATTTTATTAGATGAGTCAGTCCTGATGCTAAAATTCTTTAGATAATATCTTAGAGAAGACAGTAAATGTTATCTGTATAATTTTATTATAGTCATATTAAAATTACAAGCACGCCGTTGTGGGATGCTTTAAGTCATTATAAGCAAGCTCTTGAATTTGGTGATATTAAACCTTCTGCTAACCATTTTGGAACCAGCTGCAAGTAGGACCTGAATCTGAAGAATAAATGTTAGTCAAAGTAATAGCTAAAAACTGTCTATGCAGTAAGATGCTGCGCTTTTATCCCATCTACACTAAGTCCCGTCTCTGCAGAATCCTGTCCAGCAGATCCTTTTCTATGGAGTAGTTTTGCTGCTAGGACTTCACAGCTGCAGGACGAGAGGTAGTGGTTATGTTCTGGATAGGGTGCTTTCCTGGATCTTTCCCAAATACACTTGTGGAAGCCTGGTTTGACAGCACTGTGGGTGCTGGCACAGAGGCAAGATTCTACTTGAAGTGTAGGCAGGGCTAGAGAGATCTGCTGCCTCATTAATTAGGAGGGAAAATGTGAATAAAGACATCTCAGCAATCAGTGCGTAGGCTGATGCTTCCCATGCTTTGTTATCGTATGCCTAGCTTGTTTCTAATTGCTTCTGGCCCTGAAGCTGATGTGGGAGGGCTGGCAGGCCTCTGGATGCCAGCCTTTCATTTCAGCTTTGGGACAAGAAGTGTCTGGTTTTAGCTTGTGTTCTGATATAGGGGAATTTAACAGGGAGGGAGACGGTGGTTGCTCCTGCAAAGATGAAAACATTGTCTTTAGACAGTCTAAGGGGGAGAGAGAATTCCCCTCCCTCCACCCTGTCAGCTTAATGGTGTGAAGAAGCCAGCAGTTTGATACTTCCCAGTGAGTCGGTAGGGAATGAATATAATTCCTGGCTTTGGAACTTATCCAAAGCATTTTGAGATATGTGGAAATGAACGTGGGCTGAGAAGGGGCTGGTACTCCTATTCTTCGTCATTTGAATGCGGTGTCTCTGTCACTCTGACCTTGAGTATTCAGAGAGCATATAATGGTTTTCTCATCTTCCCATGCTAAATTTCCTCCAAAAGTGTTCATCCCCTCTCTTCTTTGTCTTAGTGTCCTTGGTATTTGGAATTAAACATGTAGTACTCCTTCCGCCACACCTCTGCTTCCTGTATCTCAGGCTTTGGAGTTTCTGACAATTACCTCTTTTTCGTAGAAAGAAAATGGCAAGAACTGAAGTAACTATAGCCTCTGACAGGCAATAGAAGTGGGATTAATGTGGGGCCTGGGAGTATCACTGGAGCTGGATCATTCAAGGTTAAGGAGGCCCCATGTGTTCATGCTGGAAGATCCCAGGAGGAGTCCTGGTGTCTTTAGTGCCTTGAGATCAAGTTAAATGTCTGCCTTTAGTAGTTGAACTTCATTACTGCTTTGGGAGCTCCCCCATGCATTATTGTTGCTGTGCAGGCTTGGGTTATCCATTATTTAATAACAGATAAGTCAATACATTGCTTTCCACAGTATTTATCACTGAAGAGCTAAGCTGGCAGTTCACATCTCAGTTCTCTGCGCATGGTTCCTACTTTCCACCAGGAAGGAAACCATGGAGTGTATGGGGGAGGCATGGGTATAAGAGATGGACTGAGGAAGAGAAGGTGATCGTGGTTTGTAGAAAATGGACACTAACTTGCTTGCTTTTGGTCTGCTTATTGAAATAACTGGTGTACAAGTAGTTTCTCAGATGTAAATCCCTGCAGTTTTGGAAGCAGCTAGGTGAGTATGCTGCTGTGAGACACTAAATACAACAGGGAACTCTACTTGGCATGAAGTTTAATGGAATATTTTTGCCCACAGAAACCTCTCCCTTCTCAGAACCAACCCTTTGCATTGTCTACTTCTATGAGCAAAAGAATAACAAAGCCACAGAAGGCATGAAGAAACAGGAATGCTTTATCAGTGATAATTTACTGGTGCCTAAAATTGCCTTCCATGCCCATCCAGTGGTTTTGGAATTAGATTGCTGATTCTGCTAATAGCTGTAACAAGAAAGGAATGAATTAACAATGCAGAACAGTTTTGCACATACAGGGCTTGGATCTGCACTTCCAGTGATGTCAATTAAAAATAGCATTACTGAAAGTGATTGCACAGTGATGGCACAAGAGCAGAATCAATCTCATTCCACAGTCTTTGCTGCTAGGTTAGCTGTTAGATTCTCCGTGCCTCTACACATAGAAGAAACTTGGTTCCTTTGTGTGTGTGTGTTTATCTGTTCACAGGCACACATCAGTGCATATTGATAAATGTAGATACGTTTGTAAAACATTTCCAGTTGAGTTCTGTGGAATTTAAGTCTAGGTCTGGATCTTCGTAAATAGGGATTGGGAATTACCCTGTGAGCCTTCCTTGGGATTTTGCAGGTTAGTCATTTCCTTCTTCCATGCAGTAACTCTACACAGGCACCACCTGACCCAAATGTTTGCAGCCTTTTACTTTCTTTCAGAGAGAAAGCAGCTAAGCAGTACTTCTTTTTCTTTTCTTTTTATTTTTTTAAAGTATAATAGCACCTGTAGCAACATCACTATGAATTCTAGCACTGTCTTTCAGACCCCTCTCTCTATCTAGCGTTGGTAGTACTCAAATTTTGGCTTATTGAGTTCTGTTGAGATTGCCCTGTTAGGCATTCATGCATGTATTAGGGATACAGCAGTGTGTATGTCTCACAAAGGCGGGTTTGAACTGCTCTTCTGTCCCTCAGGACCAATGGAGGACAAATCTCTCAGACCAGCATCCATGGGGATGCATTTACACTGCACAGAATGCCCTTGCGGTGGAAGCAGAGTCTGACTAATGTGCTTTCTTGGCCCATTGAAGCCACTCTTGCTTCTCCCCAGCTCTAGCCAAATTCATATCAGACAGGCCAAAACTAACAATAAACATTTCTTGCAGAGTTTATTTTAGTCTAAGTCAGATAATCTGCTGTGAGTTTGACCTAAGACTGCTCCCTTGCCATAAGGAGAATCTGCATGCTGTTTCCCTAGGTTTTTTGCCTAATCGGTAGAATCCAAGGCCGGAAGAGAATGAAACTATGGAATGAAAATATGGAATCTGTAAGAATATGAACAGTTGTTCTTTAATAGCGTCAGAGCTGTCTGACTTCTACCTGAAGTGGCTGGAGAGCCACGGTTATTTCCTCTGTACCTGTACTTGGAGACTTGCTCAATGCCTGCTCTTATTTTACAGCCTCTGGCCAAAGGAGCTTTTCTCCGGGGGACAGGATTAAATCTGTCAACGGGACGTTTCACAGCACCCGTGTCTGGGATCTACCAGTTCTCAGCCAACATCCACATCGGTGAGTACTGTCCGCAGAATCCTTCCCTATACCACCTGAGAAATGCAGGAGGGAGTTCTGGAGAGCTCGATCTCTGCTGGGTCTTGCTTGATTTGAAGCATGAGCAACAGCAGCCCTTTGCAGTGAGCTCTCCCTTTGGTACACCGTGACCCAAAACCCCGGCCTTAGGGCTGCACAGCAGGCTGCTCCATGCAAACCAATCAAGTCAACGCTCCTTAGGGAGGGTGAGCTTAGGCACCAAATACATTTATGTGCAGAGTGTGTGGCTTCCACAAAAGACATTGGATAAAATAAGCGTGATGATACAGAACTGAATCAAGACATTTTTGACTGTGGCTTGTCACCAATGCATTTGTTTGCTTAACCATTTGGTGATGAAGCACCTAGAAGGGTGCTTTCCTAAGAAGCCGCAATATTACTGGCATCTCTTTCAAGCCAAACACTAGGAAGTGATTTTCTGCTGTGTTCCAAAAGTGTTTATATTTGTTTCTCTGCCTTCCCCAGATCATAGTGAGTTAAAGAGTAAAGTCCAGCTCCGAGCCAGAGATAATGTCCGAGTGTTGATCTGTATCGAATCTCTCTGCCACCGATACACGTGAGTTACTGCAGTGCTGTCCAGGCAATTATTTTTCTCAGATGGGCTGATGTTTCAACCAGTTGTGGAAATGTATAAAATTCACCAGTTGTGAATTTTATACCAAAAATGCTTGTAGAACTTCTCTGAAGTGATGGATTCCATGTAGCCCTTAGGCTTTGTGGGTTTTTTTTTTTTTTTCCTGTTTTTTAATGTTTCAATGGATGGTGTCAGGTGTTCTAAATAGCAGAATAAATATTACATATGTTGAGAGAATTGTGAACAGAGCGGGCTGAAACTGGATGTAGCTAAAGGTGCTGAGTGCTCAGCTATCATCATAAACATAAGCAGTGAGAGAAACACTTTAATTTTGTGCCGGAGGTTGTTAGCCCCGTTTTACAATTTCACCTGCCTCCTGAATGGAATGCACACCGTCTTGCTAACGTTGCCACGGAAGTGTTGGGGTGACGAGAAAAAGGAGTAGGTGGAAAATAGAGGGGAATGGTTCCTGAGGCAGGAAGTGCAGGGCTTGCCTAAAGGTCTGTCATACCTCCTTCCAGCCCCGAGCTGCTCAACCAAGATTAATTTTCCTCTGCTGGGATTCTGGGATTCATAAGTTAAAACCTCTGCTAAACAAAGGCTTTTATTAGGCCATGACAACACTGAGTGCTGCTCCTCATGCAAAGGGCCATGCCATAAACATGCTGTTGGCTGCTGTTTGCTGGCTTTATCACCCTTTCAGCTGTAGCACGTAGGAGCCCTGTGTCTCAGAGGGCCAGCTCGCTCAGGGTGATGAACTTGGTGTGCTTTGCTTGGAGGAAGGTGGCTGGTGAACCCCTGGGCTGGGCTGAAATGTACCCAGCAGAGGGCAGTGCTGCTTGGGTAGCGTGGTCACTGCCTGGATCTGTGGCTGGGTCTTTGTCACTGGAGGAAAATTGCCTCTACAGGGCCTGCAGATCTGCCCTGCCTGCAGCTCTTCCAGTGCAGTTGTAGCAACACCCTTGCAATAGCACCACTGAAATACATCCATAAAATGACTCTGCAGGTGCAGCTTAAAACCCACAAAACCATAAGTTTGCTGCTGGGCTGGCTACTTCAGCCCTCACCTTCCCCGTTCCGTGACTCAAAGCGCTGCAAATAGGACTGACCTCTCCGCAGGCATTTCAGTTCAGAGGCTTTACTGGAGGATGAATTTGACGTGAAGCCTCATACAATAAATACCAGCTCTCTTAGGTTTCTTTGGCCTGTGGAAAAGATTTGATTGGCGTCAGAGTAGTCATTAGTAACTAGGGTAACAAGGAGCTGCGTGCCCATTGACCTGATGGGAAGTCAAGGAGCTTGTTGACTGGAGCACCTGGCACCTATTCAGCCTTGTAGACTGTTTTATAACAGTCTTTTATGATTGCAGCACTTAGCTGAGGCAGTGACAGACTGGTTGCAGTCTTGCACTTGTGAGGAGCCCTTTAGATCTTGTTAAGAATGGACGTGGGCCTGATCTTGACATCTGGAATGTCTGTTGACACTGAGTGATTTTGGGAGTCTCCAGGCTTTTATTCTCAGGGGTGGAACAAGTAGGAACAATAGGGCAGAATGTTCCTGCCCGTCTTGCCAGTAGCTCTCACAGATCTTTGTTACAAAATCATACAGAAAATCTAAATTCCATTTTCAAGTGTCACAGGGCTTCTGATTTCTCCACGGTTCTAGAGGTAGAACAGGCGAAGTGAGGTAACTGAAAGTAATGATCTGAATACAGGTAATGACCTGACTACAGTAACGACCTGAATACAGGTAAAATTTGCCATTCTTTAGCCATCTGTGGAGAGCGTGCTAATGGAAAGGCTCTCCTTATATGTTTGTCTGAAAATTATTTTATGAATAGTTCTTAAACCCTACTTACAGATATAAATCTGATTTATAGAACCTATAAGGCCATTGCATCTTGACCTGGAACTTGTTTGTTTTAAAACTGCTGTTTTAGAGCCTGAAGCACTTAGGAAATCATTGTCACTCTGTGCCCTTTCAAGAGGGAAAGACAGATAAATCATTGTGAAAAATAAATGAAGGTGTCAGTGGTGAGTTTTAATGATTCCACAAATTCCCAGCTGATTTAATTAAGGCATTTAAGAAAGAAAAAAAGTGTTTTGTTTTGTTCTTTGTAAGGCTCACTTCTGTTTGCAAGGACAGTGTCTCTCTGTGTCTCTTTCTCCCCTCTGTTGTCCATTGAGTCAACCAGTAACATTACTTCAGAATGGATGTCAGCCTCTGATTGCAACATGACTTTAGTCTTGTTTACTTGTTCTGGTAAATGCAGGCACGAGAATTACCTAACAGGAAGCTTCTGTGTGGATCGTGGAAGCTACCAGGACTTTCACATTGCAGGTCTTTGAGTTGAAAGCTCCTAGCAAGGTCTCCTGGTACTATCTGAGATGTGTGAACAACCTCTGTCGCATACAGCGTAGGCAGGTTTATTGGGATGTTTTTGGGACTAACTTGCCACGTGAAGAATTTATAGCTACATTCTCCAAAGAGCAACAACAATAAAATCTCTTTTTCTTAGTCAGAACTGACCCAGCTGTTAATGGTTTAGATAAAGTTCTCTGAAGTCTGACTCAGTTTTCATCAGTTGTCCAGGCTTTCAATTTATTGTTGGTTGTCCTGCAAAGCTGTCCTGACCTTAGTGAGCTGGACAGCAGTGGGAATAAAGTGGGACCAGCACCGGCTCTATGGGAGACATCTCTCCCTCCTACGGTGGGTGAGAGTGTGACTGGTCTGTGGGATGGAAGGAGGATGGGTGGAGGGATGGGAACCTGTCTGGACAGACATTCTGCTGGCACAAGCTGAGCTGCTACCCGTACTTGTGGAATTTCCTGGGGATGTCTACGTACACAGTCATTCATTTTAGGGAGCTGAAAGAGCCCTGAGGGCTTTCGGCTGAGAGAGATGGAAACTGAGAGGCACGGAGACAGTTGGAGTAGAAGAGATTAATGGTGGGAAGTTCCCACCCAAGTTAGGCTTTTGGCAGGATATGACACACAGACTGAGCTCTTCAATCAAGGTGGTGCCAAGTGGCTTGCTCTCTCAGGGCCAAATTGCCCCTACCTTTTGTGCACATTATTTCCTTGCAAGGGGGCTGGAAACAGCACGTTTGCACTTGCTAGGTTTCGTCACCACCCCTTCATGGAAAAAAAGGAAGGGAGGGGGGTTGGTTTGCTTGGAAAAACAACTGGATCTGCTAGCACTGGCTACGCAGATTTTGGAAAAGCCAGCCAGGCATGGAGCTCTGTGCTTTCATATTGCTTCGGAACTGAGCTTACATGGGTGGCTCTGATTGATGCTGTCTCAGGCACCTCCTTCCACCCAGAGTTCTGTAAGGAATGGTTCTCCAGAAACAGAGGATGTCACAGAGTGTTACTGCTGCAAGGAGTAAGATGGCTATTAGAACATTATGATATAAGAAAAGAACAGTGATGGAGGGGTGGTCTGGAGCTCTCCTGCAAACTTAAATTGAATCGCAATTATTTTTTTAGCTTGTATGTGATCCCTGATCTACATGGCCTCCCAAAAATAGCTTTCAGCTGCAGAGTATGTTTTTTTTTTTTTTTTTTCTTGCACAGGCCGACTGCATGTATTGTTATGGTGAAATAGGCCTTTCATACCTTGAAAATGAGCCATTTTATATAGCTAGCTCTTTGTGGAATAATAAGAGTATAAACTGTTGTGGTGGTTGACAGACTGTGGGATAACTGGCATGTAAATGGATCTAAAGGACGTGTTCAGCTTCTGTTCCGGGGTGAGAGTTAGAGACCACAAGGTCTTGAGAAAGGCCTCTGTGAGAGGAGGTGGCTCCCTCTTTCTGCCTGCAGCTGAATTTTGCATCCACAACCCCATGTTCTCTGTGGGTCTTCCATAAGTTACTGCAGTGAGGACAAGGTTCTGCTGTTCTTCTTCCAAGGCTGATTGTTTAGTTCAGATGGACACTGGCACACCAGATCCTCTTTCCAGGGAGGCTGTGAGACCGTTGCTGTTCCACATACAGCTGTGTTGTGACTGCCTCAGGTGCGTAACCCGTTCATTTTTCTTTTGCTACTGTTTAGGTCCTTGGAGGTCATTGCTGGTTTGGAAAGTAACAGCAAAATCTTCACGGTCTACGTGCATGGCTTACTGCAGCTGCAGGTAAGTCTTTGCAGACTGGGAGGCACAGTTAACAGTTTGCTGGGCAGGATGTGGAGTTTTTCACTGGCAAGGCTGAATTCTCTCTCGCCAGGAGGTGGGAAAGCCATTAACCTTCTTTTTAAGGTTAATGAAGTTATAGTCACCCCAGGTATGTTGTTTAGAGAATCTTTGACAGGAACAGGAGCAAAGAACAGATGTTGCACATTCTGATCTTAAGCCACAGAGGTAGCCTTCTCTCTAAGAAATGACTTAAAACAAGTGTTTTTCTTTCTTAAATCTCCTCCTGTATTGTCAAGATGGCAGTCGTATTTCCCATTTTGTAGAAGGGAATCTAAGCACAGAAACCTGCCACTGCAGCAGGTTTCTTCCAAGTCAAAGCCTTAGTGCTGCAGTGAAGATGTTGGGCCAGATCCTGTTCCCAGGAGCCACAGAAAACGGCAGGAAACTTCTAGGCTTATTTCATGGCACTGAAATGCTTTTCTCCTTTTACGCTGGGATGAAATGTCAGATTTTCCCTCTCATTCTCTCTGCAGGCTGGCCAGTACACCTCCATATTTGTGGACAACAGTGCTGGAGCTCCCATCACCATTCAGAATGGATCAGATTTCATGGGTATGCTAATGGGCGCATAACATCGACTGCAGCACTGGGTCAGGGAAGGATACAAACGAGGGAGCCTTGCAGTATATATTTGACTGAAGAAACCTTTACTTAGACTCTTGAAGACTGCTTCATGTAACTGTTGGCAACTTTAAATGAGCAAAGAGCCTTTCCTTTTGCAGATACTTCAGCTTGCTTTCAGAGGCTACTGCTTTTCAAGGTCCACAGCAGTTCGTTCATCATAAAAAATACACTTTTATAATTCAGAAACAAACTGTAATATTTAATTTGTGCTTCACCAGACACTCACTGAACAACACACTGAGATATGGCATTTGTTATATTATAACTTGATTTCACACAACACCACTTGTGATCAGCACATCTTTGGGATTGATTGAGGGGTGTTTAAGTTGGTAAATGAAGGATTGAGGGGGAAGTAAAATAGTGACTATATTCAGTGTGCTGTGGAGGAAGGAGACAAAAATTTGTCAACAAAACTGTTTTTCATACAATTATAAATGGTATAGGCCCTCTCATGTTCAAACTTAGATATATTTGAGAAGTAGCATGTTGAATTTTCAAACAATGCCTGCTCCAGAGACGGGAATCCAAAGTCTGAACTATTTAATTGTGGTTCTCTCTACCTAGGTATTTGTTTTGATGTTATTGATGAAGCCAAATACCTCGCTGCCTGCGCAGTTTTGTTTTTAAGAAAAAGTGAGGCCAATGGTGCCAGTTCTAGCATGAACTCCCTCAGTCATGTTCTTATGTTTTAGTAAGATATTTATCTGGCTTTCGACTGCATTGCATACACAGCATCTTCTCAGATGCCATATACTCATTTTCAAATGTATCAAATGCATTACGTCAGTTGTCCAAAGGCTGGCATAGACAGCGAGCCCCGAAACAGATATGTCACCTGCCTGGTGCTTTTTCGACTGTGGTAAAATAAAGAAAACACAGGACAAGGCTTACTTCCATCAGATGACATGGGTAAAATGGAGTCTGATCTCTGCTTATTTGTTGGAAATGCTGTCAAAGACTGTCCAAAAGCCAACCTGCAGGTAGTGAATATGTTCTGGATTTCCACAAATCTGTTTGCAAATGTAAGCATGTGAGATTGAGCCCCCAAAGCTGCTCTGAAAATAGCCCCAGGCTATAAACTAATTTTAACAAAGTGAATGGTTGTTGTCATTTCATTTGGGCTAGCGTGTTAACCTAAAAAATTGTGATTTAAAAAAAAAAAAAAAAAAACCTACTCATTTAATGTACCTCTATAGCTTTCCCCTTCAACAGACACTTGTCCCTTTTATTGGTGCAACTTAACTGAGGAAGTTGTTGTATGCCAGCATCGTAAATAATGTTAGCAAGGCCCAAAATGGAGTCCAGATACTGGTATTTGAGCACTTTCAGTGAATGGAAGATACCAGTTTTATAATGTTGCAATTTTTTGTGATCAATTACAACATCTTCATGCAATGAAAACAAAGATTGCTGGGGACAGAAAGTATGAACGAATGTCATCTGTTGCTGGGTCTGTTGTTCAGGCTGATCAATATATGATGTTTCTGCAAGCTCCCAGAACACTTCTGTTGAGGTTGGTAGCAAAGATGTCTTATTTCAAGAGCTGTGGAAAATTCTGCTGTAAAATAGATATCTGAGACTCTTTATTTTCATCTCCATTCTAAATACCTAAAGACTGATCTTTAAGGGAGGACTAAATGGTTTCATTTGCTAGGATTGTATTACAATAATGGAAGAGTAAGGAGAGAGTATGTGGAATAATCTATCAGTACTGTTACAAATATACACAGGTAAATTCCTCTTTCTAGTCAGTGGAACGCAATTGTTCTAACTGGACATGTGAATGAGATGCTAACTCTTGCTATACAACACATGCCAGCAATTTCTGTGGATTTTTTTTTGGTAAACTGTTGTGTACTGGTTGTTCCCTTGGCATAGGGGAATCCACAGCTACTGAAAGACAGCAAATTGCCACAGTAGTGATTTCTGGGGCTTCACAAAGTGTATAACCCACATGCACATCACTGAACCATATCAACAACGATGGGTTTTTTGCACTGGGTTTTGATGGAGTAGGCATAGTCAGGGCGAATGGCCTATATCCCAGCATGTATTACTATCCTGTACTTTCTACTGCGTGAATATTTGTAATAAATTGGGCTGTTACTTGCATGACTTGCAGCGACATAATCACCAAGTGTTGTGACGTTCAATGTATGTTGTTATACCTATGGGTTTTTTGAGCAAAGTCTCACCGTTCTTGGTAAATCAGAGTTAAAATATTTATTTTGTTGTAGAATTAAAAAATGTTTATCAGAACTTGTTTTGGGATTTGTGCCTTTTTTTTCCCCCATTTGTTGTGTTTTACTCCTATGAATTGTTCTGCCTTTATTTATGTATGGAGTGCTGTCCTGGCAGGTGTTTCCCATGTGTGCTAGAAACTAAGTGTGTAGTCACAGTGCCCTGAGGAGCACACAGCCTAAGCAATGATGGCTTAATCCCCCTTGGTAGGAGTGATTTGTTTGTGGTCACTGTCAGAGACAGAAGCAAACCTCCAGCTCTGGTCTCTCCATATGTCTCTCCATATTCTCCGCCATCTCTGGTTTCTCTCCGTGTTCTGTAAGCCACCCTGCCTTTTTCATCTCACCAGTAAAGACTGTTTGGGTCAGATTCAGTCTCATAGCCTAGGGGAAGAGACATTAGCAGAGGAAAACTGACACTGTCTCTTGAGTTTATCCTGAGTCCACTGCCACCAGTGGGAAGCTTGTGGGGTTTCCTTTTTTCATCAACTCTTTCTATCCTCAAAATTCATCAAGGTTCTTAAGGGGATCAAGAAGGGTTGTCTTCTGGCTAAAAGTTGAGCGCTGAATGCTACCAGGCTGCCATTCTCTTCCATCGCCAGGTTTCAGCCAGCAGCGTGAGCATGAGCCCATCTCTTCACCTTTGAGATGGGGCAGAATGCTTTGAAACAGCCTGAGACTGGCCTCCAGCGTCAAGGTGCAAGTGTACAAAACTGATAACTAACACGGGCACAGCCTCCTGCTGGGCTGTGGCTGACACAAACGCTCTGCGAGGCTTTCGTGTTCCTTGGAGGCTGAGGAGATTAATGGTGTGAGAAGTGAGGTTTCAATGCTTCTCTGTTTGTAGTCATAAAATTTATAGTCCATGAAAACACAAGAACTCAGGAGGACTAAGTTCAGTATGAAGGAGTTGTTTGTAACAAAATTTTAGCCTGTGTGCTTGAGCCTATGGTTTAATGGCCAAGTGAGCTAATCCCACCCAACTGGAATGGCAATTCATGCAAGGGGGCAGAAATCTGAGATGCATCTGGATGCACTCAAATTAAATGACCAGTTAATGCACATGCCTGTTGAGATGTTGACATCTTCAGCCTGGCCTTTGTATGCAAGACCCATGAAGAATCCCTCTGAGAAGAAGCTTGGTTTGGACCACTGAGGGAGGAGGGCCAGGAAGATTTCTGTATTTCCCATTAACAGATGCCGCTCCTAGCCCAGCATGGTGCATTACTAGGACTGCATTACGTGGCTGAGAGTTGTGCTAGCCTAAGATAGGCTTTAGCCAAAAACTATTTTCTCCTAAATAATCTGTAACTGCATTCAAAAAACATTTTAAATATATATATATATAATATATATATATTTCAATATATATATTTATTTTTCATTTACATTTCTAAGAATTTTAGTGTTTCAGGGAAACAAGAAAAGCACACCTCCTTTACTGGAACAAATTTCTTTCTTGTCTTCATCTCAGTTCTTCACAGAAATATTTGCCAAGCAATCACCTTTGGAAAGCTTCAAGCACTAGTAATTTCTACTTGCAGTCAGAACTCTGTCCAGGCACAAACTAGTTCACGAACGTTTTCAGGAAGGTTGCAGTAACATGGATGAGTTAATGCTTACTGCATCTTTGCTGTCTTCACTGTGTACTTGCTCGCTCTTCCTCCCAGCCCCTTTGGAGCAATTTGCACCAAGCTGTGCACCCTGCGTGCAGTTCGGATCCAGACAAAGCCAATGCAAGCCAGCGTGGTTTTGCTGGAGTCACCGCTCTGCGCTGTGTTCACTATCCAGGGTTCTGACATCTGTCACGTGGATTTCCCCTACCTGAGAGCTTTTGCTTGTGAGATACCGACCCTGAGCCTGGTGTTCCTGGCCCACATGTCTCTCCAAGCTCCATATTCCTGTCGTTGGATGCTGCATTGCTGTGGTCACCACACATCCCTCTTACATGGGCTGCGATGTAAACAGACTGCTTCGCGGCTTAGCTTATATTTCAGGAACAATAAACCAAGCCATCCTAGGATGAGCATGGACTGCTAATTTCAATGTCTATAAAAGTGATTATCTTCACTCATAATTCCTTATTCTAAACAGTCTGGCTAAAAGTTTCCAGCTTCAGGCTAAAGTTACTTGCTTAGCAAGATGGTAAATATAACTTCATGCTGCTGGGATGTGCCTCTGCCCCTGGTGTGAGTGTTGAGGATAGATGGTATTGCCAGCAGGCTTTTTTAGCTCCCTGTGTTGGGTGCCCTCCCAAAACCTGCTGCCAACTGCAGTTTCTGAGCCTGATGAAGAACCCACTGAGGCCGGGGGAAAATCTGGTTAAAGCTCAAGTGATTAATCCCAGAAAACAGGCGTTTGGTCTAGTTTGAGGGTTAACACCAGGATTGCCTTTCAGGTGTGTTTCTGATGGTGTGACCGCTTAAACTTTGTCCTGCGAGCTACATGAACAAGGGACAGCTGGGTTGTCCCAGCTCTGCAGTTGTCACTGAGCTGGCTGCCTCCAAAGGGCACGGTGCTGTGCAGGATCAGCCCTTCACACGTGGAACCTGCAGGGAATTTTATTTAATTCACACAGGGCCTTGGACAGGCTGTGTTGGAGTTAGGAGCTGAGCAAAGCCACCGCTCTAGCCCCAGGTTGCCCAGCCTGCAGCCCCATGCTTTCATCTAGTAAAAGCGACCGTCCAGACACCAGGATCCAGCCTGTGAATATTTTCCCTGGCTGGGAGCTGACAGGTTATGAGGTTTTAAGTTCTATTCGAATTTCCAGTTTTGTAAATGATCCCGATGCCACGCTCCAGACTGACTCCAGGGGTATTTACGTTGGATTAGCAGCAGATTGCCTGCCTCTCCTCACGCGGTAGAAGAAGGCCCGGCAGACGTAAACTCCCCTTGAATGGCGGGCTATTAACCTTCAAGCAAAATGATTAGTTTGTCATATAAAACTCTTGTTATAAATAGGCGCGGGTTATAAATCAGGCCTGGGGACAGTGATGAAATCCAACAGCACCAGAGAGCCTCCCCAAGCCTCTCCTCTGAGAGGAGTCTGCACTCGGAGTGGTCGACTGGTCTTGAAGGAAACCTCAAAGGGAATTTAAAAACTGTTCTGAATTGGTGACTGTAGGGGAAGTAAAAATAAATAAATGGCAGAATAAAATTAGCCCTCTATGGGCATTAATACTATATATTTTAGAACTAATACTTCAGCATTGCAACAGCACTGAAGGAGAAAGCCATAGTGGCAGGCTCCGAAAAGCTTCATCTGCTACGTTTCCATAGAAAATTTGGGAGCTGCAGGCTGTAAAAATTGAGCTTGCCTATTCAAAGAAAGTATCAAACTCGTCAATTATACAGCTGATTCTTGTTCAATGACTTTCCTTGGTGCTCAAGTCAGGCTGGAAGACTAACTGAAGACTAAATGAAGACTAACAGGCCATGAGATTAGGGTTTCAGGTGCACCAAATTTAGTCCAGGATAGCTGATTTCCTGCAGGTTCCTAGGACCCCCTATTCCCCTGCTAAGTAGCCAGCAGGACAGGCAGCTGTTTGTACCTGCAGTGCTGGTGAGTAGGTGTTGGCTGCACGTGCAATGCAGCCATGTGGGATGTAGGATTTGCACCTAGCTGGTGAGAGGTATTTTGTGTGTAGGATCACTGTAATGGGGGCTTTGAATGTCTGGATGTAAATGGGGAAGGTACCAGAGTGCAGGGCTGGGGAGGTGGGACTGGATTACAGGGGACTGGAATTAAATACAGAGCGGTGAGCACAGCCTGCCTGCCTCGTGTCTTCTTCATAAACCACTATGTGCATAAATATCCTGCCACAACCACCCAAGGAACAGCTTTCTTGTGCCTACACCTATAACTTTCCTGCATAGAGCTGTGGTTCTGTAACTGCCTAAACAAATAAATCTGTGTAGAGGGCAAGGGGATGGAAGGAACTGCTGAGAAATACCTTTATTCTTGGTTATATGTTCAGTTAATCAACTCATGGAGAGGCTCCAAAGGGAGATAAGGATTGAAATATCAGCTTGAAAGCTCTGCAGCATTGCAGTGGCAGCTCCAGGGCTGCGTTGGTGCTTTTGTGTGGCTGTCTCCGCAGGAGGCCCCTTCCTGCACTGTGTCAGCGCAGCTCAGATGTCCCCACACACAGTGCTAACGTGCCTGGAAATGTTTTCCCTAGCATTAGGACTTCTCAGAAATACTTGCCACACTGATGAAAAACAAGAGAGGAACCTGGCATTGCATGGAGAACAGCATCTTGTGTTTCCATAAAACTTTCTTCCAGGTTTTAAGGCCCTAACTCTTAAATCCAGAAATTGCATTTAAGATGCTTGCTTCTTCATTAGATCCGCTTTGTACTCTAGTTCATAACTGCTGCTTGTTTTTGCCTCTTTTTTTTGGCAAAGAAATTGTTGTTTGCTGTTTGTATGGTGTAAACACTGAAGCCAGTGAAGAGACAAGCATGCAAACAGCATTTGTTTCTCTTCTGCCTGCTGCTTGTCCTCCCTCTAGCTGGGGCTGCTTTGAAGAGCACTGAAAGAGCAGCTGGTCTCTGGGAAGGAGTCTCAGCCATGGTGCTTTCAAGCTTCAGAAAATGGGAGAACACTGTTCAGTGTATCTCTAGCTGTAAGAGAAGAGAGCTGGGCCAACTTAAACTGGCTGAGAACAGCCCTTGAACTATCTCAGGTGTCTCTTTTGACGGGGCATTGGATGTTTGCTGTGTGTATTGTGCTTGGAGCCTAATAGATTTACAGAATGAAGATGTTTGTTTGTTTGCTTTGTTTAATCAAAGGTCTTCAGAGTTGCTGTAATTATCAAACCCTTTTTTTTTTTTTTTTTTTTTTTTTTTTTCCCAGCAAAGGGCACGGGGAGTTGCCAGTAATCTATAAAACAGGAATGACAGTCAATCTGGGGGAAATGATCTCAAGCATTATAAATATCTCCTACCAGGTTTGGGTTTTAAAGTTTTATGAAGTGATAGAGATTCTGGGGATGTTTTTACAAGAGACCAGCGGGCAGCTCGCAGGGGTAGCTGCATTACGTGCTGCCTGCGGGGCTGGAGGCTGGCTGCAGCTCTTTGAAGCCCTGGGTGTTGTACCCTCAGGGGATGTGTGCTTGCCTGCAGGAACAGATATGTCTGGGAGCAGGAGAATGGAAAGCCTGGGTGTGGTTTCTGGCACTCTCGCTGACCTGCTTGTTGGCCTTGAGAAAGGCTCCTCATTTTTAGTGTCTTCCCTATCTCAGCTGGCAGCCCTTTGGGAAAGGGGCTTCGGTGGGTTCCTGCACCCAAGGTGTTGGGCCCGTGCAAGGTTAGTGAGTGCTTGTGTTCTGGAGATCACTTAAGTTGCCCTTAGGTATTGTTTGGTAGCCCTGTATGCCAATAGGAACCATGTCTTTGTGAAGAGCAGTGGTGCTATGCAAGCTTGATTAACTCCTGTTAGCATGGAGACAAACTGAGAGCATCAGCTTGCTGCTGCAGAGGATGGGGTGTTAAAGAGATCTGGGGCTTGTGCACGAGGGCACTAGCATTGAGGGATCACATCTGCCTCCGGCTCGGGGAAGGAGTCATCAGACTTCCTGAAACCTTCTGCTGAAAATGAAATGGAAACTTCCCCAGCAGTGGGGTAGTGTCCATTCCAGAACCTTTCTGGGTAATGTCTGGATAACTTCCATTGTCTGGGCTGTTTTTCCCCCCTTTTCTTGCTGCCAGAGGTGTTCTGCAGTTGGAGGTGAGGAAATGCTGACCTCAGAGGATGGTGTTTCCAGTTTCAACCACAGGCAGGAGCTACTGGAAATACCATCCCTTTGAAGATTCCAGCCCTGCTCTGCTGTTTTCTGTGGTTTGCATAAATCCAAGTGGCTGGATCCTCACCTGGGCTGCAGCAGCATTGTTCCCCTAAGGTTCAGGGGTCTGTTCTGGTTCCTGTAGCAGCGGCTGCCCAGGTAGACTGAAATACTTCCCGACTGCTTGTTGCTGGTTCCTAACCTTGTCATTACCTTAACGGCAGAGAATCCCTAACTGGAATTTCAGACTTCTACCTCTTTGATCTCCTTCTCGCTCTCTTGTGTTGTCATGATTAATGACAGACTATTTGAAAAATGCTGCGGTGTCTGACTAATACAATCTGAGGGGTGGGCAGAGTTCCTTATTTCCTCCTGTTGCAGACCTGTTAAATGACTGGAGAAGAGTTTATTTTCCACTTCACTTTGTCAGAGCTTTTGAGCCCCTGGGGCAAGGAGGGGGTTAATATTCTCTGCTGTGCTAAAAGTAACTTTTTTTTTTTTTATCAATTAACCACCTATCTTTCCTGGCCCAAAAAAGAAACAAAAGTATGTGTGACATCCAAATTCTGCACATAAAAATCCCATTTTATAATAATAAAATGTATCGAGTTACTTATCTGGAGGCTGTTTGTCTTGCAGTAAGATACTTGCATCAGTTAGCGAGTGCCTCTATGGCTCTGTGCATCCCGTGGCTCGCCCTGACCAAGGATAGTGTGTGAACCACCAGCAATGGGTAAAAAAGGTCCTTGATGGAGAGTGGGAGCAATGCTGCAAGAGCAGCCAAGGACCTCTGGGATCTGGAGATGCAGGAAGAATTGTACTGATAGTCTGCATGCCAATGAAAGCCCCAGGGAAAACTTAAACCTTTGGTGTTTTCTCATGTCTTCAGTGCACTGGTCTCCTGGATGTTGAGTTGCTGCTGGCATTTGTCGGTGAGGTTTGTTCCGAGAGAGAGAGAAGCAGAGCTGGCTAACTTTGTAAGAGCTTGTTCCATGTCCCTGAGGACCTTGCAGTCCTGCAAAAGCAGGAGGGTGCTCTGGCAAGGAGAAGGCAGCCCATGTTGGCACCACTTGCTGCTGAGCCTGAGGTGTGAACCAAAACACGACTGCTTGCTGGGAGTGAAAACGCTCAGCCTGGTACCTCTGCTGTAGTGCCCCTCTCAATAATGCCCAGTTAGTGCCAGAAACAAGTCACCACTTTTGATGGGGCTGCTTGGTGATACCTAGGGAAAGACTTTGCTCTGGCTTTTTGGGAAGGTCCTTTCTGTGCCAAGAGCCATAGAGAGCACTCTGAATGCATTCACTGGTGCCCCCTGGACCCCTGCACCTGGACAAGTGTCCCTGTCTCTGGAAGGGTCACTGCCACGGAGCCCTGGGCAGCAGCTGGAGCAGGCAGAGAAGCCACAAGCCATGGGCAGGAAGCAAACTGCAGCCAGGCTGGCTCCTGCAGGCTGGTATTTGTGCAATTGGTCTGTACTGACATATTTACTCTTCCTTTTAAAGCAAAGTGCCAGGTAAAGAGGGAGAGGATGTCAGACAGCAGCGCTAGACATCTCAGGGCTGGATCTCCAGCCATTGCCCCTTGCCTCACTAGGGCTCAATGGGCTACATTCTTCTTTCTTTTCCCCCTGATTTAGACAAATAGGAGCTGGAGCCTTAAGGTATATTAGAGAGTGATAGGGATCTGGCTGATAATACTGTTCTGGGCTGTGCGTGAGGAAGCCATTAGCTTAAATCAGGATGGACAGGATCTGATAACGGGGAGGTGGACGAGGGGGAGAGGGGCTGTGGCTGTGCAAGGCGACAGCGCTGATGCTCACCTCCTCCATCAGCCACAGCAACTGGGACTGAGCCTAAGATCTGCAGGATAATGAAGGGGAAAGGAGGATGCAGGTGGATGGCAAACAGCAGGAGATATTTGCTGGGTGCATGTGGCTGCCACGATCTGTGTCCTTTCCCACCTAGCACCGAACCCTTTGTCAGCTCCGTCCTATCCTGCACAGCCACAAGCAGAAGTGTGTGTGCACAGCCCCTGCAATGTGGAAGCTCACCAGACTTGTTCATGCTTGAGTTGTCAGTGGAGGCTAATTAAAAAGCATGATCTCACTTAATGAGCGTGAGGATTTTTCTCTCTGTGTTTCAAGACACCTTTAGGCACTGTCAGACACAGCCAGGTGGCAGGCTCTGACTTCATTTCAATGCCTTCCTCCTCCTCAGGAGGAAGAGGAGGCAGTGACCAGTGTCTTTGCCCTTAATGCAAGACTGAGACCTTCAGGTTTGGGACCTCCCTGGTGGTTTGTCCTTGCAGCTTCTGGAGAACAGACAGGACTTAAGCCTGCTGTGCTGCAGTGGAAAATGCATGGAGTACCTGTCCAGAGAGCTCAGTCCTCCTCCTATGCTTCCTCTTGCTTACCTCACCCTCTCTTTCCAAGCCACCATTAATGATGTTAAATCTCTCTGGATGCTTTTGTTGATAGCTTTCATTGCTTGGAGCAGAAATAGTAAGAGCTGGGAATTCCTCTTCAAGGCCTGATGAACTCAAGCCACGTGAAAACACCGTCCAAAATCAGTCCCCCTGTGCACGCCACCAAGCTGCAGCCCTTCAAAGCAGCGTGCTGGGTGCCTGTGCCCAAAGCCCCTCGTTCCCCAGGGATGCCCGTGGGTCTGCTGCCTCTCCTCATCCAGCTCTGCTGCCAGAGAAGGGAGGTCAGCTGCTGCCCGTTGCATGCAGCAGAAGCTGGGCTTGAGGATTGTGTTTCCAGTCCTCAGGGCTTGGAAGCCACCCGCTGTGGTGCTCATCTCCAGGAGGGGCTGTGCCAGATGAGCTCTGTCTCCACTGGACCACTGAGACCAGCTCCCTCCCTCCAGCTGGCCCGGCTCAGCCCAGCCTTGCTCATGTTTCCCCCTCTCCTCTCGTGCCCAGCAGAGTCACACAGGCATTTCGGGCCATAGGAATGTGCTGTTTTGACTCTGCAAACTTGGTGGGAGCATTTGCTAAAGACGCAGTGTAGTTGTATCGGGCCCAAAAGGAGGAGGTGTGGGGGAATGGAAAAAATGACTGCTTCCAGCTGTGGCCAGGTTCCTGCTTGTCGTGTCCTTGTGCTGCTAGCTGCCTTGCCTGGGGACTGCTGCACACCACTTAATGACCTGAACAAAGCTGCAGCATGTGGTGCAGAGCTGATGCTCATGTTGGGAGCCCCTTGGTTTGTGTCACAGGCCCTGGATGCTGAGGATCCAGCAGTTCCCCTGTTGCACGAGTGGCAGAGCTGTGGCCTCGGTGGAGCCATGCTAGCTTGCCTTGTGTGTGGACTTATTTCACACTGTGTGGGCTCCAGTCTTGTCTTAGGGTTTTACTGACTTCCCCACCTCCCTGCATTAAAAACTCAGTCTTTTCCCAATAATAACCACGGGAGGCAGGATGCCTGAAGTCACCGGTTTGGTGATTTCAATCAGGCCATCTTGCTTCTTTCTAGGTGATTGGTTACTGCCTTTTTGTCACAAACATCTTTGAAGGTATTCATATACCTCATGAGAAAAGGAGGACAGGAGAGAGAAAACAGGATCCAGCCTTCAGAACCTAGAGTGCCTTGTTTAAAACATCCCACGTGAAAATCTGAGCAACACACAGCCAGAAAGCACTGAGAATGCGCACAGGAGCTGATAGGAAATGCTGCAGAGCTCAAGACAAGGCTGTGCTCTGCACGTATCCCTTATCTCCTTCCTCAGGCTCCCTTTGGTCCTTTCTGCTGCGATGGCTGGTAGCCAGGAGTGCGACTGGCTGGCTCTGGGAAAGGGATGGAGACGGATGGGTAGAGGCAGCAGGGAAGTCACCACTCAGTGTCTAAATTTCTGGTGACCCAGGAAGGTTTTGGGTTGCCCTGAGAAAACACATGTAAAGTGATCCCTCCTGCCAGATCTCCTTTGAGGCTTTGCTGGAGGAGGCTGGGGGTAGGGAAAGAAAGCAAAGATCCCACATCTGATCTTCTGCTTCCAAGCCAGACTTTACTGAGTGATGCTTTATTTTCCTGGGGGGTGCCCGGTGGTTTCCTGCAAATGCATTCCCCCCAGAAAGAAACAGCCGAAATTTCTCCCAGTGGTCATTTCTCTTGGATTATCTGAGGCAGCAAGCGCTCTGTTGTGATGCAGAGAAGGCTCTGGAGAGAGGAGTGAAGGGAATGATGACATGCAGGGAAAGCTCCTTGGATTATTTTGGAGAACTAACCCCACAGGAGGCTGTTTCTATTTCTTCCATTTGTAATCAAAGTGAGGGAAACCCCAGGCCTCTAAAGAAGAGAATAAATGTGTGGTGGTTTTTTCCCTACTCTGACAGAGTTGGGAACAGGCATAAAGAGGGACACGGGACCCCTTTTGCCAAAGTGCCTGCAGCAGGAGCTGGCTGGGGGAATGGGAAGGGTCCTGCAGGATGCGGCTGGTGATGATACCAGAGACCGAGTGCTGCTGTGAGCCACATGCTGGAGTGACTTGCCACGAGTGCTTGCCCATGAGGCTTTTGTCAAATCTGGCTGTCGAAGCAGGAGGAGTGCTTTCTTCTTGCCTGCAGTCACCCCCCCAGCTGCCTTAGGCTGCCGAAGTCATGCTAGAGAGCACAAGCATAAAAGAAACCCCAGTCAAGCCCCGTGGTTACAGCACTGCAGCCCAGGACATTACATGCCGTGGCTGTTCATTCTTCTGGGTTGTTTAACTGCTGCTCCTGACAGCAGATTGGTTTTAAACAGCTTCTAGCCAGAAGAAAACAGTGTGCAGTCCCGAATCTCCTGTGGTGAGACAGGAATGATGCTCCTTCTCCTTGTATTGTGTTTCTCATTTTGATGTTTTAGCGTCTTTTCTGCATATGTCTGGTTCATTGCTTTTAATAGGGAGTTAAGTTCAGTTGTCAGAAGCTATTATTAAACTAAACTCAATGTTGCCTGCCTTTTGGGTGCCTTCACAAAGCATTTAGAAAATTCAGCAGCATGTGGAGACCTACCAAAGGTGGGAATAACCCCTCCTGGAGGTGAGCAGTCCCAAATCTGCATGGGTGAGAGCTCAGGAGCAACATAACTCAAGCCCTAGGAAGCACTGGTTGTATTTCCAGAGGGAATCCCACGAGCAGAGCAGGACTGCCTTTGGCTGCCTTGAGAAAAGCAACCCAAATGTAGATAAGCAGAGTCGTTTTTGTAGTAAGGAGGATTAACAAGGTTAGTTTTAATCATAAACCCACATCAGCAGCCAAGGCTTGAAACGCTCCTGCCCAGAAAGGAAAACTGCAGAAGAAATAACAAGGATAACCCTGCCCCAAGTGACCAGATGGGAAAAAGACTCTGAAATCTTCTGCATTTACTTACCACTGCTTTTTGTTGCCAGTGGAAGCTGCCTTGAACAGTCAATGAAGGGAGAGCTGTCTGTTCACTGACAGACTTGCAGATTTATATTTCATTATTTAGCTGCCACAAAAGGCTCCCCATTCCTGCAAATAATTAACTGCCTGGCACTTCTCAGGGCCTTCAGTTACACAGCTGCAGAAGTATTTGCCTGATCAGGACCTCAGAGAAGAGAAACAATAAAGAAACAAGTTTAATGCAGCTTTTAAATAATCAGTTTGGTGTTATTTCTCTGCTGCCTTACTCATAAAGGTGAAGCCTTTATACTCTAATGAGCATTACCTTCATTTCAGCCCAGCCTTATAGCCTGAACATATTTGCTTTGGGTAGAAACTGCAGAGGCCAAGAGGGTGAGCCTTTGAAAAAGTCAAGTTAATTTAATTCTGGCTGCTTCTGGCTTCAATGGACTCCAATAAAAACAGAAGTCTGATTTCTTAAGCACCTTGCTTTAAAAGCTTGTGCTACTCTCCAAAGACGTAGCAGGCTGATGTTATGATGCTAAGGGCTGGCTGAAATGGCTCCCGCAGACCAGATTTTCTAGAGGAGCTTTGTAGCTCCTTACAAATCTCCTGAGCAGAGAACAAGTCTTATTCTTTCAGTTTTCGAAGATGTTTTCAGCATCTGCTAGAGATCAGGGTGCTGTGGAAGGCAGTTGGAGGGAACAGCGCTCCCAGGGCAAAACTGGAGAAACAGAGACCTCCTCCTGCAGGTCCGTAACTGGTCTGACCCTTGCCAAGCATGTGCGTAGCTCTCTGCCAGGTCTGCATGAGAAGCCTAAACACTGGGAAATATTTATGTTGTTAAATGACTTGTGTTAATATAGTGTTACATAGAGATGGTGCCTCCGTGAAGCAACTGCAAAAGATAAACCAAGCGGGCAAATGAATATGCTGTGTTATAGTATGCATCAGTAATAGTGTGTATTATTTGATCCTATTACATCTATATGATATGAAAATAACCTGGTGCTGGGTTATTGATTTCTGATTTGTAGAGGGAGTGGTGGCTTGTCAGGCTGCTACTGGTGGAAGGACGGAAGGAACGGATTCTGGATGCTGGACTGATGTTGAAAGATCAAGAGAGAAGCCAGGGTGCATCCCCACTGCCCTTTGTTGGTTACCCTTGGGGGGCGCATGTGTAGTGAGCTGCTGGAGCTTTGATTCAAGACCAGAAAATGTGAGTTATCCATCTCTGTTTTCTATGAGTGGAGTTGGTAGCAGCAGACTTTCAGGTATTTGTCTGGTGCTGCTTGACCCTTGGGGTAGGACCTCTAGGGCTGTGACTCTGCCATCTGCCCCTCTGAGGATCCCGGCTGAAAGAAGGTGTAATGCTGGAGAGAGGGAAGGAAGGATCACATGGAGCATGTGTCAGGAGAGTGGAAAAAAAAAGGAGTTTCTTTTCCAAACCAACATCATTAAAGAAAAAAAGCAAATCACAGAGTCTGCAAGGAAGCCCTTGAGGACAAAGATGGGAACAGAGTTGGGCAATGCAACAAATAGACCGTTTTTCATCACAATCTCATAACTGCTGTCTTGTTCCCAGTCTGCTCTTATGACAGACTTCGCAATACCCACTGGGGACTCTTCTAGGACACAGTGCTGTGAGCCAGAACCTCATTTTAGCATTATACCAGGGAAACTATGCTAGGCAAACTGGAGCCACGGAGTCAGGTTTGGATCCAAAGTTCTTTTTTTTTTTTTTTTTTTTCTTTTTTTTTTCTTTTTTTTTTCCTTTTGGCTCCAGAAGCCCAGAGCAAGGAATGTAAATTGGCTTTGCAGAAGTATGTCAATTTTGGTGCCAAAGTTTCATTTGATATCATCTCTGTCTGGCACCTACACAGCAGGTGCTTCCCGAGATGACCTGAGGCACGCAGGCACAACGCGAGCACCGGGTCGTGCGTCTTGCACGAGGCTACGTGCCACTGCCTCCTTGCAGCCATGGAGGCTGTCTCCTGACACCGTGCCCCCAGCCACAGCTACAAATGGATTTTGCAGGAAGGCTGGCTGCTCCAGCCTCCTCCATCGCTACCCAAACCAACGCGCTGCCTCACAATCCATCACACGAGCGATAAGCCTCCAGTGCTCGCTATGAGTCATCTCTACAAACTCCATGCTGAGTCCTGCGGAGGCTGAGCAAGCTATTTGCTTGAGTAAAAAGTGCTCGGAGGAGTTTAGGATGCAGACCTGACCCCCTGGGAGAAGCATGACCCCTCTCCTTTGGCCAACAGGTTTGTACCTCGGTCTCTGCTAGCTGTTGACCACAGGAGGTGTTCAGATGCTCATCTCAATGCGAGCAGGAATCAAGTGAAACAGGCAAGCCTTCTTCAGTGCTTGGGTTTGTGGCCAAGAAAATGGACAGATCTTGGAAAAGAGCAGTTTGGAGTGTCAATCACGGCCAAGGGAAGGGCAGGAACATCTAAATGGTTACACGGATTTGTAGCAAGACAAGGCTCTTTGTATCCTCTCATCCATCCTTCAGCCATGTCAGATTACACACGCTGAGCTCGGAAGGTAGGGATGGGACAGGGCTCAGACCAGCTAAAGCCAGCCTCCCTCTGTGGATGTTTTTCTAGTCTGGAATTGTTTAAATCCACTGGGATTTAGACTGAGCCAGGATCAAACTGCTGAGTGCCCCAAACCCCTACAGAGTTTTCAAGGTGAAAAAGGACTTTCTATCAGATTCCCAGCTAAAGGAGTGTGTTCCTACCCTGTCCTTAATTGTTAACATTTGAGAGAGGCAATTAAATTGTTTTCATGATGGAGCAAGGATCTTTCCTCTCTCCTGCACTTCCAAGGTCACGTTTGGTAGCAAACTGCCATGGAAAGATTGCAAAAAATTCCTTGCTGGAAGATATGATTAAACAAAAGTCTTCTGGTGAATTAACAGGCAGATCACTAATCGGACTTAACCTCTCTCAGCTAATGCTTGCTGACGGGTGATTGTTTCAATTAATTCAAGGTGACAGTAACTGACAGCCTTTTGAGGGAAAGGCTGCTCTGTCCAAACAGGAGATGTCCTCTAAAGCACCTTTGCAAATAAAGCAGTAAAAAGGAGGTTTAAACAAGAGGAAGGTGTCTTGTGTAAGGCACCTTCTTATATCCTCAGTACTCTGCAAAACTGCACAGTTTGCTCTGCTCTTCCATCCCCAGATCTCCTGGAATGTCTCAGCTTTGTACCTGCTCTGCATTTCCACCTGAACACACCTTTCCTCTCCTGGTAAAAGAGGAAATTCTGCCCCGTCCCTGCCGTGGGTGTCTGAACTCGCAGGGGATCAGGCCTTCTGCTTACAGGTAAAATGTGCTCTCCTTCGGTGCCTCGGAATTGTAACGTGAGATGTGATGGAAAGGAATGGTGATATAATATTGGAAGAATGTTTCTTTTAGCTAGAAGCAATTTTTCCTGGGCTTTGTTTTGTTTTAAGCAGACACAGCCCTGAGTGAAACCTTTTAATGTGATGTGGAGCAGTGTGGAGAATTAGTCATTTAGATTGAAAAAAAGCAGGATGTAGCTTGGCAGAAAGCAGTGAGGATGGCGTGGCTAAAGCTGCAGGATTTACAAGGAGACAGGTGAACTGTCCCGCTGCAGTAATGTTTGGCTGGAGGAATTTGCAAGGAAGCAGCATCACAGTTATCCCTAGCATGCACACAACAGCTACGCAGAGTTTGGTGATGCCAGTAGGAAGCAGAATAAAACTGCCTCCCTCTCAGTAAGTTAATTACCAGGTGTTGGATAAAAATGCACTTAGCTGTGCTGGGCGGGAGGCTGTTTACAAAGTAGGTAAAAAGCCAGGAGCTGCAAAAAAGAGGAAAGGGTTGAGAGAGAGGAGACGGAGCTGTGCAAGGAGACAGAGGGCCTGGTGTTCAACCCATGGGACTCACAGGGGGAGCAGGGGAAGGAGGTGGCATTCCTTGCCTTGGCTCCTGTGCCTTTCCCCTCGAGTCTTTCGGGACGCGTTGTCCAACACGCCCCTGGCTTCTCCTCCCTCGCAGCCAGACAAACTGGGCCTCGCCGAACGTCCTCCCCCAGGTGCCCGGGCGCCAGGCCGTCAGCGCGGCGGTGGCGGAGGAGGCCGCAGACAGGGAGGCTGCTGGCGCTGAGTGACAGCGCTGGCCTCCCGCCAGCGGGACAGCAGGCCTGGCCGTGGCGGCGACCCACGGCCTTTCGCAAACGAGGTGCCCAATTAACCGCTCGCCTCCACTCAGAGACGAGTTGTTCCCCCTCCTGAAACATGAACTTGTGTCGTGGAGGGGCCTCGGGGTGCTGCTCCTCGGGTCTCTTCGTGGAGTTGCTGGAGGATGGTGTTATGGCTCGGCAGGACTTCTGGGGATTTAATAGCAGGCTTCTCTGAGTAAGACCGGGTATCCTAATTAGCCTGTTGATCCTAAGGATGTGCTGTGGCCTGACTGTTTGCCTTCCTGTGATGAGTGACCAACTGATTCTGATCAGTGCTGACAGCCGCAGCGAGTTAGCGACCCATGGGGATGCTGCTTTTAGCCCTGGTTTTGCAGCAGATGACATCCACCCCCCCGCCCCCATTTATTTTACCCTCCCTCCCCCTTTCTTTTTTAATTGCCTGGCAATTTGCACCAAAAAAAAAAAAAAAAAAGGCCTGGGCCCTTTGCCTGGCAAAACTATGATTTTCATCACAGAAACTGAGCTTGAGCTGCAAAACAGTGTTCTATATTCTGCACCCAAACTCACTGTGGATTAGCATCCTTCTCTGAGGGCTCAGCTGTCGGTAGTTGCAGGTACAGGCTGTCCTTACCTGCTCTTGGGGCATCCAACAGAGATACTGGGCTGTGGGTAACTGTAGGGGATACTGGAAAATGTAATTCCCAGCTGAATACACCACAGCCCCCAGAAATCAGCCTTCTGATCACTGATTTTCAAGCTGCTGTGGAGCATCTGTGCTGTGTCAGAGCGTGGTCCTGCTCATACTCCTCAGAGGAACAGGTTCAGAACTGAAAAGGGAGCTTTCTAAGGGTGAGGCCTGAGGACCAGGGATGTGCTCTTGATGGTACAGTCTGCATCACTCCTGTTTGGGCAGCACTGATGCCATGCAGAATGGGTGCTCTGGGACTTGGTTTTCCTCTGCTGAGGAGAGCAGCTGAATCAGTAACGCAGTGATGAGCTTTGGTACTGGAGCCTTGCAGCAGAAATTGTTTGAACAGATTTTAAGTAAAAAATAAAACTTTGGAGTAGTATCCCACAGCTGAGATTTCCCCAAATACTCCAGAAACTGTGCATTTGTTGGTCAGGTTCATATGTCAGACCTTTATGGTGAGTTCAGAGAACGGAGGGCCAGAGGTTCTTGTGGGGTCACCACAAGCATAGGAATAGATGTTACTACTCCTCTTTGTGAGAGGGTGGTTTCTTTTTCTCCCAGCACACGTTGGTTTTCTTGCTGTCGCCAGCTTGTGCTCCTTTCTCACTTTGATCTTCAGATCAAAGAGCAGAGGGGCATGGGAGGTGGAGGTGACGGGCAAGGGTGGGGGGCAAGTTGGTCACAGAACATTACATTTCCTAACAAGCAACACAGAAAGGGGGAAAAAAAAAAAAGAGAGATAAAGAAGTGGAAAGCAAAAATAAAAGCAGAGTGAGAAGAGTCAAGATGTTCTAGAGACAATTGTACTTGTGTGGTGTACCTGCCCAGACCAAACCATGGGACGCAACGTGGGCACAGGGCTGATGCTGGCTCCTGTCTGAGTGTGGAGCCTCCCAGCCCCATCTGCTCGCACCCACAGCACCATGCAGAGGGGTTTAGCTCCCACACAGGCCTGCTGCTGCCCCCAACACAGGCAGCACCCATCCCAGTGCGAGGCACTAGTCCTGGATGGATGCTGAAGGCACGCTCTGTGTCCCTGCTGGGAAATAACGTGGAGAACAGAGCTGGCCGAAGTGCCAGCTGGTTTACAGTCAGTGATGATGCACGGTAGCTGGAAGACAAAAAGCGCTGGGAAAGACAGCTAAGGCTCCAGAAGAGGCTGTGCCCAGTTCCTTCACGAGGAGTAATTCTCCCTCTGTTTTCTTCTTACTGGAAGAATATTGCCCTGGAGAAGGTGGGAGCTTTACGCCGATGGAGTGGCTTCCACTGGGCTGGAGCTCCCTGTCCACCTTTTCTCCCTGATGTAACTGCCCCTGTCCCTTTGGGCCTGGCAGTCGGATGGGGAGAGGATGATGTGCTCTCCTGGCTTTAGCAGGTAAGGCTTATTCTCAGGAATGAAGCCTTGGAAGGAGATAAACGTGATCACCTCTCCCTGTTCCAAACCTCTCTTTGATGTGGACCAGCTTTCAGGTGACAGCCCATAGATTCAGAGTGAACAGATGAGCTGTGCGGTTGTGAAATGGAGAATTTTAAAAATTATTATTATTTTTTTTTAAATTGCTTAGAAATACTGTTTATTGTTTCATTGTCTCTACTAAAGACAGTGTCTTTCCAGCCCTGGCTGTGGGCGCAGAGCCAGGACATATCATGAATTACAATAATAAAAATAATTTTCACTATGAAGGTTGGCTCCCTTCAGATTGTGCAGCTCCCTCCCTCTCCTCTCTGGTAAATAGCTTTAATACCCTGCAGGCGCCAAATCACTTGACCTAGGTTAGCCTGTGAACTGGGATGCTTTCTGCTCGGCTGAGTGGGCCGGAGCCGGGATTTTTCCTCCCATTCTCTGGCTGTCAATCCAGGTAATAGTCAAAGCCTTATCTGAAATGCATTAGACTTTCAGCGAATTGTCTGGGCTCCGGGCCCTGGGTGCTGAAGGCACTCGTGCGTGTGATGTGTACGAAGAGGCGAGACGGTAGCTTTTAACACCCCTTGCCTCATCTCTCCTCTTGGCTGGGGTTCAGCAAATCTCCGCAGTCTGCCAGCAAGAGACGAATCCCTCTGGGTTCAACTATGTAGGCAGGGGTAACTGATCGGCAACGAGACGCTTCTCCGAGGCGCTCGGCACCCAGTTTTGAGGCTATTTTGCCTAATATAGGAAAGTTGTGTTAGAGATGTGGATGGTTTCCACAGAGGAGAGAAAAGCAAGGAAAAAAGGAGAGGACATGAGAAGGGTCTGAGGGAGAGGATTTTGAGGGATGTTTAGGGGTCTGAAGAAGTCTACTTTGGAAATGTTCTCAGCTGGAGAGTGGACGTGAGGTTTCATTCAAAATTAAGACTAAAAATCATACCTTCTGTTTCATCTCCCTGCGTAAAAGAGACCAAGCTTTACCTTCTTATACCTGCGGGCTGACACGGCTTGAACTTGGGCTGGAGTGGCTGCTCCAGAGAGGCCCCTTGTCCTCAGCTGCCCACCTGGGGGGACTCTGCTCCCCTGGTAGCTGCTTCCAAAAAGCTTTCAGCTGACTAACATGGAGCGTGAATATCTAAGCAGATGTCAGAGCATGATGGGTGCATCTCTTTTGCTCCCTGTCATGACCCTTCTTCTGTGGAGTTAGAGGGGAAACACTTGTCAGTGGTCCCAGTAATTTCTATTTGTGATTTTCAAAGGTAGCTTTTGCTTAAAAAATGTGCTGAACACCTTCAGAGCTATTTAATGTATTGTTATTATTATTTTTGTTTTTAAAAGTGTTCAGTGGCAGAACAGATAAGGCAAAAGTTGCCTGTCCTGTGGTGGTCTTCCACAGCCATACAGGCGGCCAGCCTCCAAGAACTCTGTTTGAGACTTTTTTGATATTTTGAATATGGACAGACTGTGGGATTTGGTATTACAAAAAAAATATGAAACCTACTTTCCTGCTTCCTAGCTCTGTCTACTAGACAATAAATAACTAATGCTGTATTTTTAAGAGTGTAAACTCCAAGTTGGAAGCACAATTCTCCTTCCAAATGGCACCCAGTGAATCAGTACGTTAGCAGTTTTCCCTTGTGGCTATCTGCAGTACCAGGTTTGTGCTCTCCAAGGGAAGATACAATCAAAATCTCTTTTATTGCTCAGCCTGGTATTGCTGACACTTTCATGCCCGCTTCACCCGGCAATGAACACTCCCTGCTTTTCAGCCCTTCTGCTTTCTCCAAAGGGAGAAGATGCTGAGCAGCTCCCTGGGCCCAGCAGCACCGTTCAGGGCAGGGCCAGTTCAGGGAGAGCAGAAGCAGCAGCAGAGCACGTTCCTCATCCCACTCTTGTACCAAGAGGATGACGCAACATCCAAGGCCTATTACTTCCATGGCCTCTCTGATGATGGGAGAGGAAACTGGTTACAAGGGTGGTCTTCTGGCACCGTGTAGAAATCAGTTAATGCTCTGCGTACCATTGCCAGATAACCATTGAACAAACACGAGTGAATTCAAGAACCTCTCACTCTGTGTTAGAGGGAACAGACATCTCTAATGCTATTGAAGGCTTTGTGAGGCGAGGTCTGTCATTTTCTACATTTTTTCACAATGTCTAGCAAAATAGGCTGCCTATAATGCAAATAATGCTGTTATTAGTGGGTCAGCCTCGACGACTAGGAAGCCATGATTCACAGATGTGTAACAATTGTAGTTGGCAAAAGGGAATGAAACGGGGTAAAAGGAAAACACATCAGAATGTCAATGCTGCAGGATCAGGGCCAGTTCAATATATGTGGTTTGGGCAGCAAATTCCTAATTTGCAATGGCATACAGAGGAACTTTATAGGAATTTAGAGGTTTGTCACTTGAATCCCATTTCAGCCTTCTGGAAAATGCTGTAAAGAAGCTGTCAACATTGCCTTTGCCTTTTTCTCACCATATTAAAACAAAACCTACAGGAACACAGAGGATCAAGATAAGCTGACCGCTTTTCTGTACCATCTCCTGTTCAGACATCCTCCTCCCAGCCAGAACCTATGGAGGTCCTACAGAAAAACTGCTACGAGAACAGCATGAAGATGTTCCTGCTGGTATTCCACAGGTACAAACACCCCTCTGCGTGGACAGCTAGAGCTTTTTGTCCTGCTATCAAAATAGACCTGCGATATATATATATATTTGAATTAGTAATTTGGCACTTAGCTGCAAGGAGCAATGTTTTAACAGATCCAGAAGTCTTTCTGGGGGGCAGTTATCCTGCAATCATTTTTCTGTCATGGTTTAAGAACTGGAAAAATGTGATAAATTCTGCTCAAGTTGCGAGGGGATTATTTGTCTAATGTTAATACATTTGACCCTCTCAAATGGGCAGAGGATGTCTTTGCCTAGTTAACCAAGATGGTACAAGCTGCATTAGTTCTCTTCTAGAGAATTTGGTGTAAAGGGATGGGAATGGTATAAAATAAATATAGTCCTTAGCCTGAGCAAGGCAGGAAAGGCACGCCACTGGGAGGACTTGCATGGTGCACTGTATTTGAGTGGTGGAATAGTTCAGTAGCGGATGCCATGGGGCTGAGGACAGGAGCCAGCTTGCCTTTCCCACTTCCCCTTCCTCTGTTTTGTTTTGTTTTGTTTTTCCTTTCAGATTCTAATGATCCTCATCAGAGCTTATTAACCACTTAACTGTAATCCTACTGGAATGTCTCTGCCTCCAGAGCTACTCTTCTTACCAGTTATAAGATCTGAGACAAATCACTCATTTATTCACGGGCTTTAAGTATCCAGTGATAGGAACGGGCAGTGAGAAAGCTGCAGGAAGCTGTGACACTTCTGGGGCATGCCCAAGCCAGCAAGGGAAGCTGGAGGCATGGGGTGTTGGTAAGCAGGATATGACAACAGGCATGGTCAGTGCTGCCTACAGTGGGATTTGCATGGGTGAGTCTTTTAATTTAAGTCCTTTGCAGAAAGTTTCTCAGGAGGGGAAACAGAGGGGCTCTATGTTGTGATGGGAGAATCCACATCCTTCACGTGAACTGGAGATTCCTTCCAGGGAATCTTTCTTTCCCATCGTCTCTTCTTCTTAGCTATTTGGTTTCACTCATTGCAGAGCAAGTGATCAAAAGGAGCTGGAGCATCTGAGCAGAGGCTGTATTGCTGTCCCACTGCTGGGAGGGCACAGTTGTGTCACACTCCTGCAGCTGGCCAAAGCTAAGGGAGCTAGAGCACTGCCTGTGTGAGTTTTGCAACAGGTTTATTGACTCTATTTTCACACCTATCTTGGCAGTAGTAAGGTGATCTGAAGGAAGCGTGGGGAGAATAATGTTTTAGCACATAATGAACATGTTTTCCTCCAGTTTTGACGCTTGCTCCCACCATTAAATACTCCCTTGTCCTCCTGAAAAGAGTAGATGAACTGTCTGCAGGCACTGAATAATCTGGGGAGGTTGGTTCTGACATTTGTAAGGAGAAACTGTTGTGGTAATGTTGCTTGGAAAGCTGCTGTGTGAGGCTGGCCAGCAAAAGAACCTTTAGGGTTGGAGAAGGAGGGAGAAAACAGGAAAAGTCGGAGTTTCACAATGTCTGTGCTGAAAGAAACAAGAGGCCAGGTCAGCAAGTCCAAGGCCTTGACTGGAAATCCAGAGGCAGGACTAATTTATGGTTTGCTAGGTAATCTTTATGGAATTCCAGGAGTGAGAAGCCATTCAGTGACCCGTTCCGAGACTGCTTCTTGTCCCTGGGCTTGGCCAGGAAGGAAGTCGGAGCCCTTGTGCTCACAGTGATCTTGCCCGGGGGCCAAGGCTGCGATCCAGGCCACAACCACATCCTGGCCTCCCAGCCTGGGCAATCACCATCATGTGCTCGCCCCACAGCTTGCCGGCAGTGGGTGCAGCCTCACCTCAGCAGGGAACCAGGAGAGGGTGCACGGTGGGATGCTGAGGGTGCTGGTTTGGACGTGCTAGAGCCTCTGGGGTGCTGGCAGAGATGGCCACCAGAAGCTCGTCGAAGCCTCATCGGCGTGATGCCTGGCTGGACCCAGTGCTCTTCACCCCAGGGATAACTGCTCTGCATTTTTTGAATCCATAACAATGTGGAAGCTTGTTCTTTTAGGCTTTTCCAGGCATAACCTGCATTTGAAATCCCTTCTGTCAGGCTGAAATACATATTGTTGCTATATAGGATACAATCTTGATTAGGTTGAAAGGATTCTTTTCAAGACTTTGTCTTGGCTCTCCTTAAATCCCTTAGGATGGCTTCCCTGATCCTTTATCCTTTGCCCTGTTTGTTTGAGCAAGTGCATGCACTGATGCTGCACCATCCAACCTCAGGTTAGCATTCCACACAGGTAGATGTGCTACAAATAAAATAGGAAATTTTCACAGCTCTTCAGTAGTGAATGCCCACCCTGATTCTTTATTCTTATGTCCTACAGCAAATCCATGCACTTGGGGCACTGGCTGCTGGGGTGCAAATTCAGGTTCTGCCCTTACCAGGCTGAAACAATCTTCTGAATTCTGTGTATATAGTATTTTTGGGGTGTTTTTAGAAGAATTCCACACATTGTCAGTAGATGGAGAGTGTGCAAGAAAACATGACACGTGCAGTGCAAATGATGCAATCCCCGAATGGAAGGGATGGTGACAATTCTGGGGATCGACCAGGAAGGAAAATCAAAGCTGCTGGTGACTCTTCAAGTGATCAGAATTGTGGCAAACCTGTGAATTATGTCAGTATTTGTTACCAGGCTTACTGGACCCAAGTCTCTTGACTTCCCATGCTGGATTTGGTTTTAGCAGGGCTGCAGACAAGACACTTGCCTTCCACACTCTTATTTAACTGCTGGTAAAATAAGGAGAGGTAAAAAGGATTTCATTTATTCTGTAGAGGTGAGACCGTAAAGATAAATTGGTGCAAATCTTCACAGTCCTCAGAGGGCTGAGACAAAAGAAAAACCTCCTTCACATGGTGAGCTCTCTGTTCACAGCCCCTTCTTTCTTTGGAAGCCTGCTGCTGCCCCTTGCTGCAAGAGAGAGAGAGACCTTAAAGGCATGGGTGAGAGCACAGCTCTTGCTCAGACTGCAAATCTTCCAAAGGATTAGGGTTTTACTTCAAATAGAGGAATGTAAATGTGTCTGGCTCCATAGCGGCTGGAAATTTCTCGCTGGAGCCAATGTTGGGCCATACTTGGCGGTGACAAGACGTTTGTTTGCCCACCCTGGTTGGACTACAGCTCTCGGGCTGGAAAATGTTAAAATGGGCTGTGCGTGCTTTCGGTGTCATAAAGCAGAGCTGGGTGGGGGAGGGCTTAGGGGAAGAACTGGATATAGGTGATTATTCTGCAGCGCTCGAGTGGTGTGTGCTAGGGATGGCAAGCTCTGGGAAGAAGCTGGGTTCGTTTAGTCTGACTGCAAGGCTGGAAGCTTGAGCTCATCTATTTTTTCACCCCCCCTTTTTTTTCCCCTTGTAGTTATCACTGTTTCCTGGCATTTTGTCCGCTTGCAGATTCATGAAGGTATTTGGGGGTCTAAATCTGGGGACTTGGCATTTAGATGCCTTTGTGCTTTCAAGCTCTTTGCAAATGAAGAAAGATGTCCTGCAAGTGAGCAAGCAAAAATAGAAATGTCAACAAAACAAAACAAAAACCCAGCAAATTTGCCCAACATTTAACAGAGGTGAGCGGCATCATGCACAGCACCAGCACCCCTGTGTATGATGCTAGTGGAGCTTAGGGAGAGATGTGAGCACCCATCAGGTGTGCTGCATGCACAAGGAATTTGGCAGACCTGGATGCCTGCTCACACGTAGGGGGTGGCTGGTAGCAGCACTGTGTTAGCACAGAGCTCTTGTGTAGGGCAGCAGCGTAAAAAGGCTTTGAATGTCTCCTAGGTCATCATGAAAAAGTCCATACCTGCCAAGGAGGATCTGAATTCTCTGAATGTCCTCCAGTGTCTCCATGGGGTGTGTTTTGCCTCTGTACAGTGGGGTCAGAAGATCACAGATCCCTATGGGGTAGGCAGCTGCCTGCCTCCGTGCTACCTGCAGTACAAAACTCCGATAAAGATAGCCCTTGTCTGCAGGACCAGAGGGCAGAAATGTGCAGCTTACTTGGATTTCTTCTCTTGATGCCAGCAATGGTCAGAAACCATCTTTTGCCAAAGCTCTGTTCAGAAATCTAATGTCTATATCGAAGTTATGGCAGTTGTGAAACAAGCAGGGCTTTGCTTCAGAGCAACACAATTTTAAAAGGGCACGAGAGATACAGGCCTGAAATTAATGCTTAGGGAAAGTAATAGTGGGGCAAATGTAGCCAGACTTCAAGTGTAGAATGTCTCTGATGTTTTAAAGACTAACAAAAAATTGACAGGAGGAGTCTGTTCAGTGACAGGATCCAGCCTTCCCTCTTGCCCTGCTCTTTGGGCAGGAGAAGGGCATCACAGCGCAGAGGACCAGGGGCTGAAAGGTGCAGTTTCAACCTGAGTTCCTGGCTGACTTCAAGCATGCTGGTTTTTTTCTATTATTCCATGAGAGTCTTTTGAATACGATGAGAAGAATAATGGTGCCTTCTTCAGATTATGAGTCAGTTTTCTTGTGTAGATGAAATGCTTTGATCTTCGTGAAGGACTAGCTGCTCGTGGTAGGTGATGGGAAGCCTAAGAGGGCCAAGAGAGAGATATTTGGCTTCGATCAGCAGAGTTTTTTCTGTGTTACCCGTTTTGGCCAGTGCTCCCTTGGATCTAGACACCCTTCTTAACTCGGTTGGAAATAAGATGTTATGTGTCCCCATGGCTTCCAGGTTCGAGTCATCGGTGGTAATTTAGAGCCCTGAGAGCTTTTGTGTTTGATCGTCCCCTCTGCAATGAGCAATGGGAGATACAAGTTACTGTTCTAGTCCTTAACAAGGAGAAAAAGTAATGGATAAACTTACCAGAAATATATGTATGCAGCTGATAAAGTGATCATGTAAAAATAAAAATGCCAGGCTGTGTGAGACAGAAGTACCGAACTCAATGGGTGAGATGGATCCACGGTGCTATAGGAAACTGGGGGAAATGGTTGGCTAAGGGCTTGAATCAGGGATGGATCTGTGCTCATTATCCATTTAAGTCCTTCATCTTTAATGGGACCTGAAGCAGATCTTCTGAAGAAGATCTTCTGAAGCTAGTGCTCAATAGGACTGTAGATGCTGATGAAAGCCAGCCAGCAGTCCCTCAGAGCTGGAGTGGCTGTAAAAGAGGCTCAGTTCTCATTTCATCAGTCACCTTAGTCACCTTCAGCCTAAACCAGTTTCTTACACATCCCTGCCCAGCAGGTAGCAAGAAGCAGGGTAGAACTGCATGCATGAGATATTTATTTAGAAATAAATCAAGACAACTTTATCCCAAGCTGCGTCTCCTTTCCCTGTTTTCTGAGAGCTTTGGGGTGAAGCTCTTATTTGCCCCATTGTCTTTCCAGCAGAACTCTTCCCCTCGCTCACAGCAAACACCAAAGCATCTCTTGCTCCTGACCCTTACTGTCCTTTCCAAAGAAATATGTTCAGTCAGGGGTTTTGACAGGCTCAGTGCTTTAGCCCTCAACGGCAGTTTGTATTTACATAAGTGGAACACTAATATTTACTTAAGATTATGCTGTATTTTTCACGACTGAAGGGAAGATTATGCTGCGTGCTTTTTATATTTCAGAGGTGGGGAAGTGGAATGGTCCCATGGCTTGCCTAGAGGACCAGAGACTTGTTCTGCTTTGCATTAAGTATGAAAATTAGAGCAGATGGGTGACTGGGATCAGAAACAACGTTGTCCAAAAGCAGTGGAAAAGCATGTTGTTGTGATTTCTCAGGCGAAGCAGCACAAATCAGCTAAACAAAGTTGTATACAGCCAGAGAGAACCTGTGCCTAGCCTGCTGCTCCCGGCATCAGGCACCACAGCTTACTGAGGTTTGCTTACTTTGTGCAAAACATCACCAGCCAAATCCAGTCCTGGTGACAGTCCCCTGGCGTGGGGATCAAATGCAGCTGTATCCTTGCTGACCCCAAGGATGGGAAATAACTCCACTGACTTCAACCAGTGCTGATTTATACCAAATGAATATCTGATTACATACTAAGGGATACAAATATCTTAATATTTATATTCTGTCAGTATCTGAGAGTTTATATTCAATAACAATATACTTGTTAACTACTGATATATAATTGTAATATAGCAACAGCAAAAAAAGAGCTGGACAAGTATTAGAACGGTAAGGACTTGCAACTCAGAGGCAAATATCTTTAACCCAAACATCACCAATAAATGCAATGTTTTGAATAAATTGGTAGCAAGCATTCCTTTCCAAAGTTAAAGTCTGTTTTGAAATCTGCTCAGGATCACTTTAATATTTATATAAGAGAGGAAATTCCCACGTACTGAAAGACACAGAAATAATTTTGTTCCAGGCAATCGGATGAGCTTTGCACTCAGCATTTCTGTTGCACAAGTGACAGCTGCCGAGGCTAGTCCTGCTTGAGCTGCACCTGTGCCTCTCCTGCAGAGGTTAAGTCTCTCCTTTAAGACTGATATGGGAAACTGCTGTGAAATGGGTTGGAGTTTGGCGCCTTGCATCTCTCAGCATCTGGGCCTTGGTTCTTCACCCCAAACCATCCTGAGGGTGGGCCGTATGTCTCTTGCTGGCACAGGATGAGGCTGTTGCAAAAGGCCTGTCCGTGTGCACTAGGGAACCAAAACGATATGATCCTTCCAATCTGTCCTAAAGCGTGAGCTCTTTCGTTTCCCCCATCCGGCAGGCAGAGCTGGCACCAGCACAGACAACTGCTCTGCAGGTCTCACCAGCCAGCGGGCTGGACTTTCCAGATTTAGCCTTGGCATCTGCAAGTTTAACTGCAGGCACCAGGAGATCTGCTGGCAGCAAGAGGAGAGGGAGGCTGGGCGGCTGTCCCCTAAGGAGAGAGACCCTGGTGTCGTTCCATGTGCAGGATTTTCCTTGCCCACACAAATACACTAATGGCATTACCACCAGGTATTTAAGCAGAGCATGAAAACGGTTGGGAAGAGGCTAGGGATGGGAAAGCTCAGGCTGGTGTATTTCTCTGGAGACCACACACGTGCTGTATTTATGAACCAAAGAAACAAAAACAAAGTTGTCTCCCTTAAAAAAAATAAATAATAATAATAATAATACCTGACTAACAGAGCTGTGTGGTCTGGCAGTGCCTCCCTATCCTTTGCTTAAGTTACTAGAGAAACAAACACAACCTTCTTTAATTTTTATCACTTTGCTCATATTTCTCTCCTGTTTAAGCCTTTGAGAGAAATCCTAGGAGTAAGCCTTCAAAAGAAGCAGTGCCTTGTGACTAGCAGTTGCAGGAGTCTAGGTTCAAGAAGGACTGATCACGGAGATCATACAGCCAGACATCCTGAATTATTTCTTCTGAGAGTGGATTGAATTCCTCCAGCATGTCTTTCACCTCCCTAGGGCATCAACTCGAAGCGTGGTTATGGGTGCTCCTTGCTGCATTTAGCTAACTTCTCCCTGGCAATCTCCAACAGGAAAAACTCATTGGTTTTGAAAGGCCAGCATGTGGAGCATTAAGGTACTCACCAGCCTTTATCAAAGTTTGTGGGACAAATGAAAAAATGACTCTTCTACCTCATTCCAGCAGCCCTGATGCTTCAGCAGTTTGGATGCATCTGAAGCTGAGGAAAGAGAAGTCCCAGGTTTTTGGTGGTTTTGGTCCTGCTTCCCCACAGGCCAGCCTCCAGGGCACCTACATTGGCTTTTCATCTGGGGAAAGCAGGCATCCATACCTGCTGCTTTTCATTTTTTATTTGTACGTTAGTATTTTCAAAGGAGGCCTTCAGGACAGACCTGTTTTATACTTACAGTAAGTGATGGTCGCTTCCTTCCCCTATTATGGGGAGAGAAACCAAGAGGTTAGTGTCGTGTTCAGCATTGCTCAGGTGCCGGGTGACAACTGCAGGTTTTGTCTTCACTGAACTTTGCATCGATCTCTGCTCCATCACTTAATTAGCCCCATCCAGAATACATTAAGCAAACAGCGTCTGTCTGCCTGCCCACCCTTTTGGCGTGTTCCCATCTGAGCAGCGGTAAGCCCCAAAATATTGGGTGCCTGCCAACAGAGCCCTAGCAAGCCCCACTTGGCAACCTTATTAACGAACTCTCCTTCCAGCAGCTCGAGCTTTGTTGTTGCTCATGCTTTTCTTTTGGGGTTTGTTTCGGCAGACAGGGTGCATCTTTGCAAATAAGGTGGGTGATCTCCCCAGCTTCACCCTGTAGGGGAGAAAGCCAGACTTACGGTCATCTTAAAGTGCCTGGTACGCCTCCGGCCAAGCTGTCTTTTCTCAGTGCTTGGGCAGTAGCAAAATAGTTTTCCCAGCTCCCAGCACAGCATTGGATACTGGGAGGATTCATCCCCGGGCTCTGTCAGAGCTCCAGAGGGACAATTGTTAACATATATATGTTTTTTTATTGGCCTTGGTCAGCTTTTGCAAAGGTGGTTTTAATTAGCTCTGCTCAGCTATTAAGCACCTGTCCAAAGCCTGTCTGGCTACAGAAAAGCAAGTTAAATAATTTGGGAAGGTCTGCACAGTGCCAGCCAACTCTCTGCTCGCAAAATGAGCTTCTTGGGCCAGCACTGGCACTTCTATAAAGGAAAACTGGTCCCTTTGAGGCCCGGGTCTATCTGCTTTTATCACTCTGCAGACTCTTGGGTCCAGCTCCCTGGCATTCACTTACAGCTGTTTGATGCTTCCCCAAACAACTGATCTGAGCCCAGGAGAAGGGCAGTTCTTTTCTCAGAACATCTGCAGACAAACAACTGCAGCTACACAGGGAAGGCTACAGCATGTTTACAGCTTGGGTTTTCAAAAAGCTCCCCAAACTCTGGAGGTTTTTCTGATCTGAGCTGTATGTGTCTGCAAAAATAAACTAGAAAGCTTGTGAAAGCAAGAAGGCTTCCTGCAATATATCCAGTATTCCTCCTTCCATTCCATCTGTAAAATACCTTGGGAAGAACATTTCCAGAGCTCAGTATCTGGCATGAGAGAGGAGCAGTGGTGGTTGTAAGCTCGTTACTTTAAACTGCTTCTTTTTCCTGTCCTTTATCCTTCGCTCTCCCTCTTCCATCATGGGAAAAGAGGACTGTGCTCTCAGGTCCCTCCTTGCAGCAGAATCAGACTTGTAGCCAATTCCAGATTCTTCAGAAGCCCTTTGAATTTTGTGATTTGATACCTGTGAGAATTTCCTAGCTTTATCAGTTAAAAATATTTCTGCATGGGTTTCAATTTGTGCTGTTTGCATTGAGGGAAGATTTAATACTAAAAATAAAATGAAGAAAGGCTTGACAGCTTAGAGCATTTTCCATGGAGATATGGGCTCAAGCTCTCCTTAAGCAGAGGGAATTTGGCTTGGGGTTGGTTTTCAAGCTGCTGCAAATTTGCTAGCCCTTTTTTTCTGCCCTGCTATGAATCACCCTTGGTTGCACCCTAATGTACAGTAATGCACGGAGCCATTAAGAAGACTTTTAAACCCTCTGTAGCTGACTACATCAGTAAAGAGGTGGTAAATTATCTACCTGTCCTCTGAAAGAACAGCCCTGTTGCAGGAAAGCAATGCTCCCAAATTTTGGCTGTTGTTAATACACATGGAGCTTGAAGTCAAGTGGAATTCGAGCAAGAGAGGGTCTCAGTACGTCAGAAATAGAAGTTCCACCTAATCTTTCTACCTCCTGACAGGATGTGGGCAGCACATCAGCAGGAGGCATTGCTTTATGACTGCGCTTGCTGCAGGCAATTCCAGTGAGGTATGGAAGATACTTATCTGTAGGTGGTAATATGGTTTCTTTATGATTCGGAGGGACTGACATCTTGCGTTTTGCTCTTTTTTTTTTTTTTGAACTTGCTGATATTTGAAAGGAATTATCCCTTTGTGCATGCTTCATAAAGCTGATTATTTAAATGAAAAAATTAATGAATATTTGCAGAGTATTTTATTATGTTTTCTTTAAGAAAACATAGAGATAAAAACAAGAGAGTAAACCTCTTCCTTTGGAGTCTCTGTAGCTCAACTACATCAATATTTTGCTTGTGTATAACAGATGTGTAGCTCCATTTTGTTGTTGTCTCTATAGACATCACCAAGTGTGACTGCAAAGGACCTCCAGAGGTCAGTCGATCCATCCTGCTGCTCTCAGCCCTGCTGAGATGAAGGGATGTGTTGTTTCACTACAGGGCTGAAGAACCCTGGAGCATACCTCTAACTCTGAGCCTTTTGCAAACTGGGTAGCCACATTAACTCATGAGCTATGCCTGCTGCTGCATTATTAAAGGCATGAGCAGCACTACCATTGTACATTTGCCTGCAAGAAGTCATGAGAAGGCATCATGAACTGTTCATTAGCAATCTGATTAACACATAGATTCTTGTCCACTCCTTTTCTCATGTTCACTCCTTTTCTCACCTTTCTAGGAAGCTTTGTCAGAGGCAGAGTTGGAAACGGAGCTTAGTATGCTTTAGACCCACCCTCTTGCGCTTTCGAGGATAAATTCTCTTGCTTATCTTGCATTGCAATTCCTTGTGTCTGTTGAGTCAGACACAAGCACTGAGCTGCAAAGCTTGCTTGGGATGTCAGGCACCATTGGGGTGACAGGAGAAGAAGGGAGAGAGTGAGATGATTCTTTGGAGACTGCCTGGGGCCAGCAGCAACTCCCAGCGAAACGAGATTAAGAGTGCACAGAGACAGTGTCATGTTTGGCCCATGGCTCTTGATTCCTCGAGTGCTGAAGTCAAACTGCCAGAAATCTGATAGTCTGGAATGTGCAGCAAAATAAATATTTCCTCATAGGTATTTCTTTTGTCTGGGGGTTACTAGTCAGGTTGACAGACCTGCAACCAGCTCCCTGCTTCGGGTGCACTCAGGCTCTGACTTCCCCTCTTCTGAAATTGATTTTGTGGCTTAGCTCCTGGAGTCTGGTCTCACTCCTTGCCTAGCCAGAAAGGATGAGAATGATGGAAGTTGTGATGGTCAGGGCAGAGTGTAGGCCATCGTCTGTGATGTATGGGGTCATTGCAGAATCACAAAGAGGTTGGAAAGGTCTCCAGAGGTTTTTGGTCCAACACACACAGGGCCATCTTCTGCTTTACACAAAAAAACAGCTCACCAACCAATAAAAGTAACAGATAAGGAGATTTTCACAATTTTGATTCAAAAGCAATTTATTACAGCCTGTAGCTCCCATTTGGTGAGAATATGTCACTTAGTGTAATAGACACACATGCAGCAAAAGGAAGACTGTAGGCTACAGTGTTTAAGTCTGTTAGTGGACAATTCTTTGAGGTGTGTTTCTGTTCTGGTAGCACGAGTTAACTGATGTAAAACTGACGGTTAAATTTTTGGCCCGTGGTTGTGGATTCTGTGAGCAGTACCATCCTTAATTGAACTTTAAGGTTAATTTCCACTCATCTTCTCTCTCTTTTGATATTACCAAATGACCACATAAGGCTTTCCTGCTTTTGTTCTGCTGGATGCTCTAACCACTTGGTAGTCATTCCTGATTGCACGTTGAATATATACAGCCTTCTGCTTTAGAAACAGGCTGTCACTCAGGCTGAAGGACTGTCAAATTTAGCTAGCAGCACTTGAGGGCTTATGGATCCTGATGGGCAGTTCCGATGCTTTCCAGCCCATGCAGTGACACGTGCACAGTCAATTTAGTGTTCAGTCCGAGTTCCTCTATTCACATTCCCAACACTAAATGAAATCCATGTTCTCTGTTGATGGCCTTGATTGGGATTTCTTCAAGGAAATGGATTTGTTGGAATATGAGGTTTTCAGATCTGTGAGAAGAGAGCCACTCACAAGCTCTGCAGTGTTTTTGGAAAGGATCCACTTGGCACTGTCCTCCAAGTGGTGGAATGAGCGTGTCACAGCTTTCATTTTCCAGAAATATTTCATGATTGGCAAAGGAAACTGACTGGTGGATCTTGCTAAACAAATCTGGGTATGAAATCCTCACACACAAAAAAAAGGGGGGGGGGAATAGGCAAATGTAGTGATGTACTATAGCAGGAAATGTATTGTGTGTGTAATCTATGGCCTCCATGGCTGTACTCTGTGCTGACTAGCTCTGCTGTGATTAGTGCTTGATAAGGTCAGGAGGAATCGATCTCAGGTCCATCTGTGCTGCTTTGTGCCTTCCAACAGTGTTGCTGATACACCCCGTGCAGGCAAGATCTCTTGGTTAGTTCAATTTTCAATTTTTTCCACTGTTTTTCATAATCAGTGCTCTGAACTCTGATATTTGTGAATGTTAGCAAGTGCTTAAATCTGAAGAGCGCAAATTCCAGAAACAAGTTGGTTTATAAAACAAAGAGGCCGGCTCTGCTTGGAAGCCTTTGATTTGGTTTATGTTCAAAGATCCAAAGTATAGAAAAATGTCCTGCATTTCCAGAGCTCCGTTCACAACAAAGAAATGCTCAATGTGAGGAGAACGTATATCTTTGTGATGTAGTATCTGAAATCCCTGGCCACAGCTGAGAGTTGGCCCTTCGCTTAGGTTCAGCTACGTGCCCAGGTGCGTTATTGCTCAGGACACCTCATCTTGCAGAATGGAGCCTTAAAGGAAGGAAAAGAAGAGTTAACTGTCTGGGGAAATTCATTGATGTATGCATAATTAATGCAAATGAAGGGAAAAATAAAACAGTTTATGTCTGTAGCAGAGTCCAGTGGATCCAAAGCAGATCCTGTTGTGCTGGGTGCTTCCCAGACATCTCCACGCTCCTTGATGGAAGGGACTTATGACATGGGGTAGATGCAATTTTTATAGCAGTCTCTGTCCTGTCACATGAGACGGGTTATATTTTTTCTTGGTGATATTATGCTGGAGCTGTGAACTGCCACAAGGAGGACTACTATTTAATTAAAGTGTTTTGTATTTGTCCCAGCTCTTGGTCTAAATGTGGAGGTCTTTTTCAAGCCATTCCTTCTTCTTTTGGGAAGTGAATTTGGAGCTGGGAGAGGTCTCAGATTGCCAATGTGAGATGAGAGCAGACAAACCTGCTGCACCATAGGCTAGCTGGTTCTGAAGATGGGGATGCAGCACCAACCACAGCAGCAAAGAGCACAGAAAGGAAACCACCCTTCCATCCTGGTAAAAGCTTGCTGGAGGAGGCACTGTGCTTGGGCTTAGCATTTCAGTCTAGTAGCATATCAGACCTGGGTTCCACCCTTCTACTCTTTTAAGTGATCAAGTCAAGTATTTTCCTTGTACAAGGTTTTCTGATTTCTGAGATATGAATAACCCTCACTTCATGATGTGCTTTGAGATCCTAAGGGAAAAAATACAGCAGAAGTGTCTGCAGTTCTTTTAAAGCAAGGATGGAATATAGCTAATCAACTGCTAGAGGGGATAACTCTTCCCACCATTCTTCTGGTAGTAATTTCCAGCTTTCATGAACTCAACCCAAGTTGGATTTAGGGCTAACAGAGTTAGGGCTGGAGTCAAACCAGGTCAGAGCCAAAGCTACAAGCCAGCAAATGCTATTTTGGAAGCTTGTGTGCTGAAGTGTGCTTGTGCCTCTGCCCATGAGTTTGCATGCTGCTTGTGTGGTTCTGTGGTGGCCTGAATTATGACTTCAGAAAGGACAGAGAATAAGTAGCTGAGAATGAATAGTGTTATTTTTCCACAGCTCATTAAATCTCTAATAAGTGACTTGCTGTGTTGCTTTTGGGAGGATGTTCTGTGGTTGCTGAGGAAAAGATGGCTAATGTGTTTATTTGTATGTTGCAGTTTGGAAAATTGCTTAAGTTGTATTTCTTTCTGTTTCAGTCAGGGCCTCGGTTGGAGCTGACTATATAGAGCTTGCCAAAGCTGGTGAAAGGGGAAGCAGGCAGCAGGGGAAAAGGGCTTTCCCCCTCTGTTATCTCGAGTACAATCCCCACTTTGCCTTGCACTGCATTGCTCATACTTCACCCAAGAATACCTAATCCTTGTCTTCTGGCAGGGAAGGTGGGAGAGAAACGACCTGGTCGTGCTAAAGCCAGCTTCCCTGATGTGTGTTTTCTGGCAGCACTGACTGACTCCCTTTCTGATAGGATTGCTACCTTCGTGCTGGTGAGAGGGGAGTCCTGTCACGGGGCAGTCATTGCACAGGTATTGTTGGTCTCAGTGATCATGGTTGGACTTGGTATTGAAAGTCTCCAACCTGAATGAGTCATGGTCACAGAATGGAAAAGCACTAGAAATACTTGCAGGGTTGCTGTTTTTGCTGAAGTTAATGCAGAGGTATGCATTCCTGCTTCTCGTGCATTACCAGATACCTTAGCCAGCATCCCTGCTCTCAGTCAAGCTGGGTCTAATCCCTACATAGGCTGCAGGAAAACTTGCTCAGGATACCATGGGTGCCTTTGGTAGGTTCTGGGGAGTGCCAACACTTAAACTGTTACCTGCCCTGGGGATACCAAGCCCAGGACTGCCTGCACTTTTAGGAGTACATGGAAAGTTCCTGGAAAATTTGGCAGAGGAACCCTTGCCAGGTTACTCTGGTGTGGGGCCAGCAGGTCTGCTGCCCATCTGGCTGCCCCAGGGCTGCTGGAGGAAAGATGGGGTCTCTATATGGATAGTGGTGTGGTGGCATGGCAGCTACTGTCCATGTCAGCTGGATTTTGCTTCCACGCCTCCTCCTGTGGTGGGTGGAAGCCCTGAGCAGCAGAGTTCATCGCCTTGCTGTCTGCTCAGGATGACTAATGTTTACTCGCCTGCCTTTAATCCCCGGTGCCTTCCTGTGGGCTTGGGCCAACAGCAGGGCAGGAGCAGGAGTTACAGAGAGGCTGGAGAGCACCGAGACAGAGAACACAATGTGAGACTCTTCACTCTCAGTCAAAAGCCCCAGCTCATTTGCTCAAATCAAAGTCAGTGGATTAGATTTAGAAGACATTATTGTGGTGTTTTCCAGTCCACAGCAGCTCAGTGGGCTGGTAGCTCTAAAAGTGGGCCTCTGCAGTTGAGAATAAACTGGATGAGAGGAAGTCCTATTCATGCTATGTCCAGATCATGCCACAAAGACTAGTGTATATAGCACAGTGACTGCACTACTAGGCCATACTTGCAACCAGTGCAAAGCTGGAATTTTCCAGGAGTAAGCAAGATATCCGTCAAGGTTTACTTTAACTGTTGCTTCTGCTCTGCATTCCCTTAGAAATGCATTTTTTAACAGAGACACCATCTTTCACTGGAAGCAATAACAGCCCAGGACTTTATTGAAGGCAAACTTCAACTCCAGACCTCAGCAGGGGGTGGTGCTGAAATGGGGGAGCTGTGCCCAGTGGTGGCACCACTGTGGCTGTGCTGCTGAGGGGCCTGGGGCCTGCCAGGCCAGCTGTCACTGTGCCAGGAGCCCCACATAGAGCATAAGGCTAGTTGTTTATTCATTTCTCCAGCGTGTGTTTGGGTGAATGACACTGTGTGCCTGAAACACCCATAGCCAGATGTGCTGCTTCCCCCCCAGCCCCTGTGGGGATTTGGGATGCTAGGAGAGCCGTCCTAACCAGCTGAGCTAAGCTGGAGGCAGCAGGTAAGGGATCCAGTGACTTGCCTCAGGAGGTGAGCAAGTTGCTGAGGGTGTTGTGTGGTCTTATGATGAAGGAGCTTTACACAGGTTGTTTAGTGGAAGAAACCAAGACCACATCTCCCTTTCCCAGGACAATCCCAGAGATACAAAGCTGCTTTGCGTATTCTCACAGCCTTCAGGTTTGCTCTCTCCTTACCTCTCCTGGCTCCACTGATCCCAACATGGGTGGCATACCCAGTCCAAGAAGACTGTGCTTTCCTGTCAGATTATTCTTGGCAGTCTGTAGGTTCTTTATAACAGGTTCTCTGAGAGAGCTGAGAAAGATCAACACACACTATGTCATTTTGTCTGTGAGGCAGGAGGCAATGGGGGGACAGGCAGGAAAAGGGGGAGAGCAGCTGACCTATGGAAACTGAGGTCTTGTGTCACTCTGTCTTGGTGAGCCAGAGAATTAAGGCTTAGAACAGCACAGCCCAGTGTGGGGCTGCTGGACTCACTGGGGTTGTGCTACTTCACGTCTAGTCTCAGCTAATGCAGTTTTTGAGGAAGGTACAAGCTGAAGCAAGAGCTGTGGACTCTAAGACTCACATAGAAGCAAATACAATGTGTTTGTGCTGCAGGAATGGGTCTGCAGTTCATGCTGCACTGCCTCTGAAACCGTGTTAGGGAAGGCACCAATGCCAGTGTAGAGGTTAAATCCTGCAGCTAATCCCTTCAGCACACTCCCTGCTTTTACATAGTAAGAGAGAAAGCCAGCCCAGTCCTTTTTCCAGCAGCAGCCATGGCATATAAAAGCACAGTTCTTTTCCCCTGCCCAGGTATTATCCAAGTCACACCCTTGCCCAGTGAAATTTGAGAGTTCTAAGTATGCAAAGCAGTTCCACAGCACGCATACTTCTGCTAGGAAAATCACAGGCTACCTCCAGAAACACACAAAAAACCAAGCAGTCTACTCCTGTGATGCTTTCCTTTCCAAAATATTCCACAGATGTGAGTTCTTACCCCATTGCAGTGAGGTTGGTCCCCCCAGTTTTGCAGAGGGGGAAGCCAAGCTATTGAGTGGGTCAGATGATGTAATTGAGATGGCCGTCAGTAGAGTTGCTGTCCTCTGATCCTCAGCCTTTTTGCATCCTGTGTTTGAGCAGGCACACAAGCTAACTTCTTGGCAACATCAGGCAATGTATGAAATCAGCCTTCTACTGTCAACTTCTCCAATATTTCATGGCATAATGAAGCTAATTGACTCGGTAGACCTGCAATTTCACACATAACAACTCACACATTACTAAGCAAACAACAGTAATTCAGGAACCGCAGTTCTCACAAGATGAGATCATGTCCATTTCACTTCTAACACAGCATTTCTGTTCTGTATTGGTCTGACACCTAGGCAAAAGCCATGTACTTGTTTTATGCCATTTTAGCAAAGAACTGGGAATAACCAGTGCTGAGTTTGTAAGAGAAGGTTTTCAAGAGCTAGGGGTTTAGCCCTAAAACTTAAATTTGGACCAAAAACACGTGCAGTGTATTAAGAATTGTCCATAATACGTTAAGATCAGGCACAAGGCCTAGAAACCAGTTCCATCTTCAAAGCAGAATTGATGTGGAATTAACATAGTGCTAACAACTCTAATATTGTAAGAAACTGGGTTGTCAAAAAGTTCCAAATTCTGGAACCATGTGACGATGTGGGACATTCAATGTTCATTTAAAACATAAATATGTTCCATGTAGTTGGTTGAAACTGTGAACTTCCAATCTCAGAAGCTGTATAAGAAGAAGCCAGAATGTTTAAGTCCTAAAAGTCTGGTGATTTAAGATAACTTTGCGGGCAGTGTAGGAACTATATAATTAGTAGTTGAACCACTACCAGGATGTGAGTACTTCTCAGGCAGAAGGCTGCTAACATGGGGTGTACACCTGGCTGTCACAGCTGGAGGGGTCCAGGCTGACTGGTGGTAAAAAAGTGGTTAAAACTCACAGTTTGTCTACTTTGTACGGGAAAATGCAATACGGAGACATCCAAATTAGCACAAAACCATCTTGGAACGGGATATTCTGAGGGGATAATGACAGGAGAGTAGTATGAAGTTGCCACCATCTTCATCTGGGACATAGCAATTAAACTTGTAGGTGCACCTAGACTTCTCACTGCAAGGAAAACTGTGATTTGCAAAGTACAAAGGTGATTTTGATCCATCTTATGGATCCAAGAAATAGCTGTAGGCGCACTCAGAGGCTACCCCCCCCCCAAAAGTATTTGATCCTTCAAATTTCCTAACCTTTGAGCAAGATAGATACACCTCCATCATTTTGCAGTGCAGATCAGCCTGGGTACTGGAGTGCACCGACTGCCAGTCACTGCAGCACAAAGGAGGAATGGTATCTCATTGCACAAAAATGCAGCCATCAACTAGCTTACCATGGCCCGAACATCCAGGTAAAATAGTTGCGTGCTATCACAGCTATCTGAGTTCATGCACCCACGGTGACAAACTGCCACAGCAGGCATCATGTGGTGCTCTGTATGACCTCGGAGGCTGCTTCCTAGAATAACTGGCTTCTGATCAGCTGTGACAGGACGCCTTGTTTCTGTCTCATTTTTCAGGGCTTGGGCCAGATCAGCTTTCTGACAGGCCAACGAAAACTGGGTGATAGAACAGAGAGAGCTGCAAGTTTGTCCGAGGAATGAAGTTTTCCAGCACATGAGGGAGCTTGGTGGTGTTTACCATCAGGAGAAGATTGGAGGCCAGTTGGACACAAGGAGTTCAGTGTCACAAGATGATGGAGAACTGAGCACCATTTATGGAGACTCTGAAAGGAATAAACAGGAAAGCAAACGTCAGAGAGGGAAGGAATTTGCCTTCAAATGGATGGCCTCCAAGGGCATCTGCTCACAGTCTAACCACGATAATGATTTATTGTCTGCTTTGGGCTGACTTTAATCTCACTTGACTGCCAAATGCAGAGTATAGGCCTGCCTTGCACTGGGGAGCTCACAGTACAAAATACAGACTCACAGGAGAGATGACAAGTGGGGAACAAGCATAGGAAAGGAGATGATTTTGCCAGGTATGGATTTTGTCAGCACTGGGAGGAATCTTGCTCTCTTCAAACCAAAAGTGGCTTGTAAACTGATTCTTGGTGGTCTTCAGCAAGTTATAAGCAAATTGCTCTCGAGTTCAAATGAGTGGGATCATGGAAAAGGCTTCATCCCTCCATCCTTGTGGACTTAAAACCACATTTAAAAGTAGAGAGTGCCATTTTCTTGAGCTGTTATTGTGGGGAGTTTGGGCATTAAAAATAATTCATTAATGTACTGTGACTACTATCTAAGTTGTAGGAATTCCTCCAATATACGTGGCCATATCAGCAGTAAAAATCACCTGCTGTGCACCCATGCACCATGTGAGCGCTTCTGACAGGTACTTGGGTACTTTCTTGGAAGGGAAATGTGGCAGAACACTGTTATTGGAAAGGTATTTTTGACTTCTTATTTCACTCAGTGTTTATTGCCATAGACTTCTTTCTAATGGGGAGAATTTTGCAGAAATGACTGAGCAACAGGACAAGCCATGCAGTGAACTGATGTCTTGAGTTCTACAAATAAGAAAAGAACTCACGTTTTTACCATATATATTGTAATGTACTTAAGTAACTGTAGTAGCCAACCAGAATATCGTGCTTAAAAGCATAGGGAAGGACTAGAAAAGGTCCAGCAAAGACCAAGGGGTGTATAAAGAAGGGTTGAATGGACTAGACTATTCTGCTTGGAAGAGAAAAAGCAAATATTAATGAGAGGGACAATAATAGTCTATAAAATCACATAAAGCAGTGAAGAGGAGTAAGATAGACGCATTTTCTTGTAATATGTGGCAAAAGAGTATACAGACCCCAGTACTTGACTATTTCCCTGCTTTGTCATGTGTTGACAAGAGGATTTCAGAAATGCAGCCAACACCCTCAGAGAACAGAGTGGGAGAAGCACGTAAGCCTGGCTTTGCCCAAAGTGAATCAAGATGATATTCATTCCAGGAAATTTGTTTTCCTTCACTGGAGAATTTAATTAGCCATGGAAGGAACTCTAATTACGCTTAAGAAAAAAATATTGGGATACATGTGACTGAGAGCCAGTCATTTTCTATTGTTTCGAAAGTAAACAGTGGAGGCTTAGGCAATTTTTAGATCATCCGAGTTACAAAGAATATAACGAAGATGCATAAAGTGGATTCAAACATTTTAAAAAAGGCAACAAAGTATTTCCCATGAGCATAGTGCCTGCATCCCCTAGTAAGTACACCCTTGCTAGCCAAACTCCAGCCTCGCCTTGTTTGAAAGAAACTGTGATGGGATCGATCCTACACTGGTGATTTCCTTGGGAACACCCCTCAGGAACATTGGTCAAACCTTTACTTTGAATCTCTTTTTATTTGAAAGCAGGTTTTGCTTGGCTAGCAAATGGACCAAACCCACAAAATACATAGGCAGTGGAGATATGTTGGAGAGGATGGCTTGCTACACAATTAAGATGCTTATTTCAGGTCTTCATGATGAGATTATTAAGAAGTTACTTTAAAAAGAAAAATCAAAGACTGGGTTCCTCGTTCATTTTCCTGGTGTCACAACTGATTTCCCCCATTGCATACTATAAGCCTTCAAAAATTAAGACTTGAGACCCCAGAATTATGATGGTGCATCAATAATATATGACAACATTCATGCTAATAGTGTAAGATCCAACAACCATGCCCAGGGCAAGTCACTTTGCTCTGCAATGCCTTGGTGTTTTCTTCTGTGACTGAAGCAGAAGAAATCCTTACTTGCCTCACAGATGTGCATATGAGGCTTAATGAGGCTTGATTAATGTTATCAAAGCACGTTGAGATCTTTGATAGGATAAGAAGCTTCCCAAATGCCAAACAGTGCTCTTTCCAGATGAGTTAGGTCTAACTCAATCCCTGTGAGAGCACACAGATGGTATTTCCCTCGGTAATATTGTTGAATATTGGCTATGAGGAGAGCTCTTTGGTTCTTGGCTACAGAGTTGTGTAAGACAAACATCCTGAGGCTGGTGACCATCTGGAAGGCTCTGATTAGTGGTAACATCTGCCTTTAGTCTCTGGACACCAGATGGCAGAAAACAACTTCATATACCGTCCTGGGAGAATTCTGGGGTTTCAGCTAACCCAGGGAATCTCTTTTTCTACTAAGAGTTAAAGCAACATTTCTAAGTATACTGCTCTGCAGCGTATGCTACAGGGTCCTGCAAATGTCCATGATATCATCCAGGGTGGACATAGTACCTGAGACATGGGTCAGGTACCAAGGGAAACGTTGCATGATCAGGGGGTAGTCCAGTACCAGAAGGTATTCTCTGTGAGGTCTGGATCATCATCTTTTTGCTCAGAGCACTATGGTATAGTGCAAAGAGAAGGTATAAGGGACAGTAAACTCACTGACAGCAGTGAGACATGTCTATGAAATGTGCTAACATTGCAGGAGATGAACATCTATTCAGGCATCATTTTTCTTCATCTTCCTGAGTTTCCAGCTAGAGCTTTATAAAGTGTTAACATCTGGAGCGAGAGAACATTCAAAAAGCTCTGACGAGTGAAGAGCAAAGAACGTTGTTTAACAAATATGCTGGCTTTTTTTGAACAGATAAAAAATAAATTGGAGTGGATTGGGAAAGTCAAGGTTTAGGTAGAAGGCAAATGAGCTGAGGCCTTATGTAAGTAGATAAATGATATTGAACTCAGGTGTTGGTCTTGTTATCCTGGATACATTATGGTTTATTTTGCACTCTATATTCCTGCTGGTTTCATTTTTTTCTTTCTTTTAAAATTAATTAATTTATTTTTATTATATCCATATGGCTGCATGTCAGCAAGAGGTAAAGTGATTTCTCTCCTAGGCTTAGGCTTGCCAGGTGATGTATTACTTATTGCCTCCTTAATGTCTTGTTTTAGTGTTCAAATAGATTCACATTGTGAAGCCGTGTTGACAGTGCCCAACTTCTCTGGGTTTTTGAGAGAGCTATTACTGATAGTCGAAGAGCAGAACTTGGCTTCCATTAGGGGCTTCAAACAGCGTGGGTAGGTGTGCATGGGCTGCTGGGGGCTTCATACACACCTGACTGTACTCGGACAGCCCAGGGCTTTGGCTGCTGACCATCTGCTACCTCATAATAGCAATTAAAAATTGCATCCAACGCTTCCTATTTATGGCTTCTCACACAAAACAGCTATCTCTTTTGGGGGAATAGATTTCTTTCTAGCTTGAAGTGACTTGTTATGAATTTCTGGGCTGTTGTTTTTTGAACCTGAAGGTTTGCTTGTTTGTTTGAAGTCTGTTCAGACTGAAGAGCTAAACTGTTGCTGAAAAGAGAAAAGCTTCGCTGGCTTCTTCAAATGCTCCTTTAAAACCCTGCTTAGCAGAGATGCTTAAATCTTAGTGGCTGTTTAGGTGCCACCTTCCATCAGTGGGCTTTGTATCAATTAACAAATGACCAGCTCCATTAACAATCAGCTCTATTGGGTCTGGCCTTTCAGAGCAGGTGAGAATAAATGCAGAGAGAAAGCTCTGGGGCCTGTTGGAAGTGGGGCTGTGGGGTGGCAGGGTTGTGTGTTAGCACAGTTTGCAGTTCTCAGATCAGGCCAACATGGCTGGAGGTTTTCCAGGCTCAGAAAATTGATGCTTTAAAACAGACTGGATTGGGAGCTGACCACCCACCCTCGCTATGCTTTATTTATACAGGGATGGTAATCCGGATCACCTCGGAAAGGATATGTGGATAGATACATGTACTGGCCTCTCTCTGTGCTTAATTAACCTCTTTGTGGCCATTGCTGCAACAAGTCCTGCAACTTGGCTTTGGAAACCTGGGGGAATGAGGCAATGCTGACAGAAGAGAGAACTGAGACAGGCATGGAGGTATTGTTCTGTTTGGTGTGGGAGCCTGAGCTGTGGATGTTGCTTGGGCTTTCTTCCCTCTCGTCTTCACCCCCCAACTTTCTTGCATGACCCTGTGTTCTTCTGCATCCTTTTTAGCAACTTGTCGTGGGAGCTGTAAGACACAGAAGGACTTTTTGTTGACAGCTGTGCCCCTGATGTTCTTCTATCCCAGGCCAGGAGCCTCAGTGGCAGAAGATGATATCATTTCAAGGGGAAGGTGCATGGCTAACACCGCCTTCCAGTGATGCTTACATGAGTTATCAAACATATTCTTAAATGCCAAAGTAGTATCAATAACAACTCATTTAATGATTAGTAGTCCTTAAAAAAAAAAAAAAAAAATCCAAAACATGACAATTACTTTTCAAATTCTGGGTTTATCTTTTTTTCCAAGCATACTCTGAGCTGCCTTTGAAAGTAGGAGTTTTGCCCACGGCTGACAGCAGCCTGGTCAGAGGAAATCTGGTGCCTGCACCACCAGCAGAATGCCATCACCTGTGGGGACTGCAGCCACAGAAGCATGGCTGGCTGATTCCCAGGTGGAAAAGAGTGGGGATTTTAAGTAAGAGCAGGAACAGAGGGAAAACTCTTACTGTTGTAACAGGCACCATGGGCTCTGAGCTGCTAGTACTCCCTTGCCTTCAGAATCTCAGGGAGAGGTGAAGGCAGCAATTAAATCCTGAAAAGAGGGTTGATAACTAAAATTTGGTTCCACCTTGTGCAGGCTCCCTTCCAAGGGAGGCATTTTTTCTATGTGGAGAGTGATGTGCCTGATGCTATTATCACTGCTGCTAATACTTTTTGGCACATATGCTGGAAAAGGATGCACACTGCTTATCATAGGAAGATTATTTGGCCATCCAGAGTTTTGGGGGGGAGCTTTAATTCCTTAAAAACCATTCCCCAGATTCCCACGGGTTTGGTTTTGTCATGCACATCAGCTACATCCAGAGCACTCTGGAGCTGGCACTGTTCTGGGCGACCCATCCTGCTCGGGGTGTTTCCTATTAGTCAGAGCTAACGAAGCCATTTCTGGATCGGTTGTGTTGCCCGAGTGGTTTTGGTTCTGCTTGTCTTCAGCCAGGAACACTTCCCTTTCTGTGCATAGCCCTGAAAAATGGAGACTACTGGAAGCGAGCTGGGAGCACGAGGGGATCCCTTTGATATCTGCACCTCAGAAGAAGCCTTGAGGCCAGAGATGGTCACCTGCTCCAGTGCCTGGCAAAAATCTCACCATCTGAGAATGCTGTTGGGAATTCTCCTTCCACATGAAGCCAGTAAGCCTTCAGTATCTCTGGACTTGGACTCCAGAGTGTGTTTGAACATGACCCCAAATTTTGAATCCAACCTCAGAATCAGTCTGGCTCTCAGTCAAGAGGAGCATTTTTGCAGCCAATTTCTGCTCAGTTCTGTGACCTACATCCAGTTCTCAGCAACCTTGGAGTGAGATCTGAAGTAACACCATGGACACTGGGAGTCCGACCCCAGGTATACATGGCAGAGCCTGAAATCAGAATTTGACTCAGCTCCTCAGTGTTTATCACAATCCCTCCTACTTGAGAGCCTTTCGGCCCCTACCTTCTGGAGGCTCATCAAGGGGTGTCTTTGCAAACAGAATTTATGTACTGTGGCCAGATTTAAGCCTCAGTGTTCTTTATTCCCTCACATTTACTTATGAGCTGGAACTTCAGCAGGCTGCGATGAGGGAACTTGCTCCCAATTAAAAACACACCAGTGCCCTCTTATGTGAGAAGCCTGCACTGCTGGCTGCCGGGGATGTCCTGCAAGAATTCCTGGGGTCCTCTTTCTCTTCAAGGCCTGGTTGTTCTCGTTCCTCGTTCTGTGCTCACATTCCTCTTTGTCTCTGTTCTGAAATGAGAAGAGTTAATCTCTGTGCTCGCTGCAGGGATGAGTTCTGGCAGATGACGGCTCAGCGAGGCCGGTGCTTGAAGTGCAGAGCAGCTCTACAGTTTGAGAGGGATGTAGAGTAAAACTGCATGAAAAATTGCTTTTTCTGTTTCCTGGCTCACTGAGAATTTAGGAAAGAATATTTACTTTGAGTTGAGCCAAAACAACAGGAGAAAATTAAACATGCTGTTTTAGGTTAGGGTTCTTCCCCATTTTTTAATTAAGATTCAGTAGATAGACTCCCGAATGGAATGCCGCTTCAAACTGAAACACCAAAACACGCTATTTTGCAAATAAATTAACATTTTGCACTTTAAAGAAAGAGATTTTCATCCTGATTTCTAAAGCAATGGGATGAATTCACAGCAGGCAATTTCAGCAGATACAAATCGGCCTCGTTCGGTGCGGACAATGTTTTGCCAGCAAAGGCCTGCAGTTCAGTGCAAAGGCAGGGTGGGCTGGGGTCAGAATCACCGGGCAGGCAGAAAAACAACCCCAGGCAGATGAGCAAGTCAGAGTATGTCAGGATATTGAGACAATGAACCAAGTTGTGTGTTCTTAGGAAATGGTTGCAGCCCTCCAAGGTGGCTCGGTGTGGGCAGCAAAGCTGTTCCTTATGAGAGAAATGTTTTGCTGATAGAAGCTGTGAATAGGAATGCCAACAGTCTGCCCAGGAAAGGGGAAATTTTTGCTTTCCCTTTCTGGAGTCCTGCAGCCATCCAGTAAAGGTAAGCAGGTAGTTTGCAGAGTTTGCCTTAAATCTGCTGAGCCCTTGCAGCTTCACTGCACTCTTGCTCCATCCCCACCCTGGAAGAAATAACCTGGTCCTGTGCTCTGCTCTCTGCCTCCATCCCTTCTGCCTCCAACACTTCTCTTCATCAACACTGTGGGTTCTGCTGCGGGTGGGCAGATCTTATCTTTTCCTCTCCTTGACTATAACTCTTGCAGCTCCAACGTGGCAGAAAAATTGGTTGTTCTCATGTTGTGTGTGGTTGGTGTGTTTGTTTGCTTTTGTTTGTTTGTTTTTCTTTTGTGGGTTTTTAAAAAAGTGGCTCGTGCACATCTCTGTTATTCCATCCTTCCTCTGCGAGCCCATGTCCTTGTGCAGAACATGCTGCTACAGAGCTGGGGACTCAAAACCACAGATGAGAGTAGGAAATGAATGTATAAATCAGAGCATTACCACGGCGCCCGCTAGCAGTGCCATACCAGACAGAGGACGCTGCCTGTCGTTGTCTCGCCCATAAACCCCTTTGGAAGGGGTTTGGGTTACCATTTGCCATTTTGGCTTGGCCCCTGGCTCCACCTCTGCAGAAAGCTTGGCTGAGTGGCACTGCAGAATCTGAGAGGGAGAAAGCCCAGTAGGTTTGATGGCTGCAAGTCGATACTCCTCCCTGCTCTCTTTCTGTTGTTTTACAGCTCCTCCAAGTCAGAAGTACACAGGAGAAAAAAATCAATTGGTTTCATTTAATATAGTGGGGTTTCTAAACAATCAGTCAGGCTGCAAAGTGGATCAATCACTTCGGCCTCTTGAGAGAGGAAATACTAAATCAAATATTGATCCACTCCCCCAGCACCCAAACTCCCTTTGCTAACAAATTATTTCTCATCAAAGATAGCGCGCTGGACCAAGTACACTCACACTTGCAAAATCAATTTTTGTCCAGCACATGGAGTGACAACTTTTCTTTTATTCCTGATTAAGAAATTTCATGCACCTCCAGTGGGCTTTGGCTTGGCTAAGAGAGCCCCATGTGCCGGCTGCAGTGAGCGGAGCAAGCATGGCATGAGTTTGTCTAAATGGCCCACGATCTAATGGTCTGTGAAGCCTCTGGCACCAAGAAGCAGTGAGTTCAGATCCATGCTGGGCCAGTACAAGAGCACTGGGCAGCCACTGGGAACAGAGCGAGTGGGCTCAGGCCAACGGGCAAACAGCAAATGTGCCCAGTCCAAAAACTGCTTCATGACTGGGAAGTTTTCTTGCTTGCTGGTGGCCTTGGCAAAGCTGCCCTGTTTTGGATGGGCTCTAAGGAGCAGATTATGTCAGCTTTCTTGCAAGGGGCCCCTTCTGGCCCTACTTGGAGAAAAGGGCACGTAGCAAGAGCTTTGTTAAAGGGTGCTGTGTCCCAGCACATTGCTGGGAACAGGGGCAGAGGAGAGAAAGCAAACAGCATCTGCTCCTCTGCCTGTGCCCTGAGCCAGCAGGACACACGTTGCTCTATCCCCTGTGAACAAGAGCGATGGGTTGCAGGGTGCAGAGATGCTAAGCCTCAGAGACGCTGCAGGATCAGGCCTAGGCTGACCTAGGGTGCAGTGCCCTGCTCTGTGATGGATGTCCCAGCCCTCTGTGGGTTGGGCTCAGATTGAACATTGCTGTAACTTCGTCTTTGTCAGTTTAATTTTCTAATAACATATTTAACCGAGCAATGCAGCCAGACTGGAGCCATAACCCAGAACAGCAGTTGGCATGAAAAACTCTACTGTATTTCTGACACTAGGGTCTTTTATAGCTAGGGTATGATGGTTTCAGCACCAGTGCAATTGCAAGCAAGTATTAAATATCCCAATTAGCGCAATTCACAGTTATCGACAACACTGTTTTCTTTCCAACATTCCCCAAGGACAAGAAAATGCTCTGTGCAAATCTGAAAGCTTTGGAAATAGGAGGCGTTCACCAGTGGGGTGCTGCAGCCTTCACCATGGGGAGCTTCAGAGATGATTTGGGGCTGGGCAGAAGCAACACATTGGCTTTGTTAGGCAGCCAAGGGAAAATAGACTCAACAGCCCTAATCCCTCATCTGATAGGGGCATGTGTAGCAACAGGTACTGAAACTAATGGCATTTGTTGGACTCTCAAGCAGCAGAGCGAAGAAATGAGAGGACAGCAGGCCTGAAGGAGAGAGATTCACCCAGAAGTCCGCATCGCTTCAGCATCTGCACAAGCCTCCGAACACAGGCATTTAGTTTGCATTTCCACCTGCTTTGTGAAGGTGGAAATGAGAAGAGGAAAGTCTTTGTAGTCATGAAATGTTCAAGGGAGAATCGTAATGTTAAAACAATGCCTCCAGGTTAGACTGTGAGTCCAGGTGGGTGTCTGGCAGTGCACTTGAGGTTCGTGTCCCTGCCAAAGCTGCACTTTGTGACTGCTCCCCATGCAGCTATGTAAAAATGTTGTTTGCCCAAGCCCATTTCACTGGTTTGTTCTAGATTTGTGGAGCAAAAAAAGCAGTAAGCTTTCTACCATTTCCTTCCCTAAACTGGTTACCTAACTTCATTTGCAGTAAGGGTATGAGCCTCCAAACACAGGTGTGTGCACTCAGAAAGTACATAATGCTGGTGAAATGCAGGATTGACTTCCAAGGATGGTTATGAAATGATCATTTTATCCTACATTCTATATATTTTTGTTTGTTTTCCTCTTCTTATTGCTCTGTAAAGCCAGAGAGGGAAACTACACAGCTACAGAAAGATGTTGGATTTGAAGAGTTAAAAGATGACAGTCAAAAAAAAAGCCAACACATAACTGCCTTTTAAATAAACATAAGTGTTACTGATCTAGTTGTTTATGACTCTCTGTTCCAGCCCATTTCTCTGACAAAAGCCAAGTGAAATTAGTGTTCGATGCCTGAAGAGAAATGGAAAGCCATAGGCCTCACATGAAAGGGGAAGCCGGGAAGTAAACAAACTCTGATTGCATGGAAGGGGTTGCGTGTTTGCTTAGAAAGAAATCAGTGAATCACAGGTTGTTTGCAGTCAGGAGAGGGAAGAACAATTCAATGAACTGGTACGTGGGGACACTTCAAGAGTCTGGTGCTGCTGCAGAGATACCGCAGCAGCCCGGGGGCCTGAGTAGGACCGCAGAAATGTAGCTCTGCTCCTTGATTTTGCTCCTGAAGGCAAGGTCAGCCATCCCTTATGGTCTGTGACCCTTTGTGGCTGGGATTCTGACCCTGAGTTCAGCCTCGTGGCAACGTGGTGCTCCCGGACAGTTGGCTTGTGTCAAGGCAGAAGGTGCGTGGGTCTAAGGGACGCTGTAGGGTTGTCATCGGGGGATTCCTCAGTGCCCTTCTGAAGTCACTCCATCACACCAAGCTTTCTGATAGAGATACAGCCAGGGTAGTAAAGCCTGGGAAGTTCTCTGCTAAAGGGAGTCCCAGTCAGTGTTTGAACTAAATGAAGTGGCTCCCTTCAGCTCCCAGTCCTCAGAGAACTGACCTAATGTTTCTTGTAAGCCCATCTACTGGGACAGAACCTTCCAGATAGCTTTGCATCTGTTTTATCTGTTTTGTAATGCTTTTGACCTTTTTTTTTTTTTTTTTTTTTCCTTCAACTCTGAGTAATCCTACATCCAACTGCTGCCCGCTCAGCCTTGCACAACTGAGGAATCTGCAGCTACCTCCAACCTGCTTCTGGCCTATGCTTGTTCTTTTGCTGGGGGTTCTCCCCAGGCCATGAAGAGCTCCTTGGTCAATGTGAACCCTACCCTGAATGTGGAAGGGGAATGCAGTGGGAGGAAAGGAAATTAAGGCCTTTGATCTCTTATTTCATCTGCAAGGCATTGCGAGCCAAATGCTTTTGAATAAACAAGCTGTCAGAGGTAGGGAGTGAACAGATCCACATGGACTGGGTGGGGTGCTCTCGGCACAAGCCAATGTGGAACTGATGTAAAGCAAGTGATGGGATGTCTCCCAAGCATTCCCCTGCCTGGTGATGTAATCTCTCATTTGTCATGTGCCCTGGCCAAGGCTGATCTCTGTACATGCCAAGGATGAGTGGAGGCAGACTTGCTGTCAATCCTAGGATGGGTTGGAGGAGCCCTCAGGAGATCTCTAGTCCATCCTACTGCTCAAAGCAGAGCCAGCTTTGAGGGCAGACCAGGCTGCTCATGGATTTATTGCTTGGGTTTTGGAAGCCTCCATAGATGGAGACTGCACGAACTCTCTGGGCAAGCTGTTCTAGTGTTTGACTGTTGGCATGATGAAAAAAAAATAATCTCTAAATCCTGTCTGAACCGCTCTTATTTCAATTTATGCTCATTATCTCTCAACCTCCTGCTGTATACCAGTGTGAAGGGCCTGGCTCTATCTTCCTGATGACCTCTCATGGGTATTGGAAGCTTGCTATTAGGCCTCCCAAACCTTTCTTCTCCAGCCTAAACAAGCCTAATGTCCTGGGGCCCTGACCATGTGCTTCTCTGTGCCTTGTGTTTGGAAAGAGGCAGCTGAAAGTGTGCACGATTGCCGTGGTAGTGCAGGGAGTGTGTCCTGGGGTCCTTGGATGGCCCTGGGATCCTTCTCCCCCGCTCCCCACCCTTCCATCCCTCTGCTAAGAACATGCAAACTTCACCCCTGCTTGTCTCACTGCCCCTTGGTGTAGCCCACCAGGGACCACAGCCTGGTGACCAGGTACCCAGCTGGGAGAAACTGTCTTTATGCAGGCATTGCCCACTTCTTGGGCAGAAGAACAACTCCTGGGCTAAACTCATCTCTTCTGTTGTGCCCTTCTCGTTTCCAAAAGCAAGTGGAACAGAGATCTGTTGGTGGTGCACTGTGATGAGGATAAAGTTCCTCCTGTCACAGCTGGAATTAAAATCAAGGTCATTTTACCCCTTCAGGCTCCTCCTTGTCATCTCAGTCCTTCCCCAAACAAGCATCTATCTCTTCTTTAGTGACCCCAGCACTTAGGACAACTGGGACAGGACAGCCCTGCCTAGTGGCTAGTTCCACCCAGTTGCAATATTTATGTATTTCTCACTGTCTCTGGCTCTTTGAGACCCTGAAGCTTCTTGATGACTGCATTTCATTTGTCTCAGGTTTTAGAATTTATTTCGGTGCCTCCAGTCCTGATGTCTGAGATTGGCTGAAAATAGTAACTCAGTCTGATCTTATCTGCAGCTATTACAGACTTCAATTGTACCCTCCCGGGACTATCCGTTACTCCTAAGAAATTAGATCTTGGTTATTGTTTTCTTACCCCTTCCCCTGTCCTCATAAACCTTCCAGCTACGGGTTTTGCTTTGTTGAAGCTTTTCAGGAGCCAGATTGGCCTTTTATAAAGTGTAAGATAATCACATACTTCCCCAGATCCTGCCATGCCTGGGTGCCAAAGGTCTTTGATAGCTTTGCTTCACAATGCCCTTGGAAGAGATAATGTTATTATCTGTTTGCTGAGAGAGAAACTGAGGCACAGGGTAGTTATTGCTTTCATTTTAAGAACTATTTCCACTGGGTTCTGTTGGAATAATAGATGCACAGCACATTGAGAGCTCAGTGCCTTGCAGACCATGGTTTGGCAGCCCTGCCCTTGGTTACAGACTAATCTGGTGGTCGGCTCCATGAGTCCTGACTATAATGAGTAGGCAGTCCTTCTTCAAAATAATAAAGTGACCAGCACAGCAGGCTGCATTAACCAACGTCCAGCCCCAGTATCTCACTGCCCCAGCATGCAGGAGTGGACCTGGCTTTGCACTTGCAGAAGGAGGGCTCCAGCAGTGACTGCATCTTCCAGCACCGGGTTAGGGAGCTGGCTACCCTGACCATTTAAATCTGATGGGGTGGAGAGCCCGCTGTCCTCTCACACCTACCACCCTGAAAAGCTCTGCAGAATAGTACGCCAGCAGGCCAGTCAGAAAGAGAAAGACAAAAGCCAACCAAACACCTTACCAGCCAGGAGTTCCTATGAAAGCAGGGGTAAAGAAGGGTAAGGAAAAACAGAATTTGTGTAACTTCCCTAACTTCTTGTGCACGGCACTCCAGAACTGGGAAATGCCCTGCATGGCAGAAGATTTCCCCTACTTTACAGCCAAGCTCAGCCGGATTTGTTTTTAGGAATGGTCACACAGCACTTTCCAGAGAGAAGCTACTTGATAAGGAACTCTGAGACTAGCTGCAGATTAGGGCAGAGAGAGCTGAAAAAAAAACTGCACGTGAGTGTACAGAGTGTAAATATCTGAGGAACTACAAAAGAGACAGAAATTAATCTGAGTCTGGTTTAGCTCCTGGCCTCCCTGATCCTAGCAGAGCCAGGGATTCAGGCCTGGAGCTCAGCGTGACACAGTTGTACGGGTGTTTTCCAGCGCACAGAACATTTGTTTTATTGAGGTCAAGGCATGGAAAGAAAGACAAATTTATTAGACAAGATAAAATCAGAAAGATTAGACCCAAACCTCCAATTCTTAGCACCTCAATTGCTGGTGTGTTTGCAATCAAGATCTACTATCTCTGGCTTGAGTCTTTCCCTAAAGTAAATATATAAAGTAAATATTTGTAACTCTTGTGGCTAGGATCTGTTCTGGATAAATGTTTTTGCAGCGTCTTGTGCTACAATGCTTCAAAGCCAACTGGAGCCATTTGGCACCATCCCAAATCAATTGATCACGAGCAACAACAACAACCTTCCCCTTTATTTAAAAAAGGCGATGTTATTAATTTTCCACCCCCCGCTGTTGTTTAAGTACGGTGCACTTTGCACTGGAGGGACTTTGTGCGGGGCTCCTCCACTTACCCAGCACTTCAGATTTCAGTACCGCACATCAGCCTGCTGCCTGGAAAATAAACAGATGCTGTAACAGGCCTCACATTCCCTGGGTTTTGGCTGTCAAGCCAAGTGGGGAATTGCAGGGACCAGCAGAAGGTGGGGCTCGGGGCCATAGATGAGGAGGTGTCCATCAGCCTCGCTGCCAGCTTGCGAGAGCACGCTGCCCTGCTGGGCAGAGGCGATGGCCTCGGTGTCTCCAGAAATCAGGAGTGATCAGCACACAGTGGGCAGCAGGGGGTGGATGTGCGGGCTTGTGGCTTTCTGAGTTTTCATCAAAACATGAATCAGTGTCTAGATTTTTCCACATTTTTTTTTTCCATGTTTTCATTGAAACCAATATTAAAAAAAAAAAAAAAAAAGAGAGAGAGAGAGAAGGAAGAGAGGATGTGGAAAGTACGGGTGAAGTTTGGATTTTAAGCAATGTTTGTGACTTTGGTATAAAAGCATAAGGCTACGAGAGCTCCACAACAGTGCTGGAACTGAACTGCTCCATACCCCCCAAGGCATAAATAAGTATCTCTGGGCTCTAGTTGACCTGACACCAGGAACCCTGGATGATCCGACACCAGGCTATGCTGGGGGAGAATCCCACCATAGCTCCACTTGGCTTTATGTCCTCATGCTCCAGACACTGGAGCTGACATGTCTGAGCAGGAGTGCAGGCACGCCAGGAGATGGGACCTGACTGTCAGAGCTGCTCCGTACTTCCCTACAAGCGGGGCATCGCTTTACTGAGTGGTGCTGCTCAGAACTAGCAAGGAATTTGGAATCTGCCTCAGAACAAATATTTATTTCCCCTGCAATAACACTGAGGTATTGGGAACTCATTCCTTAACCCCACTTTTCCCAAATTCTTTTAACACTCCCTATATTCTAGCACCAAATGCCAGGTGAATGTTTTAATTAAATATAATGAGTAATTATTTCCTTATTCCAGAAAAGACTCACCTGAGAAGCTCCTAGATTCAATCAGTGCGTTGATAATTTTTAATATGCCTCATTTCTACATAGCCTTTAATCAAAACCAAAGTTCAAGAACAAGTCATGCATTTTTGCAACTGAATTCTTCTTGGAGGAGGGCTTCCTTTAACAAAATGAAAGCTGACATCTCAAATCAATTGCATTCTTAGCTGATGAAACACACAAAATTTATTTCTTGATGAAGACACAGGAAAACTGCATTGAAATGGGAGGGGGATATGCTGGGGGTTTGGGTTGTATTAGCTTTCTGTATAAAAAGTGCCCACCTGATTGAAAAGCTCTTTCTCTTCTATCTGCCAACCCTCTCTCCAACAATGACAAAATCCTTGATGTTGAATTTTTGGACAGTTAACCACAAACATACACAGACACACACACACACAAATCACTGTTATCTTTCCATAATCCCAAATCATCATAGCTCCCAAATGTACCTAAACTTCACTGTCTTATCGACCAAGATGTGGCAAGTCATAATTTTTAGTTAATTTGCTTTCTCCATTTTAGGAGGCTTTGTGAGCTTCTACAAAGGTATGCCTTGAAAACCTGTGAGTGCATTATCGACCATTAATTTCATGGAATGATGTGTTGGCTCCATCTTCAATAATTCCTTTACAATTCTGTTTCTAAATTGGCAAACATTTTTCCTTTTCTACCCAGTCACCCATGTGAGTCTGTGTTAAACAGCAGATACAAGAGAACATAGCTAGGTTTTAGTCACAAACAACTGCCCTTCCACACAGTTTAGGCTCCTGCTTTGTTTCTGTTTTATTTTATTTTTTTTTTTTAACTGAGGAACCCATCCCATTTTGTGCTCGGAAGGCACATGGTGACATCTAGTGACTGAACTGTATAGGGCAAGTAAGCAACAGAACTGAGGGACTGCAAATAGATCACGTTTCTTCAAAGTTCCGACTCAATAACAACTTTAACAATTATTTTGAATTGTTTATGAAAAACTGAAAGTTTTATTTTTTTTTTCTTGTTGCAAAGATGCAAAAAGAAGCAAGTGCATTATGTATTTGTGAAAGGTTTTAGTTTTGGAGAAAATGTATTTAAAAACAATCAAAACACACATTTAATTGTGTCAGGGAAAAACAGACAATATCCACCCGGGGATGTCCCTTTAAAATAGTTGGGTCTAGTCCTGATCTGTAGGTCGTTTGTTGCTCCCCAGCTGTCAGAAATAATGTGAGGACAAACCAGCCTTTTTAAAAGCAACCAGAAGAGGTCTGTGGGCTTTTGCTGGTGTTGTTTTTTTTATCAGCCTGTGCAGGTAGCATGGGGTTAAATGGCTTCTGATTTGGAAGACCTCCTGGAAAAAGGTAAGGTAGAGAAATGGAAGGGTTTGTTATGGTGGGCAGGCTGGTGGTCTTCATCAGCCTAGTAGTCTTCCTTTAGAAGAGGTGGGCTCTAGTGAAAGAGTGTGGGTTTTGGATTCAGAGGAGCCATAGCATGTTGTTTGCCTATTCTGGAGTCTTGTGTTGTGAGAAGATCTCCTACACTTCTCTGAAGTTGTGTTTTGAATGTTTAGTGTTGTGCATCAACTGCAGAGCTTCAGCTGGCATGACAGACTCAGCCCATCTTGTTTGCTTCTATCCTGCTATGCGAGCATCTGCTTTGGAGTGAACAACCCCAGCATTTGATAGAAAGCCACATGAAGGGCTGATTTTTTAGGTGCAGGGGCTGACAGCCCCCACTGTAACTCGTTAGCAATCTGCTATGTGTGCCTAGATATCTACAGGGGAGTCATTGATGGAAACCAAGCTGACCACAAAGACAAGCCATGCTTAAATGGCTTGGTTCTGCTGGCACAAGCAGGATGGACATCTGATGGATTTGTAGGGTTCTGGCAAGTTTCCTTTTGAAAGGAAGAACTTATGACTAGCTTCTTGTCATGATTTAGTCGGCTTTCTCCTCAGTAAGATGAGGGTAGCAGTGTTCAGGACAATCCATGAGGCTGACAGCCCCAACAACCAGTTTCTAGTTCCTAATCTGTTGCAGGCCTCCTGTGTGGTCTGGGACGAGTCACCTCACCCCTGAGCTGGCTTGTTTTCCTTGTGGAAATGAAACCCTGTGTGTCCTTGGACTCTGATTGTCTCTGTGTTTTTCTGTAATCCATATATTCTATTTTTAGGAAACTTTCTTGGTTACTGGCAGAAATCCTAATGTATATCTTATTTGGTTGATGACCTGGGCAGTCTGTTTTGAATTAGTTCCCTTGACTTGCATTATTTGTCAGTCTTCTCTTCCTTATGTTCACTTCAACAGCAATTTGATCGCTTGTGCTGGAACTAAAACATCTAACATCATGCAGCAAAGTAACTCCTCATCTTAGCTTTAAGGCTTTACAGTTGTGCCTTTATTTACTTTAGATTGTTTGGCCTTGGAATAATTTCTGAGCTAGCTTTCTTTGGAATTGGATGACTGAGTTTGAAACAAGACTTTGAGCAATGAGATCTTGCTGTGTCCCAGAGACAATGCTTTAAAGGCGGAGTGGCTAGGTCCTGAGTAGAGCAAATAATGCATAATTCATGGTGCCTCCCAGCAAATTTAGTTTTTTAAAAAATAAATTGTTCAATCCACTTGATCCCAGTTTCCTCAGTAACTTTTAGGAATTGATAGCGACTGATAATCAAGGATCGTTCTTTTTCTATGACTCCAGGCACCAAGCAGGCTGAATAAATAGCGCAGAGAAGGAGAATAAACATATTTGCCCTGACCCTGAGTTGAGATCAAAAGCTCGCTTCCCTCTTCTTGCACTGATGTGGCTGTGTTTGCTACTTGAGAAGCAGCAGCAGGGCTACTGATGACATGAGCTCTCCGTTGTGTTTCTGAAGTATGTTTTCCGTGCTTCTCAGTGCAGTGGTGAAGCAAGGATGAAGGGTGTTGTGCTGCCTTCTCCACGGGACGTGCTGTGCGCAGGGCTGAACACAACTCGATTTCCATTAGAAACGTCTCTGTCAGTGCTGGGCTCTTTTTTCTTTTTGTGACTGAGAAACCTCTGAGGTAGAGGAATAAGGTTTTTCCACTCTTTATTTATTTTAGTTTTAGCTAAGAGTCGGTTTGGGCACTTTGTGGCTGCAGTGTTTTGCTGGATATGATTGCGCTGGGTAGAGTGCAATACTGAAGTCAAATTTCATTTTCTTTTCTTGATGATACATAAATTACTTTTTGTCCAAACAAAGATTAAAGACTAGTTTGTACTGTGAATTCAAAGCTGTGTGCAGATTAAATTGGGAAGAGAAAGCAGCATTGCTGGGGTCAGGGCCTTTGAAATCTTGCTGCATCTGATTCAATGTAGGATGGGACAATTTTACTGTGGTAGCCCAGAAAAAAAGGGGAAACCAAAGTGTATGACAAGCCAGAATGAAACGGCTCTCCCAATGACGTGACTGAAATAATTGCCAGCATGCAGAGAAGGGAATCTACTAGTTACTAGACCAGTAGACCATGGTTAGAGCAGAACCAATGAATTTGAGTTGCTTCTTCAGTTGTGCATGACAGTTTCAACTATATTAAGTTCTTTGGCTTTTTCAGTGTCTTGCATATAACCAGAAAGTGACTCCTCTTTGAATTTTAACATGCTGCAGGATATCATCTCTTAAGATTATAGTCTTAAATGGAAAATTACTGTCAGCTCTCTGGTCACAATGTACTTGATTATAAACCCCTCCAAGAAAAAAACTTAATAGGAAACTGAAGAACTACTAGCAAGAACCAGGACATTCCTGATCGAAATACATCCTAGCCATCTTGTGCTTCTAAGCTCAGAAAGGTTGGTTTACTTAGCTAAAACCAGGTGTTTCTGTGGGCTAGAGCCCAAAGCCTGCTTCCAAGGTTTTGGCAGAAAAAAAGTGGGAATACAATCAAACAGACTAGCTAATTGATCAGAAGTTAGTGCTACTTAAACTGCTTCAAGTGTTGAAATTACTTGAGCAAATCTTATATTGAAAGTACTTTTCAGTTGTTTATTAGAGTTGCTGGTTTTGTTTGGTCTTGTGGCTTTATTTTTTTGTTTAACATAAATCAGGACCACAGGCAGTGGTGGTTCCTGATGCTAACAGCTTGGACTTTTTTCTGACACTAGGATCAAGCCATTCGTAGTCAGAGAAACCTTTCTCCTGACTGCATTGCAGTTTGTCATGTCCCTGTGTTACTACCAATGTAAATCTAGAATGAAGAGAGAATTATTTTTATATAGTCTGTTAAGTGGGCTGCAGCATGCATGTACAACCCAGCAGCTTTTCTTCTAGGTCACTACTTCAGTAAACACAACTTCTTTGTGCTGGTACAGTACCTTGTCATGAGGGAATGAAGGTGGAAAAAGGATCCTGGCATGCTTTACTGGTTATTTCTGACAATAAGGGAAGTGTTTGTGTGCAATTGCTCAAGGCAGAGCCAATCCTCTGTCTTTCAGACAATGGCATAATAAAACCACACTTTTACCTTATCTTAAACAGAACAAAGCAATCACCTCTACAGCAAAAAGTCTTTTTTTATTAAAAATCAGCACACAGATCCTTTGGCCAGTAATGGCATATGTGGAAAGACATAAATACCTATACAATATACTTACACAATTACCAAATGTTTTCATCGTCACAGACAACTTCAGGTTTCTAGCAGTTTACTCCCTATATAAATGCTGAGCAAATAAACAGTGCCATACCCTACCCCCAAATGGCAAAGTTATGTAGCTGCAAAAAAAGTGCAATTTCATTCAATTGTTTACAATATACTCGGCACGGTACCCCACACTTATTCTGTTTCATAAAGGCACACTTATGTAGTATCCTTCAGCTTCACATAGCTTATAAGTAACAGACTGATCCATTTCTGTGTTTTAGTAGACATTACCTAAATAGTCTGAGTTAGAAAGTAGTAACTGGCATATTATGTTGGCATAAAGCAGGTCCAGTTCCAGGGTGAAAGCAGTTCTTGCACAGGTACATGTAGCAACAAATCTGAGTCTTGCAGGCAGTGTTCTAAATTAATTAAATACAGAGCAGTACAGGTGGTGACAGTTTGTCAAGCATACAGCGATACCGAGAACATAATTCAACTCTGATGCTGGAGCTGAACAGAAACTAAGAGAAATGCAAATCTTAATCACCTTCCCATGCGGCTGGGCTTTTGATAAAATGTACAAACCTAACACTGAATAGAGATCCCTGGCCCCCAAAACACTACTGTTAACACATGGAATACAAATTCAAATGGTCAAAATGAGGTATTTCAGCTACAGAAAATCCAACGTTTGTCAAAAGCAAGACATGTGAAGTCAGCTCAAATACAGTTTCTACATGAATAAAGCAAGACATTCAGGAAAGAAAGTGTTCAGCTACAGGAATAGCATTTTAAGTTTAGTTTTCTTTGTTTTTAAATTGAAACTTTATTTTTGTGGAATTTTCCAGTTAATTGGGATTAATATCTATGCAATATATTTGCAGTATGGGTGTCTACTAAGAAAACTTAAACCATAGCCCAAAGAGAATCTCTCAAGTCAAGTTATTTTGTTTTGCAGCTAGAACAAAACATGAGCAACCTTAAAGAGAAAAGGGTATAATGAAGTTGTGTTAGACATGGATATCAGGTGTATAAAAGTGGTGATATCAAGTAAGAGTGGTCACCATCATTCCTCAGCTTCATCTTGCAAGTGTGCAGGCAGAGCACCTCAGCAGGCAAAGGGTTGTGCTGCTGTCAAGAGATGCACGTAGCCATGTACTTCTTCCTGACACCTGTGTAAGAAACAGCTCAGGAGAGTTTCATAACTATTACATATTTGTATGCATCATGTTCTCCATGGGCCAAAGATTGGATGGAGATCCAATGCTTTTCCTTCATTAAAAATTGACCCCTGTGGAAATTGTTGGGGGGCAGGTAAGGGGAGTCACAGCCAGCAATGTAAACACCTCCCGTGAACACGGAGACTGGTAGGAATGGATGAGCAGCACTCTCATTAGGCTGAGACACACAGCAGACTTTTTCACCTGCACTTCGGATCCCAGTACTTTAAATAATGGCTTGCACGCCAACAAATTCAAGCACTGCTTGATACATAATTCTCATGGACGTTAAAGTACTTCCTTAAACAAATTTAAAATATGACACTTAACTACCTTACTTTTCCTATACATAATACATGTTCAATATTTATAAATACTCACATTACAAGCATTTAATCACATATATACACACAATACTAGTTTACCCCAAATAACAAGTAGATATTTTTAAAATGCAAAAACCAATTTAAATCTCCTGTAATCTTGTTAAATATGAAATCCTTGTTTTGGAATGATATACCTTGCTGAAAAGCACATCTGCCTATCTGTCACTACATGGACATGCATTAGAATGGACACATGCTAAAATAACTTATTTTCAAGATCTTAATTTGTTTTAGAATGAAGTCAAGGATTCAGGTTTTCAAAATGGAGAATTACCGTCCTTGGCAAAAGACTCTTCTTAATCCTCAATAATTCAGTCAAAACAAAAGAGCAACAAAATAACATACTTGGTTCCTTTGGTATGAACTGCTAACTTGCTAATTTAGGAAGCAAAACTGGAGATACTGGCACCATTTTTTTTCTATTTGTGCCTTCCTGCAGGTGAGAAGAGGCTCCAGCCAAGGCAGATGAGGAAATGATAGGAATTATATGAAAGTGCAGTGTGCAACAAACAGTAAAACTGATCACTAAGAACATACTGTCCAGGCATAAAAGTAAAATCTCTCGTACTGTCAAAGATTTGTAGCTGACAAAGGGTATTGGAACTCAGTAGCTCTGTACTAATACTGGAAAATAAATCTGCGTATTAGAGTATCTGCCATGCAAGTGTTTGAATTACAGTTTCACCTAAAAGTTTGAGGGTAAATAAAATAGTGAAATTGTATACGGGATCTGTTCTACAGCCAAAAATGGCCTGTCTACTTTTACTGTTTGTTCAATACCGTACCTGATGCTGACAATTCCGTCAGCACTAAAATTATTTGTAGTGTAGACAGAACTAAAAGAAATAATCCCATTTACTGACATACCATTTGAGCAATTACTTAGACCTTCTGTAATATTCTGTGCTCTACTATGAGTTACTACTGGTGAGATGGAGACAATGTCACTGCTGGAAATTTCTCCTGTTTTAAGAGCTGCATTGCACTCTAAGGAGAGCAAAGGTTGTCTTCAAACACCAGGGTTGTCTTAAATTTGGGGGGGGATCACTCTTCCTTTAAATGATAATCAGGGCAACCTGCTTCTCTCTTGACTACATTTTGAGTTTACTTTCTTATCTGTGCTAGACATTTTAGGGCAATCTTGCTTGAATTTTAAATACTCTCCACCAATCTAATCCTGCTAATTTACATTTTACAGAAGTAATCTAAAAATGTAAATCTGAAGTCTATGACATCTGACTGTGTAGTAGTCAGTAGGATCATTTACTGTTGGGCGGGGAATGTTTCTTCATACACAATGTGTCTGGACAAAAAGCTAAGAACACCACCTATGCCTAACAACTGAAGGCTTGGTTTGTAGTGAAACTATTTGGCCAAAAATCAGGTAATATGCTCTTATCTGCCAAAAGCTATAACTCATCCACCTTTTTAAATACAGACTGACTCTGTAGCTGCCAGATAATTTATGTACATGATGTCTTTAAAACAACAGAAAGCTTAGAGACAAGTTACAGGTCTAATAATTCCATTCTTGTAAATCTGAGCACTCTCTGAAGACCTGACTTTCTCCCTCCCCTACGGTGAATATCTGATGCAAAATTGTTCTCTTTACTTCAATGCTTGTGTCAATAACCAGCCACCTGTTCCCACTGGCAACAGCAACTGATTTGCAGCCCCATTAGAATCTTCAAACCTTGCCAAACTGACACTTGTTTCTTGCCAAGAAATAAATAGCAGATGTTAGTTTCACAATCTTACAGATAATGCGAAGGCCCGTCATGATCTTTAGCAAATATACGTTTGAATGTAAAAATCTTCCAGCAGCTTTTGATCCAAGTTATCTACCCCCAATTTTCTGTATTATCCATATTTTGCAACCTATTATTTGCCTTCAGTGCTGTAATACAAGCCTTTCCAGGTTTTTGCCATTTCTGTTTTATAAACATTTTTACATCATGCCACATCAGTAGCTCTCAGAATTTCAGGGTTTCATTGATAGTGACATAATGAATCGTGCAAAATCTTTTCAATAATTTTTAAGCCCTAGTTACTGGGATTCTCCCCACGTAATGGTAACCAAGCTCAGAGTCCATTAACAATCTGCTTTTTATTTCCTCAGACTTTCACGGGATGCCATCCTTCCTTTGGCAACACTGTGAAGGTGGCACTCCCCAGTCATACATGTAGGAAAGCCTGAGCTTAACCTCCTCCTTACAGAGCTTCCCTTCTTTAGCCAGGGTCTGGTGCTTTTCCAGCATGTCCTCAATGCTTTGCTTATGCGTTACTATGTACTTATTGTTGCAACCCCGTGACTTATACTCAGTGTCAAAACGAGGGTCGTGCACTCTCTTCACATCAATGGGAGCCAGCCAAACCCCCAGGGAGACATCTTCGCTCTGCCACATGTTCAGGTAGTCTCTGCTGAGACGCAAATAGTGCACCAGGTCTGCAGAAAGCACGTAACCACCACCCAGGGCATATGGTAGATAGTAGTCACAGAGCACCCAGGCACTTTCTTTCCACTTGCCACCAGATTTCACTCGACCCCGGCCAGAAAAGAAGCCCCAGTAGAGGCGACGTGGCTCCTTGGCTCTCAGCTCTTCCACAAGTACATCCAAGCGTACAAAGGTATCATCATCAGCCTTCAGGGCAAACTGGAAGTCAAGGTGCAAATCCAGCCAGACGTACATGGCCAGGACTTTAGCAGTCAGGTTCTCATAGGAATCCCGCAGCTCTGGTAGAAGTAGAAGGTCCTTGTGCCGGCTTTGCTCTAGCTCCAGGCTACGAAGCTCCTCGGCCCCAAGCCCACCGGTGCCAATGACGAAGCGGCTCCAGATGTCGTCGTGAGGAGGGTGGCCGGCTGCCGAGAGCCACGTGCTGCGGATGATGCTGCGGCGCTCAGTGTACTTGGGCCCGCTGGTGATGAGCACGGCCAGGAATGCCGTCTCCTGAGGGGATGGTGGCGGTGGCGGCGGGGCTGCAGGCGGCTGTGCCCCCCTAGCCCCCCGAGGTGGCGGAGGCTGGTTGTGGGGGAGCCCCCGGGGGGCTGGCAGCGGCCGCAGCCCCTCGGAGGTGCACTTGGCCAGGTAGAGCAGGACCACGGCGAAGAGCGAGAGGCCGCCCAGGCCCAGGGCCGTCTTGTGGCGGCACAGCAGGCGTAGCAGCTTCATGGCTGTGGGGCGAGCGGATCCCGGCTGCAGCCTTTCTTCGTTCCCGTCTCTTGTCCGAGAAAGGACAGCCTTCCTCCGGGAACCCTCACCGCGCCTCGGCTGCCCTCGGAGGTGGCTTCATGGCTCCTTCCTGCCTTTTTTTTTTTTCCTCTTCCCCTTCTCCCTCCGGGGAGGAGCTGCCCCCGCCCTGCCTACCTGCTGAAGCCCGGTGTGGGCAGCACCCTCTGCTCCGCTCCGCTCGCCGCCTGCCGTGTGGAGGCCGGGGCGGGAGGCGGAGCCGCGCCTACGCCGCCTCACGGCGCCCGGCGGCCGCCATCTTCCTGCGGCCGCCATCTTGCGGCTGCCATCTTGCAACAGGGCAGGCGAGGCCGGGACGCCGCCATTTTGGGTGCGGGCAGGGAGCGACAGGAGGTGCTGAGGTGTTCAGGGCCAGGGCGGGCAGCGCCGGAAAATCCGTACAAAAGGCATTGTTTTAATATTTCCTGAACAAAAGGTGAAAGACGAACACAGAGCTAGGGGCGTTACTGTGTCCAGGATAAAGGAGCTGGCAAGAATTAGCGAAAAAATGATTCGTTCACGCTTGTAGGGGAAAATCTACTATTGTTAATTACTAATTACTAATTAAGGGAAAGAAAAGTGAACGAGGAGCTGTGTTCGCTGCCCCACACTAACGTTCTGCAGCGGGGGGGCTTAGCCCTGTGGGGAAATGGCAGCGGGGAGGCCTGGAGGGGCTGGGCTCTTCCTGCCCTACTTCAAGATGGCCGCCCCCCCTTCGCCACGCAGTCCCTGCGTTTGACGTACTTCCTCCACGGCGCTCGTCCGGCCCGGTTGCTTCTCTCTGCCCGGGGCCGCGGGGTGGGAGCGGGCCCGGGGGGGGCCGCAGGGAGCCGAGGAAGGCCCGAGGAGCCGGGCCGCGGCCGGAGGGAGCCAGGTCGGGAATGAGGAGCCGCCGCAGCCCGCACAGGTACCGGGGCTGCGGGCTGGGCCCCGGGGGATGGGGTGGTGAGGACGCCGGGGGCCTCCCTGCAGCCCCCCCCGTCGTGAGGTCCAGTCATGAGGGGGCTTCGTGAGGTGGGTGGGTGGTCGGCGTCCTCCTTTCCCGCAGATCTGTAGGGGTTTTGTGCTCCCAAATGCCGTGCCGGGGTTCTTCTCCTTTCTCCCGGGGCCTGTGAGCTCAGAGGTGGCGGAGGTGTTCACCCAGCAGCAAGCAGGTTGTGAAAAGGTGCCCCTGGTGGCGCTTTTCTTGCTGCTCTCTGTTCCCAGCTACTCTTAGAATCATAAAATCATTCAGGTTGGAAAAGACCTCTAAGATCATTTAGTTTTCACGCACTGGAGCTTGTCATCCTATTCCCCTCGGTCACTTCTTTCCCCAAACGCTCTCATGTCGTTCAGCCTTCCTAAGGATTTGGTGTGCTGCTGTGCCTGTTTCTGCTGCTTGACAGCGTTAGGGGTGTTGCTGCAGCGGGGCTGTGGCTGCCCGCGCAGACATGTGGGTGGTTCATGCTCTGAGCTAGCCCCTTGGTAAGTGCTTGGGTTTTAGCTCAGGTCACCGCCTGCTGTAACATGGGAAAATGGTTTTCAGAGCAGAGCTAGGCTGTTTACAGGATGTTACCTATCAAAGCCTTCCAGTAGAGGTTAAAGCTGTGCAGAGTAAAAAATGGCAAGATCAATTTCTTCTTGTATATGTTTTATTTAATATGAATCTGTATTCTTTCACTGCAAATACCCATGTTTATGTAGATTCACCAGAATTTTAAGAGACTTGATCAGTGACATAACGTTCTACGGTTTTGAATGTGCTTATGCTTTCCCCTTTTTATTTTTAGGTCATTTATTCCAGTCACAATAATTTAACTGGCCAGTATCTGGATTAAAAAAGAAAAAATGATGTCAAGACAGGCCTTCCTCTGCGGTTTGGGATCTCTGTATTTGTCCCTTCTGTTTGTATTTCTTCTAATGGATGTTTATGCAAGGCCTGCAAATAACTCAGCCCTCAAAGAAAAGGCAGCTGACAGTAAAGATGAGAATGAGATCTTGCCCCCAGATCACTTGAACGGGGTCAAAATGGAGATGGATGGACATCTTAACAAAGAATTCCATCAAGAAGTTTTTCTGGGAAAAGAGATGGAAGAGTTTGAGGAAGATTCAGAACCCAGAAAAAACAGGAAGAAGCTCATGGCCATCTTTTCGAAGTAAGTTGCATGTACTGCCAAGAAAAGTCCAGCCTTTTTCTGATCTTTGGAGTAAAATTAGAAAAAAATTATTTAATACTAAAAAAAAATGCAGTGGGGGAAGAAGCATCGTTCTGTGAGCTGTGCGCTTGCCTTGTTAAGATTGTAATGTCCCTGTATCAGATGTCTTTAAAAGCAAAAACATGTTGAGTCACAATCAGTATTCAGGATTGGTGCTGTCATCTAGTAAAACTTATGACCAAGCATGTTGTTTCTATGTGAATGCCTACGTAGCTTATTAGGGTCAGAAAAGGTAATATTACTTTTTCCTAGAGTATTGGATTTATGTGGAGAGGTTTCTGGTAGTGATGGGCTGCAGAGGTGGTCTCTGCGGGCAGCTGCTGGGTTCTGCTCCTTGTCAGAGAGGAGCTGGCTCCAAACAGGACCTGCTGCTGGCCAGAGACGAGCCATGAGCAACTGTTGTGCCTCTGGGAGAGCAGATCTAAGAAAGGTGGGGAAAAAAGCTGCGTGACAACAGCTGCAGCCCGTGGAGGAGCCCCCGGTGCAGCAGGTGGATGTGGTCTGGAGGAGGCTGCGGCCCTTGGAGAGCCCCCGCAGGAGCAGTTTGGGAAGGATGGCAACCTGTGGGAGGGACCCCACTGGTCCTTATCTCAACCTCTGTTTTTTTTTTGTTGTTGTTGTTGTTTTTCCAGCAAACTTTCTTCTCCCTCCCTTCGTTTGAGAGGGGGAGTGAGAGAACAGTTCTCATGAAGTTCAGCTGCCCAGCAGGGTAAAACCACAAACCACCACACCTAGGTTCCCATCTCAGTGAACCTGTGAACCAGTGAAATCATGTTTGTAACTTAAATTAGAATTAGTAAGAAAGGGTTCCTTTAGTGGTAGGATGCCTACGCAATTAATTGGAAAAGTAGGATTTTGTTCCATCAATAAGCTGTATTGCTTTGCAGTAAGTTTGGTTTCAGTTGTCATTCTAAGCTTCTTTTTTCTCGTTTGGGTTTATATTTCCTTTGGAATTTGTTTTTATTTCTCTCGTGGCTTCTGCAAATTACTGCAGAGGAGAAGACACTGAAAAGATGCAGTAGGGAAGCCAGAAGGGGAAAGGGGACAGCCAGACAATGGGGTAGGCTGGTGGTAAACAAACTAATCATCGCTTTCTGTGCATAAGACTTTCTGCTGGATGCCAAGTGTTTAAAATGTGAGTGTCTGGAAATACGTGAAATTAAAAATAATTGTCTGAATGCTTATATCAAGAACTCAGAAGTTGACATGAGAATAGAAAGGTTCCATTTTTTTTGGTAGCTTTTTTGAAAGCTCCATATAACTGTTTACTGTTTAAAAATATTAACTTTTAGGCATTAAAACTTTTTTTCCTTTTATAAAACACTTGTGCTGGAAAAGGTTTGTGTCAGCTAATGCAATTTCAGGAGGTAATCAATTGGAGGTCAGTAAACAATGAAAATGAAAACCGAGGTGCCCTTGCGGACTCTAGGTGGCAGGGTTGGCCTTATTTGCATTTTGACCGTTGAGGATTAATTTTACTAGAACAGTTCAGATTACACTGGTGCTGTTACTGGTGGCGTGGGGACGTGTGTATAGGTGAGGTGAAGTGAGAAGGCTTAGAAAAGCTTTTTTTTTTTTTGCTAACTTTTCATCAGCAGGGAAAAAGATACCAACGATAACACTTTTTTTTTTTCTGGTGTTCTCCTGAGTAAAGACAGCTGAAGCAAACAGGACGACCAGAGTGCCTTTTACATTTAGAGTACTATTACTTACAGCTTCGATATTCAGGCCGCTAACTTTAGTGGTAGGATGCACAAGTAGCTCTCTTGGGACTGTAAGAACAAGTGGCACGTTACAATTCTGTGTTTCGGTTCCTGTAGTTGCTCTTTACAGGCCTTAATTGTCTACCAGAGCGGTTTGTTGCAAGTTAATCCATCCAAATGTAAATATGAAGATTGTGGTGAGATGACGACGTTTTCTTTATTGCCGTATATACGTTCAGTGGAAACGTTTATTTGGTGGTTAGTATATCTTGTTCACCATCGCGCACTCGGTTCGTTTCTGCCTGTTTGTTGTGAAAGAGGTTGATTTAGGCAGCTTAAAGCAATTGGATTAAAGATCAGCTTCAGTCAGATACTTAAAATTGCATCCTCTTAGGTGATGACTTTAGAAATGCCTAAATTAGAAATGCATTCTGAGGAAGTTGCTTGTTTCCTATACATTCTCTTAAAGGCTGAGTGAAGAGAGAAATACTACGAGCTTCTGAGAAAAGCTAGTATCTCACAGGTGTCCAGATGCTGCGGAAGTATTTTCTTTCAAGGCATAAAGAAAGCCTGCACCGTTTTTTGTTAATGAAAGCTGAGGTTCTGTGGTGTGTCAGGATGCTATAAAGTACTCAGTTCAAAGCATAAACTCTTTTCTAAAGGGTTAGTGAAAATAAAGGTGAAACGTGGAAGGAAAGCTTCCTGAATGATGTTTTTCTAGCTCTTACATGTGACTGAAAGAGCAAGTGGCATTTCAGAATTCTGTATTTCGGTTTATTTCGTTGCCCTTTACTGGCCTAGCTTGTCTGCCAAAGTGGTTTCTTGCAAGTCAGTGCATATTTCCACTTCATGGTGCAGAAATCCTGGGCACGTCTTTGTCGTCTTAGCCAAGGGTAAGTGGTCAGGTACCTTCAGACAAAGCAGATCTGTGAGAAGGTCTTAAGTGACGTCCTTTTTCATCCCTATCCTAACTGGGACTGAACAAAGTGGGGGAGCTGAAGTCTCCAGTTATGTTAGCTGTGGATCTACAGATGGTTCTCTTGCAGCGTGCTGTAATTTGGCATGTGTAGGTGGGTGTTGATGGGAGGAAACGAGGAGGAAGGATGTTGAAAGCAATTGACTATTCACGGTGATGTTGATTTCACTAAACCAATGGCATTGGGTACTAGACTTCAGTTTTGGTGAGGTTTTAAGGGAAAGTTGTCTGGTAAATTGAGTCACGTCTCTTCTGTACCAAGTACATCAATTCAAACAATTCATCAGTTTTGCTCAGTAGTGTGACGTATGCGGCTTCTCTGTCAGGATGTCTGTGGTGATTGAATTCCCTTTGTGAGTTTGAAAGTTGAGTACCCTTCTAGGATTTGCATTTTGCTGATGTTTTCAGTGACTTACAGGCAGCCCTAGTTGTGGTTTAAAAACGAAAATCTTTGTACTAGCCAAGTACCTTACTGTGAATTTGTCAGCTCAGAGCCTTAGCTACACCTTCAGTCAACTATTACCATGCACAGATACTTTCTGATTTCTTTTTCCTTGTTTAAAATTAATGTATTTATCCTTTGCTAAAGCAAAACTCCTTCTGAAACCCACAATGCCTCTAAGTATAGCTGTCGTGAAATTTATAGCCGTGACCTTTTGCTTGTGTTCAGACCGCACGTACCGAATGGTTTTGGCAAGATCCATATCCCTCTTTCCCATGCCCCCTTTCTTAGTTTCAGGTTTGTCTCATAGCTTAACAGAGTTCTCACTTCTACTGGTCTGCCTCCCGTCCGTGACGGGACGATGCTGCTAATGCCAGCTGATGTTGGACAAGAAGCAGGTAGAACATAAAAGGGGAGAAGGGATGTTGTCGGCTTTCTTGTTTGGGAATCTCCAGGTTAGATTTTGGATTTATATTGTTCAGTTACAAACGAGTTTGTGTTTGTATGCTGTGGGAAGGTTTTAAGAAATAGGAGTATCCTGAATTGTATTTTCCTAATGTGTGCATTCAAAAATGCATCTGATAACTTCTGTGTATCTCCTATAATTTAAGTGATGCCTTGCTCTGAATTGTGGTTTTAAAAATTATTTTCTGTATCTGCTTTTCTTTATTTGGATGAATCAGAAACCAACTCGGAAGTACATGTACTTGGTGATCAAGGAAAGCTTTTATCTGTAGTCCTTTAGGTAAGCACACTGCCACCTTACAGACACGCACACACAATACGTGAAGGAACATCGTAGTGTTGTCATTTAGGTACCTGAAAACATCAATCTGAAAAATCTGAGTGCCCAGCTGTTTATTGGTAATACTTTCAGACCTTTTGAAAGATGGCCACAGAAGTCTGATTTTTAATGGCTTGTGGTTGAGAAACAGGGCTGAAATGTTTAAAAGCTGTTCTTCCAGGCTTAACATCAATCTTCAATTCAATACAGCTATCACTACAGGGCTTTTGTTAAGGAAAGCTTTACAATTATCCTATTAAGTGGAATATTCATAATACCTATGAGTAAGAAACAAGTTAGTGTTTAGTCTGTGAATACTTAACAAAGCTTGAATAGTCACAGATGTGTTCATGTTGAATTTAGAATTTGTATGATACACGTTACTGAAATATATTAATGGTAGCTAGCACACTGCATGAACTACTTGGCTGTAGTTTCTGTTATTTTCCTTGGGAAGAGGCAGATGAACAGTAAGGTAAGTTCCTCTCTGTAGTCTTTGTTTCTGAATTCAAAATTGTGCTAACAGTAGTCCCTGCTGTATAGAAATGTTTTCTGTCAAGTCAGGAAATAGGACGCTACAGACCTAAGTTTCTACAAATGAGAGATGGCACGCTCTAGCTGAAGACTTGATAATGCTTCTTGTAGAAAATGTACAGTCAAGTGTTTTTTGGAGTTGGTGTATCATCAGGTTTTGAGAAATTGAGAAATTTGCTAATATCTTTAGAGTGCTCAGGCATGTCTACCTCCGAAAAGTTGTTCCCCATCAGCTTGTTATTAAATTGGTTCTACACGAATTACTGGCCTTAGGTTGTTTGGCAACACAATTATCTAAGCTCTTCATTATTAGCGGAAATGTTTTCAACAGCCTGTTCTGAGTGAGCTGGTTACCTAAGGAAACATGGACAGTCTTTTTTTTAAAGAAAATTCGTTAGATTTAAGCTTGCTACAGGACCATATCCTTTATTTTACACAACTGTAAATACTCCTCTCAAAAGCAACAGTGCCGTTTGTGGACAGTGAATGGATTTTATCTCCCCTTATATAAGGGATGCTTGTTTGCTCATGAAAATCTGAGTCACTGGAGACTTCTTGTGAACTACGGTAGCAGAACAAAGGTGTACAAAGCTCATGAACTAGAAGAGCAATGAATGGGATGTTTGTTACCTTCTTAGTTACAATGTGATATAAATGGAAAGTACAGTTTGGAAGTAGTCAGTTTGATAGCTTTGATCTAAAGAAATTAGAATGTAAAATTTTTGGGGGGGAGAAGGCTTTTTCTCATTTTTGATGGTACCTACTGCATTGCAAAACCCCCATCTGTTTACCTGGTAAGTGCAAGGTGGCGCAAGTGGAATGTGACCGTTTTACTGGTCTTGCTATTGTTTACTGAAAAGCTGCTAACGCTGAGTCAGTGCACGCATATATATGTAGAAAGATGTGGTTACAGTATTTAAAAACACCAACACTGCACTTAATAGTTCTGTGTTTTAGACGATGAAATGCTAGGGTTGTTATTTGTCTTCAGCTTTTAACATTTAGATGACATTTAAATGCAAATCATATTTAATAACTTGACTTTCAGTGATAACAGTTCAGTAGTGCTAAGACTGATTCAAACAGATAAAATCAGGCAAGTTGTTTTTTTAAATTGAACAAGAGTGCTTGTGGTGTGTTTTAAATATAATCTTGCCTATTAAACGTTACTGATGTCTTTTTCCATTTTAAAATATTGTTATATCTTTAATAAATACTTGGTATGCTAAAAAAAAAAACCCTTAGAGTGGCAGGTTATTACGTTTTTTGGTTTGTATTTGTTCAGTTTTAACTTTTTATATTCTTTTTAATGAAGCAAGCATTAATGGAATTGCTCATTTGGCAATCTGTCTTTCTTGATAAAGCAGCATTGGTAGTACATGAATGAGAACAGTGGAGATTGGACATCTGCTGACAATTTAGCCAGTGAGGCAAAAAAAGTACACGAGTGTTGCCCAAGTATGTAAGTGTAGCTCAAAGCCCTGTGTGCAGGCATATATTTTGACAAAACACATTGAGCCTAATAACTGTAAAAAGAACGGGAACAACTAAATGTGCTTTTTTAAGAATTAAAATCTGTCACCTGTAGCGTATCACCGGAGATCAAGGGATCGTAGAGGAAGCTTGATTTCCGCCCCCCTCCCTTGCTTACAAGTAATAGAAAGTATTAAATAGTTTGAAAGTCCTTGTGTCAAGGATATTCACCTTATATCTTCATTGTTTTTGATGTTTGCAACAATTGTGATGTGAGCTAGGCACACACAGAGGCAGCTTATCGGTAAACATCAGAGATCTTGGAAAATCAAGGGGAAAAGGACCTGGAAAGGTAAATTAAGAGAGAGTTACTGGTTTGGGAGAATGACAGGGAAGAAATTCTCCCAAGTAGTGACAGTCTGCAGCAGCTGGCAGTTGACAGTCCTGAACCATTAGGAAGTGAGCTCGTATGCAATGAGCAACGCCTTTGTAGTTTTCTCTACTTTAAAAATGTGTTCAAAAATAGAATATCAAAATGAGTGAACTTACAGCAAAGTGAAGTAGGGCTGAATGTTTTTGAACTAGGTAGTTACCTCGACGCTCCTGATTTGAGAAAGATGAGTATGGAAAATAAGGAAACTTTCTACCATGCATGCTTAAGTCCAGAGTCTATACAGTCATCTGTGTTTAATTATGAAACCATTTGTTAACTTGCTGCTTGTTTATAGTTCAAAGAATCTACAAGTTCTCAGACATGGTTATAAATATACTACTTTTTATAGCAACCTGGGTTTGTTATCGTTGAATGATTTGTTTAGAATCTACAAATACTGCCCCAAATCAAACAACAGCAAAAATCTTGTCTGCTATTCCTCCGTAGGGTGGATATAAATAACGATAAAAAGATAGGTGCTAAAGAGATGCAGCGCTGGATCATGGAAAAGACGGATGAACATTTCCAGGAAGCTGTGGAGGAGAATAAAATGCATTTCCGAGCTGTGGACCCTGATGGTGATGGTAAGATTGAATGTTTCCTCCATCTCCTGATGACATCTGAAGTCAGCTGCTAGCTGGCAAACTGACAGACTGCTCGTTTGATGTGCTGCACTAAAATCCTAGTTGCTTTGGGACTGTACATGATCCTTTGCCTCTCAAGAGCTTTGATCCATGCAGAAGACGATAGAGCAAAGAAGTCATGTGTTTGTCAGCATTGCAGTTCTCTGACTGCTATCTTATTTCTCTTGAATTCATAGGAAATCCTAATTGGCTCTGTCAGGGATGAGGTGAGGATCGTGACATAAATAGGTTATTTTCACGAGGCTTATCTGCTATGAGGAAACATGAAAGTGAATTGGGTGATAGCTGTCATGTTGCCGTTCATAAAGCTTACTGTAGTGGTTATAGTGCTGAACCAAAAGATTTTAGCACATGCCATTTTAAGAAATGACACCAAAAGTTCACCATTTAACTGTATAACGTCGTGTCTGAGATACGGTTCTCTCTTACAGGCCATGTGTCCTGGGATGAATATAAAATCAAATTCTTGGCAAGTAAGGGATTTAATGAAAAAGAGATTGCAGAGAAGATCAGAAACAATGAAGAGCTGAAAATAGATGAAGAAAGTAAGTGCAGACTGTTGGTGTATGTCTGGTTTTCTTTTGTTTTCCTAAGTCCTGAATGTTAAAACTGCTCTTAATGTGAGGTGGACGTTTTAGTTGTGCTGCTGCCTCAGTGCAAACGTAGAACGTGTAAGTCATAAGACGGAAATACTCCCATTCATTTTAACTCAATTCTGCACTTCCAACACTCTGGGTAGAGGTATTTGTATTAAAAATCTTTTGTTCCTTTTTTGTTACTCTCTATTTGAATAGTTATGTGTTTAATGCTCGGCTAAAATATGTCAACCTGTGTTATTTGTGGACCATTCTCTTGTTAGCTGGTGTACCGGGTCCCCCGTTGCTCCAAATGAGAGGAAGCCGGGCGTACTCAACTTCTGAAACTGAGGAGGGGCATGTGTACTATCAGACCGTGTTGTGGTTAAATAGGTGTGTGCTCAGGCGCTGCGAAGAATGCTAGAAAATAGCAGAAGGTTCCCTAACAATTGTTTCGTGTTTCATTTAAGTTCTCTATTGAGAGATTCTTTAGGTTAGTGAGATTAATCATTTCTTCCTTATTACTTTTGAAACTTTCATTTGAATTTGACTTGTTATAAACACGGTAATGCTTAACAGAGTAACCTTCCCCCCCATCTAAATGCATTTACTGTTAAGTAAAACATGAAGCCTTAGCCTTTCCTTGCAGGAATTAGTCATTTAAAAATGGGTTATGTTATATTTTCCATTTATCAAAAAGCAACTAAAATGCAAATGGGCCTTTTGAATTTTATGGCGGGGAAAACACCTGTGCAGCATGTTCTATGGCAGTGTGGTTAACTACAGTTTACAGGAATGCTCATCAGATAAAAGATTTGCTGAATAAGGGAAGCGTGTGCATAACTTTTCTACCTAGGTAACTAGCCTTGTTTGGGAAAACCAAATTAGTTGTCTACCGCTTCCTGAGGATGATAGGCAAAACTTATTTTCATACGCCAGTTGTGTAAAAGCTTTTTGGTTTTTGTTTAATTGTCTGCATAATAGGAAATAACTGAACATGTGGATTGTAAGACGTTCTGAGTCTTAGGCAGAAGCAGATTGGAAACCAAGCCAAAACTGGGGACTCAACTTTATATTTACCTTAGGCAGATAACTACAGTTTTGAGCTGATGACTGATATTTGAGTTTTGCATAGGACTAAAAAGAAGGGCAGGAAAAGGGAGGCTGTCTTATGTTTTATAATATTGGGGGTTGACTATGCCATGATTAGATTATTCTGTTCTAACTGATGCTTTAAATAAATAAAACTTAACATTCACAAATGTACCTTCAGATTCATATTAAGACTCCAAAGGATTTCTCTATTCTTCACCAAAAAAAAAACCCCTATTCATTGGAGACTTAAATCTTAATTGCAGCTATAACTTAAATTCAGATACTACCATTGCTACTGCTTTTTCTTATGCAACCAAAACCATGCTGGAGATATTCAAGACACTTTATTGTGCAGTGACTGTAGTCTGTCAGAGTGTTTTTAAAACTTGTGGAATGCAAATGCTTCATATTCGTGTTTGTTAGTACATTTTGCAGATAGGGTGTGCCACAGACTTGTATTTTTCTTCCAGTTTGTCATTTAGAAAATGCCTACACCAGAAAAAGAATGCCCTGTACAGGTATTTTTTTTCCTGTTTGGTTATGTTCAGGACCACTGGTTGCATGTCTTGTTCATGCCGTGTGTTGCAGGGTGGTTTTTCAACAAGTCAGTGGCATAGTTTTAGCGGAAACTCATCTTCAAGTTACGATTCTCGCTTGAGCTTAGCAAAAACTCACTTAGAAAGTGCTTGTTGACATGATGTAAAATGAAATAGATGGAAATGTAAAGTGATTGCTGCTGCTGCTGTCTGTTCATACGTGTGCTTAGACTTACATTTGTTTTTTTGTAGCAAAAAGATTTCTCTTTATTGCAGTAACCATTAAAACATGAATGGTTTAGGTCTGAAATCTGATTGCGTTTTTGATACAGAATAGACAAGATAACTAAAAGGAGTAATAAGTACTCATATCCTGAAGTGCCTGAAAACTAAAATACATTTCTTGGTGCTTATTTAACATTTCCAAACTTACTTTCGTAGCACTACTTTCTTATGTTGCTCATAGTTGCAAAAAAGCAGTTTGTTAGGCTGAAGTACTGGCTGCTGTTTCTGAGCCAAAGAATAGAGGTTTTCTGGGTAGGAGATTCTTTTGGATTCTGAACCTTTGACAGAGTAAAAGAAAAAAGGAGGAGCAGGGCAGTGCAGAAATCTTGTGGTGTTCCTGGTCACTTTCTACATTGAAAATGTGATACAGGTGTAGCTAAGTATTTTCATCTCCTAATTTCAGCTCAGTGATTTGGTTAAAGGATCTTTCCTAGTGTTGCAGCACTAACTTGTCCAAACTCAGTGTGTTTTGTTTCCGTTTAGCACCCTCTTTCCCTAGAAGTTTAACTATACAATAACTGGTTCATAGGTCATCCTTGTTTAAACAATAGAGTAATAGGGGAAGGTGTATTTTAGAAACTGTGTCTAGTTTAAACATAATGGTTTCAACTTTACACTTCTAGCACAGGAAGTTTTAGATAACCTGAAGGATCGATGGTACCAAGCTGACAACCCACCTCCTGATATGTTGTTGAATGAAGAAGAATTCTTGTCGTTTCTTCACCCAGAGCATAGTAGGGGAATGCTGAAGTTCATGGTCAAAGAAATCATCCGAGATTTGGGTATGCCATTTTAAAAGATGTTTTCTTCAGAGTTGTTTACTTGCAAACTGTTGGGTAGGTGTTAGATTATTGTACTGCCATGGCTCAATCTGAAATTTTGGCACTTGTTTGCTCTGTTTTACACATTCCAGTATGATGTATTAAGAAAAACATGCTGTTAGCAGAAATACTGGTATCTCGATGGAGTTGCCTCTGCATTGTTCGAGACTGAATTCAGTCTCTGCTTGTTAAAGAACAGCAGAATTACGTTACTAAGGTATTCTGAGTACTTCCTACAGAGCAGATCAGCTGCCACTGCTTCACACTCAAGTGCTGCTGCATCACAGGGTCTCTTTGGCAATAGCAGAAAAGGGTTGAATATTAAAATATTCTAAAACATGATGTGAATGTTTCATGAGGCATTATTGCTTAGTACTTCTGCAGTGTGGCAACCATGTAAGAATTGACATACACTTATGAAAATGGAAATAGTTGAGGTTTCTAAGAAAAATATATTTTTAAAAATCCGTAAGTACTGTCAACAAATGCTTTTTTTCTGTTCAGTGAATCGTTATGCATATTTGAAACTGCTAGAACACCTCAAAGAGAAGAAAAAAGTGAACTTCAACTTTGCTAGTAGTTAGCTTAATAAATATGAAGAGCTTTCAGTGATGCTTAAGTGTTGGGTGCACAGACAAAGCAATTCCAGTACACGGTCCTTTATGAATATTAATTTACTTGAATGCTGATATAAGGGGAGATTGCACACAGCTGTCAGAAACTTTCTGTTGCAGCAGATTTAGGGTGGGGGGAAAAAAAAACACCAACAACATCAATGAAATAAATAGATGCCCAGGCTGTCAGCTGGAGTATTTTCCAGGCCCAGTAGGGTTCTTTGGTTTTTGTATATTGACAGGTATGGTTTTTAGCTTTCTAAACGCTAAATGGGTGCCATAACAGTTTTCTCCTAACCAAGCTATAAGTGGTAGCTGCTATTCTCTGCTGGAGTCAGGACTACAGACTGCTGAAACCAGACCAGCTGTGCTAGTGACAACTCTGACGTGAAGGAATATCTCATTTTCATGGACATTAGGCAAATATTTTTCAGTTTCTATCTACTTCTGTTGTAGATCAAGACGGAGATAAGAAACTTACCCTCTCAGAGTTCATTTCGTTGCCTGTTGGTACTGTAGAGAACCAGCAAGCTCAAGACATTGATGATGATTGGGTAAAAGACAGAAGGAAGGAGTTTGAGGAGGTCATTGATGCAAACCATGATGGTATTGTTACAATGGAAGAGCTGGAGGTGAGTCTTCATCAAACGGTCCTAGCCTTAAAAATCTATAGGTCGTTTTTAAATACAGGATTGAGACCACTTTAGAGGATATGAAGTCCAGAAATATTTGAATGAACAGTACAGGATGTGTGTACTGTTTTGGATTATAGTATTGTGCAACCGTGCTTGGAGTAGGATGTCATACTGCCCTTTCTCAGAGAAAGGGGAGTTTTCCTAGTGTAGCTGTTATTCATAGGTATGCTTTTAGGGTTTTTTGTCACATAGACACTTGCATGGATATGTAGTGCATGAAAGCAAGTCACAGATTTCATTAGGTGCGCTGGTGAATGGGAGAATGAGTCATACTTCCACTTACAGAACAAGTAATTGGCAAACTGTGTGTTCATTTTTAAAAAATCAAACAACAGGCAAAATGAACAAACCTTGAGGCCCCCAGTAGCTGAGAAAATAGCAGAGAGCTCTATATTTCAGAGTGTTTTTGTAAGTTACATTTTAAACTGTGGTTTCTAGACTGTGGCCTTTTTAGTCTTCTGTTTGCAGAAGGAAGGATTTAATGCTTAATTTTTGAGACTTCCAACCTGGGTGGTTTAAAATGGAACAAGAAAGTTCTTGATTGAACATCCTCCAAAAAGGTTATATCCAGAAACAAGAAAATGTAGGAGATACAGGCTGACGCTGTGATGATTTAAATTTTGAATTTATATTTCTTCACCAGTTACCAGATTTGTTGGTGGGCTTATTTTGCAACCAAAATGTCAAAAATGTTTGTGGGTACTGGCATGAACGGAGAAAATTTGTTAGAATGGACAAGGAAGCAGTGAATGGAAAAATAGCCAGGAGGTGGATGTAAGATGAAACAAAGATGTGCTAACACTTTTCTTCTATGACTTGCATTTGCTTTGGGGGTGGCTTATGTTGTTCTCACAATTGAAGTTTACATGAGGCCAGGGTTCATAATCCTGGTGTGTGGAAATGTGTTCTTGGGTATTGAAAATGACTGATTTTCTTGTTCTAGGAATATATGGATCCTATGAATGAATACAACGCCCTAAATGAAGCAAAGCAAATGATAGCAGTAGCAGATGAAAATCAAAACCACCACTTAGAGCTGGAGGAGATCCTAAAATACAGCGAATACTTCACAGGCAGCAAACTTATGGACTATGCACGTAACGTCCACGAGGAGTTCTGACCCTGCTCGCTTTTCCACAGTTCTGAAGCACTTTCCTGCTTTCAAAATAAAAATAAAGGAATAAAAACCAACACAAACAGACAGAAAACTTCCTTGCTGCTATCTGTGTTTATATGCGTACAGTGTGGTGTACTAGACTAAAAAAAAACTTCCGTCCATATAGAAGATCTACAGCTTTGCCTTCAGTATGTTTAAAAATAATGAGGCAGGTACTGGACTATGTTGGTTCACCCTGTTTTGTACAGTTAATCCAGCTGAAGTTTCAGCTGCTTTTTGCTAATTGTATTTGGTGGAGGTATATTAAATATTTAACTTCTCTTGTTGCCCTCATAGCTGCTGATCCATGGAAATCAAAAGTAACACTGAAAGATGTTGGCTGTTGTAAAAGGGATTGCGGCTCACGTGTGTTCTGGCCCCATGAGGATATCCATTCATAGACTGATTGGAAATACTTTTGTTTTGCTCAACAAATTATACAGTTGTATTTTGTTTATGGTCATAACCATTTCAGAATGTTTTAGTTACAAAAATCAGTAAATTTTATCAGGTTGCTGCTGCCTGGACTGTTCTTGCTGTGTGTGTTTTTTTTTCCAGTTATGCTCGGTCCTTTTACTGTCCCACTGCTCTGTGTAGTCAATACACATTTAATGGTTTATGTACTCAGCATCAGTGGGTTCCTTGGTTTTTTTTTTTGTCATTGTTTGTGTCTCAGGAGTTCAATTCTTACTGGATTTTACTTTGCTTAACGCTGTTATTAGCTTGCTATGTCTGTTAAGTGCTGTTCTCTTACTTATCTCCAATAACCGTTACAGGTACTCAAGAGTCAGGAGAAAAGAGATGATAGCCATGTTCCCGAGATTCCTAAATTCAGCAGTGATAATTTGGCTAATCTTCCAGTATTTTTCTTAAGGCATCTCAACCCAGCTATGCATTGTTGGCAATATAATACAAGTTCTGCTTCCATCACTGAACATTTTTTAAGAGCTCTGGGGAAGAACTTATGTTAAATATCACAGAGAAAACTCGTCCACATCTACTTTAAAAAGAAAGCTGGTGACAGGACTTGTAACTGCGCTGAATGTGGGAGGCTTGAGATTACTTAGGTCTTTAAAAAGGAAAAAAAAAAAAAAGATTTCATAATGAGACAATGGGGAAGGTTTCTGTGTAGACTTCAGATGCGGCACAGAACAATGGGGTTCACCTAGGTGTATGATTCCTACTTAACTGCAGTTTATTGTTGAAACTGGTATAGTTACTTGTTTCTGTGCAGATTTTCTTTCAGAAAATTCTTTATTGATGCTGAATGGTAATGCTGGGGGAAATACAGGCTCCGCTTTTTGAACTGCTTTTGTTAGAGCAACGTGCAGTCAGCATTTGAGAAGCTTTTGAATCAGTCTATTTTTGGGTAGTCTCTGAAAGCATCATGCAATGCAAAGGTCATATCCACTGTCTAAATAGAAAACTTATTTTTCTCTAGTTCTATCTTTACTGTAAAAAAAAAAAAACTCTTTCTGAGGGGTTGCCTGAAAAATCCAAGATAGATGTTATATTTGATTAAATCTATTCTCTTAATATAATGTAAATACAAGTATGCCTGTCTTTCTGTTTCAGTATTCCCTTTTTTGTTGTTAAATGGCTTGTATCAGTCTTTTTATATGCATATAAATAATTTTCTTTGTGCTTTGGAAATGTTGCTGATTTTACGTTTTTCAGTGAATGGGAAAAAAATTGAGCCCTTCAGAGGACATACATCAAAATATGATTTGAAAAAAAAAAACTGTAAGAAATGGCTAAATTCAGGTGATAATCTTGTGTTGAAAGGAGTTTAGGGAGACTGACCTGGGAAGTTGGCCACATTGGTCGGTCCCTGCTGTATTCCACACTTATTCCCCACATGTACTTGATTTCAGAGTCTATGGAAGTTCAAAACAAAATCCCCTGTCTAAAAATGTTCAGTAAAAGCAGGACAGAGTCTTATTTTTGACCCATAGCTTGGCTCAGCTCACTGCTCTGAAACTCATCCTGCTGCCACTGAAGCAGCTGCCTCCTGGCTGCTTTCTGGGAGCAGCCTGGCGTGCTTTGTCCCCACGGCAATGCCAAACAGTGGGAGAGGTTAACTGGCATTGCCAAAAACCCAGCCGAGGGTGTAGTAAGTGCCAGGGAGAGAGCACTGTGGTTATGCCATGTTTTATTTACTTGCATAATTCTGGCCACATAAAGGACTCTGGCAAAACCAAGCCTGGTAATGCTTAAGGATGCTATACGTAAAAGTTGAACTGAAAGTTTGTGCGCTGACTGCTTTCATTAACGAGTATTTCATTTGTATTAAAGCATCCTTAAAAAAAAATACATCAAAAAAACACCATCCTTAAAAGAATCTTGGTGCTTTGTCACTGCTGCTCTGCATTTGGAGAGTTTTCAGTTTAAATGTATGTAGCAAACTTTAAACTATACCTAGCCTCTAAATATCATAAGTTTGTTTTCAGTTTCTTACTGAATAATAATTGACTTACTGAATAAGTAAAGTCTCCTGCTGTTTGTGAAAGAATATTTTTCTAAGCCTGGCTCGATGCCGTTGAGGCAATAACGCAGTCATGAGGCACAAAGCCACTTAAATATCATTGAGTGTGATCCTGCACTTGGAAGAGATCTGGATATTTCAGGCGTGCAGATCCTGAGCGTGAAGGGGGTGAAGTTTGGCTGGTCTGGTTTACGTGTGCTGTCGGCTCTGCTCCCTTTTGGAAGGAATGGCTTTAAGGTATGACTTCTTTCCCATAGTGATTGTTTTCCAAAATACTTGAAAAATAGGAGAAGTAGAAAACCAGTTAGTGTTTTGCGTTACTTTTCTGTCTTCCTTCCCGCTCTTAAACAATCTCACAGAAACTGAAGAAAGCAATGAGAAGCAGCAGTCTGGCTAAGACATGCCAGCTGTATTGCCGTGCAGTCCTTCCAGGTACGGCAGGCTATTTGGGTGTCCAAGTGTGCTCCTGTTCCAATGAAATCTTTGTTTACATGTAAATTGACAGCAGGTCCACTTTGTCTGGTAAGTCTGGATGTGTTTAATGTGAATAAACCACCTGATTACTGCAGGATGTCTTTTTTATTTGGGCTTTTACAGTAAGGATTGCTGAAATCTCTTGGCACTGGAAGACTTTTCAGTTTGCATCCTGGGTCAATAACATCAGATAAGTAAAATTCCAGCAGTGAATTTGAATAAGTAAAGCTATCAATTCTAGTGTGATCACCTTTTGATCTATTCCACGTACTTGGGTCAGGTGAGGGTTGGACTGCAGTGCTACTGTGCCGCAACCCTGCCATGTTATTGCTGGTGTGTACAGCAGGAGGGAGTTGCATTCAGGGGGTTTGCTTCCGTGCAACAAAATAAGCATCAAAAATAGCTGGCTGTTTTTATGCAGCAATAAAACTCACAGATTTACTGTCCCAGTGAGAGCAAGGGGCGAGAATCCAGCAGCACCTCACCTTTTAAGGAGTAAGGCTGTGTGGGCTATGTTTCATTTCACATGTGGCTCAGATCTGTAAGGGTTTTCAGCTGTTACCTCGGTATTGCTTTAATTTTCCTCCTTAAGAGAACGAGGATCACCTAGTTCTGACATCCAAGCTGTGTACATGACACTGCTGAGAGGTACGTACTAGCCAGAGGTGCTCTCTGTTAAGGCTACATCTTTTCATAACACTATTCAGCATGCTTTCTTTCTATCTCTGAGTATTTCAGTTACGAACTGCAAAAAATAAGCTTGCCAAGGGGTGGGAAGAAGTATGGGGGTGTGGAACACTTGCTGGGAAATTCCCAGCAACCGACATATGAATTTGTTCTGGTCGCCAGCAGTTTGCTGTCATCTCTTCCAAGAGTTTGCTGCAGTCAGAATTTGGTGGGGACAGTGGGGCTGCATTATGGTGGCTGTAGCTTTTTCCTTGCGTTATTTTACTGTTTTTTTCTTGCTGCTGGCAGTCGTTTTTACCCATTGCTTGGGGCTGCAGTGCAAAGAACATCAGTATCCCTTTGGCAAAAAATGCTGCAACTACTGTGCTCCTGGTAAGTGACTTTTTCCCTATATATTTGTACTTGTTTGATGTTATATCTCTCAGTTAATAACCAGAAAGAGTGGGAAAGAGCTTGATGAAAGATTCAGATTAGGAAGCATAACATGGGGAAAAAAAACATTTGATGAGCACTTGTCATCATTCTAGACTGATGGATTATTTCTGTAACATACTAAATGTAGGGATTCTCTTGAGAGACATTTCTTCTGTGTGGTCTGAGTTTCCTACTGTGTCAGCCTGGTACACTTCCATTGTGGGAGTGTTATCCAAGAAAACAGGGTTACATTTTTGTTATGTTTTACCTATTAAAAAGACATTCAACCCAGAAATTTTGTGTAATAACAGAAAAATTCGTGTAATTGCTATCGATATTTTGTAACGTTTTTTTTAGCAAGGCTTATGCTCCTTAAGACTTGGTGGTTTTAAAGAAAAAAAATAATTAAAAATTGAGTTACGGGTATTAGGCACGCAACTTTTGTTGGTCTGTGAAGAAATTCCACATTTACTTACTTTTCCCCCGTGAAGGGAAGTAAGAGTCTGATTCACAGATCTCGATTAGCAAAGCATGACTTGACAAGAACTGTATTTTTTTCCTTTTTATAAAAAAGAGCATAAATTTTAGATTTTTGTGGTTTTTTTTTCCACATCCAAATATCTTTGAAAGCAATGCTGAGAAGCACAAATGCAAACTAGCAAGCCTCAAATACTATAATTGCTGGGTTTCATTAAAGTAATGGTAGTGATGCAGTGTAACCACAATGAACAGATAATTTTGCTGTTTGAGGGGCGATCAATATTGACTGTATTAAAAGTGTACGTTCACACCCCTAGAAGGCGTTCAGATCACATCTCTAAGTGCAGTTTCAACTTTAAATCTTGCATGATGAAGATCTCTGTGCTTCTTCCACAATAGTTGCTTTCTCTTATAATTCTCTACTACATAAAACTGATGCTGTGTGATCGGATGCAGAAGAAATTGAACGTAGTATTATCTTCAAAGATGATGATTGGAATAAATCCCCATTCAACCTGAAATCTAAGACTTGAGGCAGTTGCATTATTCTCATAACTGTTGAAATCTGAACGTCTCTCAACTCAGGTTAAAATGCATGCTTGTATGCAGACAATCCTGTATATTTAAATTCTGTTGCTTATTCTGAAAGAGCTCTTAGCAGTTTTTTTGCTTCGTTAGCTAATCTGCTGATCGTGGGGAAATTCCTACTTTTCTTCCTCATTGTGTAGGTTGTGAAAATGGAGAAATGAATTATATATACTGTGGTTGCTCAGAATCTCCTGTTCTGTGCCACTGACAGCACTCAATAAAACGGAGGAAAATCAGTGAGCAAGAGGCTTGGTGGTCATTGTTCGCCTATGAAATGGAAAGCGCAGGACCAAAATGAAAGAATTACGGGAGAATAAAGACTAATTAAGGATAATATTTAGTTTCATCTTTAAAACCCTAGTCATCAAAGCTGTTCTTGCAACCTGTGCTGCATGGAGAAAAGCCAGTGAGATGGAAGGAACGTGCCTGACTCCTTTTCAGACGTTGGCTGATAATCTGCTCTTTCAATTTGGACAAGTAGTCTTACTCACAGATCCCAGTGCATAAATCAGTTCTTCCATGAGCGTGCTGTGTGTCATACAGATTGGTATCTGGATGCACAGCTTGCCTCTAAGTGGGTTCTAAATGCAACGTGTGATGCACGTATGCTGTTGGGAGTAGTAGGAAATGCCCGCCTTACATCTTGTTCTGTCTAGCTGTAAATAAAATGGAGCTGGTAGCGTTTGCTGATGGATGGTAATGCAGATGTAAAATCAAAACACAAAAGCCATTCGTTCATGCCTAGTGGACTTTGAGGATGCCAACAGAAAGATACTACAAATGATGTTCTTGAATGCTTCGCTAGTGAATTGCCTTGAAACACAAGCAGTCTGTCATCATATTATCTGTTCTGGATTTCTTTGAGTTGAACTACATGATGCGTCTCATACGGGAAGGCAAGATCTGTCACAAAGCCACTGAATTACATAGATAACAGACCTACTGCCACGATAAAAACTGCTTTTTTTTTTTTTTTTTCCTAATTGACATCGGCTGTAAACCCTGGTATCTAAACCATATGAAATAGCAGTCTGGAGAAGTGATGCGTGGAACGCACTGGGATACTGGGAATGCATCAGGGACCTCGACTCTTAGCAAGTCAGCAGAGCTTTATAGCCTGCTTAATTTATAGGGATGCTATGGGACAAATTTCTTAGGGATTCTGGAATATGAAGCTGCTGAATGTTTCAGTCAGAGTTGTAAGTGGAACTGTGATTTTCTGACCTTGTTCTAAGGTGTAAAAATGAAGAGGATTTCCTTCTGATAACAATCAATTGCTCCTCCTGTGTGGCCTTTTTTAGGTGAAAGAATGAGAAGTCGCTGCACAGCAACAACAGACACAGTCTGTGCCCCCTGTCAAAACGAATACTTCAGTACCGAGTACAACCACAACTTCTGCAAGAGCTGTACAATCTGCAAAACGAGTAAGTTGGTTGCATAGCGGTCAGTGCTCAATAAGAAGCTGGGAGGGAACCAGTCTTTGTGTGCTTTTCTCAGAGGATGATGTCATGCAGCCTATCTCCTGAGAAAACTGAGCCCAAAGACTTTCTGGGTTATCGTTTCAATAGCTGGTATCTCCTGGCTGATACCAATGATGGAGCCTTCAAAGGGAAGTGGGCTTACGCTGCCTGAAAATTGGTGTTTCAAGAGTTACTGCTAAACTTGGCAGAGTGTTTCTACACACAGTTGATAAGCAGTGAGAGATTAATTTGTGCTTTCTAATCTCTTGTCTCTCCCTTGTCTAATTTCTTGTCTCCCTTTATTGTCCCTAGCAAAGGGGAGCGTGGAAGTGAAGAAGTGTGAGAAGACTTCTGACAGAGTTTGCAGGTGTATAGCGGGTTACATGCCAGATGTCAGATATCCCCTGGGGAGTGGTAAGTTGGGGGACAAATTACACTACAACCTCTTGCCTCTGGTTCAGATGAGACGGTTGCTATTTCTAGTACAAAAGCTGTTGTCATTTAGCTCATTGGTATCTCCAAGCAAGTGTTTATAGCGGTTGTGTAAATCTACTGCATAATTTGAGCTGTCAGAAACCTTAATGCTCTCATTAATATGCATAATTAGCCTGTAGAGAAGACAGGAAACCTTGCTTAGCTGCAGACTAAAATGAATCACTGGGCATGCCATGCTACTTCTACCGTGACGTAGCCTATGGTTTCTGTAGGCTGTGTGTTTTGTTGGATCTGTTTTAGAAGCTGTTAGCATAACTACTGCTGAGCTACTGTACAGTTACGTTGCTAACTGAACTCAAATTCTGCCTTTTTTTCAGTGTGCTTACCGTGTCCTGAAGGGTTTTATTCCACAGGGGGAAATGAGAACTGTCGACCTTGGACCAAGTATGTATCACTGAGCCCAACGCATTCAGAGCAATGTTTTGGGTTTACCTTTGTAGCCACTGATGCCCAAGTTACGATGTGTAGCATAAAGGATCAGTAAATGCAATGAAACCACATTGCTGATGACTCCCAAGTTTCTGTGCACTGATCTGAGGCATTTATCTTCCTTCTGTCTTTTCTATCTTCAACTGTGGCAACAGCAGTATTCTCAGCTTTTTTTATATATATTTAAAAGTCTGGAGTTGTCTGTAGCAAAAAGTTCCCTTGCCTAATGCATCTGTGCTTCAAGGCTACTATATGCTACTATAACAAAAATGGAACTTCAATTTTTTCAGCAATATCTAGGACTAGCTTATTTATTCTTTACATATCCGTAGAACCTGGGAAAGGTGAAGCCTGAGTTTGTATTGATAGAACAGAGATTAGTGTTCACTCTCTTGTTCCATGGAGGTGGCTAATAAAGTAATTATTGCAACTACTACTACTTGAAGAACGACGCTAATTTATTTTACCTCTCTAGCTGCAGCACTGTTGGGAAAACGACTCTTCGAGCAGGAACAAAAACAGATGATGCTGTTTGCAGCAGCCCTGTGACACAGCCATCTCCTCAGAGTACAACACCTGCTTTGAATCTTTCCACTGCCAGCCACGGGAATAATGAATCGCCTACGGTGCTGTCACCCTCCAAATCCAGCGTGATTCCTTCTGTTATTTGCTCGGATGTGAACAGCCCCACAGAGACTAACTGGGGTAAGGAAAGAGAATGACCAAGTCTAGTCTCTCTATTTGAGAGTTGGTCACTTTGATTTGAAACTGATCTCCTCACAAATGAGTCTTTCTCATGGAAACTCCAGCTAGAATCATAAATCTTTGTTAGTATATTCTTTTTCTTTTTTTCTTTTTTTTTACCAGGATCTCTATCACTTATCCTTATATGTCTGATACTGCTTATGGTGTCTGGAATGTCCATCTTCCTGTTGATTATCCAAGCAGCCAAAAAAACAACCAAGAAGAGGCCTTATAGGAGCAACCATCAGAGTGAGTATCTTGCTAGGGAGAAAAATATGTAGGAAAGAGGATAGTCAGGGACACTTAATTGCACTTTGATTGTTTCTATCGTAATGAAATCTACCTGGCATTAACCTTCTTAGTCCTGATGCACTGGAGGTCATAGTATCTCAAGGTTGCAGTGTTACAGAGCAGAGATTCCTCTGCCTTTTGCTATGGGAAGGATTGAGTTTCTAGAGAATGTGCTGCTGGAAACGATGTGAAATTATTCCTGTACAGCTCTTGATGTGAATCATTAGGGCATATACCAGTGTATCATTAACTAATTGACTTGGTTTCTATTCTTTGTTTTCTCTCATTTTCTATCCCCTTTCCCCCTTAATCTCTGAAAAAAAAAATGAATTTGTGCATGGAATTCTATTCAGTACAGAGAAGATCCAAAAGCAAGAATATTTAGGAGTATATTGTGTGAAATTTTTTGCCCACATGGAAGTGAAATGTCTTGAAGCATCTCCTGCAAACACAGGAAAGGCTTGACTGAGAAGAACTGAGCTCTCTATTTGGAATTAGGTGGTGGCCTGACTCTTGATTCAGCCCACAGCTGCCTCATGTTCCACTCACGGAGGAGTGGTATAGTCTGTTTTCACAGTTCCCTATGCTTGGTCTTTCCTAGCACTGGCTGGAAGGTCAAGCAGTGACCAAAAGTCATTCATAGGTTCCTAGTTGTCTGTGAACCTAGGAAAATCCCTGGGTTTCTTTTTCCTTCGCCTTCTCCTCTGTACATTATTTCGTGTGTGTGTCTTTCAGAAGAAAGGAGCTTTCGAATTCCCGTCCAGGAAGAACAAATTGACTCCAATTCCAGTCTCATCAAAAACTGACTTCACATTGCGTTACTGTTTCCTGCGTTTCTGAGCCGATCAATCGTAACAACTAACGTGGCACAACTTTCAGCGGCTATCTGAGTGGATGTATGTCATTGTTTAATTGCACTTCCATTCCTTTGGGACTCATTGAGTTGTCCCTTTGGCATTAGGACCCATGGGAGTAGCTGCTCTCAAATCACGACTCTTCCTATGAGGCAGATCCTGTGCACAGCACCCCTGGTACTGGGCCTGAGTTGATACAGTCCTCTGTGCATTGCTAGCCACTTGTCTTTGGGCTGCAGAAAGTGTTTACAAAGCTGTAAGAGCTCATCATTGAGCAAAGTCACAGGGAAAATTAAAAGACCTGCTTTATAATTAGGTTTATATCTTGCCCTGCAACTTTGAGGGTGCTGAGCAGGGTGCGTCTCTTCTCTCAGTGGAGCCATTTCCAGGGTTTCAGTTGAGCTCCCAAAGGAGCTCTCTTCCTTGTAGGTGGAGAATCTCCATGGACGGACTTAGCCAGCTACCTTTGTGCTTCCATTTTGTTTTTCCTTTTTTTTTTTTCTTAGTCAAAATCAGTGGCGTATATCAACTGTGCCTCCAGAGACGGTTGTCACAGCTGCTAATTCTGGTGCTGGCTTTTAAGCAACAGTTAAGAGATGGCTATTCAGTGCCACTCCTTTCCTTTCTGCCTTTCTTTTGGGCAGATCCACTGAGAAAATGTCACATCAACATTGAGCAGTATCCCCACAGGCCAACAAAAGGAATTATTCACCATCACTGAGTAGCTCCAGATCCCCAAGTGTTTGGAAATCTGCGAGATCTTCATCTGTGTGGAAAGTAGAATCTGTGTACTCACTGCCAGAAGGCAAAGGGAATGGTAATTTCTGATTAGAAGATTATTAGTGAAAACTGTAATTCAGAGCAGGGGGAAAGTAGAGTACAACTTGTCTGTACTGTAGACTTTAGTAGTTGCTATGTAAAACTAATGTTTTATCTATAAGCTTTGCGCATACAACATGCTCTGTGCTGCTTCCTGGTGGGTGTTGTGTTGTGCTGAATATCCTGGTGTGCCTATCCCCAGCAAGGCTGCTTCAGTCAAGCTTGAAGAGTAAAATAGCATAGTTTAAACCACTTCTGTGGGAGTTGTCTGCTTGCTTCGAAGTAACGCTGTGGATGGAGAAACCCACAAGCAAGTTTGTTTCCAGGTGGTCTGGATTTGGGGAAAACCTTTTTATGTCCTAGGTTTAGTAGCATGTACATGGACACTTAGAGTTTTTCTGCTGTGAATGATAACTTTGTGGTGATAACTCCCTAGATGTTCTCTTCTCTGTTGGTAAGAGGCAAGCTGAACTTGTAATGCAGTGTTGACCATATGGGCCTTCAAGAGTTGTATTTTTGCAAAGATATGTGAAGATCATGAAACAGTGGACAGATGCCTAAACTGTGCTCTGCCTGTTCATATGGATGGTCCCTTCTGCCTCCTGTCAGTGGAACCTGCCTCAGAACTGAAGAAGTTTTCTTCACGTGGCCTGTTCACAGTTAAAATCCCCCTGGTTGTTTGCCTGCATGCTGTTTGGAATTAATTTTACTTCTGTAATGTGTTTTTTCACGAGTTAATCAATGTGTCTTCTAAAGAACATTCAAATTTCAGATAATAAATTCAAAGCCTAATGTCTGAGAGACAAGTAAGTGTTATTTTGAGTAACTTTTGATGTAATTTAAATATCTTGGTGTAAAAGTGTGAGAAGTGAACTTGAAAGTTATATCATTCAGAAGTGTTTTCACTTCAAATACTCCTTAGTAGATAACTCATTTTATATACACAGTACCAAAGCATATGGCAAAATATGCAGCACGGAAATGTATTCAAGAATACAACTGGTTGTCTAGAAACATGTTTTTAAACATGTTTCATTATATGTTATACATATGGTGTACTCAGTGGCTTCCTATTTTGAAGTGCATATACAATGTATATAAATATTTGTATTATATATGAAGTATAGTACTGACCTTTTCAAATAAATTGTAGTAGTGACTAGATGTGATTGTTTGATGTGTATGACTGGGGAGTACAAAGAAGCCAATGGTGTTACTCCAGCGTGATTGACTAGATCAGGGTGGGAGCTTAAGATGAGCGTTGACTTTTCAGAAGGTTTCTCTATCAGGGTGTTTGACTCTTACAAAGTTATTTCAATTGTCAGGGATCCTCTGAAGACTTTAACTTCTAGTTCTTTTGTTAAAGTCATGTGGGGGCCTTTTAGACTACTCTGTTCATCCTGACCTGGTGTGACATCTTGTCATTTTACAAGCACGGTGGAGGGTGCTCTATTAATTGCTAATTAGCTCTTGCACTATCATAGCCACTGACTGCAGTGGGAGTAGCCTGAGCCCATGGACCCTGACCTTTCCCGAGACTGCCAATGACAGGAATTCCCTAATTGTACTAATTGTGACAAAGAAGAGGTGTGAGAGCTTGTTCTCTGCTGTCTGTGCTGAAGTATATCAAAATTACAGATAGCTTAGATCTGGCCACAGTGACCTAGCTGCAAGAATAGAGATACACGCTGTGCTTGAAGCGTAATTCTCATGAAAAGCAGGGTCACCAAATTGGCAAACCTATGGCTTGGCAGGCTTTAAGTTGACACGTTGTCTGGGTGAGCTGAGCGAGCGGTGTAGTGTTGTGCTTTGTGAACAGTGCCTGGTAGCCGTTCCAACCTGAGCTGCTGGGAGGTTCAAAATGATAAGGCTCAGCCCCTTCCAAAACGTTATGAATGTAGGTCTTTGACAGGGTGCTGTGGTCTAGATGCTATCACCTTGCTGTGAATCGGGTGGTGGAGTACAGTTGATGAATCTGGGAAATGGATTCCAGAGAGCATGTGGCCAATTCTCAGAAACAATGCTTATCAAGTTTGTAGCCTGCCCTTCCAAGGCAATACTGCTCGTACTGTGTTTCCACATAACTGAGCATGGCGCAGATAAGCGATGAGCTATCTGAGGCTGAGGGGTAACAACAGCAAAACAGCCCACAGGAACAAATGAGGTGCTGATGGAGGTGCTGCTGTGGCAGCAGAGGGGCTGTGGTGTGGGCTCACCAGCTGCTTCCACGAATCTTTCTTGTTTTCTGCCCTCTGGCTGAGCTGCACAGGAAGATGCTTGAGTGCACTGTGTTGTTGTGCTCACCTATAGCCTCCTGATCGTGAGATTTCCTGGAAAATGGGGCCTGGGCTGTTCCCTCTGGTGGAAGAACAAACTGGTAGTGGCCCTGGAGGTGCACTGCCAAGTGAGGGCAGCTGAGCACGAGTTGAATTTGTTTATCAACATGGAAAACAGGAGAGAATCCAGTGAATCCAGCAGGCCTTGTGGCTTGTGTGCATCAGCAAATCTGTGCTGCTGGCTTTTATGGTCACGTGTGACTGTGAGCCTGCCTGTGCTGCTGTAGGACTTCAGTATCTAACCCCTGTGCCGACTACCTATAATCCCTTCTGCACTTATACCATGGTAATGTTTAATGTGAGTGCAGGCATTTATGATTTGATTTCTTTGAGTATTTGGGTGTTGGTAGACTGGTTTAATAAACCTATGTTGCTACTTTTCTCTAAATAAAGGGATAATATTTAAAAATTATGCTCAGTCTTGTTGCTGTCCTGTCAAAAACCTGCTCGGGTTTCTCATTCCAGAATGAAAACCATGGAACAAACAAGCTCTAAAACCCCCAGTTAAAAATAAGCAGAGCCTCTTGCACCCCCCGGTGCTGCTTTCAGCCTACATCTGTCTTCCTACGTGCTAGAAATGAAACTTTCCCTTCTCAAAGATACGGGCTGTGTGATACGGGCTGTGTCACAGAGTCAGTTCCTGTTTTTCAGCTATTTGAATTTCCCCCTTTTCAGGCACTCGAGCGACACAGGCAGAGTTGTGCTGCTTCATCCAAGCTGATGAAGATAACGCTATACCAGATTTTTTTTTTTTTTTTTTTTTTTTTTTCCGGTGTAACACAAGTGCTTTTTTTTTTTTTTTTAACATAAAAAAGCCATAAGCCTCTCTTTCTGATTGCGAAGATACCACCCAGTTAGTTTCTTTTATTATGCAAGCAACTGTAAGCTCTGGTTTTAGCATGAACTATAGTGGCAGAGTAGTTGGTGAAGTTTTATGATTTGTAAGATAAATGCATCTTAGACACCACAGAGCCCTGTTTCAGGAATTTATTTAAGCACATGTAAAGCTTTCTGCATCAATATTGTCACTAAAATTTGACCTCTTCGTTGTTTTAAGAACCATCTATAAAAAAGGCTGTAATTTTGTACTTGAGAATAAAGCCTTTTTTAATGAATAATTTAACTTTAGCTGCACTAGCCATGACTTACAGGGCATGGGGTGAGCATGTTATATTATTTGTTTGGAATTGCTTCCCTCCACAGATGGAGGTTGGATCATAGGACTGCTGCAAAAAACCTTCTGAAAAACAAACTTCTCCTTTGTCTTTTTTTTTTTTTTTTCCTCCTAAAATACATGACAAGTGCCTGCTATTATGGCTCCTGCAGCTCCTATGTGTCATGCATTTTCTCTTCCTCACCAGCTTCTCCTCTGACCTGGAAGTACACCAGAATGACTCAGGTTTGCCATGAGAAACTTCAGAAAGGTCACATCTGCTGTTAACATGCTGTGCCTGGTGGCAAGATGAAGAGGAAACGTATGGCTTAGTAATGTCAGTGACCTGAGTTTCTTGCCTCTGTCTGGTTTCATAAAGTTTCCCTTCGTGAAATGTCAATGTTTTTACTACCCAGCCTGTGCTCCTACCTTTTTGGGGAGTTGCTGCTGCTGGTGGCCAGGCAGTGTAACTAACTCAGAGAGGTGCTGTGCGTGTGCTGCAGGCTGCCTAGAGCTGCTTGAAGGAATGATCCAGTCTTTGTAAAGCCCATGTTTTTTTTTCAGGGTGCGAAGGATTTATCTTGCCTGGAGAACCCACACGTGGCACTATGTGAACCGCTTCTGCTATCTTGCTTGAGTCCTGCAGCCCCAGCCTCATCTGTCGCATGTCTGCAGGGCAGTAATTCTCCCCATGGGCCAAAAGGGGGCAGACCTTAAACGGGCACAGCAAATACCCCAGGCTCTTCAAACCCCCGTGGTAGCCTGTCCCATTCACCCCCAAATCCCAAGGAGTGAAAGGAACACGTAACGATTTTGTCTTCTAGTTTCCAGCTGCTGTGTCAGCTGTCTGAGTGTATCCTGCTGGAGAACTGCTGTCCCTGTATCCATCGTGGCACCAGGCTTGTGTGCTCGCTGCTGCCCTGGCTGCTCCTCTATGCTTCCCACAGCCCACCAGAGCTGCTGCTCTGCTGCAGGTACAACAAGAAACATCTTGTGTGAGCCGCTCATCCTACTGCTGTCATGGCACAGCAAAGGGATCTATAATAAAGACTGACGTTTGCTTTCCAATAATATAGACAAATTCTGCACAATGGTACAAATTCTTTAGTTAGCAATGGAGATTTCTACAGCAGGACAAAAAGAGCTTATGAGGTATAGCTTACAAGGCAATTTCTACCTTGGTCTAACATATAGTCATTCAGAAATTACATTGACTTCATATGAATAACCTCTTACTCGTAGAAGTGCATGGCTTGCTGCTTTAATCACCCATTACACGAAATCAGCAAAATTTCAATGTCAGGAAACCAAAAACTCTCCCTGTCTTACCATTGACAGCACCAAGTCCGAGCAGTGTCTGCAAAGCCACAGGACTTGCAAGAAATAATTACATCTGAGAAGTGGTTACACTATTGTCATTCGTTGTTGTTGTTCTTCCCAAAAGGTAATTTGAACAGTCAGCAAAACAGTAACTCCAATGACCTCAAACAAAATGAAAACTGTAAAATGAGTCACCTGGCAGTGCGTGTAAGACTCAGCTCGTGGCAAGATATCATTAAGGTGGGTGAAACTAGAACTCATAGCCAGCTCTGAAATTAATCTTGGAAATGAGTGCCTTGGAGAGGTGCAAATTGCCAAACTGGTACACTTCAGCAGGTGGAAGAATCCCCTGGTTCTTCCTTCAAATCTCATCCCTGAACACCCCTCCTAGTGTTGTGCGTGCAGGTCATGGTAGCACAGAGCAGGGAGAAGGGTCCGGGGGATCTGTAATAGCTTTTCTTCTGTTCCTCTGCGGTGTTCACCTATGTTTCTATCTGAATCTGCCCTGAACTGACAGGTAGGTATTGGTGGGTTCCTTGGGAGACTGGAGCAGGAAATGAGTCGCTGCACTTGGGGTCTATGATAACATTTGTTTCTGTGCCCCCCTTCCTTTGCTGAAGGGAGGAAAAGAAACCCGTCTTCCCTGGGTCTCCTGCTGCATTTAGGCCTCACTCTCAGAAGCGAGTTTCATTTCTTGGAGACAGTCACAGAAGATTAATACTTCTTCCTCCAAGACTGAGGAACTAGAGCCTGGTGTTACAGAGACCATTTGATCCAAACCCTGCACGCTTGTACTGGATGCTTCTGGATTTGGATGCTCCTTTTTATTGACAGCTGCAGACTCTGGACCCTGAGGGCTTTCTGAACATCTCAGCCCCTAGCTTCATCTCTTTGCCTGTTACAGACTGTGCCATGTCCTCCTATTGCATGCAAAGGAGAAAGTATAGTTTGATGTAAGTGCTCAGGCAACCCTGAAAATTGCATTGCTTCCTACGGCCTTTTAACCCTTGGGATTATAAATTTGAACGCAGGTCAAGTGGATTGACAGAACCTCTGCTTGTGTAGGAAGTTGAAAAATGTAAGGATTGCTGCTTTCCAAAGTGTTTAGTTTTAGCTGAACTTTGTATAGTTAATTTATAGCTCCTGCTTAATACAGCCACCAAAGTGGTGAAGAGGAGATGAGAAAACTGCTGCTTATTGCTGGGTGAAATGGGCATTTGTTCTACCAGTAGGTGCAGAGCCTGCTGAGAACCCGGCCGGGTCAGGCAGCAGGATGGGACCCAGGCCCTGGCGGTAATCACATGCAAAACACACAGGGCTGAGCAAGAAAGGGTTGGCAGATGAAATGTCACTACCTCAGAGACAGGTAAGATTAGCTTTAGAAAATCCCCAGAGATTTTGCAGCCAGATAGTTGCGTTGTCTCTGAAAGGTCACTGCTGACTCGAGTGGTTTAGTCTTGGCATGTGCTATTGTCTGTTATCTGACCGTCATGTCCTGTCATCTGGCAGTGCCTGCACACGACTGTAGCACTTCGACAAGAACAAAAACATGTAGAGACCAGTTCAGAAAGCACCAACATTCCCAAACATAGAGGGAAATGAGTGATCTGTTCCCAAACATAGAGGGAAAATTGGTTCCTAGTCTGATAAACACTTCCCAGCAGGTGAGACCAACAGTCTATTTTTGAGACTTGGACAAGGCAGAGCCAAGGCAAGTTCTGGGCTGAATGGGGAAACTGTATCCCCTCCTGTCCCACTTTTTACACATAGTAAGGGGATTTAAAAGGTGCTGGTACTGAGTTTCCACACTGCACCAATCTCCCTCTGCCAGGGAAGGGGCGTAGGGTAGGGGAAGGCATGAGGCTGAGTTTGGTAGCAAGCTGTTTACGAGAGCAGTAGCAGTGCTCGCTATCGAGGCCTTGTATGGGTGCTCTGCCCCCAGTTTTGGCTGAAGCCACAGCAGGGCTAAGTGTCCCCTAGGTATTCCTTGCCTTGTTGTGCAAGGAGGAGCATTTTCAATGGTATTGCAGTCGAAAAACCCTGGGATGAACACAAATGTAGCCCTTTTGAAACACATTCCCTTTGTTCTCGACCTATTCTTACAAGACGATAACAAAAACCTGCTCAGAGTTGGTCAGGGCCTGCGTGCAGCTCAGACATGGTCATAACGGCTCGGTGTGCAGGGCGTATTTCTGCAGTGTCTGGTGCTTTTGCCTAATACCCTGCCTTCATCATCAGACTCGGCAGAGTCTTAAAATCCTCTTATGACCCTCTCCCTCTTCAGGAGGCTGCTGATTGTACCACGCTTTCTGTGGAAGCGAAGCACTCTGTAGCTTTGCCTGTGCAGCCCAGGCCTTGTGGTTTTGCTGTTTGCCAGAGCTGGTGATTGGAACCCTGCGGTGGGGCTCCGGGCCCAAAAAGGGTGGCTGGTGGCTTCCAGCCCTTGGTGGCCAGCCGGGAAGCAGCAGTAGCCCTCTGTGTGTCTCTGGGTTTCCGTCATGCTGTGACAAGTGTGAGGAGCAGCGTCTGACGGAAGGGAAGGGGATCTCCTATGTGGTAGGTGTACAAAGAAGGAGGCTTATGGTTTCAGAAACTTAACTGCGGGCCTTCTAGGGGCATTTTGTGGGGAAAACAAACCACAGAGACTTGTGCCTTTAGCCTGCTTACATCTGGCTTGAATGCTAGCTGTTGACAGCAAGGGTTCACCTAGCATATTTAGCAGTACAAGAAGCTTTGCAGCATTTGTTTTTAAAACTAGAAGGGTCTGTTGTGTACCGAACTGATCCAATTGCTTCCAGCTTGTGATGGGAACACAGGTAAATAGATGCCTGACGAAGGACTAAGAGAGGGGTGTGATAACTGACCTTCTCTTTGAGATCTGTGGATGAATCTTCAGGAGGAAGGCATAGAACACAACAAAGGCTGGGATTTGTCTGCAAAATTTGTTTTGGCTTCATAGACTGTTTGTTAAACTAAGAAAGTAACGCAGCAAGCGTCAAATGCCAAGGCACGGCATTTTCCACATGCACTCATCTCTCTTCACAGGTCTGACTCTCCCTTATCTTGACCTATGTGTCATCACATGCAGTGTGGAAAAGAATCCGTTACGAGCTGCTTCTGTGTCTGAATTCATCTGCTCAGATGAGAATTAGGTTGGATTTGAAACATTATCTTCGCAGTGCACACATAAAAGTAACCACAAGCTGCACGGATAGAAGCAAACACTAGGGTATAGTTGAAATGCAAAAGGGCAAAGAAAAATAAAATAAAAAATAATTTTAAAAACTAGCTGCTAAACATAAAGCAGTGATTGAAGTGTGTGTCTGTGTTCGTATAAGACAAGACTGTGGAATTGAAGTCCAGCAGCAGGTCATGATTACATGTGGCGTGGCTGTGCCTGTGTGTAATTTTGGTGTAATTTTGCTGAGGAGCTGTCTTTTGCTACCTGCATCCCTGGGAACTGGGGGCAGAGGAGCTGCACGGGTCCCTAGAGGGCCTAGTGGGGCTGTTCTCAGTTTTTGTACAAGGGCTGACCTTGCAGCAGCATTATTTTTGTTGGTTTCATGGTATCTATATCGAGTTATATCAGATCTGTAAAATAATTCAGGGGTCTGCTGCTCTAGATTGTGAGGAAGTTGAAATCAGTGAACAGAATCAGAAAATCTGTGTGGGTAAATGGAATTACAATACACTGCACATCTGATAGTTAAATCCTTGAGGGTTTCTAGAGGAGCTGTAAGTCAGAATGAAATAGTCTGAGAGAGCTGTAGTTCACACCCTGATTTAATAATTTGCATTAATTGTACATTGTATATCAACTTGTAAAATCCATAGAAAATCGAATTATGTGATGCTACATCTTGCTCCTAATCAGCTGCTCTCTTAATGGAGCCACTGGTGTATCATTGTTTAGCCCAGTAAGCATCTAATGGTGTAAAATAAAATATTTTCCCCGCCCCTAAAGGAACAGGAACAGGAAGAGCACAGCCACAACTACAAAAAGCCTGCTGCCTTCCCCCAGTGTCAGGGGAAGGAGTACTTCTGCAGGGCAAGCCCTGATACCAGCCCACCTTAACGCGCTTTGGGGTTGCATAGCTTGAGATATGCCTGAACAGAGAAGTGAATTTGGGCCCCTCAAGACTCGGGTTTGCTTGCTGCTGGTGCTGTGCCTATGGCAATGGACACAGCAAACTCTGGCAACACCATGCCAGGGGAGCGAGATGAGAGTGGTCAGTAAGGGCGTAAAGAAATGCTGCCCTAAATGCGTCTCAAGCACAGGTAAGGGAATGATGTGTCTTTTGTATTTCTGCTTTTCGTTACTGATTTATGTCAGCTGGGGTATTGCAGTGTGGGGAGCAGGTGCATGTGTAAATGGATCTTGAGTAGCTGTGTATGCAAAACAAAACCACAAGGGCTTCCCTCCTGTCTGCCTAAACTCAAGATGTGCCTTTGTGTCAGGGTGGAATCCTGTTTCAGGTTGGTTATATGTCTGTGCTCACTCTGTAGCGGGAAAGGGAGAGTTAGTTTTCTGGGGGTTGGCCATGCTCACTTGGGAAAAAATGTTCTCTTAACTCCTGAGCCCTTGCTCCACTCAGACATGGTCTCGGGGCATTGTCTGTCTTGTTCAGACCTTGGAGGGAATGCAGAGCATGATGCTCTCTGTTGCCTTTTGTGGTTTTGAGGGTGGGAAGATCCCATTTCATTCCCTCCATCCCTCTGACCTATGCTTGTCTGAGAAATAAATGCCCAGAAAAAGTCTCAGATGATTTTCAGTTTCCACAGCCTCTTGTAACCTGTATTCTTGCCTGACCTTAGGGTAGTGATGCGGTGGTATTGAATTCTCACTTGTCTGTGACTTTGAGTCAAATGAAGATACTGGAGGTGGAGCAGGCTGGTTGCAGGGGTGATGGGGTGACATCCCTGTGCAGGCTAGGCTCTGATGGCCTCTTCCATGGTCCTAGCAACAATCACAGTGTTGGCATCTAGTGCTGTCCAAAACAGCAGCCAGAGCTTGATAGTAGGGAACATGCAGCTGTTTGCATGACCTACAGCCAAGAATGCACCTTTCTGTTCTCTCTGTCCTAAAATAGGCTCCCGTGGCCTCCTTGAGGTCCGTTGGAGGGTTTGTGTGCAGGAGGCAGTATATCCATTTCACAGTGATGAGTAGGACATTGGAGCTGGTGGTGACCATGGAGGAGCGAAACAAGAGGCAGTGCTTGTAGGTGAGGGAGGGATCCTCTATGGGCTGCCTCTGTTCAGCAGCTGGAGAATTGCTTGATCTGCATTTTGTGTTCCAGTCTCTATGAGAAAGGCTAAAATTGACTGAAAGGTGATTCCCCCTCATTTAGCACTTGCCAGAAGTACTGTGGAGACCCCACAGCATCACTGAGATCAGGTCATTCAGTAGGAGGTAGAAGAGTCATTGCTTGGTGAGATCAGCTCCAGGATCAACTCCAGACTCATCTACTAATAATGCACAGAGAGAGAGAGAAGCATCCCAAAGCTGTTTTTTGTGTTTTTTTTTTTTTTTTTTTTTTTTTTTCTTCTGTCTTCATTACGTTTTGAAGACCAATAAGAGGAGACCAGCAATGAGCAGAAGATGTGGGCAGCTTCCTGGTGGCCCTGTACGTTCCATCACCAATCTCATAAAATAATCTTTGCTTGATCTTTGCCACTCACTGTGGGTTTTTAAGCATTTCTCTCTTTATACTTTTTCCTTTAAGGTCACAAAACTTCCTGGTCGAATAGTATTTTTCCTCTCACTGGTCTCCAGCTGGTGAAAGAACTACTTGATGGTGATGGGATCAGTCCGCCAGTAGGACTGATGGTGAAACCTATTTCTGGCCTCAGTTGCAAAGGCCTAACTTCTCTCTTTCTTCTTGACAGCCAACAAGCCATGTGCAGAAACTGAGGACGTGGACTGCAAATGTCCTCAGGGATACAGCTGTGCTAATCGGGTCTGCGACTCCTGTCGAAAACTGCCTGAATGTGCAGAAGGCGAGGAGCTGGTTAAGTATGGTAAATAAACAAAAAAGGCTCTAAAAGGCAGAGGTCAATGTAAGGAGCTTGCTGACGGTTCCATTCACTTACTATAATCCCCTCTTGGGAAGGCTTGCAATGCAGGGGAGGAAGGTGGCATTAATACCACGGCCTCAGCAGGCAACACCCATAGGTTTGCAAAAATGCAAAGCTGGCAAGAGCTGCTTACGTATTTCTCCAGGGGGTTGATTCATACTTCAGAAAGAGTGTAGAGGAAACACATCATCCTCTAATTACTCCCATCTTCCAGTAAAGGCACTGACGACTGTTAATTCCTGTTCTCTTTTCTTATAGGCATTATTGACTACTCATTTAAATGTGAACCATGTGAGATAGGAACCTATTCTAAGGTTAAGAATAGCTGGTGCCAAAACTGGACTGAGTACGTATTTATTGATACTTTTCTTCTTTGGTAATATGCATGATACATTTATCAAATGATAAATATTTAAACTGGAAAATTGAATCAAAAGCAAGGTCACCAATGACATTAGATGATTAAAATGATTAGTTTTTTTAGATTCAGCAAGAGGCATTTCTCTCTTCTCTGGCTTTTAAGTAGTCTGTCTGAAAGCAAAACTTAAACTGCTATGGATTCACCCTGCTTTCAAGTCCAGCACAAACTGATGCAAAATTATTCCAAATGTGGACATCACTTGTAACAAAGACTGAAAAAACTGTGCATGTAAACAATTGTAATCGAATGTTATTTTCTTGGGGAACAGCCCTAATTTTACCTGCTCTGCTATAAAAAGGAATAAAGGAAATAAGCAGTGAAAAGACTAGAGGGAAGGAAGAAAGGGAGATGAGAAAAAAAACTGGGGAGGAATGAAGGAAAAAGCTGGGACAATTCTAAACGTGACTCTCTTTCTTCTTTTAGTTGTGAAAGTTCTGGGTTTCTAACAATGAAGCGAGGCAACAGGACACACAACGCTGTGTGTGGCTTCCCTGTTGAAGATTTGGGGAAAGGTACCTTCTCACAATGCTTTGTTTCCTTGAGCCTCTACCTGCTCTCTGCGTGTCTTTAGTTGGGGATTTGCTGCAATGTTACCATCCAGAGCTTGCTATCAGTCAAGATGCCTTTGAAAAATGACTGTTGTGCTTCTTGCAATATTAATACAGGTAGAATTTTTTACCCAGGCACAGAGTCCACCATTACAACAATGTCAGCAATAAAGAGAGAGAAGAGCCCAGCAAATGTCCTTGAACAGAGCATACAGTTTGCAAACCATTCATTTTCCATTGAACCTGCTGTTTTGCTAGACCTTCTCAGGAAGGCAATAGCTTAGTAGGTCATCCTCTTCCTTTACAAGTATTCGCTTAGTCCACGACACCCACAGCTGAAACTGCATGTCTCTTCATGGATCTAATTGCACAGGAATGACTGAGTATCAAAGGCAGCAAGTTGCACTGCTCCTGCCTCCTCTTTGCCCATATGGGGCACTGGCACCTTACAGATCTGGGCCCTTCATTGGAGGAAATTGGTAGTTGTGCTGAGACAAACTGCAAAAAGGTGCTGCTTTTAACCTCCGTGAGGCTGACACAAGTGCGAAAATTTGGCTCGCTGTAGTGCTTTGCAGGAAAGCATTGAAGCCATATCCATCGAAAGAGCAAAGCAGAGTAGATAGATCAAGTGATAGTGCTGCTTTTTGTATGAATGCCTCTTTACCCACAGATGGTGATCTTGGCACTCTTGACTGGGAGCACTGGAGTTTTATTGCAGATACCTGCACTGGTTTTATACCAGGCTTATCCATTGCCACAAAAAATGGAAATCAACCTTAAGATTTCCTTGGAAGTGCTGTCTTTCCTTTACCAATTGTATATTTCCTAGTATATTTATATTTATTATATTTATTATGATTTCTTCATCTTTATCCAATGTATTTAATTGCAGCTCGTGTTATAGAAGACTCTATGTATACCACCATCCTGGCCATCTTTACTGCCGTGGCTGTTTTTGTTCTCATCTTGCTGACCTTCTTCTTGCATTTCTGCATCTGGTCACTAAAGAAAGAAAAATACCACGTGGTTGACAGTAAGTGCACCTTTGTGGGTTTTTCAGTGGAGAACAATGTGTCCTTTGCTCCAGACTCAGAATGAAGTACGTTAAGTTTAATAAATAGAGTACAAACTGATTTGCTGTATGATTCGGTGGGTCTGTGTAGGGAAAGGTCTTGTGAAGACATGTGTGTGCAGTGCTTTTGCTTATTCTCACTGCAGATGTGGAACATAACTTCCCTAGGCTGCTGCTGGCTCCACAAGCACCACACCACCGAGAGGAGACTTACAGCTGCCAGTTTCCAGAAGAAGAACATGGAGACAAAACACCAGAAGAAAAGACTGGCTATTTCCACCCTCAGAGTCCGCACTGAAAACAGATAAATTGCCAAGTGCCATGAGAATGAGGAACTGAGCTCAGCTTTAAAAAAAGAAATGAGAAAAAAAAGGGGGGGAGGGAATGGGTGCATAAAGCATCTTTATGTACATAGCAATAAGGAATGGGTTTGGGGGAGTTTTGCTTTGTTTCTTCTCAACAAAACTTGTGTTTAAAAGCAGAGGAGCTGCTTGAGTCAGTCTGACATTCAATTCAGCTGCATTGCTTTAGGCAGTTTTCCTGAGTTGTGGGTTGCTTTTTTGTTGTTATTTGGTGGTTTTTCATTGATGCTCTTTTAAATATTGTTTGGGACAGGAGACCCTTCTTGTTATTATTCCACCTTGCATCTTCTTCACATATCTGTGTGGTGCTCCTCCAGCCTGACTGGTGCCTGGCAAGCTGGTGTCCTGCCATCAGTCCCTCCAGGGCTGCAGGAGGTATGGAAATACCTGTGCCGAGCAGTCAGAACTACTGCTCTTCTTTGGGCAGGCTTTGCATTCCTGCCAAGTGGCTCTTTTAGTTAGGCACCAAAGGGCCTTTACTTTTAATGCATGAACCACTCTGGTCACCTGCCACAACAGCAGCTGCAGTCTCGGTGCACAGAGGTGCCCAGGTGAGGCTGCTGTGGCCACGTTCTTTGTGTTTGCGGAGATTTTTCTACGTGAGCTCTGTCATCCCTTCCAGGGAAACTGGAAGAAGAAGGGGGTGATGTTTATCCATGTTCTCCTCCACAACTTTGCTATCTTCGATAGCTGCAATGCTGAATTAAATACAAGAGATTTCAGAAAGGCTTGAGGATCACACTTGACTTAATGCACTCTTCTCACCTGGTTTATAGAGCAGGAAAAGACAGTGGGAAACAGAGAAAAGCCAACCGCTTGTTCCTGATGCTTTTTCTTCCCACTCCAGAAGAAAAGGAACCAGGTCTTCTGCTGATGTGTACCAGTATAGCTCCAGTGACTTGATCGTCAGCTGAAAGATACTCCCCTTAATGAACATCAAACAATGCAGGATTTGTTAATTAAGGTTTCCTCGAGTTTCATAGAACTCTGACATGGCTAGAATTTGTCCTTTTGCCTCAATTTAAAGGGGGAGTGTTTCAGTTGGTTGGTTTCTGTCAGTTGGCACTGAATTCAGATAAGAATCCAGTCTGTGGCTTCAAATAATTAAAATGTTTTTCTAATTTTTTATATAATTAAGTATATATTTCTCATATTTTATAATATTATATAATTATTGTTGTCTAATGGGATTGCAATTATAGATACAAAGTCCTGGATGTCTTCTGGTTTGGCTTTCTAGAGAAAGCATTCTGGAGCAGATTGTTATGACTAAACCAACTCTGGGCAAAAATGAGTTTTGAGTCAGCCTTCATGTAAAAGTGTATAAATATCCCACACTCCACTTATTCCATCGCAGTTCCAGTTTCAATCTTACAGCTTCCCTGTTACTGCATTGAGTACCATTAACATCCCTATACTTTAGCTTGCCCATCACATAAGATGGAAACATTGATAATTCTCAACCTCAGAAATGCATTGTGAGACATAATTGGTATTTTCAATGTATTTTTGCCTTCTCTCATCCTGTTGCTTTTAATTCTTGTGTTTCTGATAGATGTTCCTGTAGGTATCCCTATGTGAAATTCATTTCAAATGTGTTTTCTTCCATTGCTTTGAGAAGTAGGCAGATTCTTAGGGTGAACTAGGGATTCACTCAAGGAAAGGTGGCAAGCATTGGACTGGAAGAAATAGGGAAACTTAGCTTAAAGTATAAGACTGGCTCTGCCTTGCAAACAGGTACGCTATGGGATGTAATGAACTCAGAAGCCTAAACACCTGCTGGTAAAGACCGTTCTTACTGCTTCTTCTGTGTTGGCCATGTTTACTCTCTGCTCTATATTGATCTTTAATTTTTTTATGTAATGTGTTTTTCACTGAGATTTCTGATTGTGACCTTTTGTAAAGGCAAAATAAACTTGACAATTAATTGTCTGTGTGACGTGGTTCAGCAAATTGGAAAGAAAGGTTTTTAATCTTCAGATTGTGTCAGAGTTCATGAGAGCAATTAAGTTTTACTTTTCCAGCTCGCTTTGCCTGTCTTACAGTGCTTTGGCTGTTTCAGCAATATACCTCCAAACTTTTCTGTTGTATTTCAGGTGGGTGCACTTGCATTTTTTCCCCTTTTTAAGTAAGTGGCTTAATGTTTCCTGGCTCGTGGTAAGCCAGCGCTTCAGCTACCCTCTACCAAAGAAGCAGGAAACTCTGGCTGACACTTTTTTCCATTCCTCACAGTGGCAGAGAAACAGTAACATTTTTGGGGGAAAAAAAAAATCAAGAAATTTTGAATCTGTTACTATTTGGGAGATGAAAGATGTGTCTAGTGGAAGTCTGTGCCTCTGGCAACAGGTTGGGCAAATCTTGTGAGGTGTGCAAGACTTTCTGGGCTGTGGGTGTTGAATAGCCAACAATGCTGCCAGTTAATACTGAAACACAATGAACAGAGCCATATTATTCATTGGAAATTTGCAGAGTGGCCTCTCAGGTTTCTATATGCCTACCTTGAAGTATGCTCTACTATATGCTCTACTTCCTAATTACCTAACCACCTGATTTTAGGGCTGTTTATTGATGGGAAAAGCAACCAATTTCCTGACTTCTTAAAGCTGAGATTCAGAGGGAAAAACCCAATGTGTGAATCATTTAAGCCTTGGAGCATTTCAGTAAAAGCACCGTACTTTGCATCAAAGCAAATGAAAGCAATCAGCTCAGACTGGTGAGCTGCTAAGGAAACACTACCTTTCGGTTTCCATTCAGGCAGAACCATAGCTTTATTTTATCAGGGCACAGTTACAGCGTTTCTGCAACATTTGAATTAATTCACGGCTGAATTTCCAGCTCAAATGCCAGAGCTTCTAGTTTTTCCAAGTTCCAATTTGAAATTCAGCTTGGTCTCTGTGTATGGGCTGCAGGTTAAAAAGAAACTTCTCCTTCAAATCATTAACATTCAGTGAAATGTCTAAAGATTATTATTATTATTATTTTTTTTTGCTTGAATCTACAGTTCTTCAGCACTTGTGAATGTTAAAGAAACTTCACCATGTGAAAATAAAAAAGTTTTAAACTTTGATTACAGAGAAGTTTGATACTTAGAAGTGGCTTGCTACTCATAATCAGATAAAGACCTTCCCACACTGCTTTAGGAAATGCAGGGCAGCAGTTAGGAGAATAAGGTAATACCCCTTTCTGTAGTCATTTGCTTAAGCTCAAACTGCTCTGCCTGTATTACACATACAGGCTCAAAAATATTTGATTATAAGTGATGATCAGAGGTGTTTTGGTCCCCGTTGATTTCTGGGGATTTCTTCGTATTTTAGCTGCAAAAAAAAAGAGTGAAAAAGCAACGTGATAAAAGAATTGCCTGAGGTATAGAAACAGCCCTGTTCATGCTAGAGATATTGCTCAATCCATGTCCCTAAGGATTTGTGCAGGTAGTGTTTTGTTGTGCTAACATGTCTGCTCGTGTTTTCTGCAAATTATTAGGGTTTTGAAACTGGATAAGGTAAAAAAAATATATATATTTTCACAGGACTTCCTGTTTTTGTTGTTGTTGTTGTTTAAAAAAAATCCCCTTTCTCAGGGAAAGTGAAATTAAGCAATTGTGTGATTATGCACCTACTTTTATGAATAAGTTTTGAATTTGTTAACCAGATTCAGCCCAGCCTGGCAGAGGCTGGGAAAGCAGCAGAGAAAGACAGCCATAATTTATTTTGCTCATGGACATACTTTTGTGAGATGTTTCTAAAACTGTTGATATATTTTGTTTTACAGTTTTCCATTTTCTTGTTTTACAGGTGGCCAGCATAGGCTTCACAGATGAAAAATTGGGATAAAACAGGGACCGTGGGACCACACTAGGCTTGTTCAGGTGACTTTGCAGACGACCTGGATGCAACCTGGATGATTGGCCTGCAGGTAACTGAGGATTTGTGTGTGTCGTGAAACGTTTGATTGTTCTGGTTTGTAGCAATGCTTCGTTTTCAGTGCTACGTTTCTGTTGAGTCTAACAATGATTCTTAAGGTGTTACAAATCCAAAAGAAAATATTTTGAAAGCGTAAGAATGAATAGATTTGATTCACTCTGGAGATTTTTGTGTTGTTTTTTTGGAGGTTAGAAGACAGCAAAGAGATTACGGGGACACATTCTTGATGTAGGCAAGGAAGAAAAGCTATCAGAAAGGGACTGTTTACCATGAAGAATTGTACTGTGCCTGCCATTTCAAAGGAGGGCAATGGCTTTCCAAACCAATGGATACCTAAATGAGGATAGAAAGTTTTTTTAAACGTTCTTTCTACGCACTGTTTAGGCTCAGGATTATGGGTTTTATTTGTAGTATTTACACACTATTTTACAGTGTTTCTTTTTCCTGAGAAGAATCAAGCAATAAATATAGGAAGCAAATTCAGAAGGATTTCTCTGTAAGGCATATGTACAGCTGAGGTCAGAATCACAGGGACCCACATAGATTGCCATGGTCCATTCACAACAGCATCTAGTGCAGAGTAATTCATGTGCAGATCCTTATTCACCTCTCAGTCTGAAAGAAGCTCGGTTTCCAATTTCCGATCCATTCTTATTCATTCGTGCAGCTTCTTCACTTTCTGTTGGGATCATATTCAACATACCTTCTTCCTGTCAGTGCATGCTGATGTCCTAGTGATGCTGCCAGGATTTCTTAGGGATGCTTGGTGGTGGCTGCAGTGGCAGAGAATCGAGGTTTTTCTCCGGCTGGAACATAGAATGTATTTTTAGCATGTGGATATACTTTTTTAACATATGACTATTTTCTTGGCATAGAGTATTCCTGTGCTGTTTTAGTATTATTGACCAAGAATTTACACACTAGACAAACACAGGCATGCTCAATGAAAGAATAACCATACTGATTAATACATACTCTGGGCCCAGCATCTTTTCAACTTTTAAAATATCCGCTCCTGATTCACCTTCCTCTCCTCTGTGCCCAGAAGTGGTTACCCACTGCGCAGGATGTACTCTGAAAGCTACAAACATGGGTGTTTTAGGAGGTGGTGTGACTTTTAACCCACCTCTGAAAATTCATGAAACAGCCCCTTGCCCTCAACAGTTTTGCTTATTTCACTCCGTAATTTCCACTGAAATCTGTGCAAATCAGGTGCTCAGGTATCAGTCTTTTACTCCTGGAGTAGGCAAAGTCGTTTTTTTGATTGTTTGTTTTGCATAAGAGGACCCAAATTCATTTCCTGCTGAAAGAGTATATTTTTATATTTTTTATAAGATAAACACATTGATATTTACTGGCATAATGTATGAGACTTATCAGGAGAAAGATGGGCTTGAAGACAACTCCATACTCTTTTGTGGAAAAGGAAATTTAGGAGGATGATCCATGTCAGATAAATCTATGTACGATTGGGAAAATTCCAGCTCAGTAAGAGAGATTGCTGCAAAGTTCTCTGAAAAATACCTTCTGTAGGTGGAAGAGGAATTTTTCATAATCCTCTGCTGTGGAACAGGTGATAAGGATTGGTTCAGTCAGGCTTCCTGCAAGACATTAGCAGGGAACAGTTTGGTGATGGAAAAGTGTGCAAAGTTTGCCATGACACATGCGTGAGCCCGGAGCAAGGAAAGCCACAGGGACTGTCCCCACACGAGGTTAGCACCATCTCCCTACAGCCAGCCTCTGGCTTTCACCTTGATTTTGCTTTTAACCACAGGAAGGCTGTGCTGCCCTGTGATAGAAACGATAGCGGACTGGGACTGGGCTGGCTACTGAACCGAGCAGGGAAGCACAGAAAGCTATTAAGACTTAGCAGCCAGCAACATAAGAAACCCCTAAACAGCATCTGTTTAGATTGCCTTAGATTGCAACTAGAAATGAAATCTGATTTTAACTAGATATTGTCTCTTGTGGTAGATTCAAACGTCCTGGCTGTGAAAGGGATTTGTACTGAATCTGCGGGGCATTAGAAGGCTCTTTGGTTCTTATTAAAGCAGTTTTTTTCCTGCCAGAAACTGCTGCTGCAAAGGCGTCCTGCACGCCTGAGTTACTCTGTGCAACTGGCTGCACTTGCAGGAAGAAATTTTCCCAACTGATCTCTCCTCAGTTACATACCTGTAATCTCAAACTGTAACCTCCCCAGCACAGTGGATTTCTCCTTTGCCTGGATTCCAGCTAGGGGGAGTTTTCCCTTCAAAAAAAAGAAAAGGAAAACATTGCTTTTCTTCAGGCTTTCCCCTTTTCTCCTCGCTATTCATTTTCACCATCCGAAGCTGCTCACCAGATCCAGCTTCTCTTAGTTCTTTAATTATTTGGCCATTTGTACTGTGTCTTGTTACCTCGTATGTGATTGCAGCTCTCTCCTCATCCACAGAGAGGAAAAGCAGGTCTTCTGGAAACAGGAGCAGCAGTCTTTCCTTAGAGTCCTGTAGAAAAGAGGCACTTTAGAGACAGCAGAAATGTTCAGTAACTTCTGCTAAGTGGGTATGTCTCAGCCAAAGGCAGAATATGAAGGTTAATGGCTGTGGCAACACAAACAACTTGGAGCTGTCTGCAGTGCCCGTGCCAGACACAGATGCTGTTCTTTGCATTTCTTATTCAGCTTGGATATTTGTTGCTTAGAAAGCTGGTAGGATACCCCAAGACGGATAGATGGATGAGTTGTTGTTGTTTTTAAGAATAGGTCAGGCCCATATCTGCAATGGAATGTGTAGAAAAGGTTGATCTTCCTGTGTAATAGGAAGGGGGTGAACTCTCCCTCCCAGCATCTTCAGAGGCTGAGTGCAACTGTCTGGACACATTCTCAGAAGTGGCTTTCAGGGGAAGAAAAGAAAAACCCGCTGCATTTCCTTTTGTCTCTTTAACACTGTAGGACTTTGACATAATTAGCCTTTTGCTACGTTTTCTGTAGCATAATGACACACGAGCAATAGTCATTAAAACGGCAAAACATATTTTGGGGAAATACACATTATAGCCTTTTTTTTTTTTGAACAATAATTCCATGCGAGCCTGAAGGTACACTGATTTTAATCTGTTCAAAGCCACCCACGTATCCGAGCAGTATACGTTACCCCTGTGCAGCCAGTAGCCACTTGCACCATGGTCAAATACTGAATCCTTCCCAGATGCTGGATTGGTTTTCCTTCCCACTTCAGAATGGTGTTGCACAAGAGATGTCTCATCAGCTCCTTTTTCTTCCACTGTTCATCACATGGCACCTTTATTTTTTTTTTATTTTGGGGGGACAGAGCAAAAGGTCATAAAACTGAAGGTACGAAGTTTTTCAGGGTTAAAGTGTAGTGAAAAAAAAAGGTGATTAGAGGATACACTTGGAAACTGGGACACCAGTGATGAAGTTCCTAGTTTGCTGCAGTTTCCTGCCTACTTGTGTGCTGTAGTTTCATGAGCACCAGCCGAGACAGTGAAACAGCTGTAGATATTAAAGGGAAAAGTCTCATTTTCCTTTTCCCCCTCACAAGAGGTTGTTTAGGACATTGGTTTGATTTGAGTTAGAATGTCATGGTAATTCTAAGCACTTTGGGCTTGGCATTCAAGTCCTTTTAGTAGGGGGTTTATTTATTTATTTATTTACCTATTTATTTACTTTTTAGGTATGCTTTACTTTTCCTCCAAAGTAGTGCTGTCCAGAAAACAGGAGAGTGGGGTTTGAGGTGTGGCCATGATATTCATGGCTGTGCTGAGTCCTGGATGCATTTCTGCAGTCTGTAATGAATCCTTAGAGCAAGACCACCTGAGCTAACTCCTGCAAAGTTAACTGGTGTTCACTAGCTATAAAAAATATTTGGCCTTTAGGGCTCATCAGACATCAGCAGCTCTTCAGGATGGGTGGTCTGGGTAGTACTTTTTTCCCTCAAAACTGAGGACTTTAATACATGACTAAGGTACAGGGTTGTCCTAGAGCCTACACCATGCTAGCTGTCAAGAGCCAGCTGGGTGGATGTGTAAAGAAAAGGAAACCTTAAGCACACTGACAGTAAATAGCACTAGGGAGGGGCAAATAGGAGCTGGCTGTCCAGCTGACTCTTACCTTTTAGGAATCTGGGGGTACAATGAGATGGGCTAAAGCTTTGGGAGGATTCATTACATTGTTGTGTCTGAATGTCATAAGCCATAGCAGTATGGGTGTTTTCAGTGTCAGTGTAATCCTGCCATCTTGTGACTCCTGTGGATGTTGCAGTGTGGTTTGTACGCTTACGTATTTTTAAGTTGGTGCAACGGCAGGTATCAAAAAGCAAGTCTTTATTTTGTGGCTGTAACTAATGGGAAATTAATTTTTTTTAGTAGTGTAACAGTTACATCCCATGAAGAAAAGCAATCAGTAATTTGTCTAAAACCTCTCATGAGCACAGAGCATGAATTTAGTGATAAAGCAATGATGGGAACAAGCTTACTTCATCCTAGAAAGTATCTACAGTGTCTTCAGGTAAACCTTAGGAAGTATCTACAGCATTTTCAGGTAAACCTGCTGCTCAGTTCCAGCCTGTCTCCTAAAGATCCTCCCAAACCCTATCCATTTTCAGAGCTGCCACCATTTCCTCTTTTTGTGCCATTCTCTTTACGCCTATTCTCCTCTGACTTACCAGGAAAGAGATGTTATTGCTGGGACTGGTGGGGCAGCTGGCGTTTGCCATCTTGATTTGGTGCTGGAGGTGTCGAATCCACATGTCGAAGTCGGCTGAATTCTGGCAGCAAATGAGCCGGGATTCTATCATGGACCCTGCACAGAGACACACACGTGGCCTGGGTCTGAGGAAGGGTAGTTGCAATCTGCCTTTGGGCCCAGCGGGTGAATTCTGCCTCCCCTGTGCCATGGAGCATCTCTGTAGGCAGACACCACCTGCACTTTGGCATCTCGTGGTGGGACATGCTCATGGCTGGCCTGTGTTGCTGTTGGTGGCAGATACTGGGCTGGCACTGGGACAATTGGATAGCTACCTCATTCTAAATCCAAAGGCATCCTCATTTTCCTCCTGTTTAGTTTAGGTAGAAAATTAGAGTAAAGGGGAATGTATACTTTATATTGCCTTTCCTCTGGGGAATGCTGGTTAAGGCACTTTGAGTGCAAAGTTGTGCAGCAGTTCTGTTCACCCGTAATAACTAAGACTCCAAATTTCTTCCATCTATATGTCCTGCCCCTCTTGGAAATACAGCATGTGCTGCATGTGAGAGCCCAGTCCAGCAAGGCATGGTGCATTTTCCAGGAGGAATGTCTTCAGTAATCATCCACCTGGCTGCATAACCCCCTTATCTTCTGCCCAACATAGACCAGTCCTTGAAGCCCAGAGCAGAGGTATCACTGCTCTGTGACTACCCCAGGCCCCCCCAGGAACTGCCCAACAGGCTTACCAGAAATCTCAAACGTGTAGCTGATGGCGCTCACAATCTGCCTCAGGTGCATCCCAGCAAGAGGAAGGAGCCCCTGGTATGGTGAGGAATAATGTTAGAGGTTAGCTGGTAAGAATAACTTCTCCATCCCACTGCAGTCCCTCTGACACATGGCAGATTGCTTTTTCTGTAAGCCAGATAAAGAATTTCCTATCTTTTCAGCCTTTCACCTTAAAGTCTGGGACAGATGACGTTCAGCTTGTTGTCTGGAGACACAGGAAATCTGAGTTTTTATTCCTGTTTCCCTACCTGTAAAACGAATATCCTCCTTCATAAAATGCTCTGAGCTACAGGGCTGAGCTTCACCAATAGACCAAGACTGGTGCTGAAAAGCAGTTTGTATGAGCCAGACACAATTTCATCTGCCTTGCAGCCTCCCCCTCTTTACCACCTGTCCCACACCCCCCAGCCATGCCCGCAGAGGACATCCATGTTAATGACAAAGGGGCCTCTGCATTTTGGATCCTGTATTTCATAAAGTGATGATTTCTTTTCTGTGTCCTCCTCTTACTCCACCCGTGGAGCTGATGGAGGGACTTTTTTTATCAACTCCAGTGTGATACAGCTCAAGGATCTTTCCATAGTGAGGAAGTTTCTTAATTTGGCTCTTTTTTTTCTCACTTTCAGAAGCCACAGACATGTACCGGAGCCATCAGGAGACATTGCTGTGCTGAGGGCAGCTCTCCTGGACGTGTCTCCTCGATGCACTGTGCCTGCCCCCTCCTACACCTTCCCTAACTCTCTCTCCTGTCACCTCCTGTTCTTGTCGCCTTCTTCAGATGCCTTCTGGCTGATGCCTCAACTCAGTGGTAGGGAGCTGCAGTCCCTGGGTAAACCAGGGACATAAGCGGCCGGCTAAAATTACAGAATATAATATAAATAGAAAGTGGCGCTTCTTTTTCAATCCCTTGTGTGGCCTGTTCAAAATAAGCTGAAAAAAACATGGTGAATTGTGAGCTACTGTGCTAGAAAATATGCCAAAGCCCCAGTAAAATCAGTGAAGTGTCCCTGTCTTGGCTGGTGGGGTCAGAATATCTTTGCTCCATCTTGAGCCTTGCTCTTGGCAGGGCATCGAGGGGTTAGCACTCTTACTGCCATGCACACGCTAGAGCTGTGAGCAAAGAGATACTTAGGAAATCTGGAATATGAGCATAGATACACAGACACAAAGGGATTCTTATGCTTTACCTCGTACACAAATGTCTTCTTTGTGTGATCCACGGAAAGAATCAGCAAGTGTAAGGAGGCCAGCACGATGTAGCACTCACACATCTCCTGTTGAAATAAGGTCAGTTACACCTTTCCTCTAGAATATTTCAGTTTCCTAAAAGGAAATTACATCTCTCCAAAGCTCTTCACCTTCCTCACTGCCTGACAGGTGTCTGTGCTTGGGGGCTGCCGGCTGAGCACCCGGTCACGGTTTGGCCGAAGATTTATGTCACTAATTTGTCATTTTTCATCATCTTGCCTCTGGGTGCTCTCTGAGAACTGGTAACCCAGACCATGGCATTCCTGAGAGACAGTGAGGTTTTGCTGTGTGCATGCAGTCCGATAAACAGGGCAGTGTGGTTAGAGAGGCGTGAATCCATGGCAGAGCTAGAACAGCTCTCGGTTCCTCCTGACTTCGTCACCACCCAGCAGTGACTGTCACACTGCTGGTTTCACCACTCGCCACTAGTACCCATGGAGAGGGCTCGGTCGTCACACGGACTAATTTGAAACCGTAATGACCTTATCTCTTTGGGGAAAAGCATAAAAGAAACCTCTGACAAAAAAAAAAAAAAAGAAAAAAAAAAAGAAAATGATGTTCTTGTCAGAATGAATAATAAAATCATGCTGTTCAAGGAAGTGGCTGTGAAATCATTTCAGCTCTTGCTGGCACTGGAGGAAAAAAGTTGAACGTATTAGCATTAATTTCAGGGAAAAAAAGGTCAAGGCAAATTGTGGCTTGAGTGTTGCGCTGAGATTTGACAGTAGTTTGGACAGGACTTGTGAAATCCCAATTTAGCCAACCTTTTCTTTCTCAAGGGAAAAATCCCCTGCGTATTACCCAGTGGTTGTGGTGCAAGGATTACCTCCATGTGGTAACTCCTCAGAAAAACCCGGGAGGACCAAACAATTTCCCCAAGAGAGTGGATGTTCGTCCCTTCCCAGCCAGTGATGGGCTGTGTGATCAACAAGTGCAGCAGTTCCTCCCGTGTTCTTCCCCACAGTGTTTCTGCCTGGAAAAAAAAGCAAAAAACAACAAGTGCTTCTTGTAATCTTACCAGGAATATCCTGAAAAAATGAGACAATTAGAGGTGGAAAAATTGAAGCTAGAGTCAAGTGATGCTGATATATAACTAACTAGCTAAAAGAGAGGGGAGAGGTGTGCTTTTGCTGCCCTGACCATGGGAGATTTGCACATTGACTATATGTATGAATTTGCATAGATCTCTTCCTCTCTCTCTGGGTATGTTCTCAGCAATGGTGATAAAACATGGTCCCAGGAAAAATTCCCCAGCTGACTTGGGGTGACAAGCTTTCATGCATGTGAAGTTGTAGACAGCAAGCTGGAAAACTATACCTGGGCCTCAAAACAGACAGGACTGCTGATTATTTGTTTTCAAAGTAAAGGGAATGTTACAGCATCGGGCACTTTACTGTAATGGGACACTGCATCAGGATAAAGCTGTGGTGGGTGAGATGAACAGGGCTCTTATTTCTTCCTTGGTTCATATGAATCTTTGGTTGCATGACCCTGCTCATACCTCTTCTGTCTCCGTGGGGGTTGCAGGTTCCTTAGGCTGGAGGGATCCCTCGCTCTGGCCGTCTGAGATGGACCACTTCCTGAAATGGAAGAGAACAGGGAAAGGCATAGAAAGGTACTGGCAAGTGTTTAAAAGAGAGAAAGGGGTTTGTGCTCAGTCAGCAGACAAATTTATGGATTGCTGACATAATTTTTGTGTATGTTAAAAATTTTAGACTTGAAGACTGGCTGGTAACAGCTCAGTGAACTCTACAGAAAAAAATGCAGTAGATGCAGAATCAGAAAGCAGGCATGTCAAGGAATAACAAAGCTGAACCTTTGGGAAAGATAATGCTAAAGACCCCTCGCATTAAGCAGAAGCTGTGGCCTAAATTCATCAGAGCACTTAGACTCCTGGTTTTCTGCTGGCTTTGTGTGGGAAGGATGATGGAGGCACTCTCACAGTGCCTGCCTGGATGGACAAGGGAAGAACAACCCAATTTCCTGGCTTCTGGTGAAATTATGGAAGGAAATGTTGCTCAGCGCTTGGCCTGGAGTACAGAACACTTAGGTGTTATGGTAACAGTCTTCACAGATGTAAAGACCACCAGAAAGAGGAGGGGATTTACTTTTTTCTTTCTGTTTGTGGTAGATAAGGTAGGGACAATGGCCTTACCTGCATTAGAGGTTAGCTACTGGGGAGAAACCATGGCTTGCCTGGGACACTGCCGAACCTTCATCACTGGAGATGTTCAAGGACAGGCTAGACAAGCATCTGCCAAGCAAGATTTGGGAAGAGCTGAGGCTGCTCCAGAGGAGGGAGCATGGCTAAGGGCCTCCTGAGCTTCCTCAGGCCTCCGACTGCCTCTGCTGCGTGACACCGAGCAAAACCATGTTTCCGATGAGATGAAAGCAGTGCTTGCCAGAGCCCCAGGACTTGGTTGTGGTTGTTGCACGAGCAGAAGGAGCGTTACGTCCCTGGCAGAGGGGAGTATTCCCACCTGCAGGTTCTCAAATTCCAAACCCTCTACCTTAAGAGACTGTGACACCTAAGGGGACCTACTAAGGAGAAGTAGGCAGGCTCTAGTTACAAGTGCCTGACATTTAGCGTTACTGTAAATACTATCTAGAAAAGGGGAAGAAGCACAAGCTCTTTTTAAAATTTTCTTTTATTTTTTTTTTTTTAAGGGAGCCACTTGGCAAGCAAACACAGACATCAGATTTCACTTGTCAGCACCTTTCTGTTTCAGCCAAGATGGTTGGCACTTCTCACACCCCCAGAACTGCTTCCTACCTGGTCCTGCCTGTCTTCAATAGCTCCACCTCGTCCTGGCTTGCTCCTGCAGACCCAGCCTGCCTGGCACTCAGGCTGCAGCATCCCATCCTCGGTCACAGGCTCCCCCGTCCCCAGGTGCTGGCTTCAAAGTGATGCTGGCAGTCAGAGGATCGCATGAATGTGCTTGAACGGCAGTCAGAGTAAGGACAAGAGGGGAAGGAAGCACGCATGCACCCTTCCACTTGCTGCTCATTTACATTCTCCTTGGGTTAGCAGCAGCAGCATCTGAGATGTGAAAGCATTTCCTGTTGGTTTTAAACCTCTCTCCCCCCTCCTCGTCTCCTTGGTCCCCCAAGCGTCATTGCTTCCTGCTGAGATGATGGCCTTGATGTGATAAGCATGTGCTGTGCTGTGGTTGTCACCTCAACCAAATGAAAACGAAAGAGGCTCTTAATATAACACGGCTAAATGTGTAAGGCACAGCTGGGGAGAGAGGGAGTTATGGGACCGGCGGTGGGGGTTCTGTTGAGCCCTGGGCTTAGTCTTTGCAGCTGATCTCCCTGTCCTTCTGGAGAATGACTTTGTAAAAAGCTTGGCTGGTTTCTGGCTTGCACCTGTGAGATCAACATTGTTTTTAAAAGGGATGGTTGTTAATGTGGTAGCAGTGGTCTCATTTTCTGTAATTTTTCTGTAGTTTCTGTCTGGCTGCTTTCTGCAGGAGAATGAAACACATCATTGCTGGTGTTCCAGTTCACACCTTCTCTTTATACCAGCTGAAAAAAAGACCAGGACACGCACAGAACATAAAAGTTTAGCTTTTATTTCCTTTTTATGTGTTTGAAGTTGTCAAAACCTTCTTGCTCTGCGGTGGCTCAGTGTGTTTATCCGTGGTGGTCGAAGAGCTGCACGTGTTAGGTTGGGGGACGGTTTGTTGGCAAGTCTTTTTAGGCAACAAGGCAACTTTTCTTTTGGAGCAACTGAGTTTTTTGGAAGAGGCATCCATTTCTCTGGTGGGGCTGTGCCTAAAGTAGCTGGCACTGTCTGTGTGTGGCCGCAGGTACCGTCCCATGCACGGCCCAGGTCTGAGCTTCAGGAGTTGCTTCTGGCCGAGGTCCGCAGCATCCTCGTTGTAGAGCAGCACGAAGTGGCTGCGTGTCTCCAAAGGCAGCACGCTCCGGCCTTTCAGGCACTTGTTGAAGATCTCGAGAACCAGATCTGGAACAGAAACCACAGTTAGGAGGTGGTCTGAGCACCCCGGGGGCAACGTGCACCCGAGCGCATCGTGTCTGCCCACGAGGCAGCTGCGCGCGATGCAGCTGGGTGTGTGGGCCAGGGGGGAAGTGGTTTCCAGCCTGTGATCTGTGTTCTCCGTGGACTATTAAGACAATGAAAATAAGAAAATAAAAACACAGCCCCCGTGCTCTTCTTGCATTCACTTCAGCCAGCTTCGGCCCCACTGGCAACACTTCAGGGAAATGGTAGGGAAAATATTATAGAGCTGTTGACAGTGCAATACAGAATATGAATAACCCCTCAAATTAAATGCAGATATGTACAGCAAGGTAACTGTATTTATGAAAGAAAGCACGATTGGCTGTCACCAATACTTGTCATGCAGAGAGAGATGCTCCCTTTACTGCCTCTCCTTATGCATATGGAGAAAAACACAGAAAAACAGGGGTGAAAGGGACCTTGAGAGGCCTTCTAGTACACCACTCCAGGCAGGACCACTTGTAGGTAAGGTACATCAGGCTGCATAAGGTGGTTTTTTTTTTGTCTTTGTACAGTTCATGTAACAGTTGTCAGCTGAATTGGTGAGGCGCAGTGGGAGCTACAGCTGCACTGAGCGCTGCTGCTGCTGTGTAAGGCACGTTGCACAAACTGACCTCAGCGCTGTGCATGCAGAGCAACAAGCATGGAGAAAATGTGCAGGTGCACCTACAGGGTCACGTATGAAGAGTTAGTCATTTGTACATAAATATATAAGAAAGCATTTCTAAAAGTAATCATAACAAAAAAAAATTACCACTTATTTCTTTCTAATGGGAGCATGGCTAACAAGACCTTAGCTTTTCTGGGTTTCCATCGTGTAGAAATTTCAGTGTTTTCCATTTGACAGACACTCAGCAGCAAGGTCTCTTTATTCCAAGGCTATTTCACAGCTACAACTGATATCAAAAAGGATCTCCTCCGACAAGCAGCAGAGTGATACCATTACCTGCTCCGGCCACCCTGTGATTTCCTCACTTACCAAGACTCTCGTAGACCACAGCGGGGATGATGTCTCTCAGGACTTTGCAGTTGGTGTGCAACGCGGGATTCGCGTTCATCTCCAGAAGCCAGACCTAGGAAAGATGAACGTCAATCAGGAAAGCAGGCTGGATCCACTCAGTCACAGCAATGCCATTTTGCTGGCTTAGCAAACCCCTAGAGGTGTAAAAATACAAATAAATCCTAACAAGATGTCCTGGCACAGAGTGCAGGTAAGACAGCATTTTCAGAAGGACTTGAATTCAATTTTGCATGCATTTTATTACTTGAGAACAACACTATGTATTATTTTGTGTTCCCAGCTGATAGTCTTTAGATTAAACTCCTGCCCTATAGGCGTGTAGAGGCACCGTGTCTCTTAACATACTAATTTCGGTAGTAGTTTTGAGTTGAGTTTTTTGAATAATGTGAAAGTTACAAGGAATCTAGGAATCATGTTTTGATTTGGGGTGGAAATTGGGTCAGACCCGAGCAAATGGCACTGAGTTCTCAATGAGCCCTTGGCCTTGATTTCCTGGGTAATCATTGGTTTTAGGTAGGAGCCACAGAAGATACTCATTTTGTGTATCCACACAAGTTTAATCTCTATTTCCCTTTGGCATGCCGAAGTATGCAGCTCCTAGCTGCAGCATGTGATGGTCCAGTTACAAGTCTCTGTGAAACCAAACAGTTGCCTTGAATGTAATTCTGTTTACTATTTCTTTTCCCTGCCATGAAAGAAACTCATCTGTTCACTTCCTGCCTTCGCCATATGGTGCTGCATCTTGTATAGAAGATGTATAGGAATTACTTGATTTTTTTTTTTTTTTTTCAGGACGGATATTTAATCATGCAACAGCCCCAGGCTGTTTTAATTGAATTTTTAAAACATATACTCTTTTTTTTTTTTTATTTTTTTATTTTTTATTTTTTATTTCCCTAAAGCAGCAATGAGTTTGCCTGCAAGTAACCGTGTAATGTGGGTGGTAGATTTTGGCAACGTGATAGCTTTCACTTTTGCACTTTATTTTTGCTGAGAATAAAATACCACAATAATTTTCGCTTCTTTGAAATACTGTATTGAAACAAATGAAAAGACTGATAAGTGAGGGTGGTGAAATGTCTTGTGTTTTTTTCCAGAGGGGAACTGGGGCAGCCGCTCAAAAATAACCTGCTCTGCAGATGCCAACAGAGGGCACCTACGTTACATTCATTTTTCTTGGCAAACTCTTCTGAGTAAATTTCCTTTTTCCTATTAAAAGTTCGTAGGGTTTTCTGCTGACAGACAAACTCAACGAACCTTTATAATTGTCTTGACTAGGTTTTGGTTCCTTCTCCTTCAAAACAAACCAAACTGGTGAGCAGGAGGAAGTGTTCTCTGTTCTCATCTATCAGACTGTGCATCTTTTACATTGTGCTACTTAAGTATTTCACAGGTTTTTAAAATGCTTTCAACAACCAGGACAGGTTAAGAAATGTTTTTCATTCTATTTTAGGGAAAGCAAAGAGAATAAAGCCAAGATCCAGCATACCCATGTGACTACCTGCAGTGTTCATGGGGAGCTGTGTACAATTAAAACACCTGAGCCTCCTCCCTGCATCTGGTATGCAGGTGCCTTGCTCCGAATTTGATAGCAAACACATGGCAAAGGAACCAAAACCTAAAAAATCTGTTCTTGACCTCCTAACCATAGATTATCCTTTTTCTTCAGGCTTTCTAAGTGATGAGAGCAATATTGGTGCTTGGGTAAGCAGTGCTGCTCTGGATGCTTCTGGTGGTGACGAGGTTGCTGCTCCCTGGAGCACACCAGCACAGCTGCACATCAAAGCATCACAGGTAGGCTTAGAAACTTTAAATAGCAGGATTTTTCCAAAAGCCCTCAAACAGCATGCCAGCTGCAGCCTCTAAGTGCATTACACCAGGATCTGAGGTCTCATTCCTTGTTTTTTGTATAGGACCAGATGCAGCATGAGCAGTTCCTGCAGAGGCTGGCTGTAACGTGCTCCAAGCCCCAAGCTATCCGCAGCAGGGCTGCCTTGTTCTGCGTTCCTGTAGCAGCAGGTGTCCTGGGGGCCTGACCTCTGGCTGGAGCTTTAAGCAGCACAGAAAGGTCAGTCGGAAACAGTAATAAAATAACTTGTTCTGTGCCCCGTGTGGTGTGGGCACATCCAGCTCTGCAGCATCCTTGTGGTACTGGGGCGAATGAAAAGCCATGTGGTTCCAATCCAAGGGACCAGCCCGTCTTTAGCAAAGGATTTGAGGGTTATCTTTTTTTTTTTTTTTTTATGTACATCTATCACAAATTGGCAAACAGCTTATCTATATTCAGTCTCTTCTCTCGTGATGGATAGCCGAGTCCCTTTATGGCTGATGAAAAATTTACACATCTTATCTTCCCAGCATTTCTTTGGAGAAGCCCTTTTGCGCCACTGATGCAATGCTTTCTGAAAACAGGTTCCTTGGGCAATTAAATGGCAGTGTCCAAAGTGCTGTGTAGTGGCTTGGGCATTTACAACACAACACAATGAAGATCAAAAAAAAGGAGATAAAAAAAAAGAAACGGTAACAGTAAAACCACATCCATCACTTTTTTTTCTCTTCTTCAAAGTACTTTGTTCTTCTCAATCTCCACGTGAACATGCAAAGCTCTACAGAAAGCTGTGGTTTCTCTGCAGGCCCATCTTTCATGATTTGTGCTTCTGGGAACTCTGAGGCAGGAAAGCACCTTCCAAGGACTGGGCCAGGATGCTGCAGAGTTTTCAAGAATTACTAGGAGAGATGCTGGGGGCATTTGTATCTCAGATAAGGAAGAAGGAAGAGCATGAGGAGCTCTAGGACTGAACACAAGACCACGTTAAATCAGTGTAAAGCAAAGTCTGCACATGCCCCCAAACAGGATGCCAGGGAGCATAAGGCTGTTGTTGTGTATTACAGGTGGAGAGGGCCGGATGCAGACCAGGAATTGTAATGGTAACACACAGAGGACTGAGAGTTCACTGCACAGAGCAGTATTAAAAAATAAAAATGTTGGTTATTGCTCCCCAGTGGAACATGGACAAACCTATGCTTAAAGAAATGCCTAAATTTCCACTTTACCCTCTCTTAAATGCATGTTCCAGGTTCCAACTGACTCCATCACCACGAAGCGTCCAGAAATCTTCCTCATTTTTATTGATAGCACTTGTCAAGAAACATATTTTATTTATCTCTCCCTATGTAAAATGCATGGGGATGTAATGGTCTTTAAATACTCAAGTTTTTAACTAGCCAGGTAGGGACTGCCACAATAGAGTGACACTGGATCTTCTATTCTACTTAAAGTTTACACAGCCGGAACTTTGCATGCCAACATTGCAAAAGACAATTGCCTCTGAAATTCGAGAAGCACCACTTTCTGTGTCTTTCCCATTTACTCCTCCTTGCCATTGACTCCCCAGACAAAGGAGGCTATTGTCTGGGTGCTGCATACATTAATTCCATTCTTTCACAGGGTTTGCTGTTCCCACTGCCCTTTGCTGGAATATGTTTGAGTCCCTTTCTGCTTTAGCAACAGCAGAATCTGCCAGATGGCTTTCTGTTATGTTTAGATCAGGTGGGTTTTGAAGGCCTGTCTGCTCTGAAAGCAGCTCAGTGACTGTATTTAGCATTTCCCTTTCCCTTTCTTCTGGCTTTTCTTGCCTGAGTTTCATTCACTCTTCGCGAGCTTGAGCTGTAATTCTAGCAGGTTTTATAGACTCGGCGGGCTGACCTATTGCTAAATGCTAAACCTACAGTGAACGTGGAGGTGCTGATGCTGACATGGGAATCGATAATGACTGATTCTGCCGTGTGCTGAAGGCGGGTCCTTTCTTGGATACACAGCTCGTGTAAATCAGTATACTCCGCGTGACATTAGTGGCATTACAAAATCATTTATGCTGGCTGATTGCCTGTCATGTTTGGTTTCTGGAGAGATAAACAACCTGAGCGGACATTAAAATTCCAATATGTTTGCTATCAACTGAGTGGACATTACGATGCCCATGTTTCTCACTGTGAACTCCACTTTACCAAGAAAATTCTGCACAGAGCAGTTTCTGCTGCAGTAAATATTTTTCTCCCCCTCCTGAGCTGTTAATGCCAGGGTTTCTCTGTGCAGCAGATGTGCAGGCTGTATAGGTGCCAAGTCTTGATGCTGGACAATGGAACTGGGAAAGAAAGAAAGAAATCCTGCACTTCACAGCTGGCTGAATGGCTGCTCTATTGAATTCCTAGTGCCAAAGCCCATGTCAACCATTCACGCTGCTGGCATTAGACACCTGGCCAATATCATACTTAGTATTTGGCAATATTTTAGTCATACCTTGAAGTTTTCATCAATTAAAAAGTCGCAGCCAATGAGATCAAAGTAGCCCAGTTTGCGATCCAGTTTGTGCTTGGCCGCCAGGAAGCACTGCAACATGATCTGCCGCATCCTTTTCTGAAAGACAGGGAGTGGGGATAACTGATCACTGTCAAGGCCAAGGGCACGGGAGTGACTGCAAATCACTGCTGTCCTCTTGGTGTAGGGACACTTTTTCTTCCCCTGCCTCTAGCAGAGCTCCTCTCTAGACTTGGAAGGCTGCTGTGTTTTAACACTGTATGCCTGTCCACTCTGAGTTGATGGAAGCCCCCTCTTTAAACTGGTTCTGCAGAAATTGGTGCATGTTAGGGATCTCAGCCCTTGTCCCTTACTCAGAATGAGCTGTTTGTGCAATTTTTAGTGAAGATCTTCAGCGATGCGTTGTTAGACTCAGGCTGATGAGATGAAGTCTCATGCACTCAGATAATTTCTTTGCTGTGTTTCCTCTGTGAGACAGGAAGATGGTAAGAAGTCAAGCCAGCTGAGTCTTTCATCTGTCCTCCATGAGAGATCTCAGGCCCTGATATGTTTTTCATGTGGCAAAATCGTGTTGAAAGTGAAGAGAGAGATCAAGCCAGACAGGGAAGAGACCACTGTAAGGGTAGTCCCTTTGCAGGCTCTCTGGTGTGTACCTTGGTTTTCAGTGCAGGACTGCAGCACTGGTTGAGGAATGTGAAGGACAAAATTGCATTTTTATGCCAGCATGTACATTCACACTCTCCTTAACAGCAGTTTACCCATTTTATTAACCACTAAAATTAAAATCTGTGTGTCTTGATTTCTGTGTTTATTATCTGCAGGCAAATGGTTACCATGGGACCATCAATACCTCCTCGCTCGGTGCATACATGTCCTTAGGGACTCCACTGAAATGAAGGTTTTCCTCACCCTAATTAGGCAGACTCTCACACCATACACTTGCTTGCACTCACGGTAAACACAGTGAAAACCCAGTCCTTGGGGAGGCCCTTGGTTTTCGTGAACTTCTCATTAACGTAGCTGTTGAAGTGCTCCATCCGCCAAACCGTCTCGTCTTTCAGCTGGCTGTACAGGGAGTTCTTCTTCTGCATGTACTGCGAGGCGGGGGACAGAGCAAGGGGAGGATTAGGTTTCTGGCAGACATCAAAGCACCCCGAGTTTTTCCAAGGATCTGGACATGCGAAGAAGCCCAGGATCATGTTATTGACGTGGAGGGAAGAGAGCCCCTCACCAGCAGATCTAAATCTGAGCAGGTGCACGGGGAGTCACTTATAGCACTGCCCCAGAGGCGTGCCTGACACATGGACAGCACGGAGACAGCTATCCAAGCTCTCTGTCAAAGCAATGTTTTCTCTGTGTACATGTATGATGTATCTGGATCAGTGCTTGGCAGATGGGGAGAGGTGTTTTCAAATCATAGCCATGATATTCTTTGGACTAAGCCTGGTTCCAGACGATTCCTCTCTTCCACTGTCTCATTAACCCCTAGGGTCAGCTGGAGCTTATCACTCCTGGGGTAGGAGGGGAACAAGGGCAGAATCAACTGTGACTCGAAGCCTGGCCTATTACCAGCTGCTCCTGTAAATTTTGTTTCCCTCCTCCCAGCAGGAACCTAGGTAATTTATGTTCTGCTAATAAACACCTATCCTTTGTTTAATATCGCTTGTGCCATGGGATCCTACCCAAGCACCTGAATTCCCATGTGGATAGCTCTCTACCTGAGCAAACAAACTATTCCAGGAAAACAAGCGGCACACAGATAATAGCATGTATTGCAGGAAGCAGCTATAATCTGCTGTCCTGAACTGTGCTCCTACAGGAACTGTAAAATTCAGCAAGAACTGAAGTGGGCTTCTCTTTTAGCTCCCTAATGCATATTTTGCCCATTTTCAGAACACAGGAGAGGGGCTTTAAAAGCAAAGTGTTTTTTTTCCTTCCAGTTCTTTTCATTTTCTTCCACTGCGGTTAGTCCTAACTACTGAAGTGCCTCATATGAAGGACAAAAACTCAGGTAGTTTTAAATAAGAAATGCTTTTATTTTGTATGACGAGGTGGGATGGGAATATGAGCCAAAGCAGTCTTGGTGTGTAAATCTCATTTGAGAGGCCAAGGTGGAGATATAAGAATGATGGCTCTTGGAGAACACATCTGCATCTTATATCATTATGATTATCACATTTAAGCACAGCAAAATCCTTTAAGATCAGCAAAATCCTTAGCCAAGACTTAAGGCTCTTTTGTGCTAGGTAGCCACAATCAAAGACTTCTTCTCTACAGATACATGAGAAAAAAATGGCAGGGGGAATTGGTCCAGGGAAGGAAATTGTCAGCATAAGCAGAAAATCGGTCCATGGCAGAGAGTACTACTTCTATTCAGCCTCCATTTCATGGGTGCAAAACTTTTGCATGCACGAGACATATTTTCAGCCTTTAAAAGCTTTTTTTTTGCTTCCCTTCTCTGTCAGCCCCTCCTCCCCTTCTTCCAAACTAAGTGAACTTGGTTTACCTGGTTGGTGAGATGAACGGTCAGATCGTCAGACACGGCATTGTAATTGGTGCAGGTCAGGCGGACGTAACCCTGGGCAAAAAACAACACATAGGGTACTGTGCAGGCAATGAGGAGGTAAGACCGGACATCAAACTTCTTCCCTTCCAGGAGCAGAGGCTGGTGGATGTACCTGTGAGGGCAATGCAAGACATGTTGCCAACAGGCAGCCGTAATGCACGGCAGTTCAAAGCTCGCCCCCAAACTCCACGGCCAGTTCATTTCACACCACAGAACAAAGATGTTTGTCCTTATTTCAACATTTCTTAAGGTGAGGGGCAGCAGAGGGCGCTCAGAAAAGAGGCTAGAAGTGCTAGGAATGGATTCCAGGGGAACAGAAGCCATGCTGAGTCTCAGAAGGTAATTAAAGATTTACTAATATTTACTGGAGAATACAGAAATTTTGTCTGAACACAAAGAACCCTTCATGCAGCACCACTGCTTTTGTTGCCAGTCTGATGTCATCTGGGAATTGTTTCCTTTTATCATCAAAGGTTGCTGGATGCCCACACAAATACCAAGAATATGCTGTTAAAACAATCAGTGCTAGCAAACAGTTTTCAAAGGTGTATGGAGCCTCATTATTCAGAGCTTAAGCCAGTTCCTTGCTATTAGAAATCAAGATGAGCACTAAGGTAGGGTAGTTTAAACTAGTCCCTAGTTTAAATAACTTTGTACAAGGCTTTTGTCATGTACAGAATGGTAGCACCTGGCCTTTTGTAGTCCTGCTTAAATTTCCAGACAAAGGTAAACCCTTTCTGATGGCAAAAATCTGCCTTGAAATGACTGAAGTGCAGGATGCAAGATGGACTAACCAGAGAAACAGCCTCTCTCCCACAAAATGAAATCCCATATGTCGATGGGAAGATGTGGTATAAAAATATTAAACACTTATGGAAAAAAATAATGCGCTGGGGCTAGTATGGCTTAAGCAAGCACACTACTCACACGTGGATGCCCAGGCTTCGATCTCTACCTTTGCACTATTCTCGCCTGGGGAGCCCTGCACTGCCTCCTCTTGCTGGGCAGGTCTCCCTCCGAGCTGTGGAGCTTGGCTTGAAGGGTGTTGGCAGCACCGGGATTTTTAAGGAGGAAAATTCCTCGGCCTTGGTTAGAGCAGCTTGGTTTGCAGATCCAAATCTGTTCTTCTGCAGAGAGAACGAGTCTGTTATAGTGACCTGTGGGGTGTGGAACACTGGTGTGCCAGGTGGTGGGCTCTGAACACTGCTCGCTTCAACGAGTGTATCTGCACATACAAGCATCATTGATGGACATCAGTGGTTACTGTGGCTACATTAAGGAACTTCTTAGAGGAACATACAGCTATTTAAATTGGTTTCTACCACGATGAAGGCACTTCACCTTTGCAAATGTCAAAAAAGGCATTTCTCTCATCTTTTAGGTCCAGGCGAAAAGATTCTGGAAAGAATTCTTCCATCTTCAGTAACCTATGGGAAAATCAAATACAAGCTGAAAACCCTATCCAACACGTTCATTCCCCAGTTACTTTCAGAAAGGATTCTTGCAAGAGACTTGAGGCTTTTTTCCTTTTTTTTTTTTTTTTTTTCATTTTTTGTCATTCCTTACACTGTCAAGAATTCAAGAATATATTTTAACCTTAAGACATTCTCCATATGCTCATTATTTTATTTTATTTTTTTTGAAAAGTGAGATGGCTGCAGGTAACCGTGATACAGGATTCCCATTAATTTTTGTTCTTGTTGTTGTTTACTTCTATGGATAGGTCAACAATATAGGACCAGAGATGGCAATAAACTGCTTTTATATTTACAGTTTCTCTGCCACAAGAGGTTGTGACCTTTTCAGTAGGAGAAGGCACCCAAAAGAGGGAAATTATTGCAACCACTATCTTTGGAGACCTGGCCTTTGTACAGCTCCAGATATTTCAACCTTTAATTTGAAATTACTTTGTACAAAGTACTTTGGAGGAGGGGAGATGGGAGGAGTAGGGGGAAGGGTGGGGAGGATGATTTTCCGGACAATGAGGAAAATAAAACACCATATACTTTGTGTCCTGTACTGTTATGCATCCGGAAGAAACTGCTTCTTTGTTTATGTGCTGTCACTTTTGCTTGGCCTAAGTTTCTGCTCAAGGGTCAAGGAGGTGAGAGTTCTTACTTGGAATTAGAGCTCCTGCCGACCTTTTTCATCACCCGCTCTTGCTCTCTCAGGCAGGATAAAAGCCCTATCTTACTGGTGAGGACTGTGTTGTTGGGAATCTGGTAGAGAAGCTGTTCACCTGTACGAGGAAAAAGAAAAAAAAAAAGCTTGTTCTCATTGTCCCATGCAGGAGAATGTGGAGAATGAAGCTGACCAGGTCAATGCTAACTCCCACTACTGGTGGGAGAGGTGGCTGGGCCCTGGGATGTCCAGAGGCACTGATGGGACTGAGGGTAGAGAGCAGCTCAAAGAGCCGGCTGTCAGCTCAACAGAGGTGTTTGGCATTTAGGGACGCTCTTCTCCCTAGAGATAGCCGGGCCTGGGGCATATGGGGTGACCCATCTAGAGCTTTGCTGCTTTTCCTACACATGCACAGTTCCTTTTCTCTGCTTGCCTGGAAAAGGCCATGGGGCTGCCCCTCGACATGGGGCACTCTCTGCATGCAGAGCTTTGCCCAGTGCTCATGAGCTGCCAGAGCAGGCTGCTCACTGCTCCGGTGCTGCAGGGCAGCCTCAGCCCTACTGCTGCCTGCGGGCCCGAATCCACAGAGGGAGGGCTGCCTTTCAGAAGTGATTATGACGCTTTGTGTTTAATTCATTTCAATGGTATCTTTTCTCCCAAAGCTGCTCTCTTGTCTAAAACCCTTTCTTTAATCACCATGGCAATCCAGCTCCGATATCCCCGCCGAGGTCTGCCAACGAGTTGAGGTTACCTGGTTCTCCTACTCCGCAGGTGACCTCCTCCGCCCCGGGAGTCACAAGTCCAGTATTCTCAAGTTTTTTCCCACTGCCCTCTCCCACTCAAGACCCACTGGCACCTCTACCTTCTTTGAAATGGTAATAGGTCTCTCGGCACTTGATCTCACACCATTTCAGCGCGTAATCCTGTCTTCTGTTGTCATAGATACGCTGCCAGCCTCGGCGCTGGCAATAGATGCTCACACTGCGTATGGAAAACAAAATAGCAAAGTAGCCTCCCTTCCAGTAACAAAGACTTACTTAGCTCCTGTCTCTTGACCTCCTTACAGTTTTCCCTGCGAGCCTGACCTAACACCCCCAGGAGTCCCTGGGTGGGGGATAAGGTGGGAAACATTAATTAGGATAGCTGCAAGTGGACCTGGATGCTAAGGACGTGGTGATTTTGCAGCACTAATGAGATCTTGCACCATTCCAGCAGAGTTATTTCAATCAGGATGCACGAGGTACCGGTGGAATAGGAATGATTTGCATTGCGGTCCAGTCTTAGTAAGGCACCTCTCTGCCGAGCAGCACAAGGAGAGCTGACAAGTAGCAATAGAAAAAGCTGTTTGTAGACAAAGCTATGGAAATGCAGCAAGGAGCGTGCAGTTTGCAGCAGCCATTCTGTGCTGCTTGCTGGTGACAACATCTAGAGAAGAGTGTCAATATGCTGGAAAGGAAAAGATGAAACTTCTGATCTGACAGTTTTCCTTGGGCAGAAATCCCTTCTTACTTTTTGCTTGTTTTGCATTTAGCACAACAGAATGTTGATCAACAACAGCGGTGCCTAGCTCTGGTGATGATGCTAGCAGATCTGCTACGTGGAGTAGCTAAGTGATTTCTGAGCAGCCCAAACAGAGAAACTTTCATCAAATAAACAGAAGTATTTAGTTTCTTTGCATAGAGATAGCATTTAGCTATTTTACCACAGCTATTCTTCCAGTAGGTACTTTCCATTTGAATTACTTCTAAACCATTGCTTGTGTGTGTCACTCCAAAAAGACACGAAGTAAAAAGGAAGTGATTTGATGCTAATGGCTGATGTGTGCTTTTGTATATTGTCACAGTATTCTTCATATGAATTTGCTGGGAGGACCTACTTACAGTCCAGCTCCATTGGATCCACTGATATAAAAATAAGGTCCTGGTCCCTTTGGCACCTCTCGTATTGCTTCTTCTGGCTGTATTTCTTGAGGGCATGCCTTACCACATGTTCTATTCTCGTGAGGCTTGGCTTCATCAAGTTCCAGTTCAGAGGTGGTAGCAATAGCTGCAAAAATGAAATATGAGAAACTTCAGATGATCTGGGATCTTCTCCATAAAATGCACATGAAATCAGCAATTCTGATGGAGAGCTATAGGAAAGCCTCACAGACTGCCAGGTCTTGGCATGGGGGGGCAAAAAAAAAAAAAAAAAAAAAGGCAAGAAGTACCTCCCAAAAAGTGATAGCCATACACTGTACATTAAAACAGATTTCTTCTTCTTTTTTTTTTTTAAAGCCAACAGGAATTTTGACAAGCCCAGGATGTGACAGCTCTGAGGACCCCAACAGGCAGCCACGAAGTGGAAAGACATATTTGAATAGCGGTGACAGTGACTGAAGGGGTGGGAATGAAAAAAAACCCTGCTTTAAATTGGAAACTAATCACGTCAGAGCTTGCCATGGTTCTGTTGCTTATTCTCAGCTCCCAGGGCTCAGAAGCTGATGAATATATGGGACATAATCATTTTTTCAATACAAAGTTAATGGGATCTGCCTAATCTGTAAAGTGCTGCTGTGTCATTTCTGGAGGAGAACGAGAGCGCTTGTATCTGGCTTTAGCAGTGGTGAAGAACTTTTACTTGTTGCCCTTCTAGGAATGATAAACCAGGCTGAAAATGTCAGTTGCAGATCTTCCTCTTTATTTGATTTTATTTTTTTCTTGTATAATGCACAGCAAATGAACAGCTCATGACTACCTGTATAACTCACATTTGGGTTAGTGAGACCCAGATCACTAGCCAAACATCTACGAAAAACATTTGAAGGCCTAACACTTCCAGGGGCTGAGAAGCTATGCCTCCATTTTTTATTGCACGTGCCTAGGAATTGACAAAAAAGTCTCCTCCACCCTAGTGCTGCTCCCCCTGCACGGGGCGGTTCAGGGAAGGAGGCAGCAGGAAGCCAGCAGATGACAAGACTGGAGTTATCTACCCTTTGGACTGCTCTTTTCTCATTATTTTCTGTATTACATCCCGTGATCGCTTGAGTAAAACCTACTGACTCAGTGACAAATCTCCTTTAAAGCAGAGCAAAGGTATTGGGCATTGGTATCTCATGTTTTAAAGCATTTGTTTTATGTCTTCTTTGCGCTCCTCTGTGAATGGAGTGCACCAGGTGCAGCCCATGCGGTTTCCCACCAGGCTCTCACACTTGGCTCGGTTTATTTTGGAATACACAAAGTCGATTGCAAACTCTTTGAGGCGGGACCCACTTGAAATTTCTACTTCTACTGGCCACCAAGGGGTTCTGACAGTAAAAGCCCTTAGTGTTGCAAACTACATCATTATCCATGCTACTATATTATTATTATGCTAAGTGTCAGGCCAATTAAGTGGCATGCAGGAGAGCTCAGCTGCTTGCAGCACGTGGAAGGTTGTGCCTCCCCGCCAGCTGCTGGCATCTTCCACCTGAGGTTGTTGCCTTCCTTAGCACCGTGTGGTATTGTGCGGCTCTTTGAGATGGGAATGTGAATATTTATTTTATCTATTTTTAACATTTAATTGCTCGGTCATACCTCCTGCATGAGCTTATGTCTCTTAGCATCCCTCTCCTTGCTTGGATTACTAGGAGACCACCCGGTTTAAGCAGTCCCATTTACCCTGGGATGTGTGCACATCATGAACTATCCTGCAGTGACTGCGGTGCTCCAGGACGCTCCTCCATCAGTCTGAACACATTCGTGTCTCTCCCTCTCTAATCTTTATACAGAGACCCAGGGGATGGGAGCCTCTTATCTTATTTTCTAATTATGGAATGTCCCGCTGTTAAAGATGAATTTTCATTTCATTGAATCTGTTAATAGGTATGATTTTAGCATCCCTTTAGCCTTCATCTGCATGTTTTGCACCCTCAGACAGCTAATTGCTAGCAAGGTAAGTGGAGCCAGGCTTTCCTAGTGCCTGGCCGTGCCCATTTCACCTTGGGCTGCACACCCGATCAGCACAGTAAAACTAAATCTAATCACCTTCTAATCATCATCAGACAAGCACTGCCCTAAAGCTTTGCTTTTTATTAAAAAGGTGTTCATTTGAAAAAAAAAAAAAAAAAAAAGTGTACTTGTACTGCCAATGCATGGAATTCAATTCAACAACAAATACATCAGAAAAATAATAATATTGTTTTAGTCATTGTAAAATTTATGGCATCCCAGCCAGATTATCTCTTAATAATTTTTTTTGTTTTTTAGGTGAACTGCTCGCTACTGGATAGGTTGTGGGTTTTTTTCTTCATTTTTTCAACAAAGCACTTACAAGGTAAGCATAAAATATTTTACTTTCACTAATGTTTGCCAGCCAATATTAATAATTTCAGTCTTGAATTATTTTAGAAGCAAAGTGGCTGATTTATATTCACAGGGCTTATCTGCAAAGGTATAAATAATGTGCAGTATGCCTGCAATCATGCCGTAGGTTAATGGCCAGCACATTAGTTGGTGTAAGAAGGTGCAGGTCACTTCATATTGGTATCAGCTCAGATCCTGGGCATAGGATTTGGCACGATTAATAAAACCAATCACCTCTGCCAGATGATAAGGCCTGAGCCTGTTGCTGTTTCCTTCCCTGTGCCGTGGGGCTGGTGTTCTTCTGCCTCTTGGGGGGCACGGAGGCCATCTCGCTGCCCAGTCTGCAGAAGGAAAGATCGCAGTCAGCCCCTTGGCCAGCGCCACCGGGGATCTGGGATGGCTGCAGGGGTCCTCTCCTTATTCCTGTACGCAGCAGTGTCTAGTTTCTATGTACAGCTTCCGGGGGGCGGGGGGGGTTGGATTTCCAAGTCACCTCTGGAGGACAGGCCTGGAACATTCACTCCAAATGCCATAAAATAGATGAAAATGGCTGTTGAGCTTATAGCTGGGCAGTGCTGCCATTAGACGACACGAAAAGGTTTCAGCATCTTACTGACAAACTGCTCCGTGCCGTATCTCCACAGAGATCAGAGAGGCATTCTGCACAGCCATAACTTCTTGCCTTTCAGCCCCTTCTCTCTGGGCTGAAAATGAAACGAAACCACATTTTTTGCTAACAAAAAGTAGTGGGAATTCGAACCCTTGCTCGGCAGTTTCTAAACACTTTTGGAGAGCTTTAACTGCTCCCTGTCCTTCCTTCAGTTTGGAGAACTTGCACGTGACTTCTAGACAGGCCATGAACAGCTCCTAAAGAAAAAAAACCTCCCGTGGCAGAGCAGGTTCGTGCTCTGGAAGAGTGCAGGCTGCCTTCTTTCATCGACTGAGGGGTGGTGGAGGCACACGGCAGCAAGTGGCGGCTCAGAAACCCAACCTGCTGCTGCTCTGCGGGGCTCGAGATGCCATCGTGGAGGTCCAGGCAGGCTTCAGCACTCTGACCACGGGCCGAGCTCCTAGCAACAGCTGCCTGGCTACTGCTGGTAACCACACCAAGGGTTCTGGCTCTAAAAACGCACAGGGATTTCCACAAACGTGTGCTTTCAGATAAAGGCATCCAATGGCAGAGCTGCTGAGCAAATCGGCGCGGGTGGCGGAGCAGAGCTGTGTAACAGAGCCAGCAAAGCCAGCTCTGCTCCCAAGCATTTGCTGCCTGGCACGCTTGTGCTCAGTCCTCTGTGGCTTTCCTCGATCTTCTGAAGGTCAGGCTTCACTTTTCTTGTGCCACCTCCAGGCAGCAAACTGTGGAGGCTGGTTTCATCCTCCCCGCTGCACAACCACCGATAGGACAACGGGTTAAATACCAGAACATATAGAATTTAAATACCAGAATATATAGACTTTAAACACCAGAATATGTATGCTTCATCCATAATGTGGCTTTCCTGGCAGAGTTTGCGCAGCTCAGCACTTTGTTGGATAGAGTACTGGAGTCGGTCCAGTACTGGAAGAAAGAGTTGCTAACGGGGTAAAATTTGTGCTCTAAATCCTCCTGCTCCTTTGGAGGCAAATCCTTCTGCAAGCTCCTGAATTGCATCTCAGAGGCCAAAAGCAAAATGCTGAATGCAGCAGCCCTCTAGAGCCAGCCAAATCTTCTGTGTGCCAAAGGTGAGGGCGCTGCATTGAGAAATGCAACTGTGCAACAGAGCTGCAGCTGCAGCAGGGATCAGTGCTGACGTGTGCCTTTACCTCACCTGCATGCTCCAGGCATCATCTTGCTGTGGCACCTGGTGCTGGTGGGACTGGGCAAGGGGCTCAGCCCCAGCCAGAGGCAATCCTGACCATCAGACATCCCCGGACGTGGGCACAGCATGCTGAGGCACAAAAGACATAAATTCAGACAGACATAAAAATATAAATAAAAATAAAATAGATACAAAAATATGTAATGTGAATTAAATGACAGAGATTTCTCCTAGAATTAGGTTATTGATTCCCTTGTATAGTTTTACTGTGCCACTGAGCTGCAGCTACTGCTGAGCTGAGCCTACAATAATTAGGGATTAATCAGATGTAAAGGAAAAGAAAGGGAAGGCAAGAGGAGAATTCCCCACGTCATCCCAAACCTCATAAATTCCTACATGCGATTCAATGAGTCTGAGGGTGCTGAGACAAGTATGGGAAAGGAACAACTCCATGGTTTTGGATCCTTCCCCAAAATAAAATCCTTACCAAACAGAGTGCAGCCATTGCTAGTTTTATGATGATGAAATGAAACATTTTATGACTTTGGCAAATTATTGTTTCTACAGAAGTCTCTCCTCCTTCACTTTTATATATATATATATATATATATATTGAACTGTGAATTGTCTGAATGCAGTGAAAAGTGGCTAATGGGACCTTGTTTTTTTCTAGCAGCTGCTGTGTGCTACCAAACTAGCAATAATAAAGGGTTTTGACACTTACAGAGCCTTGGTCAATAATATAAAGATAGAAAAGCCTATTTAAGTACCCTTAAATTCCTATCTAAATACAGACTTTTCTGTCCTTCAGATGTAAGAGCGAAAAAATAGCTTTTTTTGTGTGACCTCGGCTAGGTATGCAGGAAGAGTTGGGTCATCTCCAGAGTTAACACCAGAAGATAAAGCCTGGAAAGGTCTGCATTTACTGCCAGGCTGTCACACTTTCGTTTGCAGGCACAGCAGCTCAGTTACTGGTCTGCTCGGAGAACTTTGGCCACGTCTGCCTGCAGCACCTGAGCTGCTGAAATCTGCTCTGCGAGGAGGGGGAGCCCCGGCCACAGAGCAGCTCCTCATGACCGAGACCACAGGGGGGAAGAGTGAAAATCCAGCTAAAAAAAATTGAAAACAGATATATATGTATATATTGAAATTTCTTATGTAGTAACAGCCCCTCTGCCCCAATAAAGCAGGGATGGGAAAAGCTGCGGGCAGGTGGGATTTGGCACAGCTTCCATCTCTCTCCGCGTTGGCCCAGCATCCTCCAACATGGACGTGCCAAGGCAGCATGAATACGCTGGCACTCCTCCCCGGTGTCACGGTGACCTTCAGGAGCATTCTCCGTCTGTTCCTGCTGGCGCACAATGCCCCGATTAGCTCCAACAGCTCCTGCAGCGCAGGGCAGGATCCTGTCCTCGCCTTACCTTCCACCTTCCTGGATTACCTCTGGTGGCCAACCCGGGCTTCATCTCCCTGGTCACACCGCGAGAGAACAGCGTGGGGTGGGAGGGCGGCCGTGTTGCAATCTGCACCATGGCAAATACTTTCAGTAAACGTTACACCCTCTAGGAAATGTTGCCTAATTGCAGAAGGGGAGCGGCTGACAGGGAGCTCAACGTGGGCTGCCTCGATTTTCTTCTGAGCACGGCGCAAGGGAAGGGGAAAGTCATTACCAGAAAAGGTTTAAGTATTTATTTCTACTGTGTATTTTGTGATCCTAACACAGGCAATTTTACACGTACTTTGGACACTTGTTTTCCTCCCTGTTTCTGTTTGACAATATACATATAATATATATATTTTAATAATGAGCATTCATTACCAGAAAAAAATATATATATTTGTACTTGTACTTTGTAATCCTAACACATGCTATTTTACATGCACTTTGGACACCTGTTTTCCTCCGTTTCTTTTTGAATATATATATATAATGTGCTAACCTTGTAATTCAAAGAAGGCTATGACTTCTTTGGAAGGGACGACTGTTCCCCTTCCACCCACCTGCAGGAATGTAACACAGCAAGGCCTCCGAAATCTGCTGAGTTTTATAGAACTTGCCCAATAGGCTTAAAAGTCATTAGCGTAAGAAATAACAGCCCGAGTGATTGTATAATCCTTATTATGCCGGAAAACCAGGCCCAAAAAATACCGTGCAATAGAAAAGAATGCGTGCTGCCAGCACAAGCAGTTATAGATATGCTAAGACAGCACATGTTTAATTCAAGGTGGTTCTTCTGCCAAAGGGTTTCTGTGACATGATTTGCTGCACAAACAACATTTGAGTCATCTGTTTCGGGAATCACACGGTGGGGCAGCTTGCTGTTGCGTTTTGTCTGTTAAGTGTGTAAAGTTGGGTTGTTTCGGTGTGATTTTATTTGCATTCCATTTTTCCCATCCTATGGGATCCATATGAGGTACAAGTATAAGGAACTAGTCCCTTGACTATAAAATATATCAAGATTTGTATGAGAAATAATATCAATATTTGTATAAGAAATATTTGTACTATAGCAGATATAGTAATAAGATTAAACAGATACAATAATAAGGTTATATTTCGTTTCCAAATTTCTCATGACATCCAAGCTACAAAAGCAAGTAGCATGGTATTAAGACAAAATTAAAACCCGGTGAAAATTAGAATATCAAATGGGAGAAAATTCCTTTGAAAAATAAACATTCTAGGTCATTTCTTATGCTGAACCTCAAAGCAAACCACCGAGCCTTGCCCTTCACCGACCAGGAACAGAGAGCTCACAGCCCATGGCCCCAGCACATGCAGCAGGGCTTGGAGGGGCTACGTCTTCCTCCATAACCAAATTATTTCCCAAAGCAGGTGACAGAAGGAAGCAAGGTGCATGAACACAAGGCAGTGTTTTCCTGCTGGAGAAAACAATCGGACTGTCTGCAGAACACGTTACTGCAGGAGTATCATGCTTTTCAGTGCTTCTTGCTATAAATCAATGCAATTTGAGGATGGAAAACTACTGGTGGTTGATGAGCGAAGCCTTGGCAGCTCTCCCCCTGGATCCTGAGCATCGCCATGCTCAGGGAGCAGGGTTTTCCCACTGGCAAGCTGCTGAGCCGCAGCGAGCGCTGGGGGCTGGAGCCCTGGCCATGGGTTTCCACCCGCCTGCCGTGGGAGCGGGCGCTATCTGGCCGATCTCCTGCATTCAGAGATGCCTGGGGAGTGACTCATGTGCTGCTGCCTGTGCTCCCAGTGCCCTTTTCCACCGCGAACTGGAGGGTCAGAACGGCGTGTCGCTCGCAAAACAATGTTTTAGTAATGCTGGGAGGCTGCTCCCCCCCCCCCCCCAGCCCACAAAATAATTCCCAAACTAGTTGTGGAGCCGAGACAAGGTCCCTTCCTTTCTTCCTTCCTTCCTTCCTTCCTTCCTTCCTTCCTTCCTTCCTTCCTTCCTTCCTTCCTTCCTTCCTTCCTTCCTTCCTTCTGTCTTTCTTTCTCTCTCTCTCTCTCTTTCTTTCTTTCTTCCCCTTAGCTTTGCATTGCTTTTTCCTAGCAATAATGGTGTTTTTTTCACAGAATGTGCTTTTCCATGGGGCCACAACACCATCAGGGAGGGGGAAGCCCACCCAGGCAGGACTCGTGGGGCCATGGGCAGGTATTTTCTTGCGTGCAGCAGTGCTGTTGGGCCAAAAAGCATGATCTGCACTTGGTTATGCAAGAAAGCCACTCATACACTCTTCCAGGTTTTGCTTTCTTACCTATATGATAGGGGGGAAAAAAGTATTTAAGTATATTGTGGAACTGAACAATAATTGGTAATTATAAAGTACTTGGATATGCTTATTAAATAATGCATCCTAGTGCCTCCCACCTTAAAGAAAGTTGAAGGCATGGCTCGTGTACATCATAAGGTATGGCAGGACTGGAGGAGGAGCAAGAGGAGGCAGCGGCCTGCCCCTGCTCCCCCCTCTCACTGCACAGCAGGCATGCGGGCCCCAGACTCGTGGAAATTAATGATTAAGCCCAGACCGAAATCCTGAAACAAAGCTGTGGAGTTAGAAGACAAATCTGCTGGGTTCAGACCCAAAATCCAAACTTTCTGGCTGGCTGCTGAGGCAGTTTTGTTCCGAGGCCAAGCCAAACCACCTCATCACACCTGCATCATCAGAGGGCGAATCCTCCACACCGGGGTTTCTCTAGCCAGCTTTATCGTAGCATTAGACTTGATGGTCTTGAGTCTTTTCCAAGCTAATTCTGTGATTCTGTAGCAGGACCAGTTTTCGGCACTGCCGAGCACCTGCAGCCCTGCTCGAGATCAGGCTTTTGGCTTGAAGTCCAGGGAACTCCGCAAAACCTTCCACAGGTTTCAGCTGGCTTGTAGCTGTGTTTTGAGGAAACTGGGACTATTTCTTGGAAAATGTCCTCCCTCCCTCTCCCTCTGCTGCTTTGTAGTTGCCGCTCTGCTTCTGTAGGGAGCCCTTTGTGGTGTTTTGCTCTCGTTCTGGTTTGGGGCTGCCACCTCGGAAGGGCCGAGGCCCTGGAGTAACGTTACGTGCTGCCTAAGGTGTGGCGGGGGCAGAAAGAAAGGTGAGCAAGAAGGAAAGCAAACAGCTCTTGTACGTGACTTTGGTCACTTAACGGGGGGAGGACAGCGTGACAAGCTGCTCTCCTCTCCCACAAACAGACCAAAGGCTCCACCTGAGCACGTTTTGGCCGTTTACCCGCTGCCACCTCAGCAGCCTTCCTTCTCCTACCCATGTGAATATAAAGCTCAGGCACACACCCGTGTAGCTCGTCCCTGACAATGGAAAGTGCTTTGGAGCACCAAAGGCAGGGGCAGTGGGTTGGAAGAGGTGAGGAGAGGCTCTCACCCAGGAGGAGCGGTGACCCTGTGGGCTGAGCTGAGCGCTGTGATGTGCCCCACATCACAGGAGCTGGCCCACCTCACAACCAGGACCTGCACTGCCTCGAGAAAAACAGTGAGAACCAGCAGGGAAGGTGTCACACTCCCTGCCTGCGTTTGCTTTTGTTTTTCTGTGCTGTTTCTAAAAATTATCTTTTCTGAGCTCCTTCCCTCTTGTTCCCCTGGCTTTTCCCATTTGAAGATGTGACCTGTTCTTGGCATCCAGGGAAGATCCTGTGACCTGTCCCGGTCCCCAGGCTTGGCAGGTTGTTTGTACGAGGACCCCATTGCATTTTTTTTCCAGTTGGCAGTGCCGTGATGGCTCTTTGCTGCTGCAGGTGCTTTGCTGGAAGTGGCACGGGAAATGCTGAGCTTCAAGAGCACCGAAACCCCCTCCTGCCGGAGCTGTCTCCGTGCAACAGATGGCTTTGTGGAGAACAAAGCAGAGGGCCATTTACAGCAAGGAGGAGTGTGCTTTGGCGAGTGCAGGATGTTTGCTCTGCAGCTCGGGGGAACCAGCTGGTAATGATGCAGAACCTCGGCGCTTGGTGGCCATGGGAAAGCAGTGGTGCCAGGCTGCGTGCGAGCCCTGTGAATGTTTGTTTCTCTCTAACAAAAGCAGGAATGCTGCAGGCAGGAGGAGCAGCTCTCTTTCCTGCTCCCAGGACTCTGCTAACACATCTGCTTTCTGCTCTGCACCATTGCTGAGACTGTCCCAGCAAGCCAGAACCTCAGTGTTACAGCAAAGCAGTGCTGACCTGCCAGCCTCCATCCTCTGCCTTCCCCCATCCTCCGCCTTCCCCTCATCCACATGCACTTAAACTTTCTTCTTCCTAATTCCGAGAATTGCCAGATCAGCCACCGAAAGCCTGGGGCTTGGTGCCATTGCCATGAGACAGGGACACAAGCTTTTGTGCCTGTGCCACACCATGAAGCCCAATAAAGTCCAGCCCTTTACCTCCCACCCGCTTGCCCATGTCATATTGTGCCAGAATCAAAATCAGGAAACAATGCAAGGCAATAAGTTACGAAAACCAGCAAGGCGCTGGAGGAACCAGTTACAGGAGAATTATGCTGGTTTACTGCCAGGATGGCCGATGTTCAGAATTCCTAGGAAATTCAATAAGGACATGGGGAGGAGTGAATGAAAAAGAGTGGTTTGTTTATTTATTTATTTTTAATATATTTATTTAAGAATAAAATCCTGTCAAGGTGTTCCTTTTGCCCGTTGTCAGAGCAGAGGGTCACCATCTATTGGAAGTCTCCTCCATTGGCCTTTCCTTGCCCTGCTCACTCAATTTATGCAGTCAAACTCCAGAGGAAGGGTATGGGTACAACGCCATCTCATTATGGGCTGAAGCAATGATAAAAACAATCTGGGCTGATGCACTAACAGTGTGATGCAGGCTTTCAAATCATCTGTGGTATCCTCAAACCTGGTGTCAGGCACTCAAATCCCATTGAAATCCAGACTGATTTGGGCACTTGGCTGCCTGGGCTTTTCCAAAAAATGCTGACTGTGAATTTCCTGCTCTGCAGCGTTACCTGTTGTGGTGTTACCTGCTGCGGCATTTTCTTGGGCCCACACCGCTTTGGGATACTCTCATCGCTCGATGTGCAACCTCTTTTTCAGAACCAGACTGTTGTTGGCTGCGTGTCGTCCCGCATATTTCTCTCTTGCGAGCTCTTCAATCCCTGACAGGGCCCCATCTGTTGCTGCGAGTTACTCCCGAGTGTGCCTCACACCATCAGCCAGGGCCAAATTTTGATGCCTGTTGTCAGTCGTGATTTGCATAACCCACCAGGACCGTCCCACGGAGCCATGCTATTTATATTTTCTCACTGAGCAGCCCAGCAAACCTGAGCATTTATTTGGCAGAGCCAGACTTTTTGTGTACTGCTCGGAGTGCCTCCTAACAGCTTCAGGTGGTTCCCTTGCAATGTGGCTGCTGTATAGAGATGCTCAGTTAGCACCCATCAACTCAGCTCCGCCTCATCCAGGAATTCGTTATCACTGAAGCCATAAAATACCTCCAAAATTGTTTTAAAAAAGCAGATTTCTGTAGTGCTGAGGTCCTGGCCAGGCACAGGGCTCAGCTCAGAAGCCACGAGCAGCTTCAGGGTGAGCAACGTGCATGGTTTTATCCCACCCTGCTGTGTGCAGAAGTTCAGGAAGATGGGCTATTAATTAGCAAGGAATGGGAGACTGCTCAGATCTGCCACGGCCATGCCTGAAACTTCTCAGCTCTGGTTATGGGAGAATGCAATTAAAAAAATGTAAGCATTAAATGCAGGCTGTGCCTAATTCCCTATGTTTGACATACTTCTGCAGTCAGCCCAAACTCTCCATAGCCTTTCGCTGTGTTAAAACAACTGCTTTGTTCCCAAGCAGTTCTGGGACAGCCCTGATTTCAGGCCCTGCTCTGAGGAGATAAAGGCCAAAGACGAGGCAGCAGCGCTGAGTAGCACGTTTTTATGTGTCCTACTTTGCTTTCCCTCTATTCGAGGCCTTTTTGAGGCTCTGCGAGTGGTTATTTGAAAGGATAGGCTCCCAGTCATCAAATAGCAGATAGTGAATAATGAGTTAGGCTCACACTCAGAAACCCAAATGGGTTTGTTTAAAGTGGTGTTTGGTATGCAAATAAAATTAGCAAGCCAAATGAGGTTGGTTCTCCCCAAAGTGTTTGCTCAGCCTCTCCCTGGCTTTGGCGCCCAATTGTAGGAGCCGAGGAAATGGTTTAACGTAGTCCATTAAGTGGTTTGCCTTTGGACATGAGATTAAAAGGGAACCTTTATCAAATATCGGGCCCTTTGCTTCTCCCACACCCACCCCAGGAGTTTTGCTGGCCCAGGGCAGCGGCACAAACCTGAACTTGGCAGCATGATGCCCCATACTTTTAAAGCAAGTTCAGGGTATTTGGGAAAAATAAAATGCCTTGAAAAAGGCAGGTAGTTTGATAAAAGTATATATTATTCATTAAGCAACTTCTCCCATACTTAAATCCACTTCTGTTGAGTAAAACAGCCAAACAACGTGTTCTCTGCGGTCTGAATGTCTTGAACTTTGCTCTTGAATCCGTTTGGGTTGTAACAGTTGTGCCAGGAGGTGCCTGTTAAATTTACTGCCCTGGGAGCTGGCCCCACCTACCTTGCTGAAAATAAACTGACAAAAGAATATGAAAAGAGCTTCTCCTGAGCAGCAGTTTCCCAAGGGGGCAAGGTATTGTGTTTTTAACACCACCTAAGTATCCAAATAGCCGAATAACAGTGCATTTAGGGCTGAGATTTGGGAGCTGTAAATGCCCATACCACACTGGGAACTAGCCTTGATGGTGATTGTGCTTTCGTCAGCCTTCAGGCTGATAGGAGCTGTTTTTAACGTACTGAACTTTTTATTGCTCTGTGATGAGTCATAAAGAATTTAGAAGGGTTCAAGCTGTTTTTCCGGTTAGATGTTTGGATTCATACAAAATACTAGGAAAACTGAATGCCTTTCCTTTGCCTTTGCTCAGCTGCATGTTAGAAATTCTTGTTTTATTTTTGCTTGGTTTTAAAATTCTTAATGGTAAGCAAGGAAAGGAGATGCTGAACTTTCTTTTAAACCCATACATTACCGTGGCAGTACGTTAAACATTAATCTTAGTAAGTTAAAGCCAAATGAGAAGCCTGAATACTTGGAGCCTACAACAAAGTCTCTCGGTTATTTTCTTCTGCAATTGTCTGGACAAGTTATTTTGTGTGTGCCTGAGCCTTCCCAATTTAACATGCAGGTAACACACAACACTTTGCAATGTGTGCAAGGACTGTGGGGGAGAAGGGCACGTTGGTCTTGTGAGATGGAGGGTGCAGCATTAATGGACTGTGACATTACAGTACAGCAGTATGACAGCAAACAAAGCCAGTTCTGAAGCCTCATGTGATGATGAGCAGTGTTAAAGCATCAACAATTCCCCTTGTGTCATGGGAGGCAAGCAAACAGGAGATGGTTGAGGGATTTGTTCAGTAAAATGATGTCCCCAGCCTCATGCTGGGCTTGATCATGTAAAGGCATAAAGTGCTGTTGCCTAATGATGGATTCACACATGGTGTGTAAAATGTAGCTCAACAGACCTCAAGGAAACTTTTTGTACTCCAGAGCACAAGCTGGAGGCTGGTAAAAGGATATTTCATTTAAATTTAATTTTAGGAGAACCTGTGATCACCTTAGAATGCTAAGCATATCCACTTGAGGGCTTTGGGGTTTTGGAGAAATCAAAAAGGCTGGAAAAAAATCATTTTTACAGTCTTAAAGGCAGTATTTGTCACTGTTTTTCAAAAATTTTTAGTATGAAAGCATTTTACTTCTAAGATTAAAAAAGGAAAGCAGACAGAAATGAAAGTTAAACTTTTTTTTTTCCCCCAATATAATATTTTGCTTACAAAGTTGTTTTGTAACACACTGAGCTCTGAGGCAAGTATTAAGAAGTTGTGCCCTTACCTAGAAACCAGACTCAGCACTGGGTACACCATTTCGAATTTCTTTAATATTTTAAGCATTGCTGAGGATATCACGAGGAGCTGGAAGATTCCCACTCGCCTTGGTCTTGTGATTACTCTTCAAGCATCAAAGCAGAGACTGTGCTGAGGAGCAGCCACATCTGCACGCCGAGCTGGACCGCACCACGAGGTGCACAAGTTACTGCTCTTGGACAGTATTTACTGGATTAAATTCATACATTTGGGAATATTCTTAATTTAAATGCACACATCTGCATTGTTTCAAAATAAATTCAGCACAAAGCTGGGTTGAGATTCAACTCTTTTATTAAACACACAATTAAAATGCTTAAAATTCATAACAAGCTCTAAAGCAGTGAAGCAGCAAGTTAAATAATATGTAAGATATACACATGCATTCATACAGCCCATGAAACCATCTTTCCTACTTCCATAAATAAAATCTTTGTGTTTATCCACACATGGATTCTAGTAATAAAGTACAGTGACGGTAAATATTCGTCATCATAATTACTGTAATTGGTGAAAGAATATGTGAATGCAACATTAAGGACTACAGTCATACCTTTGGTCTCTGTAAGAACGTTTCATACATACCTACCCTTTAATATTGACTACACAGGATATTGCACTGGATTTTTTTTATTACCAACTTACCCAAGAAGACATTTTATTAAAAGAGAGGTAGTTCTTGTTTTTACTTCTTTTAAAGGTAACTAAAAATGGGCAGTGCTGCTGAAAGGTCAGATTTATTTCATTTTGAGGGACACCTTGACTCCAAAGACCCACTTGGAACATCCTGTTGAGCATCTTATGCAGAGAGAAACAGAAACAGGGAAACTTCCAAGAAGAAACTCCAGCTTCTGCAAAATACAAAGGTGTCGGGCAAGGAGAGGCACACAGAGAAAAGGAAAAAAGGAATCCAACAGTTGAAGCTCGGGTATAGCACAGTAAATATATAAAATTGATGAGACACCACAGCATACCAGAGGAAGTAGCACCTTTCCATGAAGGAATTGTGCTGTGGAAAGGGATGTTGCTTGTACCCTGCAAAATGAGACTTGCCAGCGTGACTCACTTCAAGCAGGACCCAGATAGCATCTTCACCGCCTGAGCGGTTTGGGGCAAGGAGATTTCCTAACTGGGAAATTCCTGGCAATGCAGTGAGGCTGCGCTGTCCTAGCTCCTGTGCCTGGGGGCACGGGGTGCTCACCAGGTGAGGCCAGGAACACATCCTGTACACCACGGTGCTGTATGCACAAAAAATCCAACAGCACAAGAAATCTTACAGCTGGCACAGCTCATCACTGCTTCTCACTACGGGAGGACAAATTTAAGCTGGTAGACGCATGCAGGGAATCGGAGCCCTTCTCAGGAAGCCCACCTTCATTACTGCATAATTAACTATGTCTCAAACAGGTTTGCTGAGCTGAGGGCTTTGCAGACCCTTTTGTTTTATGACATTTTACAAAGTACTTTTCTATCAGCGTAAAAATGAAGTAGCCCTTATCTGTAGTCGCAGTGTAGTAACAGGACATACTAATCTATTGTTAAGTTTTGCTCATTTAACAAATTATTTCCCAACAGAAGCAGCTGCTTTAACCGATAGCAATTTCAGATGGCAAAATGGCCCAAATTTACCCCGAGAAATTCTTTTTGTCTCAAACAGCAACAACAAAAAACCTTCACGGTGTTTTCTGTGTTGAGTAGAGGAATAACTCTGTAGGATGAAGAGTAAGATTTAGAAACTATCAGCTTCCCAAGCTCTGGTGCTGGGAGGTTTTTGCCTTTCATCCATGCTTGCTCGTTAGGCTAAACATTGCCAGAGCAATGGACTTATTTCTACGAAGACCTTCTCAGATCTACTGAGTTGTTACAACTGTGCCCATCAAATTTCAAATAAATCTGATAACGAGTCCAAAAGTCACTAACGTACAGCCAGCACTAACGTACAGCTAGCAAGTTCAAAAGCCTATTTTCTTAGGGAAAGAAGTTAAAAAAGCATACCCTGACCTACCTACGAGTTACGGCCATGCACCCTTGTGTTCCCTTGACTTCACATCTCCCTGTCCCTGTGCATGCATTGCAGAACACCTCGGGTGTCACCGAGCCAGGCACAGGACCACTGCACTTGGAGGAGCTTTTAGCACAAGCCCGGACTCCGGCGAGAAGGCCCAGGCATCAAACTTCACTGCTTCTTCTGAAAAAGCCAAGATTTTGTTCTCCACATTTCCGTCAAGACGAAGATTTTTGCCGATGCGATTGACGGCATTACCAGACAGTATTAGACAAAACTAGCTAGATCTAACTTTGCCTGGTAAGACAGCAATCAGCAGGCGCTCAGACTAGAGGAAACCACCAATGTTAAAGCAATTTTTCCATATCCAGAACTAAAATGATAGGAAGGGGAAAGGCTGAGAGCCTCTCCCATAGGCATCAATAACCAATAAATATTTACCTTGCAGGCAGCACAGTCACGAAAACACGACTGTTTCCAGTCCAATGGCATGAGATCTAAATAAAAATATTGTAAGGAGCTTGCTTCACTTACCAAGGGCTCTGTCCTGCGCATCCATGCTGCTACGAGTTTGCTCACCGTGCCCGTCCCGTGCAGCTCCAGCAGCCGTAGCACAGCGGGGTGCAGATGCACGTGTTTCAGCTGCACCCTCTTTGGTATCAAAGCTCCCAGACAAAATTAGGCCTAATGAAAACCAGGTTTTAGCTTTTCTAGCATGGTAGGGCCAGTACTGCCTGTGGAATTGCTCTCCTGTGAAACCGAGTTAAGTGAGATGAAAATCGGTAGAAGGGGAGGGAGGAAAAGATATTGAGGCCGAGGGGATTTCTCTGGGTTACTCCTGGCTCCCATGACTCACTGTCTCTCTCTCAGATAAGACCGAACGGACACTTTCCTAGGCATAAATCATCATGGGGGAGGGCAGGGGAAGTTCCCTGGTTCCATTTCTTTTCTTTTTTTTCTTTTTTTTTCTTTTTTTTCCCCTTAAGGTGACATCCCTGTGCATGCCATGGATGGGCAGTTACAGTTTTTTTTTATTATTTATTTATTTTACTCCATGCAAGGTTAGTGCCCATATTTTGTTTTAAGAGAAGATGGATTGGGGTGGGTGCGCGCTCCAATTCATCTCATTTAAATGCTTGTTAAAAGCCAATTTACAGAGTCACTCAAATTTCACACCATTTCCTCAATCCCCTGTGAACCGGTTAATAAGTAACACAGAGGCTAATCACCAAAGAACTCTCCTCTGCTCTTTCCTTCCCTCTCCTGCTTTACTGAGAGCTACAACCTGCAAGGGCAAACACAAAACCGAGCTTGCTCCAGGCAACCAGGGGAGTTAAAGCAGGTGCTTTAAGGGAACAGGCATTGGTTCATTTTTCTACAATTCTTGTATTGCACAGCAGTTCTGGCAAGTCATCAGACACCCGGCCTACTGGATAGGGTTGAAAAAAAACACGTAGAAATTCCCAGTGACACAGGCAGAGCGCAGAACTTGCCTGCATGGTGCTGGGCTGCTGTACCCAGTTTATTTGGGAGGGATGGAGGGGATGAACACCACATGGAGGATGAGGAAAATGCTTTGGTGCTGTCATTCAAACTCAGACCAGTCCCAGGAATCTGTGTAAAGATCTGGGTCAAGGATTGTGTGTATCATTGTCTTATGTTTCTTACAGAAAGGAGCTGAAAACCAAGGGGTACAACTCTGCAGAAGCCGGTACAAGGCCTGTGCACCACCCCACCCCAAGGGAGATCCCCAAGAACCCCAAAATTTTATGCACTAATGCAGGCAGTATGAACACCCCTTGTGTAAGGGTGAGTCTCACCTTGTAAGGTGGCCTGCTAATGAGTTCTACATGAATTCATATTCTCTGGAGGCAGCCCATGCCCAAGTCTTCATCTGGATGTGGGTGAAGCCAAAATTATCGATTTGTTAACTCCACTGCTCTGGATCATCATCTCGTAAAGGGACTCAGTGCTTTAAACGTGGGATAGAACAGGAAAATGTACATAAGGTTCAGAAAGCTCCAGAATTTGGGAGCTTTCCTCTCTAAAAAAGCTGGCCTGTTTGGTCCTTTACTAGTGAAGGAAGCGCCCCTCACTCACACACTTTCTCCTCTATCACCCCCCAAAATCTTGTTTATACCTGACCTCTATGCCAGCTTCTAAGCAACCTCATCCATTCCCTCACTCACTGCAGCAAAGTATTTCCACATGAGCTGCTCCGGTCAGAATAAATTCTTGTGAGGCCTTAGCTCTTTGTGTTCCTCTGCTCAGTTAGGTAGAGCAGGGCGAGCACTCAGTAGTTGTTCCTTGCCTGGGTTAAATTGCATTGTTTCTTAATGGAATGATTAGTGTGATTAACCCACCAGCTGCAAGTGCTGCCTGCAACAGGGCAGGTTATAGGGTTGGAAGTTCAGGGGTCGTTCAACCATGGAGGTAATTGAACTGTAATTGGGAAGAACGACCTTCGCAGCCAGCATCCTGCCTGCACCACCTCTCACAGCCATGCTACAAGCAAATCTTTCAGCCTCCTGGCCTAGAGCTGTGCCGTGCAGACACATCACAGCTCCAACCCTGCTGTTGGGAGAGAAGATGGCAGCACTGTGCCTCTGCGGAGATGTGAACTGTGTGTGCTAGAGCCAACGTATCCAGTCACACCTCCTCCACAGCAATAGCAAGGCTTAACAGCACCTAATGCAGTGGTTTCCAGCAGCTCCGTGGTTGGAGGTATTTATGATTGTAGCTACATCTAAAAATACTCGTTAGTACAATAGCCAACATCCTTACCCTGTTGTCCAACTGTTCCACTTTGGCCTAAATTGTGGCACAATGTCTTTCTGTGAGAGCTCCTCCTGATGCATGTTGTTGTTTGGTTCACCCTTTAAACATCGTTACCAGACAGTGTTAGAGTAGATCCAAGAAATCCAGCACTGTCTAGTAAGATGCCCACAGAGGACCATGGTCTGTCCAGCAGCTGGAGAAATGGAGCAGCTATTAAGGATTCCACATTCTTCAGGATGTCAGTGGTCCATGAAAACTAATGGAAATGGCTTGAGAAAGATTGCCTTGCATCACTGAGCGTGTAAGTAATTTACCAGGTAGGTGGTGGGCAGAAGGAAGACACTGGGTACTAAAAGACAATGTGAAGATCACGGCGGATTTCAGAAGACAAAGTTGATATAGAAGGTTGATTTACTTAAGATCTAAAATAGAAACACAAGGTTAAGTTCCATTTCAACACAGTGTAAAAGCAGGAAGATTTCCTTTGTTTTGGTTCTCTCTTTCCTCATTCTGTCCTCCCTTTCGAATCACAAAATACCAACAGCTTCAAGTCTTTCCAAACAATTAAAAGGACAAACTGAAAACTGGCATACAAACAAAACAGTGCTAGGAAGGGCACAAGAAGTGACAAAGATGGCCTAGCATTTAATACAGTTCATTGCTTTTAGAACAAATACTTTATTGTACTGCTTGGGTTTAAGGGATACAGACAAATCTGAATCTTAAATCAAAGTCACAGGAGAATTAGGTGTGCAGTTGTTGGTAATTAAGCATATTGAATGGTAATGATAAAGATGAAGGGTTGCTGTCTGCTTTGTTTTATTTTTTTTTCCAAAAGCAGGGGAAGTTTGCTGTAGCACATCATGTGATAGAGAAGGTCGAAATCTAGCCCAATTCTCAGCCTGAGGCGCTCCCTTACCCAAGAGCTCTGTGCCACTGTAAGGATGCTGGATTTCTGGCTGTCGCTGGCCCTCTGCACATGCAGGAGATGGGCAGCAGGATTTGTTCAGCTCCCTTCCCTGGCCCCCTGGTTGCAAGCTGTACCTCTCCAGGTACTATCGTGCAATAGCAGGAGAGCTCTGCTCCGAGCTGCACTGCATGGGTGCTGTTGTACTGCATGCAATATTTATCATAGCCCTAAGACACTGTGGATCCAGCACAGTATTTCACGGGGCATATGCAAGCTTTTTATAAGACTCAATTGTAACACAACTCAGCTCATCCAGGCAACACATCCATGATTTTTTTTCACTTTTGAACAGGTTTCAAGGACCAGCTAGCCTTCACGTGAGGAATTAAACACCGCAGCACAGTGTGTGCCAGTAGGGAGACCCTGGGTGGGAAGGGGGGCTGCTGCTGTGTCCTGGAGTGCTTCACACCTGCCAGGTACACTGAAACACCTGCCCATAACGCCCCACGCCCAATAAAAGCATCTATCAGCAATAATAACCTTTCTTGGTGATAGCCATTATACAGCACCTCTAGTATCTGATAACTGGAGGAGTTAAACTTCCTGGATTGCTTTAATTCTCAGAAAAGAACAAAAAGCATCTGTGAACCATTGAAGACAACATTCTCACACTAAGTCCTTTCAGGCTGAGCTAGCTCTTTCCAAGTAACTTTAATCAGTATCACTGATTTCTGGAAAGAAACCTCACAGAGTAAGAATCAAGTCCATTGTACCTTAAAACACATTATAGTGGCCATCCACTAAAATAATGACTACAATCAAGGGGAAGGGAAGTTAAGTGCCCCCTCTTTCTCACCAAAAAGTAATAAATGGAAATAAAAATATAACTGTATTAAAATAAAATAAATATTTATTTATAGATAAATATAAATAAATACATCTTACTTAAAATTTCAAGGTTTTAAATAAATGCCTTTGCTATTCGAACATCTTGCTGGAGGACAGAAGTCTAGAGGAACTGATATGAAAAGGAAGGAGCAAGTTACCATAGCAAAGCTGAAAAAGTAAATTCCACTTTCGATTTCAGATGTCTCTTAAATTTTCTTATATTTAGATGAGAAGAACATTTTGATTTTGAGATAAAATTATGAGCTGGAAAACTCAAATGTTAAATTTCAGTAAAATGTTTACTTTCATTCTCTTGAAAGTTACTATAACTTGAAAGTAAATAGAAAGAATCTATTTGTAGAAGAATCCTTGCATTTGTCATTGCTACAAAACTTAACATTTTCATTTGAATGTGTTCTTACCATTGCAGCATCAAACATATGCTATCCTTTATATTCTGAATGATTTTCTACTTACAGTCTCACTCTAAAATTATTTCATAATTCTACAGTAGGGACAAGATTTTCTTATATTTGCTTTTATCCTTTATTCTAGAACATGAAACATTTCATTATAAATTTAATCATGCTTGGGGAGTCTCAACAGTCAATCAAGCATGGATTTCTCTACTGGCCACTAACCTCTGCTTCCAAATTTGCTGTTGAACTTTTCCACGTTGTACACGAAACACCATAATCATCATTACCAGGCAGTATTAGAAAAACAGAAAACATCCAATGCTGCCCAGTAAGATGGTAATGGCATCTCAGGATCATGGTCTACAAGCAGTAGATATAGAACAAGCTAGAAAGCCTCATCATTTGGAGAAGAATAAAGGGGGGGGGGGAGGAACACCACCTGTAGCTGTTCCTCCTTTGTGGTTTCAACAATTACCAAGTACTATTCATGTGAGAGGAGGATGCAATAACATTCTGAAAATTATCCCAGAAGTACTTGTACAGGTCACGATACACACATGTCCTACCTCTTCCCACAGTCCCCTGCCTCCCCATGCACACTTTCAGAGCTGTCACTTACCAAGGAGAGTTCTCCTTTCTATTTACACTTACTGGAACACACTCACCAGCAGAAAACTGTAACAGGATGGTATTTGAGGTATGGGCAATTACAGCCAACCTTATGCCCTACCTGGTAACATCAATTGAAAATGTGGGGGAATGCAAAATCCAGGAAGAAATGCAAGCCTGTGGCCTTAGGCATATGACTCTTACCTTCCTTCTGGTACCTCCAGCCCTTTAAGCCTTATCCATGTTTTTATTAAGCAACTAAAGTTTGCTGATTCTTTCAGTCATCTTCTAATCAGATTTATTTTTTGCATAGTTGTTACAAAGAAGGCATGAGTTTTTAAAGACAGAGGATTTGGATCCTCTCAATGTTCATGATATTTTTGCATGTGTAGATTTTTATGATATCGAAGCATTGCATTAAAAAACACACCTAATCCTCCAAAAAAGCTCTGCAGCAGCTAAATGCACGACTACAGTTTCTTCAGCACAAAGATGCTCAGTGTTGACATTTAATACCCTTACGAAGCCAGGACTGGTAACCTGACAAACACACCTCCCATTGCATTCCAAAACCTGCTGGAAATCTCCATTTCCACCCACAGCGTGGCTACAGGACGGGGTTTGTCATTCCCTCCCTCCGCCCATTTCCTCCTTTACCTGTGCAGCTGCTGCTAGGTTTCTTAGCCAAAACCACACCGGGGTGCAACAACAAAATGACCTCCAGCATTCAGGGAGGCAAGAGGTGCAGCTGAAAGCAGGGGAAGAGACGTTTTAGTTTGGTTCCAGATAACTCCAAGTCAAAAAGGCTAAATTCCTGAATAAAGGGAGCTTGTGTTTTAATTTACAACAGCAAAAACAACCCTTACTGCTTGCATGAAGACTTCCACACTGCAGTAAGGTGAAAGTCATTCCCAAACTCTCGGCAGCACAGCAACCATTGGAACAGTAGGACTGCATTCAGCAGAAGGGTGGAAAAAATAGAGTGGAAAACAGCCAGACAGAAATGTGATGAAATGATAAATGAAGCTGTTGTTGCAACCAGAATCCCACTGGTTTAAGATGTACAACTGTCATGTCATTCTCTATATTACCTGATATTTTAGGTTGGTCACTATACAACACTTTCTCAAGATTCACTTAAGAAAAATCCCAGTCAAATTCTGATGCCAACATTACACGAACTCTTCCATGAGGCTACCCCACACAACTTTTAAAGTTTTGTACTGTGTGCCATGCCCTTGCATTGACATTTGAGCAAAAATACACATATGATTCCCACTTCTGTTTCAGAAGGCCAACTTATGAACAGCTAAATAAACCACTACAAAAAAACACATAGGGGTGGAGAAGGGTTGGGATTGCTTCTACATTTTGTGGTGGTGTTAACAAGACACTGAACACCATCAGCCCCTTGCTAGTAGGTAAGTGTAAAGAAAGATAAAGCTTCCTGAGGCAGCTAACAAACAGACATGCTCCACTTCACCGTTACAACAGAAGTTGTCTTTTCTACATCAATAACATTGAATGAAGAAAGTCAACAAGAAGAAATAAACAATAGCTCTTTGTCTACATTAGCCTACATGTTAGTTAGAATAGCAAGAATGTAGGATTTCCATAAAAAAAAAAAAAAGTTGAAAACTACAACTGTTTCATCAATAATTTTCTTGACTGACCACAGTTTATAAAAAATTACATGATGCTTAGTTATAATTAGGGGGAAAATATTGAATTACATTGATTTCATAAACTCCTCAGAGATGGAAGGTGATAGACACATGTTAAGTGGCCTGCGTCAAACCTAAAAGTCCTAATGAATAAAACCAGACCTTCGATAGAAAAGGTCATCCAGCAGAGCAGAATTACAGGCCAGAACCTCAACCAACTGCACATTGAGAGGTTGTCACTGTAGATGAAAGTTAGTCCACTGAATACATGCTATCATGATATATGAGTATGGGATCGAATATTTGAATTCACACATCCAGTTCTGCCCTCAGAAACCACATGGAATTGCCTTTGCTGCTGTGTGGATGGAGTTTGCCAGTGCTTCCTGCAACTGGAGGTGCACAGGAAATGTTTTTCTCCCTCAAACTTGGAATAGAAAATACCTGAGATGTCAGTGCTCATAGAGAACACAGATTTATCTTTTTTTTTAAAATGTCCTCTTTAAGCAAAGGCCCAGTTGCAGCTTGATCTTAACATTTTACACCACAATAACCTTGAAAAGCTGCCAGGAAACTATGTTGCCACTTAAAAATAGTGAGAGCAAAAAGAAAAATGCATAAACATTTTACATTAGCATGCAAGCGCCCAGTCATTGCCCCACCTTCTCATGAGATGAGATGGAGGACGCTGCGTGTGTCACAGACGGGTGTCACCGCTCGGGTGAGACAAGAGCTTGTGAAACCTGCGTCCTTGCCTATTTTCTGAGCTCAGCTGGAAAAGGTGCTGAGCCACCCCATCTGGCCTTGGATCAGACTACGTGACCCTTAGCAGCCCCACCTAGTATTTCGGATGCCATCTCAAAGATGCCAAAATGACAGTTCAAGGCAATCACCATTTCATTTATGATGCTCTGGAAAAGGTCCTGCTTTTCCCAGCAGGAAAAGGCTGAGATCCTGCTGTTTTCTGATGGTGCAGGAATATTTCAGCCTGATCCAGAACACTTTCATCTGTGGCCCAACTAGAAGGTAACATCTGCTTTCATGAGCACAAGAGCAAAACTGTACTAGAAATATACCCTAAGCTAAAAACTCACTGCTCCTGGGCTCAGTGGATCTTTTCTTAAGCCCATTTCTTACTACTGAAACCTTTCAACAATCTCAGAGATTTTATACGGACCAAGACACACGTTCAAGCCAGAAAACATATACATAATGTCATGAACTAGTGCTTCAAAGACATAAAATGCAAATCTTTCCAAGAGCTTCAACAGGACACATCTTTCTTTACCCAGAATGTACAAATCAGTGCCAGTGGTACCTGGCAAGCAGTATTATATCAGCTCTCACATCTCTCCCACCCAGCAGAGGTGGCTTCATCTAATATGAAGATATTTCAGTGGCATAGGAAAGCCTTGCTTCTTTCCACAATAGGTGTAAACAAAGGGAAAAGGCAGAAGAGAAAGTAAAAGACTTTTTTTTTCAAGGCTCTTTCCTTTAAAAACTCTTTCACCCTCCTGACTTTGACATATTTCCTGATAGAAAAATACCTTTAAATTCTTCAGTACAGAAGAACCAAGGCATGGGAAGGGGACAATGGCCATGCTGAACCAGCACAAAGCAACAGTTGGATGTGGCAACCCTCAGTCCAAGTGTCCAGGCACTTTTCTGAGGACCCGGAACGAAACACGACTGCCCATCCACCTTTAGAGCTCTGCTATTTCTCACCCTCCCTTCTGCAATTGCGAACAAAAGGCTAAGATATCCATGAGGGGGTGTGCAGCTACAGTCTGCCTGTTCCTAAAGAAATGAAATTGGATCAACCAATTCCTTTCATACATGCTGAAAAACATTAAAAAAAAGTAACAGTCTTGATTAAATTCACCATGGAAGGGCGAAAGGCCTCAGTCCTATTTCTTTTTTTTCCATTGCTAAAAGGAGATGTTTTTAATTAAAATCCTTTTGACATACCAGGCTCTCTGCTAACACGTTTTACTATCCATTCACAGCATGTCAGGAATGGCAGCCTGGAGCAGGATTCGACTCTCACTGTATTATTATGAAGGGACAATAGTATAATATTATACAACCAGAGGTTGGAGCAGACCTGTGAAGTCATCCAGCCCTTCCTGCACGCTTCCTTCGCTTCTGGTCTCTGACAGAACTGCTCTCAAGAGAGTCCTGTGCTTGGTTGATGCCCCAGGTTGGGCTCTTGAAAGCCCTTGCATTAAATGGGTTCTTTGCAATGTCCTCCATTTCAGTTTTGAGTGAAAATGGGCTCTATTGGTGCAGAGTGTACCAATAGAATATGTTGTTGGCACACCAAGTCAACCCAGCACTTTCACAGGAGTTGAAACTCCTTCTCAAAGGAGTATCAGAACCGTACATCAGTGCTACACCGACTTCCTCATCAGATGCCTCCTAGGGCAGGTCCTATATTGACTTACACCAGAAAGAAACACCTGAAGATTAAGCCAAAGACGAGAATGTAGTTAAACAAACAAAAATTCTGCAGCTCCGCATGGGTTTCCTGTATAAGCTGGTACACGGTAACACGCTAAGATGACTACTACAAAGGCACATATTTCTTGGCTGCATAACGTAGTTCTAACACACAATCCTCATTCCTTGCTCTTGTGTTAATCATTATTCAACCCAACAATGGCTGGTGAATTTTCTGTTCAAAATTTCGTATCATTTATGGCCTACCCCTCAGCACCGTGCAATGAAAATGTTGTCTTCTGTGAGGGAAAAAAAAAATATATATCTATAACTGTAGCAAACAAAAACTGTGAAACAGTTTCCAGGAAGACCTAAATTCTTACCGTGTACTTTCTGGAACTGTTTTAGAGCTAATCCACTGAATGAATAATAATCTGTTTGGTTTGCCTAACTGCTGTCAGTAATGGAATAAAGAAAATAGAAAGAGCCTTTGTGTTATCTCCTGCTCAACACTACATCTGTTTAACTTTTCCTCCCTAGTACCATAGGAGATGCTTCATATACAAAACAAATTTCAAAAGTGAATAATAGATAAAATAATCAAAGGAAATTTATACTTTGTAAAAAATTAGGTGATTTTTTTTTTCCTGTTGGCAGCCAAAGAACCAACACCAAACCTAGTAACAGTATGAGTTCAGAACATTATTTTATAAAAACTAGCTTAAATGGTTAAATGCAATTTTGTGTGATATTCTGAGAAACACATTTTGATCTTCACTTCAGCGTGTGCAACTCTGTATACAGGACAGAAAGAACTTTCATAATTCTTTCTCTTTTCTGCAAAAGCTGCCAAAAATTGGCCACGGTTTGAATGTTTTGCTTAGCGTTCCCTAAGAAGGTTACTTAGAGACACAGGCAATGCTGTAAAATCAGCAAACCCAGCCACCTGCTCTAGCCAACATGATGCTTGCAATGACAAATTCTCCGGCACAGAAGCCCCCAAAAGGCATGGGCCTCCTTTCAAACGAGTTGTGGATCCCACTAACCAGCATGGTCTGCACGAAGACAAGTCAAAAGGAAGCATTCACGTATAAAGCCCACATTTCCTAGATGAACCCTCATTTCACATCACGTCATAACCCTGGATCTTTCTCTTTTTTAACACTAAGTCCAACATGTTTATTTCCATCTAGTTCACCAAATAAAAATAGTTTGTTAGAAACTGTTAGTCTGCTTATTTCTCCCTTGACTAATAAACTAATCATTTTCAGCTATTTTTCTTGTCTGTTTTGAGTGAGACTTAATATCTACAAACCACAAAAATTATTATTTACCCCCTCAAAAACAAACAAACAAACAACCGCAAGCTATGGCACCAGCTTGCTGCTTACATTCACGCTGCCAGTGAAACAAACAATTCATGACCACCAGAGGCCTGAGAGTTTCGAGAATTTCTTGTTCCATAGAAGACTGCACTTGCTTTTGGTACACTCAACACAAGCTTGGTGACAGCACGAAATTAAATGCTTTGCCTCAAGAGAATAGCACTATGTTATTATGTGAAAAGCAGGACAAATGTAAGATGAATCATGAAAGATAAATCTCCAAGCCAATTAATCTAGAATATATCTAATAAATTGAGAAATAAATTGTTTTCACCTTCCTCCTACTCCCCAAGATAGTGTTTTTCAGGTGGGCCTGCAAACAAGGGGAAACTGCAATTCAGTCAGACAGGATCTTTCAAGAGATCAAGGAGAGAAGGAACGAAAAAGACTGGAGCAGAAGGGAAACATGGAAGAAGGTGCTTGTAGCCTTACCGTTGTGAAACACCCAGGCGCAAAACACAAAGTAAAGAAACACAGTGGAAAAAAAAAAAAAGCAAAAAACACCACCAAAACAAAAACAACAAAATAAATAAATTAATATTTAAAAATAACCAAAAAATAACAAAAAACCAAGCCACCACCAAAAACCCCAAGCGCCCCATCTCATTTTTCCGAGTTCTCAATAGTGTGCTTTCTCTGCCTATGCGGTACCCATGAAATATAAAACCACCCTAATGGTCGCCCAGGTTACCAACTTCATTTAGTTAATCATCACCACTATTACCAATGTTCAGGCCTTGAGAAAAAAGGAAAGAATGACTGAAGAGGAGTGGAAAACAAGGAACTCAAATGAACTCCACCCCCTTTTTTTTTTCTTTAAACATGGTGAGTAATTAGCTCTGTACCTATATTACCTTTCTTTCTCCTCCCCTCTTCTACTTCTTACCGCCTCCCCCACCCGCTTCTCAAGTAGACAAAGTTCCCCCAGCCTTAAAACAATCGGGTATCAATTAATGGGGTATCAGATATGCCAGGGGGGACACGGAGGTGCCCGGCTTTGCCCAGGCAGCTGCAGGTCTGGAAAGGAATGCAGCTCCAGTGGGGGAAAAATAACTTGTTGGTTAACCTGCAGGGTGAGCCTTAATCAATAGGCACGGCCCAACGAAAAGAACAAAGCATGTGAAACTTAAGCCTTTATATCTCGGAGCTCCATCAGATAAAAGCTGTACCTGGAGTTGGAAAGGACAGCCAGGCTTAGCTGAAAGCTTAAAAGCATCAGGGCAAACCAAGCTCTGTTTCTAGAGTTCAGATGGCTTATTGATCGGGATTACTTCTGCCACCACCGAAGACTGAAAAAAAAAATAGTAAGCCCCTAAAACAGACTTATTTGACTCTAATGATTGAGCCATTAAAAAAAAAAAAAAACTAATTAAAGTGAAATGTGCATCCCGACTGTGAAATGTGATTTCCTCGGGCCACTTTCCCCTGCCCAAAATATGGTAAGAACATTCTAATTAACTTGTTTTGCAAACAAAATGTCTAACAAATTAACATCTGATTGCACTCATATTTTATGTCCAATTTACATTTTTGTAATTTGAAATCTCATTACATGCTTTTTTTTTTCTTCCTTTTTTTTTTTTATTTATTAGGAATGTAGAAAATAAGCACTTCAGCTTTTCTCCCCCCCTTTTTTTCCCCTCCAACTAAGGAGGCTAAAAAAACCCTATTTCCTAGACGAGCAAACATTCACACAAAAGGGGAAATCTAGGAGGGTTTTTAAAGTTTAATGAATATCGTATTGAAGCAATTTTCAAACACTATCATTAACTGGTATATCATAACTGAAGGATATTTTAACGTGCCCTTTCATTCATTTCAATTCCGATTAAATTAAAATCCTTTGTTCCATGGAGGATTTTTTCTTCTTCTTTCTGGAATAAAGAAATTTTACTCCATTTTTGTACAGCAACATGCATGAGTAAAACTGTGTCAGCGGGTCAGCTTCAGGACCCACACTTCTCTGAACTCATTCCCTGCACAGACCAACGTTTCCCTTGGAGCTAACAGGGGCAGGCTCCAGACAAGAAGAACTGAGCCCCTGCTCTGTTGGGAATACCAAATAGCATCACTGTATCTGGCATCTGGAGTTTGATGCTGGTCATCCCCAGCTCTCAGCAACTTCTATAAGATGCCAGACTTGGAAGTTGTAATTTTTAGCTTTCCTGAAATGTACTAAAATAGCCAGGATTGGGTTCGTGATGACCATGGCTAGTAATTTATTTTGTCTGAAAAATCTTCACCAAGATCATTGCTTGCTGGACAGAATGGGAAGAGGAGACAGAATTTGGTATTTAGTTAACAGTTTCCAAAATCCTGGCATTCCTACGGTTTTCTACAAGTCTGTAACATTTTGGTTGTTCAACTTCAGTTGCCCATATGCCAAACAGTATCTTGTAACAGCTCAATTTCTCACTTAGTAATAACCAATGATTCAATAATTAAAATAATTGATTTTGAGAGCTCTTTAGACACCCACAAGCAAAGGTGCTTGCAAAAGTCTTCCATGTAACACCTCCAGCTTTGTGTAGGCACCGAAATTCAGACACCCACATCTGCAAGCTGTAATGCCAGTTAGATTAAAAAAAATGGATCAAAGCCAATTAAAAAGTCTGGGACCAGTACAGAATTTGCAAAGTAAAAATTAAATGGAAAAAACTTCATAGCTAGCTATTTGTGTACCAACAGAACAGCACGCCATTTTTCCATAGTAATGCTGTTCTCTGAGATTCACACAAATGCAAACTAACCTTCTGCTACAGAGGAGTCTAGAACAAAGCAAAAGCATCTTTAAATCATAATTCTTTCAAGGAAAAAGTCAAGTCATCTGAATTTAAATACTTGCAATTACAGGGAGAAAATACACATAAAAATAAAAATGAAGAATTAACCTCACTGGAAAGGAAAGGGTACATATTCTAGTAGTATTTCACGCGATCCTGACAAAATTTTTCAGAAACAAGCTATTAAAGCCCTTCCTGAAATCAGTTAAATCAAACAGCATTTAAGTCAGGGCAAGCTCGAGGCTCCCTGGTTCTGAGAAGCCAGATCCCCTGGCGTTATTTCGGCCCAGCTTGGTGCCTCGCAGAACTTTCTCGAAGGCTGTTTTACCAAAGGGGTGGAGGGAACGAGTGAGCAAACACTTTCTGCTGACTGCAAAGTGTCTGCAAAGCCAGCCCAGAGCTTCTTCGTGAACCCAGGTAGATGCATTATACAAGAAGCCTGCTTCCTTACAAAACACCTCTTACTCCTCCATCCAAATTTACCAAGTCAACAGCATCACCCTCCAGCTGCCGACCCAAGCGGAGAAGCCAAAAGGGGCTTTTTGGGTACCTCGACTCGATCTGCCCGTCTGAGAAAGCAGTGTAGCGACTGCCTCCAGCCCACTACTAGACTTCAACACTTCAAAAGCGCAGCAAACCACTTTGTTTTGTCTTCTGCCTCTTTGGTGTCCAAGCAGGCAGCGCAAGTAAAGGCTAGTCGCAGCTGGCACCGCTCCCTTCGCAACGAGAGCGAACTAGCGCGAGAACGGGGAGAAGACTTAATTATGCTCGTTTTGTCAGGCACACACACACACAAAAGCCTCAGGTAAGAAAAGAATAAACAAAACGAACCCAAAATGGCTCCTCCGTGCCATGAGCGGAAACCGATGACTGAAGCAGAACGAGATCTCCCCTTCCACCTGAACAACAACAGCGGCTGAAAAGTTCCCAATCAATTTCCTTCACTTCCAGCACAGCAGCTGAGGAATTAATTCTGGCTCCAAAGTAGCAGAAGTAATGAGAGTATGTCTAAAACTAGAGGGTTAAGCATTTTGCAAATGCAATAAAATACACTAAAATGCCAGTTAATTTAAAACTAACTGAAAAGTGCCAATCGCCACAAAGAAATTGTAAAGGAGCCTATAGCACATTGCATTTCGAAGGGTCACTGTTAGCAGTACCCACGCTAGGTGCTCGTTGAAATGCAACAATTCTCTTTGCATAGATCTCTTAAAATTTACACTAATCTCGTTTCAGTCGCCATAAAACTTCTCTGAAGGCGTCTTTTTTTTCCAAGCTCTCCATGACACCTCGGTGAAACTGGCTTTCCCCCATGGCTCCCTCCTATTCGGTTTCTTGGTTCTGCTCCTACCTGCCCTGACTGGTTTTGCTGGTTGGAAAATGAACGTTCGAATTCATGCGCCGCTTCCCCCTCCCCCAGAACTGAGCAGACAAAACCTGATCCCTACAACAAAACCCTCTTTAATCTACCTGGGGAGAAAAGGAGGAAGAGAAAAGAGGACAGAGCCCTAAAAAAAAGTGAAGTTGAAAGGAGAATTTTGATGAACGTAGGCATGAAAGGCATCAAAGAAGTCATGCTGCATGCTAGGCGGATCATTTTTACCACAGCACCTGGACTCTAAGGCTTACCAGGACCATGAACACACACACACATTCAAGTAACTTCAGCGTGGAAGCACAACCACCTTTTCCCAAACCAAGCTCATCAGACTTCGAGAGGTAACAAAAGGGACGCAATGACCGTCAGGAGAGCGCACGCCAGGATTTCCATCGCCCAATCTTTCCGTGTCCTGGAAAAGACGAACTCGGAGCGAGAGGCATTCGCAGCGAGATTCACACGAAACGAAGGAAGACAAAAAAAAATTTAAAAATAAAATACAACTGTACCTGAAAAAAAAACCAACACTTCTAAATCGTATCAGACTATTGAAATAAAACCAAATTTAAAAAAAATAAAATAAAAAAGGAAAGCAAAGGATGAAACCACGCATGGCTTTCTTCGCAGCCCAGAGCGCTGTTGCTTGTTTAAGCTGGAATTGAGAAGAGACGGCGAATGTCTACAGGCTCGTCTTACATGTAGTCCTTCACCCCTCCCTGCGCAGGTGCATTCCTCGCGTCCAACCAATCTCATGGCCTCTAGCTATTAACAGGTGTGTCCTCCGCTCGGGGAGCGGCCGAGCCAGGCCGACTGCCGTGCTGCAGCCCTGCTTTGCACACACCGGCCTCTCCGGGGGCACACGGGTCTCCGCACTGCTGCCGCGAACAAAGATTCAACTATTTACTGAGTGCACGCTTGGATTTGGAAGCGCTGCTCCAAAGTATGTCTCACACCCCTTCTAGACACCCTAAGATGTGAGGGAGAAGAACAGAGGTCTACCAGCACCCAAGGTTTCAGGAGAAAGTGCCATTCAATATTGCTGAGATAGCTCAAGTGTTTTAGAAACCAACTAATTTTCAGTCAATCAGAATATGACACCCGTTAACTAGAAATCAGATTATTCAGCTGGAACCCTCCTAGGTCACCCAATTTTCAATGGAATAGCAGTTACATGGATGGGCTGATGATCGCTTTCCCAAACAAGGGTGACCTAAGGCACAGATGCAAGGACACGCATGTAATTTTGCTGTTAAATTCACAAGAGTTGATTATTTATTTTTTTTTAATCTTAAGAGCAGCTTGAATCCCATCACCATCTAGTCTTGACATCCAAAATTATTTCAGAAACTAATAAGAAGTCCAACCACAACTCAAGTCCACTGATACACAAGCTAGTAAGAGCAGAGGCCTACAACTGGGTTCCTACAGCCATTCGCAGGCACCATGACTGAAATTACAATGACCACAGCACACGTCAGCGCAGACATGTGGTATTTACTCCTAGTATTTCTGTGGTACTTACTCCTAGTTTAGCCAGGTAGAAATCCCATTCTCAATGCTAACAAAAGGTCCTGTTTTGGCTATAGTCGACAGAGCCATACGTCCCTTTCCCTGTACAAAATGCTTCTGGGATGCTGACAAGTGGAATCTCTTCCTTGATAACCTTGTTTTGAAAGTGTTGAAGGATGCAGGAAAGGGGTTGATACAGAACCACTGTTCACTCCTCACCATGATTAATAACTGCATTTAAAACAAAGCCAGACTGTGGCTTTCTTTACACCAATTTCAGCCCTTTTCAAGGAAGTTTTCAGCAAATTCTCATCAGTGTAATGAAAAAAGAAAAACAAGTGAAATGTTTTCTCCTTGTTATGAAGGAAATGCACTCACATTTCCCATGAAAGATGTAGCTAATGAAACAACAAATTATCATGTTAATTAGCCCAACTGGCAGAAGAATTCCCCTAAGACACAACTTATCCCCACAGCTAACTCAAGAGAAACCTTGGAAACCTTTAGTTGCGAAAGACTGATTTCTCCTGCAAGGTGTTATACAATTTGCAGTTAGATTGTACTCATGGCTGTGCTTCAGAGCAAGCTGGATTTCTCCTTTTCTTCTCCCACTTGCTGGAGCTGTCGCTTTGAGACGTGTTTATGCCTGGGACAGATCTAGTTCACAGCATTTTGGAGAAGAAACTTACGCCTGCAGCACCCCAATCTGCATTTTTGCACCCTCAAAAGGAATTTAAAAGTCAAAGTTAGTAAATAGCTTTCCAAATACAGGAATTCAGTGTCCAATTCTTTGGACGGCAGTTAGCATAGATAGCATCTATAATCTACAGGAAACTACCCACCTCCAAAATACATATCCCAATGGGACACATGCTCCATGACGTGGGGCAGAGGTGTGTGGAAGCACGTCTAGTTAGCACGTGTGATGCTGGAGTGACATTGGCCATGACACAGGTGGTAAAATCCTGGTGCCAGAACCCTACATCTCTTAAAAGATTTGCTCACTTTGATCTCTTCAGCTGATTCAGTGATTCAAAACCCAAATTAATAAAACTAGCACAAATCTGTCAGCATATGCTGCAACACCATCCTGTATGACAATATAGTTATAGCCTACTTCCACATTGGGCCATCTGGACACTTAAAACATTTATTTGAGATTTTAACCTATGTGAGCATCAAAGGTATAGATTATTATCTTAGCTGGCACACAAGCAGACATATTTTCTCCAGCATCAGGAAACAACCAGGACGTGGCTTAGGTAAATTATATTAGTATATATGAATTACCCCCCTTAATGCACAAGCCTCCCCCTCCTTTTGTAAACAGCATCAACATCTCCATCCTGCCTGAGTTACAGCCCAGGAGCCACCCCCATTCTGATTTTTTTCAGTGACCTATTCGAGCCACCCCTAGGTTTGAGCAATAGTTATTATCCTCTATGTAGTTCCACTCCAGGAGACTGGATCCTTAGGAACTCTTCCATCCAAACCCCATTTCCCCACAACTGCTTTTTTCTGAACTGTTCGCCTATAGCTGTCTTCTAGCTGGCCTTGACAGGCAACACAGAGAACTGAGGTTTGTGATGGAATAAGGCAACCTTTATCTTTCCACAGAAAAAGACAGAAAAAGAAATGACTGCAAATGAACCTCTCTGTTATCACAACAAGAAATTACTCATTATCTGCAATAAACTGCACTCTGGCCTTGGTTAGTACACAAGGGCCATTTGTTTGCAAACGAAGACTATTTACATATGACATACTTGCTTGATGGTAATGCTAAACACGTCTCTGTCATCTCAGTTCTATCTGTACGTGGCTGTTGTACGTTGTTGCAAACACACGAGAAGCTTCAGATCAGGGAGACTTACCCAGCATCTGTAATGAGAGAGTTATGCTAATTTGGTTTACAAAATTCTTTGACATCTCTAAAAGATCCCCCTTGAAAACCTCACATATGGTAATGCAACTGACCACTGATCTGTCTGTGGAACGAGTCTGGGCTTAGTGTCTTGGATATCTTTCAGCCCATCTGCGCTGTCTGCACACCTTACAAAAGTCATGATGTTCAAGATATCTGTAAAGAATGTTGTTTTATATCGGAGGAATTGAACCAGAGAGATTAGGAAAACTGAAGTGACTTGCTTGAGATCATACAGAAAAATCTGTTGTAGAGTCAGAACATCCAAGCTATTATGTTCCAGCCCACTGCTCTGATTTCTCTTACCTTCCTGTTTCAGCCAGTAAAACCACTGACAGCCAGTGGACTATGTTGCCACATAAGACTGTGAAATTAAAAACAATTTTCACTTACATTCTTCAAAAGTTAACAGCCTGTTTAGGTCAGAAATAGTCCTGTATCAGCTGGACTCAGAAGTGCACAAGTCCTCAATAAATGATTTATAACGTTAAGCAGAAGCAACATTTTGTGGCATACGTATAATGCAGCAGAGGACCAAGCCATAAGGACCTACTGGTGCTATATAACAATCTGGCTTGTTGAGCCTCTCATATTCTCTTCTAATGCAGCAATAGTAAACGAGTCTTTTCCCCTGTATGCTGAGGTAAGGCTTCTCAAGGGCTTTATAATCTTTGAAAGCCAAGCTGCTGAGAGATTTCCATCATTCCATTGGCCAGAAAACCAGCTCAGCAGCATGTACCCCACATCAGACTCTGAGAGATTCAAATACAGGTCCAAAACTGCTACACAGATAAATTAGCTAATTTGGAGCTTGTGCAAATAGCATTTTCCTAGTCTGCAGTCCATGCATACAAAAACTGCTTCTTTGTGCTCCAGGGATGCAAATGCTCATCCTGCTCTTATAAGCTTGACCCTATCACAGCAGCAAAACCCAGCACACAAGGTAACACCACTAGACTGGACAAACACTTGCCCATTTCATTTATTTATTTGTAACAAGAGATATAAACTATCCTTGAAATAAAATTTAATTCCTGGCACACTGTTAGGATGTATTTATGCTGAAGGTGTTAGCTCTGTACTTATAAGTCTCCACGAAGTACACCAGAGAAGACCTTATTACATAATTTTCATATTTAACAAGATTAACATGCAACTTGTTACACCTACTACTGCAACATCCATTTCTGTTGTTATCAGAACAAATGGGCTACATCTGGGCCACGAGCACTTGACAGCAAAACAAATCCTCATGTTAATAATTCCTCCTCAGGTAAATGCAGATAAACTGAAGCACACAGGAATCTTGCCCCCAAAAACCACCCCGATTACATGTAACTCTACACCACAGGATGTCACTGACACCAAAATTTTGGTAGGAAGCAAATGCTCAGATAGATGAAAACACACTAACCCTGGCTATAGGAGCACACCCACAGTTTTAGATGGGATAAAGAAAGAAAGGAGGCAAATGCTCCTTGCCACACAGTTCAAACGTAGCATTTCTTGCGTCAAAAATAAACATTTCCTTTCACCAAACTATCTCACAGCCATTCCTCTTTGCAGTTTTTTATCTTTTTTTTAGTAAGTTCCTATTATGTAGTTCTGGAAATCAGGCTGCCAAGCACGTTGGACTTTTGATCCAATATTACAGCTCTTTTGTTCCTAGTGCAGCTCTGCACCGAGGGGTCACACTGGGGCAGATCCATAAAGGTGCTCACTCCTTTCATCTGCGGGCTGCAGACAGCAGTATCACTTCCTGCATCACCTCCACCTCTTTCATCTTCGTACCTGCGCTCAGCAGCTCATTGCACAATGCACAGAGCTACAGGCGTGAGATTAAACGCGTGGCATCCCCAACCCCTGTTTGTTTGTGCAGCAAGTGCCCAGCAGCGCTCCCCAGCCCCTCACCAGGGACGACTGCAGCAGCACACCTTGCTAAAATTACCAAATTCTGTGCAGATGGGCGAGCCCACCAAACGGGAGGCTGATACGTGAAACCCAACTGCGTTTGTGAGAGCAAAGTTCAGTGCAAGGCACCACCTGTCAGGTCAGGAATAGGAGTCATAGCAGGAGTAACCTTCCATGTCTTAACAAGTTAAGCAAGCAAAGGAGGAGGGGAGAAGCGTACTGCGCTTTGCAGCCTTCGGAGAGGTACAATAACCTGGAGGGACAGCTTGCATGCAATCAAACACTCTGCAGCTAAAACACGTTTTGCCAGTGGTGCTGTGTAAGGTCATGGGTACATTTCACTGTTTCTTTACTGCTCTGAAGATGACCGAAGTGGTAGGCAGGCAAGTCAGGCTAACGCATGTTTGTTTGAACAGGGAAATAAAGTTTTATAATCTTACAAGCCTTGCCTTCTGTTTTTTCCCCTTTTTGCAAAAATGCTAACTTGGAGCCAACCGTTCAATTTGCCAGACTTAAATTATGCTTCCATAGGGCACAAGCTGGTGAACAAGGGAAAGGTAAGGTACCCTCCCTACCCTTCCTTGCTCACACATACAAAAACCCTTTAACCTGGCACTGACGAGAGCCCCAGGAGAGGCCGGGGGCCGTTCCTTTAATCACTGCACAGCAGCCTTCAAGGGGCCTGGTCTGCAGCGTTGTGGTGGGTATCCCTGGTATAACCAGTTTGTTAGCAGCCAGCTGAAGCATTCCTGCTGCAATCAAAGCAAACAGAGTTAAAACACGAGCCTAATGACAGCATACTTCAAACGATGCTGAGCCCATGTTGTGAATGAAATGCAGCTCACAGAGCCAGGCCATGGAGCTGAGCCTCAAATAACGACTGTCTAGCCTTTTTGCTCATTTTTTCAATGCTCTTTGATTCAATACGTTATTTTTGAAAATCCAACCTAAAAAGCCTTCCTCAAAGCCTTCCTTGCAGAGACACCAAGCAGCAAAACCCACCAAAGTCAATGAGAAGCCCCAGATTCCCTTCTTTACCACCAGAACGTCAATCCCATATCTACACTGAAGCCTATTCTGTACTCATCAGTGAGTCCCAATCAACCTCATCTTCCCCCCAGGGAAACTGAAGGGGTTCCCTGAGCTCCTGCACAAGGATCTGAACATTTCTGCCTTTCCTTCTGGCAGGGTTGCCTGCCACTCCTCACTGCCTATTATCAAGTGCAGCAACTCAGCACCTGGGTTTGCCTGGACTCCCATCTGCCTACTCCCCATTTGGCCGCAGTTGAATGAAAAGAAAAAGAAAGAAAGGGGGGAAAAAAAAAAGAGGGAAAACAAAGTCTTTCATCTTTATAGCAGCAAGATTTCAGATCTAAAGAGCTGGGGCTCTCAGCTGCTTTAAATTGAGGGTTATGGCTGCCAACTGCCAATCTGAAGCTGCATATTAGCTTTCATCCAATCCTGCGTTGTTCAGGCCGTAGCTTTTCTTGCCCTTTGTTTCCTCTCGGATCAGTTAAGTGGAAGCAGGTGTTTTCCTGCCCTGCTAATCTCTAGTACATTCAGACAGGCCCAGCAACTGCTCCCGTGTCCCAGACAGGTAAGTGGAGCTTGGTGGCCGTGCTAATGGCTCTACAGAGCAGCTCTGACAAATGTTCTGCCCTTAGCATGCAGTTTCATTTTGCATTCCCTCCCTCATCGCACTTCATCTGTATACAGACCTTTGTTCTTCAAATGTGGAATTCTAAAACCAAGTGAGATGTTGAGCTGCTTTGGAAAGCTCTGATAGTTAATCAATTTGTGGAATGATCCCAAGCACAAAGCCTGTGCTCACAGCTGAGCAGAAGCACTGCTTCTTTCAAAGCTGTGCAGCTTTAGTGCGTGGGCCCGATTCATGCTGGGTGTTGGATTTTAAGGGCTCAACATGCTTTGGTGGCTGGCATGAACCACATCCTTGTGCTCAGAGCTGCTGGAAGATGTGCATAGCTGGTGGTAAGGGCAGTTAGGCTGGTACCAGACCACAGGCTGGCCAAGTCACCATGAAACAGAGCTGTAACAGGGCTGCTGGGTTAGCAGGGTCAAGGCTGTCTTGAACCTGCAAGAGGTCATGTAGATACAACCCCAGTACCACAGCCTAAACACAGGCAATAGCTGAGAATCCCACACTACTCTGCTGGAATGATTGACCAACTTCCTCAACCACCATAGCGTATGTTATAGGTAACGAAAGGAAGGCTGAGGGAAAAGCCTGTTAGCTAAGACCACACGAGGAAGAACAATGGCTTACGCACTATATTTATCTCCACATGCCCATCAAGACTTAGCAGCAGCAGCCAAGCTTTTCCAGCTGACACAGTCCAGCAAAGAACCTCTGAACATTGATCTGGTTTTCTTCTCCTCACCCACAAACCGTATCTTTTCATTAAGGCAAGCAGTATTCCTTTTTCCTTCAGACCAGCTTAATCTGTAATCAGGAACCTACTGGGCAACCAATTGGCACTGTCAACATCTCTGCCCACGCAGAGATGGTTTCAGTTCTGATGTCGGCTTGCCGGTTCAGACAGCAGTCACCAACGGAGCAGCTCTTTCCTAATTGCATCGCGTGACAGTGCAAATACAGCCCTGACTTCACCACTGCCTCGTGCCAGGGGTGAGCTCTACCAGCAGTGGCAGCACCCTCCTCCTGCTCGTGCCTCCCCAGCACAGCCCGTGGTGCGGGGCTGATGGCATGCAGGCATCTGAATCACCAGCCCACGGCACGGCTCCGTGAGTAAGCGTCTCCCTCCCATTGCACTTCCACGGCGTGTTGTAACAGCTTTGCATCTACCTGCTTTCTCGAAACCCTGCACCTGGCAAGCTGACGAAGCCACAGAGGAAAAACGACCCAGCAGCAAAATCAAATCCATAGCACGATGCCAAGCTTCACAATGATCCTTAAGTTAGATCCTCCATAAACCAATAAATGACATGAGAGAAAGGAAATGGTTAAAGGCACAGTGCGCTGCAGCTCAATTTTAACGTTTCTATATTAAGTAAATAAAGTTAACATAAAATTCGGGTCAGGAACTATTTGTTCAGGGTCAGGTGACTTCAACTCAGCTAATCAGGGAGACACACCTTGCCTTTTGAACAATCTTCCACATGAGATCTGCAGTTAAAAACAGGTTTGCTGCAGATCAAGTCAGTGAATTGCAGCACAAATACCCACAAAATCTAGAACAATGGGCATAATTTTCACTCCCCAGAGCATGCAAGCTCCAGATTATAGCAAGAGCAGGCACACACCAAGCAGAGGGAACAGAACCTTACAACTCAGAGACAACTTACAAGACCCAGGACATACCATAAAAGACCCTAAAAAGCAATGTATCGTTTAGATCGGTGAAAAAAATCCACCCATCTGAAAGCTTGCTTACTTCAGACCATGTTGGCTATATTATTACACTCAAACCCTCTCGCATTGAGGACAGCAGGAATTTTGCCATCAACTTCAGGAAAGCACCTTTAGGCCAGCTGGGTTAGCCAACTTTGGTACAACTTGGGCTGGCCACTTTTGTCCCAGTAAACTTAACTTTGGTACGCAGCCATGGCATTGCTTAATCCTCCATAGCCATTTTTTTTAATCTTTCCCACATTAAAAGCCTTGTTGAGCCTTCCTAGGACCACACACAGCAGCTCTCTCCCCGAAGTTTGGAGCAAGGTAGTTCTGAAAGCGCAGCACCCTGGCAGCTGACCACTTCTGCCTCTGGGATTGCGTTGTTTTCCTGGATATTGCCCCATGAAACATTCAAAGCTTGTTCCTTCTTAGAGGAAGAGACACCATTTGGAGAAACAAGGCTGATGCAGCATATCCACACTGAGACTTGATTTCAGCCTCGCTCACCTCCTTTCCCCTAGGATGGAAAATATATTCCGGTGCACTGTGCTCCACTGACAGTCCCACCTTTGTTCAATCTGCTCACACAAATAACCCATTTTGTCTACAGTTATTCATATTTCCTTAGCATGTGGTGCTTTCCTCCTTCCAAGGTTATCCATGAGACATTGCCCACCTCACATCCATCTTCCCTGTATAAGTTCAGCTTTATCGCAACAAAAGCAGCAGAGTGCACAGAGGAGGTCACCTGCCCATTCTGATATTGATATATGACCATAATTACACACACGCACACATATATATGAGCAACTTGAGCTTTTATACTCCTTCCATTCATTTTTTTTGCTGATGTTGATAGCCTGTTGGTTTGGAAACTGGGGTAGGACAAATACTGAGACAGGCCATAGCTCACCATCAAAAGCTCTACTGAGCTATAAGCATACTGTTGGAGCAACTGAGACGGGTGCTTAAAGATATATCAAGCTTGACTCTGAGCTCTTTTCCCAATTCAGATAGTCCTGGATAAGCAAATGTCCTGGATACAGTTAAGCCTTGGTTCACACCCACAACACAGACAACTGCAATTGGAAATCAGCACTTCCTGATGTATTTTCTTCTCGTAAATATTTAGAAGCAAACTAGGAGGAAAAAAAATGACAGATCAAGTCGTTAAGGATTATCTCAAAGCTGCTGCTCTGTGTTGCCAGAACGGCAAATATTTTGCTTGAGCTGCTTTTGCACGGGGTGGCTGTGCTCCACAGAAAGCACACGCCTGCAAGCACTGCTGGCTGTGCCTGCCAGGCCGGGCGTTTATTTTCCAGCGCCGCAGCTAGAAGAGGCAGAAACCAGTTGCATTACCTGACAGACACCCACCTTCTTTCTGTACTTGCGAAAAAGAAGCAACTAAAATAATTTCAAAGCTCTGAATTTTACCGATATAAAATGATGAGGCAAAAGAAATAAAAACTGCTCTGATTTCTGGCTTAGTGCATGCAACCATCGCCTCTGACATAGAAATCCATGCGGTGCTGAGCAAACACACCGCCTTCGAGAGCAGCTTTAAAAATCTTGTTTCCTGGTATTTTTTTTCCACACGAGTCTGATACAACGGCCTGTTGTTTAAAGCAACAGACTGCCGTGTAGCAAAAACAGATCTAACACCCTGATTAACCTCCTGTTTTGAACAGCAAAGATCAGCTGCATTTAGCACTGACTGCTAAGAAACGCTTCAGAATTAGGAAAAAAAAGAAACAAAATGCTCCTTACTGGACATGCAATGCTGCTGTTTTATTTTGTGCAAATTATTGCTCTGGGTTGGGCCGAATATGCACATCGATTATTTGATTACCAGTCTTGGGTGAAGACAGGTGCCTCCGTGCTGAGCTGGGGGTTGCGTGCTGTGGGCAGAAAGGCTCTCCACCTAAGTTAGCTTTGGGGGAGTCCTCCAGTCTGTAAAAACAGTGAGAGGTCTAATTCGAGCCTCCAGACTTTTGTTGAGCCAGGACAGAATTTTCCCAGTGTCATCTTCCCTCCTCACCTTCGGGTTGGGCCAGGAGCTGCAGCACTCACCTGCCGTGTGGCTCAGGTACAGCATCCCCCACGAAAAATCCAGCGCGTGTCCGTGGCAGGTCCACATCCATTTTCTCAGCTGAAAGAGCAGATAAAAAGCTGCCGAGTCGCCACCTCTCCCAGGCAGACAGGGAACCCCCGGAGCAGTGCAGAGAGCCTGGCCTTTGAAATGGAGGCTTCATGGCAGGAATGGGAGGATGTAACACAGCGATTCATAAAAAAACAACCGACTAGTACCACCCGCAGCAGCCCAAAAGCATCTGTAAAAATTAGGTTACTTAATGAGCTTTGCCAATCTCTAAACAACATTAGTCTATGAATATGCAGCACAGAGACAATGTCTGGAAGGGTCAGCCATGGGTCGCTGTACTCTGAGCAGCGTTTTGCTCGGAGGAACGCGCGTCTGTTAGACCTGGGAGCATCCCACAGCCCTGCTCCTGCTCAGGGCAGCTTGGCTCAGCTTCACAGCACACAATCACTTACTCGTGTGCTCGGGAGACTCAGCAGAGTTCGGGCCCAAATTGTTCCAAAGGTCGCACAAAGCTCCAGCCTGACATTGCCACATAGCTTTAGCATTTGTGTGACACAGGCAGAGGTTTTACGGTGTGAATATTTGGGAACATCAAGCCCAGATGCTGTTTTGTGGCAGGTGACTGAACTTCCAACAGTTCGTCAAGAATCTGATGCTGTGAGTTTTGGTCTGAACCTGTCTTTAATGTGAAAATGAAGGTGAGGGAGCACCTGCCTGCCCCACAGCAATCCATCTTCTCGGTTGCATGCATCCCTTCCATCTACAGCAACCAGAGACACGCTCATGTGGTGCCACTTGTGCCTTTACCTGGTGGAGCCAAAGTCCCGTCCTGCTCCATGCAATGAGGTCATGGCACCCCTTCCTGCACCTTTCTCTTGTATTTGAATGCAGGAGTCAGGGTGTGCCAGAGCCACCTGCTTGGAAACAAACGTCAGGGATTACTCATTCAAATCACAAGCAGCAAGGATGTGGGTGATGGAAAACACAACTGCAGAGGAGACACTAGGCCTGTACAAAGCCTCATTACCACCTCATAAAGTAGAACACGCATGCAAATGACAAAGTGTCAGCATTACCTCATGCCAGCAAACTGGGGCACCCCAACCACAGCTAGCAAAGCTTTGAGCTCTGCTTTTATTTTTTTATTTTCAGGGGGTGATAGCAGAGCATCGGATGCCTGTAGGTGCACAAGCCCACGGTACGGGCGGCTGACCCTTGCAGATACGAGCGACACATGCACGCATCCAGCAATTAACACCCTTGCTCTTATGAAATGCAAAGCGCCTTGGGTTCTCAGTAGCTCCAGGGAATAAAAGTTCTCGGTGTCTCAGCTTTACTGCTGGCACGGGCAGAGGTCTCCCCCCAGCAGGGCTCAGGGGGCTGACCCAGCCACGGCTGCAGACGTGCAGCCTCCATGGCAAACCAGCGCTCGGCCAGAAATCCTCAGCATCGCCCTGCCTTATCGGGGCCGCCGGCAGCGACATCGCATTTTCCTTTGTAGACTTGGTTTACATGTAGGAGGATTATTACCGTTGGGTTTGTTTCAACTCTAACCAACTGTTCGGCTATTAAATTTAAAGCGGCTTTCCTAATCTGTGATACTTGCACCTGTCTACCTGCCGCTGTCCACATTGCTGGCAACCGTACCTGTGTCAGCAGATACAGCAGGCTTAGGTAAGTCCAGCTGAGTTTGGAATACAGCAAGAGAGGAACACTGCTCGCTGGATGCATCCCCCAGGGATGGGGCAGGACAGGTAGCAGGTATGCAAGCACACTACGGTGCCTGCAAGCACTCACATCGCTTCCAGCAGCAGATGGGAGCTGTTTGAAATGGTGGTGCCAGGGCCTGAGTGAGTATAGGGTGATGTGAGCAGATACAAAAGGAAAGTGGCCGTGATGGAGCTCCCTTCCTGCCCCCCCCCCACCCCCCCCCCCCCCCCCCCCCCTTTTTTTTTTTTTGAAAGTGTACTGGAAAGTACTGAGGCCCTTGCTGGAATTCAGGCATCTACAGTTGTGATAAAAATATTTTGGCTTCTCTAGACGAGCTCAAACCATTTCACAAACAGACAGCAAACAGAACAGTCACATACCTGAGAGAAGAAGGGGCTGAAAGATGACGTGAACGTGGTGCTTTGTTAGGTCTTGCAGGGAGGAGATGGCAGCAAAGAGAAATTTTAAGGAGACACATGGAAAGGCTGCCAGTTATTTCTACCTACCCCACATATTTTAAAAATAGTGAGAATACCACTCGCAGTCTGATTTGTCATGCAGAACTGAAGTAAATTCACCCAACTCAAGCAATTTACATTGGTGTCTAGTAAGCTGATCAGACTTAGATGCATGAAAAGTAGCATTAGGAAGAGTAAAATACATAATCCAAACTACAGTAGCAGATCTGATCAAATGCCCACTCTAAAATGTGGAATAACTCCAAAAAGTTTGAATGTGTGGTCAATTATCTTATTAATTTATCTTTGACACCAACCTGCCTGCTGACTTCGAGCAGCGTTAGCAAGGCAGCTACCCAACGGGACACACACACGACCTGATATGGTGCCTTTTAGATCTGTTTTACACAGCTTTAAGATGATGAGTGCATCATCAGGGCAAGAAGTATCAAGGGTTGTCCTCACAGGGATGATTAAAAAAGAAAAAAAAGGACTAGAAAGAAAACCACAATTGTAGATATAAACATGCTATGCAGGGAAAACAGAAGATGCCAAGAGTATGAGCAGTTTCTGAGGCCCTTACAAAAGCACACTGATTAAAGCAAGACTTCAAAAACTGACACACTAATAGCAGTTCTTGCTCTACAGACATTTATACATGGTGAGCAGCTCTTCCTGCTTCGTCTCCCCACGTGAAGAGGGGATGATGCCTATGAAAAAAAGCACATGGTACAGCTTCCCCAGCACTGCAGATCCATGCAAACTTCTGGAATAAGTGGCCAACATCTGAGCAAACTGGCGTTCGAAAACCAGAGATCAACTTTGCATGGATAATTCAAATGAAGAAACCAACCAGCGCTTCACTGACTGCACACATTTGAATGCCAAATAATAGGACAATAAAAACACAAACTAACCAGCCCAACCTGGTAGATCCTGGGAAATTATAAAGGAAAAAATACTGCAGGTGACTCAGCAATAGGACACCGATGCACAGTGACCCTTTACAGGGTCTTACTTGAGTGTTTAATGGTGAAGTTGGTTAGAAAAAAAGTTTATTTGTGTTTAATCTAATTCGATGCTTCAGAAGTGATGGTTCTCTTTCCTGCTCCAAGTGAGGAATATGTGCTTGTACCTAACTGTAGGGTCTCTACCCACTGAGACTTAATATCCCGTAATTTCTCTGGTCATTTGAGTCATCTAGAACTCGATTAGACCTAGGGAAAGTATCAGCAAAGAGGAGGTTGCAGCTACATCTCTGCAGAGGTTTGAGAAACACACACTGCCATGGTGAAGACAGCATTTACTGTCCACAGTAGGCAGTAATTCCCTAAGTATGGATTCTAGGAGTAGCCAAAAAGCACCTGGGATACCAGGAGATTTGTCCTGAGCACATACCTGGTGGTTTCGTACACTATGAAGCAGCACGGCGTGCTCCATGCGTGCCTGGGCAGGTGAGAGCTGCTGGTGGGAGGCACGTGGAGCTGGGCACACTGCGCTCCTGGCTGGTCTCCGCACACCTCCCCTCCTGATAGCTCGGGAATCTGTCCAGACAGAGAGCACAAATCCTTCTGGTCATCCGGGAAAGCAATGGGCAATGCCAGTTTCTTGGTTGGTATCTTCCTGGAAAACTATATATGTATCTGGTATGAGAAAAATCAAACACTTGGTACAAAGAATCATGGAGATACAGGGGCTGTCTGACCTGGTGGTCTAAGTATGGCTAGACCCAAAGTGTGTATTAAAATAAATAACAAGGATTATTTTTTTATGTTAGGTTAATCAGAGCAAAAAGAATCTAAAATGAAACTCCAACAAGCTGGAGGTCTAGTTAATTTTGCAAATTGCATGTTCAGTACTAGAGATGCACTTAGCAAAAGCTGTGCAACAACAGACCGGTGCTGATTTTTCTTACCCATTAAAACAATTTATTATTGTAAGGGAAATGGTGTATCAGTTCTATAAACCTCAAATGTCAGCTTGCCCCAAAGACATTGCACTTTAGGAAAACCTGACCTACTTTTCTTGTTGTGACTTGGGCTTGTCATTTCAGGAATCTGGAACGTGGCTATTTGGAATAGGAGCTGTCTTTAGACCTACATAGTGGCCTTGGTTCTAGACTCCACTGGAAGCCTTCTGTACTGTTGTGGAAATTGCTGCAGGAACTGGAATGATTGTCTGTCTGCCAACACGGAAAATCCCTTCTGGAAGGAGTATTTCCTGGTAAGTAGTGCTGCCACAACTCTTTAGCACTGGGACACTCCAAAAGGTCTAAACATCACATTTCTCTACACCTACCTCCTCCAAGTGGTAGCTGTTTAGAAAAAGAAATGCATCAAAAGTCTCCAAAGCTGTAGCTAAAGAAAAAAAAAGTGACAAAATTATCCATAGCCCTAATTTAAATCTAAGAAAAATGAGTCTGCCCACCCATAAAATGAATAAAAATTAAAATCTAGCTAGTTCATATGATTGTTTGCTGCAAACTTGAAAGCTTGAGATGAAAAATGCTACAGCAGCACGGAGCACTGTCATTTTACAGTGAGCTTCATTTGACAACACCGTCGGGGAAAGGGGCAGGGGAAAAATGGAAAAAAATAAGCTTTCCACAGAGCAAAAAGGAGACAAACTGTGCCTTTGTGACAGCTGGCCTCATCAGTGGCGTTACATTCAGAAAGGAGGCAGGTATTATTCAAGAGACAGCAGTGCAGGACTGGCAGATCAGTAGTCAGCACAGGAAATGTTTTTTTGAAAAAAAAATCCTAATTACGGCTCTTCTCTCCCAGTCTATCCTGTGCTGCACTGTAATTACAGGAACAAAGCTGCAAAGGGGGCTGTTTCTCAAGGAAGAAGTTGTGATACAGACACACGAGCAAAACCCAAAATGTGTTTACAAACGGCGGGAGCTGTGCCCACACAATCTAAGCTGAGAGAAGAGAGACAAAACCAGACAAAATAAAGAAGCAGGAAAGATGCAGTGACATCCTGTATCTCTTTCTCCATGGTAGCTGTTTTTGCTTTTTTAGACTTTTTAAATTGTACATAGCTCATTTTTCTAAGTCAGAGGCATGAAAAGGAGAATACAAACCACTCCATCACTGCTTAAGCACGTCTTCTTGTGCCAGCTGAAGTCTAAACACACTGAGGTTGATGCATGTATTTAAGCACACCTTTTATTATGTCTAATTCCAATGACAGGTTGGATTCGGACAGGTTTCGCATTACGGACACAAAAGAAAACTGAACGCCCACAGGAATAGAGGACCTTGGTGCTGCACAACTCCTTTGCAGCATCCCTCCTCGAAGCAGTACCAGAGAATATGGGGGGCATCTCAGCACTCCATCCACACATCACCCCTCACCGTCCTTCCAGATTTACATCTACAGGACATGATATACATGAAACCTGACTCAGGATGGAAATCCCATATATGAGACCTGACTCAGGATGTTTCCCAGTGGACACCATACATGACATTTTCAAATTGCCCCCAGGTTTCCATTCTACAAGGCTTCCCATGACCCGTACGGTTTTCTGCATCTTGCTGGGCTCAAAAAGTTGTGTAAAGCCCCAGTCCCCATTTCCCACTCCTAGCAACACTGCTCCTGTGCCTGATTTCACCTGCAATAATTGGTCTCTGAAGGACGAGAAATGGCAGTGACTTGTGCTGGGTTGCAAGGTGTGGGAATGGAGGAAATTAACACCGACTCTTTTTTCCATCCCAGTGAATAACGTGATTACTGGGGAGGGAGAGGAGGAGGGGAGAAGGGCTGAGCCTTACATCAGCTGTCAGATGGGGTTTAATCTTTTTTTCCCTTTCTTTTAAAGCAAGCAGATGGGGTGACCATTAAATTCACAGCCTGCCCCACGCAAACATATATCACAGCAGCTTCTGCCAATAAAAGGGGTAAATAAAGTGTTTCTTAAGCCATCAGCATTCTTGTGTAAAAACAAAGAAAAAAATATAGGCAGAAAGTAGGCAGTGGTATAACCCCAAGTGATGCCAGCATGTTGAAACAGGATGTTCTGGACACTAGCTGCACGGGTCAATAGAAGAGCAGAACTGAAGCAATCAGTCATAACGCATCTTTTTTTTCCACCTGTCAAATAATTACCACTTCCACCTCATTTTGATTCTCATTGATTGAGGTACAAACAACCTTCCTTATGCTGCTGCTTGCTCAGAGGTGATCTTTTCTTACAAGAACCACTTGAGAAGCCAGGGTTATCGATGCAGCCTCTTATTTTCCTGACAACAAGCTACAGCAGGCACACAACTACATGGGACCAGCTTTGCTACCTGGTCTAGTTACAGTACCCCATCAAGCCTTCAGAAACAGCTAGACTCGTTGCCTTGTTTTTAGTATCCTTATACCAGTAAGTACAGCAGTGCACAGGGCATTTCCATCCTGAAAAGTTTTTTTGGGGGGGAAATCTTTTATAGTAAGAGCAACCAAAGTCAGCTGATAGCTAACAGAGAGATAGCAAGCGCTGCTTGGAAACCCCCCATTACCTAGTGATCCTGCAGATACTCCACAGGGAGCAAGCCAGAACACAGAGATGCAAAACCCTCTAAATGCAAGTGTTTAGATTACTATTTCCTGGAGGGAAAAAAAAATAAAAAAGGGAAGGGATTAATTTCATTAATGTCGTCTTTCTTGTGAACCACTCACCAAAACTGCTCCCAAAGCTTTCATGGTCAGTCCTGCCCTTGCTTGCAAGAGGACTTGATTCAAGACCGTCTTTGTTTCCTGCCATTTCGTTCACACATTACACCCAAACCACCGCCAGTGCATGAACATGTGCAAACATCAGCCTCTGGTTGAAGCTGGTGTTTCATAGCCTGTAGGCTTTTACTCTGTACTTAGAGTTCAGCCCATGCAAGTATCAATTAAATAAACTATGCCAGTAGTCTCACTGTTCAGGGCAACTTTTTATTTCTACACGTAATGAAAGGTCTGTTCACAAAAGCGGAGTATTTAAGGTTAATAATTCTTGTCATTTCTTATAAACATTATCATATTTCCCAGAATACAAGTGCATCCATTGAGTGCATTTTCCCTTCTGCCTTAATTAGATCAGAGCAGGCACACAACCAGGGACAGCAATGGGCTCCAAAACATATTATTATTAATACTGCAGTGGTACTCTGAAACTCTAGAAATTCCCTAACCAGGAAAAAAAAAAAAAGGCAAAAAGCAGGCACGTAGAATAGGATCAGTCAGTTCACAGGCCAGGTGAAGATACATAGTCAGTTTTTAATCTACATTTTCATTAGTTGCCAAGTTGGTAAAGCAGGTAGCATGAGCAAATGCCACAGAAGTATGCTCATAGCAAACATTGTAAGCTTCTAGTCTTCTAAAGGTGCAGGAAAATTAAACCCTGAAACATCTGACAGAACACCAAATAAGAATAAAAAAATCAGAGAGAAAGGCAATAGGCAGATAATTGAAGGAGAGAAGGTTTGTGTCCTGATGTTTTTGTTTAAAACATAACGGTTAAGGCCAGTGATTTCTAAAAGTGCTTCATTTGATTTCCTGAAGCCAAGAATTTGGGGCCAATAGTCTGAGGGACGTTTCAGTCCAGTTCTAAAAAATAATAAAAAAAAATAATATTTTTTTTTAAATGATGTATTTCTAGAAAAAAAAAGTATTCTGTTCATTTCCTGTATTTCTTCTTTAACTTGGTGACACCCATAGCGTCCAACCACTACGTTCTTAAAACTTCATTCAGGTTTAGTTGGGATGAAAAGGGCTTGCCTTAAAACTGCTATTTTTTCCTGCAGGAAACGACTCCTCTGGACGAAAGGTCAGGTGCTCCTGCCCTTAAATTACACCGCATCTGTCAGACAGACAGACCTGAAGTGGCTGAGGTGAGGTTTGCCCTTTGCAAGTCCAGACAGACTCTGCGCCACTGAGCCTGCTTGGTGTGAACCCAAGGGAAGTGAGAGGGGGAAAAAACTTCCCATCCCTTCTCTTGGCCGGTCAGGATCACCTAGCTAATTGCACAAGACAACCTATGCTGTGCTAATAGGAGGGATTTTCACTGGACCTAGTGGGAATGGTAATGTTTTGGTGCCATCCTGCAGATATTTAGGACCTATAGAGCAAGTGCAGCCCTTAACTCTGAACTTCCTGCTTTCCTTTCCAACCTCGAACAAAGCAACCTCTATGTAAAAGCTGCCTCACGCACGGGGAAGCAGCCAGTTAGAACATGCCTTTCTTCCCTCTTGGCACCCTCCGAGGTACCCCTATGGAAAGGGCACAGGAGCGCCGTTCCCAGCCGCGCTGCTGGGCGCACTGAGTCACCCCTACAGCGAGCAGGAAGGGTGTTGGCGGCCAGGAAGCTCCCTGGGTGAGTCACTGCCAAACGCGGCCGTACCTAGAGAAACTTGGCGTGGCCTCGCTTAGCTCCGTGCCTGTGCTGTTCTTCCTCCCATCTTCCTGCTAGCCGAAAACTGTTCGTTAACGGCAGGAGTTCCTGAGCGAAGCGAAGGCGGAGATTTTAAAGCTGAGCGCCAAGAGACAGCTACTTGCATTCAAAGAGCAGAGGAGCGTTACAATGAAAAGTATTGCAATAAAAAGAATGGAGAGTATGAGCAAAAACAACTTTTTGCCACCCAGGTGGACAAAATCAGTCCGCGTTCCCCATCTATTTTATAATTTCCAGCATAGCTACTTCCAGTTTTAAACCTGGATGCACTGGCATAGCCCTCATTGACGTGATGGGGCATTGGTGTAGGAAACTAACTTGGTTTCCAATGTCCCCACAACTTTCCATGCTACAATTTTTCTCCAGCATTTTCAGAATCACGCAAGCAACTCTTTACCTTTTTTTTTCTTTTTGGCAGCCTGGCTTACACAGAACACCTCCTGCTAGCATTACCCACCCGCCTCCTCTCTTCCATCCTATGCTGAGCACGTATCGCAAGCAGATGTAGAAAAACGCAGCACTGATTAAGGATAACAATCTTAGCCATTGCAATTTGGACACAGCAGGTGACGAAAAGTTCTTCCAAACAATGCTGGAGATTACTACGAACGTCTCTTTGTCTTAGGTCACCGTACTTCGGTCGCCTTACTTCACATCTGCTCTGGCACAAGGCCAGTGTCAAAGCAGACCAAGCATTACAAATATGGGGCACTTAGCCTTAATGCTCTGGGCTAAATGTGAACATGTGTCTTCATATCTTAAGAACTGATATGAATACATCAGCACAGTAAGTAGATCCAATGAAACTTAACCATAAAAATTAAATATAACCAGGGGTTGTGGTCAAGATTTCTTATTGGTTGTTTATTTTCCTATATATATATGTATATATATATATATCTATAAATGTATAGCCAACCATTATTCAAGGATCTCCAGATTACAGATCCAGATGCTCTTATGCTACGTGACACCTAAATACAGGGGAAAGCCCCACCCCAAAGTGCCTGCTAATCAAGCATTTTGGGATTTAACGCAGAATTGATGTGAAGTCACCTCCAGCCCACAGGTTCGGAGATAAGCCTTCCCTGGCACGGGTGCTGATGGACAACTTTCAGATTTAGCATAACCCAAAGTAGTTTGCTTTGGTGGAAACAGGCAACCGCCCACTGAGTAACACTTCTGTGTAAAATCTCAGCAATCTCATGTTTGCATAAGTAGGCTAAACCCAAAGGAAAGATTCTGATTTTTCTGCTGATATACCTAGTTATACTTCCTCAGAGATCCTTGCACTGCAGACAGCAGGATATCTTAACTGCACTCTGAGATAAAGAGCAGTCTAGAATGAAAATTGCCACATTTTGAGGGCACAGAAAGATTTAAGGGAAGAAAAAAAATCCATAGGTGATGTTCCTCTACCACTACTTGAAGTTTCTTGAAACTCAAAAACCTGGGATACATGTATTCTTCCGCTTACATTTAAGCCTTGGATGACGGTGTTTTTATTCATTGATTTGCTTAACACTGTTAACAGATTTGGAGAACCCTAGTTAGCCCCAAGATAGGGCAAAGCCAGGTGCAAGATCCTGCCCTTTGCTGCACAGGACTCTGTAGGGGAATTGTGGTGGAACCCTGTCTTCGACTCTCCACTGAGAAACGTTAGCATGTCACAAAGCAGAGACAAACCTTTGGAAATGGAGGCGTGCACCACTGCTGCAGGTGAGCAGCACGGGCTGGCCCCAGCTGCTGTGCCCCCTTCTACTTGGAGCAGTGCTTTTTCACTTGTGAGTAAATTAGCTAAAGTGTTAATGACTGAAACTAGATCTCTCTTTATGGCCTCTTCATTGCTTAATCTGAGATGTCTTGGCCTTGATAATTGTTAATTACCAACCATCAAATGGAAAATGTGACTAGTGCGTTATTAAGCTCTTGCTAGCTTTGACAAGCTGTTTGACAAAGCCAAGGAACTTTTAAACTGGCTTTCTCAAAATTAATTGTTTTGCATCTTAAAAAACAGTAGTAGGACATAGGAAAAATCCTACAGGAAGATCCAATGCCAACATGAACAAAACCCCAAGTGTTGGTCTTAAGATTTTCTTTTTGTTTTCCCTGTAACTCGTCAGGACCAGTGACCTCCACAACACCTGGAGTGGCCTTGCAGATGATGTACAAGTACTCCTTTGTGCATTCCTCACGTCTCACCTGTCCTGGAAATGCCTCGACTCCACTGGTTATAAAGGATCTTGCAAAATGCCTGACAGTGAAAGGTGTTAATGGCATCAACAGTCTGCTGGGGTGGTGATGTGAGTTCATTCCATCCAGGATAGGGGAAGGGGCTAGGTGGCCTCTCAAGGTCCTTCTATTCTTTCTGTCAACATATCCATGGCTTTCTGATCATTTTCCCTTACTCCTTGCAAGAGCTTATTGCAGCCGTGGACTTGACCCTTTCAAGAAAAGAATCTATCATTTGTAATGCGTATTTTGCTTGCTGTATTTTGCTGTGTTAGCTGATGGCAACATATAAATGAGAAATAATGCTGCTGTTGAATGAATTTGCCAAGAGCTATCACTCATCGTGCCACTTACTACCCCACAATTCTTTTGCTGCTTACAGCATCATGCCATGAAAAAAACCAAATGCGATTCAACGTTGTGCAGCATGCAGAATTCCCACTGCAACAGAAGCTGTAAATGGGGTCGCCAAGGGGACCACATCTTTCTCTGGCTGTGTCATTTGTAATGCACTGGGATTATTATGTTTTATTTGTAAAGCAATCCTTTCCTTAAGGGTCATGTTGAAAGATTATTAAAACAGCATGGAATACATAATTTTCTTTTTCACCGCCTCACCTGATTCTTTGTCATCTTAGAAGAAACAAAAGGAAGAAGAATCAATAAAACATTACTCATTCTGCTGTCTTTTTAAAGAATTGCTAATAGTTTTCACTAAAAGTGTAAAACAATCCCCATAACAGTTTCAGTGCATTTCTTTAGAAGACAAAATGCGTTCTTGTGTTCCTTATTCTTAAAATTGTATATCCATTGAAAAAGCTGGTGTATACTTCTTTAAAGAAATCTGTTATCCCAATAATGTTACACCACTTTTTTTTTTCTTTTTTTTTTTTTTTTTTAAGTGCTTAAGAAAAATGAAAATTAGTCCTTAAAATAATTTATTCTTCCCTTTATTTGCATTCTGCTGGAAGGGCTAAAGACTTATTTATACCAGATAGAAGGGTTTTGCTAGGTTCAAAACCCCCTCCTTCTAACCCAAAGCTTATTGACAAAAACAAAATGAAGCTTCGAGTGACAGATGAGCTAATCTGCAGTTCAGAGCTGCAGGAGAGTACTTTATTCTATTAATCATCTGAGGCATGACTGATTATGGCTCACTGCGGTTGAATTCGCTATCTTTTTTTAATGGATCAAATATTCAAACTTGATGTGACTGTAGCCAACACAGCCAAGTCAGCAGCTTGGCATGTTCCCTATGGTGGCCCTAAGCCTATTCAGCTAATGTCTGCCTATAGGTGATGCTGTTTCTTTTGCCCTGGAGAAGCAGCCCAGTAAACAGTTTGTTAACAACTAAGTTTGTTAAAAAGAAACGCAGGCTGGGACTTCCATCTGCCCCATGGCAGAGCTGATTTGAGCCTTCTGAGAAGGACAGGCAGAAGGAATATAACACGAGATGAGAAAGTTGTTTGTCTTTGAGTATAAGAGACAGGGCTTCTGTTAAAGACAAAGAAGATTGGCATGTAGCTGCCATTCTCCTGCATCTGGACTCCCACCTGGCACTAACATTTGTGGAGAAGAGGAACCAAGCACATGACTAAATATCCTACTACACTTATCAGATAAAAGCTGCAGAAAGATATCAGCACATAATATATAAAATGGTGTTCCAACAGAGCTCCCTCTCCTGCCGTCAGTGCAGCTGCCATCACCAAGCACGTAAGCCTGTTTTAGTATTATTTAAGACTTCCCTTATCACAGTGGTCTGAGGTCAGATGGTGTGAAGTCATTGGAATCCACATCATTTAACTTACTGTAATTTTGGAACAGCTGCTTCTCCAGTGGCCTTGAATTACTTTGAATATGCTAGCCTCATTTGGACCTTCATTACGCTCCCACTAGCAAGGGGAAGAGATGTTTGCTTCAGCATAAGAAATCAGCGTGTTGCAATAGCAATTGACTTTGATTTGTTCCCGTGTTGCACTATAGCCAAAATCAGTGCTGTGTACTGTAAGAAAATCATTCAGCTGAGCCATTTGTACCAAGATGAACTTGTCCCTTAATTAAATCTGTAACTGGAAGGCAGAAAACATCTCTCAACAAGCCATAAGGAAGCTGTGCAGGAAAATCTTCCAAGAGGCTCACTACATCAGATCCATAGAGCTGTCCCTGTCAGCTAGGAATGGCAGAAGACAATTTTATATACATATTTCTGGAAGGATTGGAGGTCAGATGTTGACTTGGATTGTCAGAGTCCACATGCTCCAAGCAGAAAAGACAAGCCCATACAAGTTAATGCCTGAAATAAAAGCTTAGGAGATGGTATTTCTCCGTGTACCCCAAGATCTGAATCCTTCCAAAACAAGGAAAGCTGGGGGAGAAGGAGCGGAGAAGAACTGAAAGCAGGGAAAGATATGCAGACTTTCTGTCTGCACTAATACTTGTCTTTTAGCTGCAGATTTTAGGATTAAAAAAAAGTCTCAGTCTCTGAATTCAGATCATAATATTGAAAAATGTACCTTGGAACACCTAAATTCTTTTCTTATAGCATCTATGATTTCAGTAGATGCTAGAAAGCTACATACCTTTGAGGATGGCTGCCCTAAGGCATAAAATCATTATAGCACATGTTTAGGAACTGAGCTCTCCTTCAAATAAATGGATGTAAACACTGAAATGCCTTCAAATTTGGCATATGGGCTTTGATCACTTCTACAAATAGAAATCTAGTTTCTAAATCACCTGGACACTTGAAAATTAGACTGGAACATGAACTTGATTGATGGTGATGTTTTCAACTTGCTGATTCAAATGGCTACTCTAGATGAAAAAAGAATTTCTGCTTGCAGAAAATAGGAGGGAAGAGCTTGGAGAAAAGGGCCATAAAACAAATTAACACGGGGCCTCCAGGCATTGGCTCAAAACATTTCATTCCTCAGAGATGAGGTACCTTGGGGGAAACAGAAGCAGCAAAACAAATGACAAATGGAAGCCAAGGGATGCAAATGATGAAACGAAAAAGAATGCTGTGAAAAAGTTAGGCTGTATTTAAGGGCTGGGGTTTTGTTTTGTACATTATCTAATTCTCTGTGCAGAGCTAGTCGGGTAGAGAAGTCCTTCTAAACATTTATACTGGAAATAAATGCTTTTACCTGCTTCGAGAACGTACACTTTGCTTTTACCTTTGTATGGCACTTCATTTTCTTTCTCTGTTTCCCTTTTTACAGATGACTATATCCAGTGGGGATACTGCCACCAGAAAGGGGCCCTGTCAGCCTCAACACTGCCATAATTTGCTGCTCCTGTGCTCTGTTGGGGCATTAAGTCCTCATAGGGTGGAAAAGGCACAGGGCTAATTAAAATGGTGGGAGGGGTGGGCAGTTAACAGTGTGCCCTCAGCCACAGGAGGAAGTATCAGGTGACAATGTTGTGAATCACCTACAAAAAAATGTAGATCCTTAGCAAAAAATAAAAATAAACAGGAAGTCCCCCAACAACATGCAATGAGTTTGAGAGGTCTGAGCACATGAAGAGCTGTGGGGAGCATCCCCTTGTTCAGAGCTACCCAAAACCAGAATTTCTGAAGCAAAGCAGAGTTGTGCGGGGCTGGTTGCATCACCCAGAGTGCCTCTGTAACTCATTAACACGCAGCTTACCGTGCTGCCCCACTGCCAGGCAGTGTGTTCTCCCGCAGCACCCACCAGGCCGCAGGAAGCCAGCGGTGGGCCTGGCCCGAAGCATCCCACCTGCACCTCTGGGGCAGCTCCTCCGCTCGGCGGCCCTGTGTGCACAACTTGGCCCCATAGCTGAGGTGCTTCCTCAGTGCTTCCTGAGCTAGTGGTGTGCAAAGGACTTCTTAAAACACTCCTCTGTAGGAATGACCCACTCCCAGAGCCTGCTGAAGTGTTTCTGAAAGCAAATCGCTTCTGCACCGGCTGTTGTGGAAGGCTGCACAGCCCTCCAGAACAACCAATTCCCAGATTCTGGAGAGCAAGATAGGAACAGAGATTGATTTTTCTGCTTGCAGTAATAGCTCAAAATGATTTGCCCAGTTTGCTTTCCGAAGCAGAAGACAAAACTCTTGCAACAGGCAACCAGTTAGTGGTCCTCCCCTGCTCTGGTAGGGCTGCAAACAACACGGGAGCCCAGCTGGATTTTGGTGAGGATTTGCACAAAAAGAGCAAGTGGGTCTATGCCAGACCATGCAAGGCTGCATGGTATCATTAGTTTTAAGGGAGATAGGAGGAAAGGAAAATGAAAAGGTAACAGGAAGAAAGATGCGTGATTTGTAATTGATGTAAGAAGATTGAGCCACAGAGAATTCAAATTGTGTGTGTTGGTTTTGTTTGTTTGGAGCACTTTGAGGATTTGTGCCACTGTGTTCAGGCTATTTTCCACAAATATTTAAATATTTAAACAAATATTGCTGTTTACACCTTCATTTGCAAATAAAAATCAAAGCGACAGTAAATCAAGGCAGGAAGCTGTGATTCCAGTCAAGGCTATACTATTCAAATCCCATTTTGGTTATGAAACGCTGATCACTGAGCCTAGATTAGTTCTGATGGAAGCTGTTGATAATCTGTTGGCATTTTTTTCCACACGCTGTCTTTGTTTCAGGGACACCTGACAGGATATTACTGTTTAGTTATGCAAAGTGTGCCCTTATTTCCAATGCTCATCATTAGAGTCACTGATTTCTTCAATGACTTCTCAAAGCAAAGCTAGAGAAATATGTTCACAGGAAGATAACTAAGACACATTAAATTCCAGTGCTTTCATTGAAGGTAAAAGTTAATCTCTTTGCCCTGTGAGTTCAAGGCTGACCAAATGGAATAATGACTTTTAAAGCAAGGAGTTAAATATTGCAGAACCTGAAAGCTGAGGCCACGCTATACCCCCTGGCGACATTTAACTCTACATTTATGGCATTTATACTAAGGTTTTAGGGTTCTCTTTCCCTCCTGAAGAAAAGCCTTTTGCTGTTAATGCCCTTGGGTCCAGGAAGGGAAGAAGTTAATCCACCTCAGGGACTGGTGCTCCAGCATCCACTGCAGCTGGGGAAATTCAAATGTTGATACCCAAACTACACCAGAGCATGCCAAGCACCCCCTCAGCCAGACCCTTCACCCCAAGGACTCCGTGGCTTCCTGATCCAGCAAATTGCTCCGTGCTCATGCTTTACAGGTCCTGACCCCTCTCCTGTCGGCATACTGCTGGTGGATTCCGATGGCCCTACACAACAGCACTACGAGAGCAAAAGTAACCAAGCACCTGGCCCCACTCTGTGCCTGCACATGGGAAAGTAAACCTCAGTAAGCCAGGTGCTGTTAACCCCACTGCTGCAACAAATTGCAGCAAAGGGAGTGATTTAGTAACCAAAAAATCTTCGGCTCCCACCTACACCTTCAGCATCAGGACCAGGGAAATGCCCAGAGCACCGTACCCTGAAGGGGACTGGGAAGAGAAGGCCAGAGCCCACTGAAGCCCACGCCATGGGAAGCAGTTTGGGTCTGCTTCATGATCTCTGTTCCCAGCAGCTCAGGAGTTAACCAACTGTAGGCGCCTGCACCTTTTATTTGCCTTGGATTTGCACCAAGTTTGAGTCATCACGTTCAAACACGGGAGGAGGGAAAAAAAAAGTGCGTTTCATATTCCAAAAAGGGCATTCCCATACCAGGACACTTCAGTTGTTACCAGGAAAAGGAGCCTTTTTGAAATAAGGTGGGTGCAAGCACCTCTCCACCTCCGAAGGAAAGCCAGGATCTGTTCAGAGCACTAACTACACCCAGCTCAGATGCTCTGGGGTCCAAATAAGCCAGGACCTCCAGGTACATTATGTCACGTCTGCCTTCAGAGAGATTTAGTTTTGCTGCAGCTCCATTAAGCTCATGCTGTAGGTGGGACTGAGGGCTTTTATAGTAGCAGACTATCAAAGGAACGCAAGGAATGCAGGGTGTAAACAGATTAGATCTTTTTTCCCCCTCTTATAGAAAGACCTAGATTTTTTTCCCTTTCCTCTGAGGCTTTACAAATTTAAATGAAACACTGAAGCATGCATGTTACTCAAGTGCACCCTGTCCCTAGTCCAGGATTCAAAGCCAACAATTCACAGGTTTTTCCTGTTTAATCAGGGGTTGTGCAGGAACTTAACCAAGCTTTGGAACCGGATCCACTGGCAGTTTGGGTTGAACTGGAAAAAAAATTGACCTACAGCACATTAACCCCTCACTTTGCTGTTTCATCCCCTTTGAAGCATTTGTCCTACAATTACCGATGATATCCACTGGCCACGTCTCCACTGAAAGCATTTAGTATCCTAATTGTTTACAGCTCTCTGTACTGAGTAAATAATAACAAGGACCAAGGGTTAGGCTTGCATCCAGAGTCGGTCTGGATAATTCCAGGAACTTTTCTCAGCTGAAGCTAAAGCAGCTGACATCTCACCTGGGCTCTGTGAACTATTTCACTAATGATTCAAAAAACAGCCTTATGAAAGCTGAAGCCTGAGCAGAAAAGGGATACACGAATCACTAGAGAATGATTTACCCATCTTCTATTTCCCATCTGTACTGGACACCTTTCACTGCTTGATATGATGTTTGCATTCAAACATTTCACTGCCCTTCCTGAATCAGCATTGCCAAAGTTTTGGCCCTTTACATGCGCTATGTGGGATTTCAAATTTTTATACTACAATTTTCACCAGCCTTTTGACAAGATGGCCGCGTCTGTCAGGGAGAAGCCAAGGAATAGCACACGATAAACACAAAATCTGTTCCTCAGACTCAGGGACATGCCTGGAGGAGGCTGAGCCACTTTGGACACGGAGCAGAGCCCTTTCACAGAGCTCAGCTAAGATACCTGAAGAAGAGAGCAGATGTGCTTTATTAAGGACAGCAGAAGTAATGCTAACATGATGAAGACATCCCAGCAAACCTGTAGCTAGGTGGAAAACTGGATGTTAAATTTCCTGGCATTACTGATCAGAGCAGTGATGAATTAGCAGATCTGGAGAGGCCAGAGAGGGAAGAGAGATTGTTTTAAAACAGAACTGGCTGGAGATGATATTCAGTAAGCACAGAAAGAGACTGCATCTTTAGTATTTGAAGACTCTAGGACAAAACATTTAGAAAAAGGACATCGCAGGGGCATTCCCACAGTGACCACAAAAAATATTTCCTGTATTTGCCAAGTATGTGGCTTGTCATACGACAATTCGCATTCTGCTAAACTTTCCTTACATGTTTTGTAAGGATGGCTTCAGCCTCAGCTCCAGCAGCGAAGCACAGTGTGACGAAGATTGGAAAGACACACTTCAGCCTCTCCTGTGCTTTCGCCTTTATACTGCATATAGCTTTCCTAGCTAATTGATCCAAACCTTCAACCTGAGGCTGATTACAGCGTCCCTTGTACAAAAAGCAACGCTACAAGAGCCGAGGTAGGTGGCCAATGAGTAAGTCTGACACGATTAACTCCTCTGAAAGCCTAACCCACTAAGGTCATTAGCACATACATTCAAAGCAAAACAATTGCCTGGAAAAAAATCAAACATGCACCTAATGAGTTAGAATATTTACAGAAATCTAGGGAATTATAATGGTAGCAAAATCAAAAGGTTTCATCTGAAGGACTTCATTTTCATCATTTTTGAACTCTGTTCATGTTGCTCATTTGCACATTCAACAGCACTTTACGTTAAGCAGTGAATCAGTATGAATTAACATCCCAGCCTGGGCAGGGCCAGAAGGTTAAGCACTGTGCTTTCTTTACAGATCAGCAGTGAAGAAGCCTTCCTCATCAGGTTGTCTCCACAAGGCGTGCAGAATACCTCTCCCCATTAGAGCAGCTAGCAGCAACAACAAAAAAAGGAAAATGCACATTTTCCCATTTCAGCTATAAACATAAAAAATTATATGCTGTACTCATAGGCTTGAGCCAAACCTGATTTCTCTGTATGCTGATGAGAAAGCACAAAGAGATCATCCCTATTATTATCATGGGCTGCAAGGAATCAAAGTGCTTCTACTACCTTTTTTAGTTGAACTTCAGTTTTTTTGTTGTTGTTGTTCTTTGTTTTTAACTAAGAAACACACCTGGTTCAAAACAGTCTGACAAGAGACAAAGCAGTTGTCTGGGGGCTTTTCAACACCATCAGATGTTGTAACAAACCTATGATGTATTTTCCTTAAGGTGGTTTCGCTCCTTCCGCTGAAAGCTGCACCAAAAAGCAATCCCAAAGATAGAGAAGGAGCAATTACACGATGAAGTCCTTGCATAATCCAGTCCTGCTGCTAGGTCCAAACCTAAAAACAGGCACCAAGGTGAGGAAAAGGTGCCTTAAGATCATTTATTTGTGCAGCTACCTAAACACAAACACTGCAGAGTTCACACGAGTCACTGCAATCTGTCAGGAGGGTGAGTCCCACCGGGATGATGCAAGAGCCACCTCGATGCAGTAACCTCAGACAGGTCTGTGCCACCAGGAAGAAGAATTCAGGTGAGCTAATGCTCCGAATTGCACATCCCTGCCATGAATCATCAGACATTGAGATCAGCGCTTCCCACAGTCCCACTTCTAACTCTGATCGTCCCTCAATAGAAAACAGAGCACCCCTCAATCCACATGACTCGAAAACTAGGAAGAATTTACTGTAAGGAGCTATCACATAGGCAGGTTGCTCAAAGGTCAGATCAATAGATCCAGAACTGAGATCTTGAAACCTCTGGCACCACCAATTCATGGGAAAAGGAAGTTAAGCCTAACTGGAGGTGCATGCAAACTTAATTCCAGAGAAAAACAAACAAACAAAAACCTATATACATACTTAGTTTCATAATATCACACTTGTTTGTGAAACAGAAAGCATGCAACATGCATGCTATTTGTATTTTTCTGCATTCCAGGTCTTACATTAATGGGAAGTCCCTATATGTGCTCCAGGCTTGCCCTTCATATTACAGCTTTTATCATTCTTGTCCTTTACAGCATCCTTATCTTTCAAGAATGGAGCATGAAAAGATAACCTTATTTGTTGGTGTTTTGAATTCAAAAATCCTTTAAAAGGCTGATGAGATTTTGGAAAAAAAAAAAAAAAAAAAAAAAAGGCATAATATGCTGGCAGACAGGTGCTCATAGATAGGGAAGGATGTGGATTTTATTCCTAAGAGCAAACACCATCCTATTATATCTAAACCACATCTAAGAAGCAAAAACGCCCTTATATCTCACTCCTTACTGTATTACTTTGAGCTTATAAAACCAAAGACTATTTGCTTTTAATTACTAAGGTGCAGACCAGAGTCATTTTGTATGCTGTCACAGTATTTTACAAAATTGGCACTTCCAGGTGCATAAAAGTGCTCCATAGTGGAACTTCTAATGCTTTTCTTTCTGGGCATCCACTTTCATTCTGATTTTTTATTATTATTTTTTTCTAATACTTAATCTGACAGAGAGTTTCAGAGTGTTACCTTTCATAACATATATTCCCCTCTCTTTTCACAGAGCATCTGTCACGGGTGCGTTACCTGGATAGAGACCAGTATCAGCTTAAAATTATCACACAGTCTTTCCAAGCATGGTTCCTCTGTTCCAAAGCCTCTTTTCTACATGCTGGGTGGTGTTTCCCCAAATAAGAAACAAAAATACAATCCCAGCATAGGAGAGAATGCATAGGAACATTTTCCTTGGGAAGGCAGAGACTGCTGGTGGCAGCTTTAATGGGTAGCTGTTACAAGAAATTTAAAGCAGAGGGGCTTTGCACATGGATTTGCATTGGCCAAGAAGCAAAGTTACAAGTATTTCACCTGCTTTAGATGCAGCTGGGGAAACTCTACAGGTTGCAACCAGGGAAAGCAGCAGGGCAGGGGCAGTGCAGGAGGCCAGGGTCAGGTTTTGCACTGAGGCCGCTGACTCACAGCACACACACACACCCTGGCTATTGGCTGCCCACTGGAAATTGCAAAGACACCAGTGAGTTATCAACTAGGGTGGAGGAATTCCTGACAGACAGCAGAGGAGGTTTTTAAGGTGGTTTCCTCCTCTAGTTTCTTTAACCCCTGCAGGACAAGCGGCAGGGATGTGTCTGCATACCCTGCCACTGCAACAAAAGGACGGGTCAGGATGTTTTGTAGCACACCACGTCTCTCCCACTGCTCCTTGCCTTGTCAGTAATAGCTGGCAGTAGCCGTAGCAAGAGCTTCTTCTGACCTACAGTCTGTGCCCCAGCTTGCAGATAAGGGTCAGGAGATCCTGTCCCCAACTCCAGGTTGGCTGCTTTAGCTGTGGTCCCTGATGCTGGCCTTCATGGGCCCAGAACCATGCTTGTTGCCTTAAAGCTTAGACACAGCTTTAGGTGTTGACATTACACTCTTCTGGATCCATTTGACATACCATTTTGCTTCCCCGGTAGGATTAACCCTCAGGAAAGCTGATCTCCCTTCCTGAATTCTGGCAGAAAGCGTCAACCCTGCAAAGGCTCAGCAGTGCTTTGTGCTCCATTTGAGCTTCTTGTTCCTCCTCAGGCCCTACTTTTGGTTGCTTTTAGGTATCCATCAAGCACCCAGATTTGAGCCCAAAGCCAGTGGAAAGACTGCCAGTGAGCTCTCTGGGTGCTAAGTGAGGCTGAGGCTGCTTTACGCTCAGGTTTGGGTATAATTACAACATGAATAACAAGACTTTCTATTTTTGTACGAGCGTTGATGCAGGAGGCAGTGCTGTGGTTCCAGCCCCTATCAGCATACATTAATTCTGCTGTTATTTTTCAATCAGCATGCCAAATCCTCTTGTTGCATGCAGGTATGAGGCAGTATATAAGACAGCATAGCACAGATTTAATCCTGAGCCACACAGGCATTTCCAAAACCACGGAGACTCACAGTGCCTTTGCAGAATATGCAATATTATGATGTAGATCATATCGCAGCAAGGATCCCTGCGGACAAGGCAGCATGCTCACCTGAACGCAGAGAGGAGCAATAAATTGCTGCCTGTGCCAGCAGACCTGGAGACACACAGCTCACAAGGCACAGGCTGCCAAAAGGCAGTTTATATTCAAGTATCCCAAATTCTGCTCCCCAGCAACAGGAAACAGATGTGTCTTGTGGGTTTACAGCACTGAGATTCCAGCACAGGGAATGACACTTAATATTATCAGCGCTGTTTCAGGTTGTGTTTAACTGCCTGAATTCAGTTCCGTGCCAGTCCAACAGGAAGGAAAGGAGCCCCCTGTGCCCCCCCCAGCAGCTGCTTAGTGAGGTCAGAAAGCTACTGAAGTGTGGTTTCTCCCAAGAAAATATTTTGCCATTCTTTTGAAATGTGTTCTCATTTTACCTGTCTCTACTCTATAAATCATTAGCAAAAATTAACCTCTTTTCTTGAGCCAAAAAGAAGATAAAATAACAACAAAAAAGCATTTTTTTTGTTAGAAGAGAGACAGCAGATATTCATCAAAATCCTGATCCAAATTCCAGGGAAGCCGATAAGAGATTTCCTGTTGTCCTTTATGTGCTTTTAGGAAATTTCAATTACGTATAGCCTAGACTGCTATACATACACATCCATAAACACATACACACGTTTACATATAGCCTAGAATCCTAGGGGGTGATTTTATCTCAAGAGGTGATAACCTCATTAGGCCAGATTGAAGCTTTATGCCCTGCACCTGGCTCTGGCCCCAGCCATCCAAAGGTGCCCGGTGTCACAGCACACCCCTGACGTGTGACTTTCATCACTGCCACCCCAGTTCAGCTGAAGGCCGTGGCACTGAGGAAAAAAGGTCACCATGCTCGAGGGCAGCTTGTTGCACAGCCTGCCTACCAATGATGCTAGGAATTAGGAAGAAGCAGCACAGAGCCGGAAGGACAGGAGCATTAGGAAAGAATGAAAATGAAGAAAATCCTGCAAGTCCTGCACATTGTTTTTACGTGTCTTTCTTTTCAGAATAAATGCCTGCAACCACTAGCAATAAGCAAACAGAAAAAACTCAGAAACCCTGGCCCTGTTGATGCTGTGATTTGCTTCCACTCTGCCCTGTCGTGGAACAAAAGGAAGCTTCCCTGCCAGCGTAAGTAAAAGGCACCACAGTAAGAAGGGTGCTATCAGCCTATTCAATAAGTCTCAGAAAAATCCATACAATTTTTACAAGTGTGCACAGATCCCAAAAGGGAGGGGACAGACACTTGGTTGCCTGAAGATTCCCCACTGAAAATAGGCAGCAGCTGCTCCTGCAGCATTCTCCAGGCCGCCTGGAGGTGACCTTAGGGCTTCCTTTGTTTTTTCAAGTCGCCCTGAATGCTTGGCACCACGTCAGCAGAGGCTGCAAATTATTCTTGCCATGTTCCTTTCGGTAGTCTCATTTGAAGCCCAACCACGCATTTGTCTCCCTGCACTCTGCTATAGTATTAATCTGAATTTGCAACTCACAGCATCTAGTTTTGCTAGGATTTTCTTTCTATAAAAAATAATTTCCTTCCCCTATGGATATCAGACATTCATATGAAATTCATATTCATATCAGACATATGAAAGCTTCCAAAAAATATGAGAAGTGTACCTAGTTACATAGTTTTCAGACAGCAAGCTGGAAGTACTCCTACAGCTTAACCTTTGCATGAATTTTACTATTCATCTAGAAACAGTACCCCTCCATGCAGCCTTGTTCTTTGCTGAGCATTCATCACACACAGGTTCAATATTAGATGTACTTTGCCAAAAGATTCTCTGCGTATCTCTTTGCGCCGGAACTGCCCAGCAGTGGAAATGTCCCCACTTTGCTGCTAGCACAGGTCCCGGATCCCCTGGGAAGGAGGCAGGTTTCAGAGGGTGGCCGATGACTGCAGCAATAAGCCAGCACTGAAGTTCACCTCACCAAGTAAATAGCCCAGATGTGGCTACAGGCAATCACTGCAGATCCCCGTGTATAAAAAATAAATAAATAAAAGCAAATAACCTTTTTTTTTTTTTTTTTAACCGCACTGGCAATTTCTCTCCTGTTTCTCGAGCAACCGTGTCTGAGCATTTTCAGAAGTGATCAGAATGCTAGGAAGTAACTTGCGGCTGGATCTTTTAACACACAGAGGTCAGCAACAAGAATCACCCCGCTACTAATCACAGCCTCCAGAAGTCACCTTGGACTGGAGGCACTGCTGCCATTCAGCGTCATTTTGGTCGACCCCAGTGCCTGAAAGTTCAGTAATTTTTACCCTTTTGTTCCTAACCCACTTTCAAAACTCCCTCAGAAGACTGCAAACCACAATTATAACAATCCCTTGAGAAAACTTGATAAAGTCTATCACTTACTTGCTCTCTCCTGTTGTTCTTGTCATTTAAATGCAAAAAAAAAAAAAAAAAAAACCCTCAAAACATCAAACTTCATTCAGCCTGGGTCACATTAAAGAAAAAAAGAAAAGCCAAGTCAAATCTCAAGTCTAAGTTCACACAGTACCTTATTAAGCAAAGGAAAAACAAGGTGGGAGATGAACACCCCGGCGGACTCTCGGAGGAGCAGATTTATTCCCAGTGCTTTGCAGTGCCTGTTATCTCCGCCTTGGCTAAGCAAGAGAATGCTGGTGAAAATCTTTGCCTGGTACAGTACGGAGCCTCTGTTTCACAGGCCAGGAATTTTACATTGAATAATTTTTAACTTCAGCTCAGGGAGGCAAAACAGGGTCTCGTACATTCTGTCTGCTCGCTCAGGCTTTATTTATTTATTTAGCAGGAACAAGAGCTCCTAATTTTCGGGGGAGGTGGGAAACAGGGACACACACCGTCCCCTGGACTACCCCATCGTGGGAGGTAAAGGGGACAAGGTTAGGGCAAAGTTGGTGAACTTTTCTGGGAAAATAAAGAGAAAGACAAGGTTGAGAGGTTGTTTCCTTCAAGAACTGCAGACTATGATTTCCCAATTAACTTTTTTTTTTTTCCTCAAAAATAATTTTACTGATCTGTAGCTAATACCACTGAATCCACTCAGAACTGCTAAAACAACAGCAGTTAGCAATATCGTTAATTAGAGTTGCTATTTGTATTGCTTTACCTCTCCAGAGGGCCTGCTGAGATCCAGGCCCTGCTGTGCCACGCATGTTATCAGGACGATCTAGGAGGGTCTACCTTAAGTCAGGGAATAAATATGCAAAAATCTGGGGCAAGAAACAAAGAAACAAGTCACTTCAGCTCTGACAGAAGTTATATATCAAACCAGTGGGAGAACTGGGAGTAGGCCTGGTGCCCTGAATTGTAAGACCTTTACAGATGGGATTTGCAAGAGGACCCACATGCAAACACCTCTGTGGGATGTGCGTTCTTCAGAACCCTCTGTGGCTGCTGAGGTTCCAGGCCATGAGTCAACGGCTTTTCCTTGGGTTACTGGACATCAATTCTCACAACAAAGCCCAGTACAGAAGCTGCCTCCTCTCCTGCAGGAGGAAGCACACACAGACACAGTAAACCATAAACCTGGCAATGCCCCACTGCAAATTCCTGTCCTTGCACAAGGCACCACGTTATATCCAGTTATATACTGTTATACCCAGGTTTCATCATTTTTCTTTAGCACAGGGTAGCAGCTTCCCTCTTCTACCCGGCAAGCTGCAGAATTAGCGCTTCTGAGCACCTGCACAATTACAGCTCCATTAAAACAGACATTTAAAGTTGCCGTCTCTGTTGATTACATGTTGTTGGACCAGAAAAAACAGACTCTGGGCTGGTCAGGAAGCAGAAAAACAAAATTCCCTGGTTTGTTCCCATCTTGCTTTCTGTTCCAAACGTGTCTCATTCAGTAAGCTGAAGGGTCTGTCCTCATCCGTGAGCAGGAAATAGGCAGATACAGCAGAGCCAGACATACTGCAGAGAAGAGGGAAACATTCTCTTAAAACAAATTGTCAACACTCAACTCGCAGCACCGTTTCTGTAGCCTATTGTCACGCACATCATTTATTGCACAACACAGTTGAGCAAACACCTGTCTGGGGTGCACAAACAGCCGTGCGCGCAGTTAGACCGATGCGTTTCCTTGTTTACCTTCACCAAAAGCAAAAAAAAAAAAAAAAGCAAGAACACAGATGAAAAAAATAAATGTGGAACCTTCCAGGTGGGTGACGAAGCAGGTCTGGAAAAGGGATTGCTAGGGACACGTGGATATTGGATGTGCTGCAGATGATGCAACTTGCAGCTCTTGTGTTTGCAGGGGTGGTGGAAAGGCTGGCTTCTGAACCCAGGCACGGGCTTACCTTTTCCAGCAAAGACTGGAAGCAACAGGAGGCATCATGCAGCTCTCAAACACCTCGGAAGACTCCCTGAGGCTCACAAAGGTATTGGTAGTATAGTTTTCAGGCCACTTGGCACCACAGTTACAGACAACTAACATGCAGAACCTGGATTTGACCAAGGCACAAAGAAAACAGAAAAGTTTTTTTTTTTTTTTTTAAAATCCATCTCAAACACGGCAGAAGCATCAAAATGTGAACCTATAGGCAGTTTTTACAGCATTTATTTTTATGTTAGTATTGAAGCGTGACTTCAAAGACACTCACCTGCAAGCACAGGCAAATGTTCACAGCTATGCTGAAAACTGTGGCGATTTACTGTTTAAATCCTAAAACAATAAACTTCCCCAAATTCAACTTCCTGACAGCCATTAAAAATTTGCATCAACTGGAAATAAAAAGCCTGCTGGGGAAGGGCTGAAAGGCCGGCTGGCCTGTTTTTCAGGTAGACAAACAGCAGTGTGAATAACACCATGCATCAGCTGAAAGCGCTGAAACAAAAAATCTCCAGAACAGCCGGGACTGATGCTGCTGAAAGCAAACCCACTCACACCCAGCTCGGGACACCTCGGTGGCACACACACAGGTGTTTCTCCAGCAGATGCTGCCCATAGCAATGGGGAGCTATTGCTGAGCATCATCCATCACCGGGGGTTCAAAGCCATGGCTTGTTTCCCCATCCTGGCTGGGGATGTAGGAAGCACAAGCTGTTTGTCTTTTGCAGATGCAGAAGACAAGGAGGTATTTCAAATCTTGCTTACAGGATTAATTAGAGCTTAGCCCTCTTGTCCCAGAACACTGGCAGAAAAGGGATATTTACTCTGGAAAAAGCAGCTAAATCAGGTTTTTCTGCAGGCAGCTTCCACCTCCCTGCCCACAGCAGGGTAGGAGGCGCAGCCCCAGGACGATGCTCAGCTGTGAGCCCTGGCAGTCCTGGGGCTGCTGGAGACCCCAAGGGGAACAAACAGCCCCAGCACGAGTTGCCTGTGCCTGTAGGTTCCTCACGCTGAGCAGAGTTCACATTAACCTCTGGCTTTGTGCAGCGTAGTTTGTTAATTATGTGTACTTCCTCAGTTTCTGCCTTCGTCGTAAATGCTTTCACGTGCCAGCAAAGCAGAGCAGAAATGCCTAACTTAGCCACGGGCAGGCTGAATCACAGGCCTACCTCTCATAGGCAGCCCAGGAGTTTTTGCTTAGTCCAGGATGAGGGGAGGAAGTCCTCACTTCACACAAAATTAATGCCCGGAATTAACAATTAACCTTGCATGCTTCAAGAAACGATTGATGCGGAAGGCAGCTGGCAACATCCTCCTCCTCCAAGTGCACGCTAAAGCCTCCTGAGTACCTCAAGAAAAATCTCTCCCCGTGTCACCAGAGAGCCTCACAGAGCTGTATTTGTACAGCACTGCCGCTTCCAAGGCAAACAGACACCACCGAACTGCAGCAGCCAGTCCGTATTGAGATGCATCAATAAAATGTGATTTATAGCAATGTCACAGGAACGTTTTGTACTTATCACACTCAAGATAAGATAGGAGGCATTGAGAAAGGCTCATTAAAGCACAGCCTGGCAGCCAGCACACTAACGAACTTGCTTTTCAAAGCTTATTAGCAAAGAGGCAACCGGTATAAACGAACAGCTTGCAGGAGGAGGTGTGCGTTGGGAGAGGAGGATTAACCTGCGGATGGTGATGATATGAAAGTGTTGGTTACAGCATAACTTCTGTGTTCAGGGAGTCCACTTCTTTTATGGCCCTCAAATATTCAAAAGCTCCTACGAGGGTGAAGAGCTCATTGGGCTCCACCCAGCCATATCTATTTCTAGTTCAAAGTTTAAGGGGAGTTATTTCAGAGACAGGTTTTGTTTATTTATTTTTTCCTGCAGAAGTGCCCTGAAGTAGTACCTGTACCTCTCAGTAGGGCACAAACACTGTGTGGAAGCAGCGCCCAATTTGTGTATTTTCGGGCTAGAAAAGAAGGCAAAGGGACCAAATGGCCAGCTGAAAGGCAGCAGGTCCCCAGAGAACTGTCCAGTACTGGGAGTCACTGGGACACACAGAAGGCACCAACCAGTGCCAGGGGGCAGGTGTGACACCAGTAAGAGGAGGGACTGCCTTGGCTGCAGCCCAGGTGGAGGAGTTCTTTGTTTCTTATCCCAACACTAGTTAACGCTGCAAGCCAGAGCTTAACAGCTTTAGGGAAAGAGCCAGCCTCGTAGCAGGAGAAACGTTTGATTTCTCTCGCTGAGATGATTCTCTTTTGCAGCAGAGCACGCTGCGGCTGCAAAGGGAAAAGGAGAAAAGGAGGAGAGGGGAAGACAGAGCCACCAATGTTTGTACTGGAGCAGAACAAAGGGAAGCACAGACATCTGGCTGGAAAGATGCATCCAGCAGTTTGGTCTTCCCCAAAGGGGTTGGCACCTTTCGTAGCCGACCTGCATTTCAACAGACTGCTACTTCTTATTCTCTCTTCAGCTGCACACTAGATTTTGTAACAAAAGTGCTCACCAAGGCTAGCAGTTGTGTGTGCATTACAGCTCAGACTGTCTCACCAGAGACACCTGAAACCCACAGAGCCTGCTCGCCGTCACGACGTGCCAAAGACACTTTTAGGCTGTAAACGATGCAGCTCTTGGAGCTCTGCGAAGCAGCAGCCCCACGTTTAGCCCAGTTCCACCTACAGCTAGGTGAAGGATTACTGTAAGCAGTCAGCGAAGGTAAATACAGCTGCAGCTGCACGTCAGTTTACTCCGAAAGCAATGTGATATTCCACGTGAATCAGGAAAAAAAAATAGTAATTAGCTGCTAAAACATTCCCCAAAAATTGATGGGGAGAGGAGAGAGAAAGGAAAACAGCTCACGTCTGGTAAACACCTGTCTGGTGTGAAAAATACATGAAGAGGGAGCCTATGGCTTAAAAATATTTCACCTTCATCTCCATCCCTTCTCTCCATCAGCACTCAGCAAGGGACACATCCAGCAGGACACAGACAGAGACCCTCATCCCATCCAAATCCCCCCAAACTGCCCCCATGTAAGCATAAAGACCATGCAACTGCTGCAGGAATCACAGACCTTTATCCAAAGAGAATAACAAGAACAGCCTCCTCCTAATTTTACTACCTAGCCACTCTCAGTGTGTTTGCCCAAAATGTTTGTCCTTTACCAGCAAAGCAGAAGGAATGCACGCTGTACTAGCTGATCAAATAACGCAGCTCCTGCAATCAGCTCATACGTCTCTCTACCAGCTCCTATTTTTGCATCCCCTCTCAAGACTCATTAATATCCAGTGAAATAAAAGTATCTTTGGAACAGATAACATCACCAAAGAGAACAGCATGGGAAAGGTAACACATTTTCTGTTGTCTTTGATGCTATTATAGGAAAGGAAACCCAGGCTTGTATTTTCAGAATCATTAGACCATGCCAATTAACTTGCCAGACATGAAATACCCTTAAAGAGGAACTTGATTTGAAGATAATTTTAACTATTTTGGAGCACAGAGCCTCATACACCTCAGGGGTAGGTGACCTCAAGCATTCAGCTCCACCTACCCCGAAGCATGCAGCTCTGAGCCCCCTCTACCACCACCAGCAGAACACAGAGTTAAATCCTTGAGGTTTGGGACATTCACTTGTAAATTGCTTCACTTTCATCCCTTTGCCCTCTGACTTCTGCCCCTTCAGCCTTTTCCCTCCCTTCACGAGCCATCCTTATCATTGCCTTCCTATTTTTGAGCGTGCATTAAGATAAGGCAAACAGATAAGTCACCTCTCCCACACAGGTTTACTTGCATAATCTGATAATTTACTCCAATTAGAGCACAAAATACTTCGGTCACTCCATCCTGTTTAACCCAATTTGTAAAGTAAATATTTGCCCGGTGGTAGCTCCCATTGCCCACACCATAGGGATGGCACACAAAGGACACCAGGAAACAGATCATTCTTCATCTTGCTTTAATCTGAAGGTGGTCTGCAGATATAAAAGCATTGCAAAAGTTATCGCAAGAGAAATTAAAGCACAGGAGCAGCTTACCTAAGGATATCAGAATTCCCTCATGGGAAATCTTAAGAATCAAGGCCAGGTGCCTTCTAGGAAGACACATCCCAATAAAAGGTGTTTTTTTTTTTGTTTTTTTTTTTTTTTTGTTATTTTTTGGTAAGATGACAAAGGACAGGCAGAAAGCACGGAGCTAGGTTTGGTTGTCACCTGTTGCATTTTGATGGGAACAGGACCAATATTTAGTTCCTAACACCCTGACCATAAAATATGTTTTACACAGGCTGCTCTCCCTCTCATTTCCAAAGCCCTGAAATACTGCAAAACTGCTGCTGTATCAGCCTCTCACATATTTATATTTATCTGCTGAAGATAAAAGAACTGCAAGAGAGACCACGGTTGCCAGCAGAGCTTTTACAATAATCAACACAGAGAAGCAATACTAAAAAAAATATAATAATTAAAAACTACAGCAGACACAAACCTGAAAATAATCCCAGACATAAATACCCCAGAGCTTTAAGTGATTTCATGTTTGGAGCAGAACCTCTTAGCAAAGAACAGAGCATTTCTGATGATGATTGCACTCTCTGCTGGCCCACCCATCCCTGTGTCATTAACACAAGGCCAAGGGGAGGGAGCTGGGCTCGGAGCCTGCCTCTTCTCCACTGCTTTTCAATACCAGCTCGCACATCTGCTTTCCAGGTCAGAGCACAGCCAATGACACTTAGCGATTTGCAATTACTGGCTTCCTGCTTCTCAGAACAGCGATAGCCATAGCGCTAAAATGTTTTTGGAGCATATTCTATCACAGAAGTAAGGGGAACCAGAAAAAAAAAAAAGGCACAAGAGTTCTTATTCAAACACAGACTTGAACTCAACCACACAACTTTAGTATCTGTCACTTTCCAAAAAGTTCACGTGAGAAAGTTGAAAACAAAAAACGAGTTAATTACAAGTAGCAAAGAATCAGCATTTCTTATAAATGAGACGGGCTGAGCAGCTATGAAAGCTAAAATAGAAGGCTTCGTTCTTTTTACTAAGATAAATGACCCCGATACGTTAGCTTAGCACTTCAGCACGTTCACAGGTGAACTGGTTGGCAAAGGCCAACTTCTCCCTCCTTCTCTGCATGCGCTCAACAAAATCCTTCAGAGGCTTATGGAGGACAGGAAGAAGACCAAGAACTACCTTATTTTATTACAGTCATTTTAAAATACACTTCCTTTTGAAAAGAAACAACACATGGGTGATTTTTTTTAAGCAAACGGTGCCCCTATGGCCAAAGCCATCCCTAAGGGTTCAATTTTGGGGTCAGAAAGAGAAAGGTAGTGCTCCATACCAGACAAGGGAATAGCTACCTGAAGACCCACTTAAAACTCACTGTTCTCCATGGACTTTGCAAGACCTTGGGCTTTCTGGTTGTGGTGGTAGGAGATGGTCTGGGTGCCAAGCACCCTACCAAGGGCCAGCCCCTTCAGCTTTAGCATTATTAATAGTTGCTGACACCTGGTGGTGAGGATTACAAGCCTCAGGTTTGCAACCCAGCAAGACACCACCTAGCTCGGCCTTCTTTGGGGTCTGTTCCTCATTTCCTCACCTGTAGGCAGCAGAATTTAATGGAAAATGGAAGCACCTTTAGAGGCTCTTATAAAAAACATCTGCAGACTGATGGGGTACAGCTCTGTTATCAGGAAATACTGCGGATTTAAAAGAATATGAGTTCAAAAAATTGCCAGACCTGACAGCTTCTGGAGAAATTATGCATCTGTTTTAGGAGTCATCACCTGCATGCTGAACTCCAGTGTGGCCCTTTCCATTACTGTGTTTGCAGTGGAGAGGTATCGTGATCTCCCAGACTGCTTTATCAGTGGCTTTGGATTTATTATGCGAGCTCATAGGTGAAGTCAACATAAGCAATTCATTTTGCAATACAGCAACATAGGGTCCTTTCAGTGGATGCACAGATATCTCAGCATCTCACATTAGAAACAGTACATGTTTCGGTGGTGAAGTTATGATGCAAGCCAATTGGCCAAATTTACGGAGTGTAGGAGTTCAGGACTTTCAAAAGCCAAACCTGATATCATGAAAGAGCTGAAAATATGTTGTTAACTTCTCTAACACCTCAGGAACAAACCTTACACAGCAGCCACTTGGGACAGGGGGAAAATATCCTTTTCTGCCTGCAACAGCAGACAAAGACTCATGTTTAACCAAAGTGCTTAGGGAAAAGGAGGCAACTTCAGACAAAACATCTTTTAAGAGGCTTTAAAGTCCATTTTATGTCTGCTTACAAATGGGAGGACTCATTATGAATGCATGTGAAGCGATTAGTAAACATCCATATCTATTAAGCATAAAGGCAAAAAATCCAGACCAAAGTAACTGTAAAAACTGCTCCCTTTGCTCCTTTATGTTATTGGAGCTAATCATCTGCTGAAACTCAATCTTGGCTCTTTAAATTAGCATATGGTGGGGAAACAAGAGTGAAAAGCAAAATGTTTATGCCCAGCTTTTTATGCAGAGAAGGCTTTGTTTGATCAGAGCAGAGAGGTTGCAAGATGTAAACATAGTAATTAAGGCACTCATTCTAATTGCAGGCAGTTAATTGTACTGTATACTGCATAATTGAACCACCCCACACGCCACAAGAACTACAAGCCCTACATTACTGCAGCCTCCTGACAGTTGCTGGAGTTTACTTGGGGAGAGGTGTTAATCCCTCACCTGTTCATTAGTCCTCCTTCTAGGGATGCCCTGCATCCACATCAGCTTTTTCATTCTCCTTCAGCTCTAACTGCTGTCCTCATCAGTATTAGAACGGGACCCTAAGCTTCACTGGGTGGTTTCTGCTTCGTGTTGGTGTTGAGTAGGGAGCAGTCATTATGAAGACTGGGCAGTGAGAAACTCCCCTTTTGCTTAGAAAAATCCCATTTTCCACAGCAAAGCACGCTCAGAAAAGATATTTTTTCTTCCAAATGCACTTTTGTTTTGTTTTGTTTTGTTTGCAGTTTAATTTGATGCATTTCATGTCACTTACAGTGATTTGATTTTATTCCCATTACGTGCTGGATAAAAAGTCGGTTCTAGCAACTCCTCAGTGACTTACTTGTGTTTACTGTGTTTGATTGACCTCTTGTCCTGGTGGGCAGATGCTCTAACCACATGAAAATGCAGGCTCATAAGCTAAAACACACATTCATATGGGTATGCTCACACTGTTACCAACCATACGTTCAGGGCTCTGCCAAAATTCAGAAGCCTTCAAGCCAATGCCGTTACGGAGAGTCGAAATTTGTTTAAAAACAAAATCAACATTGGAAATAATGAAGGATCCCTCGGAGAGCAGCTCAGACCACTTGTCTCCCTTTTGGTTGTGGGATGAGATAAAGCAGTCTCCCTACTGAATCTGAAGTGGGAATGTAGATAATTCATGAAATTACATGCTCTGTTCATCCTAATCACTGTTCAGCTCTGAGTCTCTTGAAGGGATATTTACCTGGAGAACCAGATTACCTCTTGCTGCGTTATCTGAGGGCAGCATATGCTTTGAATTAGATTTTCAAATATTATCTCCCCACTTGTCCTCTTCGTTATGTTTTCCGATTCAGAATTTTTCATGAAGCAGGAGATTTTTTGACAGGTTGCAAACTAAAATTAAATGTGATGGTAGGGCATTTTCTTTCCTCCTTCAACGTAAAGCCCTTCTCCTATCATCACAACAGATAATGAGATTCTATTTTTCACTCTCCCTCTTAATCAGAAATAAATTTCCTTACTGAAATTGTATTAGAGAATGAGGAAATAATCTCTAATGAAAAAATAAGGCAGCCACCATTATTTTTGGTGGTGTACATATTCAAAATTATTCACAACCAAGGCAATTAAAATGTCAAATACTTCCACTGCACTGATTCCCGATAAAAAATGCAGCTCGGAGACAGCTTCTCAGGAAGATTGGATTCTTTTTGATGTTTAATAGCATGTGCCTTGCCATTTCACTGCTGTGAGGTGCTACAACATGCAAAGAACCAGCTCTGGAGTGGCACCTGGCACCTTCCAAGCCAAAAACTTGGTTTTCTCTCTCTCTCTCTCTCTCTCTTTTTTTTTTTTTTTTTTTTCCTTGAAAACTGCTTCTTTACTGGAAAAAACTCCACCAACTTCTTCGACCTCACAGGAGCAAACAAGCAATGAAATTTTGGCGACAACCACATCAGGACAGCATGCAGACTGGTTCAGCATCCATCCTGCAGGTGTCTGTCACTTGGTGAGATTACGCCGGGCACCACAAGGTGTCACTCCCATCCCACTTACTGTCCCGGGGTGCTGCTGTAGGAGGCATCTCTTCGGGACGGATGATCAAAGTTTGGACGATGAGCAACATTTTAGGGAATGGTGGTCCAGAACGTGATGCAAAGGATCACAGTTTTACTGAATGATTGATACCCCAATGCTTTCTGAACCAACCGTGGCATGAAAATGTTGACTGCTATCAGAAGTATATGAAACTTTGTCGTATCCCCACCCCCCCCCCCCAAAAAAAAAGAACAAAAGAAGAAAAATGACATTACAGAAACATGAAAATCTGAGCTTCCAGAAAAAGCTTCAAAGTTTCACATATCCAACAAATGTTAAGATGCAAATAAACGTAAAGGAGCATAGAAGGAAGGTGCCATGGCACATTGCTTCCTCTCAAGTAGCCCCTGCTAGGAAAGTTTGATTTGTTGCTCCAAAGCAGGATATATTAAGATTGTACAGTTTGCACTAATGGGTGAAAACTGGGAAGCTGCCTGCTTCTTTGAGAGGAAAGCCTTCTGACAGCTAATCTATGCCAATTACAGGAGCGTCCTACAGAAGATTACCCAGAAGGTATTTTTAAGCAAGATAAGTTGGGCAATCACCCAGGCAGGAAGCTGGGAAAAGGAAAAAAATCCCTTTCAGCTTGATGCATGAAGGGGCCTTGGGACCCCCTGCCAACCCTTGCCCAGAGCCTCCCGCGGTGGGAGCAGAGCAGCATCCTCTTGCCTTCGCTGCTTCTGTGCAACTCCCTTCCTATCACACCCTCCTTTGTGTTCTTAAGGCACTCTTTAGGTACCTTAGATGCCAACTCTGTCAGGTTGTAGGTTGCACTGAGCTGTGATTTGGGGCTGCTTTCTCCTTCCCCTGCAGACAAAGCATCCTCGCGTAAGTGGCACTCACTCTGCTCACCCTGGGGTTTTCAAGCAAGCGCTGCCCCGAGGACGTTTAGTGCACGAAGCCTTTGACAAGCCTCTGTTTGAGCACACAGCACAATGCCAGCTTTGTCCGACTGCACAGGCCTGCCTTTCTTCCTGCCTATAAATACCACGGCAGGACTCTGCACCTCCCAGGAAAAGCAGAGGCCTCCGAGCCGGGGCTGGAGCTGAGAACCAGAAAAGCCCTCTTATGTGCCGCGGAACAAAGGGGAAGGGGTGGAGCAGCAGCCATGTGAGCATCGAGCAAAGAGCAAGCTCTCCTCCACAATGCTCCCCACCTCCTGCTGCACTGCTGCCAGATGCTCGAGCCCTGGGAGGTGAAAACAAGGCTCCTGAGCTCTCCCAGCTCCTGCTGAATTGGGAAGGGGTGCAGGATGGAGCCCCAAGGTCTCTGGGTGCTAAACACCCGCTCCATCTTCTGCTGGACAGATGCTGGAAATCAGAACAGCTGGGGTCTAGCCCAAGGAGCTTGTGGAAAATAAAAGGTGCTCTGTAAAAACGGGCACTAGCTCATGTCCACGGCCTGGTGAAAGGCACCTGGGGCTGAAGGAGCAAAGCGTGCTGCACAAAGCCCTCGGTACCTGGCGTGCTGCTTGCCTGGGCCATTGCCTGCCTCCCACGGACATGTAGGCTTGCACAGACAGACAGAACTGGCTATCCTCATCTGCCTCCAGCTCTTACTTTAAAAGACAGATACAACAAAAACATACAGAGATTAAGTGGTGCAAACTGCAATCAACTAGAATGAATTTCCTGCACACATCGCAGCTTTTCCACCCGCAGCATCACAGCCCTGCAACGGCTTTCGTGTAATGTGGACATAACAAAAGATCCTTTTCTTTTTAGTTACAGTAAACATCAGCACCAGAAGCTGCTCAGAACCCTTGCTCCTTGGGTGGGTGGGAACAAAGAGACACACAAACTCCCTGTGTCCGCCCAGCCTCCCTTTTGGGCAAGCTGTTCCTAGAGCCCAAGAACTGCAGAGCTAGATGGAACTTGCTTTTGCCGCGACAGGACGGGTCCTGTTCCCATACTGGTCACGACCAGCTTCTTGTTTACTTGTATAAATCTTGGGTTATAAAGAAGGCACTTATCTCTTCAAGCCATCATTGTTAAAGAAGATTCATTCAAGAACTGACGCAGTTGCAGCCTTCGAAATGTAAACAAGAACAAGTATCTCCAGCCATCTCTTCCCTGGGATTTAGCTGTAAAACTTGTTTGCAGACCGATCTAGCTTTTTTTTTTTTTTTTTTTTTTTTTTTTTTTTTTTTAACAAGAGGAGCATTCTTAGAAACAGGTCATGAGTGAGAGCACTTGTAGGCAAGACAAGCGTTTGCTTTGAGCTATATCTAGTTAGATATTGTGACAGCAGAGCAGAGTCTTACCTCTAGGAGGGACAGAAACTGGCTTCCAACGAGCATTCAGTTAAGTGTTTTCAATTTGCTCCTGCACAAGAACACTTAAAACTAAGTTTTGTTGTGGAGAGGCAAAGTTCTCATTCCCCTCCTTGTCTTCAGAAGGTGCATTTTTAGCAAAGCATGGCTTAAACATGGAAAGTATGCAAGGCATAAAGGGAATCTCATAGCTGGCATGAATGGTGATTTTCACAAATCAAGCTTAAAACAGTCGGACAGCTGCTCCAAGTATTTTGAAGGAAATGGAAGCCTCTGATATCAAGATTTTTTTATTTTTATTTTATTTTTAATTGAACTTTAGGGACATATATCAAGTAACATCCCCTTCTCTTTTAGCCCCTTTTTTGATGCTTCACTGTATAGCACGCTATAAAAAAATATATTTTTTTTAAAAAAGCAAATAAGGTAGGGGACCTGCTCCCCACTGCTCAGCCACAATTATCAGCAAGAAAAGAGGCAGTGATTTACTGATGAAATTCCTTAGGGGAGAGTGAGAGCTTTCCAAAGGTCACGGTCCTGGACTTTGTGTCACCCAGCAATAAAGAGCTTTGTGGCGTGCTGTAAACCAGCACATCGATATATGTGCCTTGTCTTCGAGCAGTATTTACTGGGATGCTGGTAAAAGCAAGAATAATCAGACGGGCTTCACAGATAGTGCCCGAGGCAGCAGGAACTGCATTGTACGAGAAAGGGGCGGCGTGGCAAGGCACAGCAGATTAAAGAGCTCCTTGTTAGCAGCAAGGCTGAAAAGCCAGCAGCAGCCTCCATACACCTGACCTTTGGGATGTGTAGGCACCAGCTGGTCTTAACCCTAATACGTAGTGACAGACAGCGACGTGTAATGCTAGAAAGCTGATAAGTGGCATGCAAGACTCCCAGGTTGTAGCTAGACAATAAACGTAAACCTATTTCATCATTTTCCTTGTTATTTTGGAGTCATTATATGCACTTACAGGAACCAGCAGCACAGAGATGCTCGGACTCCTCAGCTTTCCTTGCCAAATACCGGGAAGATCAGCAGAGGTAGCAGGTTATCTCCAGACACCAATAGGCAGAATCTGTGCCCAGAAAGACAGATAGAAAGGGCAAGTCCCCTTCTCTCCTTGAGCTCGCCTGGCCTCAATAAAATAGATAAATGCACAAGGGCATTTCTGCCATTACAGGCCAGGTCTTAGTTCAGTTACATAAATCCAATAGAGAGCTAGAGAAATTCTCTCTGTGTATGCTGTGCCTTAAAATACACCGAGTCACACTGTCCTCACAAGGCTGGGTCTGCTCCTGATCCCCTACCCCCGTGTCTGAAGCTGGGTCACATCAGATGAATCTGGAGGTGCTGTTCAGCAGCCTGCTTCGTGGTGAGCCTTAAAAACTAATTAGCACTTGTTTGGTGCGATATGAGAGGAGATTTTAAGGGCTGCTGATAAACCTAGAGTGTGTAGTTATGCTTAATTTATAGTGATAGAAGCTTTAAATGCCAAGAGCAACAAAAGTGCTTTGTTCTGACTTTGAACAGGCAGCCAGGGGAATGCAGGTGGTGCTTGAAATGCAACAAACAAAGCAATCTACAAAGAGCAATATTATAAAGGTGCTTCAACAATCCCTCTCGTTTTGGAGATCCACAGAGAGCTGAAGGCACACGATAAAAGTGGCACATCCAAGCTGAGCCCTGTGCTAAGCCAACCGGTCCCGTCACATAGGATCTACTGAGAATTTGGGCTAGGGCATCTGTTAAGAGGGGGATACGGCTTTTTGCCCCTTAGACACAATGGGAAAGTGAAAACATGTGGGAGAGTAAAAATTTGCTTTGTATCTCAGAATAATCCCGGGCTAAATCCTGGCTGAAACCTGCGGCCCATGGGTCTCAGGAACCTGATGTACAACATGCACGCCCCGTGTCGTGTCGTTCCCCAGCTCCCTTACCTATTTTTCAGGCCAGCACCAGAGCCCATCCACCCAGCCAGAACCTGACACAAAGCACAGCTGCCAGAGAGTAAAACCTAACTACAACTCCCCCAGAAAATGCTGTCTCCCAGAGGTGTTCGCTTTGTGACCTGGCTCCCCATGAATGTGTTTAACTATTGCTTTTCCACCCCGCTCTGCTGTTGCCCCAGCCCCGGATTCAGCAGGCTTTGTGTCAGCAGATCTTCCTCTTGGCTCTCTTTCCTCGCCAGTCCTTCAGCATTCCTCGGCAGCTACGGCAGCACTCAGATATGTCAAGGAGGGCAGGGGCACGGGCTCACAAACGGGGCCATTGTAAGACGAGGCTCGTGAGCATGTATGTCTGAAGCTGTTCCCATTTACTTCTCACTCCTTGAGTTCTCAAGTGGTGCTTGAATTCCCCATTTGCATCGCGCTTTCTAGCACCGTATGGCTAGAAAGCCTGGATATCATGTCATGCACTTATCGCACGGAGCCGGAGCATTTCCAGCCCTTCGTGTGCTCTCCAGTAAGCCTGACAATAACGCTGCCTTTTCGTTCCCGAGTAACTGGCACGAGGTCAACGAGCAAAGCCTAAAGGGAAGCCGCTGGCATCCCCGTGGCAGCACAACCCCTCGGCTCGCCGTGCCTCTTTCATTCTGGGTACCCTGAGCGTAACCGGGAAACTCTAATTCTGGAGCACAGTGGGAGGGAGAAGAGAAAAGAGGGGTGACAATTGCAGGCAATTTCCCAACCCTGACCTGCAGGCATCAGTTACAACACAAACAATGGTTTCAGGACAATATTCCTATCGGCAGGCTCGTAAACACTCTCCAGATTCATCAGCTGATGAAAGCTGCTGCAAGCTTGTGTCGAGGCCACTGAGAGCACAGAAAGCCTGATGCAGATCTGTATTTCCACGTTTCTTGCTTAGCCTATGCTGCAATGGGATGTTAAAATGATAACAATTAACTGATAACGACAACAACCAAGTATTGTTTGGAGCAGATTTCAGCTGGTGCCTTTCAAGAGATAACAAAACCTCTCCCGTGGTATGAAAGGAGCACTGCAATAATTCTCTGAGACTGGAACATCAGCTTCCATTGGGAAAGTCCTGGTTTGTCTGGGTAGGTAATATTTTTTATTGTTTTTTAAAGAAAAAAATCTAAAACACTTTTAGATTGTATCGAAGTTGAATTTATTTCATTAAAAAAAAAAAAAAAAAAAAAGCTAATGCTCCCAGTGGTGTCAGCAGTGAAATACTCTGCGTGGTTCAGAGCTCGCCCTAATCTATCATGCAATTAACTTAGTTAGGATCTTTGCCATCCTCCTTGGAAATTGATGAAAAAGTAATTAACAACGGATGCTCACTTACAGCTGCTAAAAGCTGCCAGAATGATTGACAGCCTGCAAAGAATGGCAGGTTTGGGCTGGCAATTCAATCCAACCAGCACTGCCAGTGATTTGCAGGAAATAAATAAATAATAATAATAAAAAAAACAAATTTTGGGTGCTCCTTTCTGTACAGCTGGGCAGGCAGAACCACCAGCAGCACCTTCATCACGAACTCCAGAGAAGGAGAAGGGCAAGGCAGAGATTTCAACACTGTCTACGAAATGCCCCAGTGAGAGGGAGAAATGAATAGCAGGGCCTGCCCAACGCATCAGGCCAGCCCTGCCTGGCTGTGGGCTGAATCCAGGATGCCCACATCAGGTATCAGCTCCTTTTTTTTTTCCCTCTTTTGGAATTAGACAGTTAAGGGGAGTTAGTTTAACGCTAACGGCCTCACCTTCGTGTAATTTGAAGAGCTGGGCTATTGACAGCTGAAGAATTGACTGACACAACTCCTGGCACCGGGGGGCTTTAGCTATTTTCTGCCTGACCAAAATGCGATTCGGCAGCAAAAGTGAAAAGCAAGCTCTCCTACAGGTATGTATCTGCGGGAGGAAATCCTTCCCCACTAAGTCTTTGTGCTCTTTTTTCACTTCCTGCCTCCCAGACCGAGGATGTTAAACCTGGACATGGGACTGCACCATTACTTTTGGTGTGTCGGGCAGATTTCCACCAGGAGCACGAAACAATCATTGGCACTGAGTTGACCGAACTTCCCAGAAAGCTTTAAGAAGCTGTCACCCTATTTTATTTTGATAAAACCGGTCTTCCTAATTATGTAAACCAGAAAGGAAGCCGAACTGCAAAACAGCAAACCTCTCAGCTTCAGGTCTGCCAAAGTAAATAGAGTCGAAAAGGGTTCGCAGTCAGCAAGATGTGCTCTCCCGAGGCTGGAAAAAAGCCCTGAGCCGTTTTGCTCGGGAATAACCTGGCTTCATAAAGCCAGGCCCACACAAAGACGCCACCCAACTGGAGACAGATCCACAGCCAAGAGGAAAAGCAGCGCCTTTGGCAGGCGGCTGGCAGCACCCGGCAGCACTTCGCTCGATGCCACCCGTCAGCGCTAACTCGGGGCTGGGCACTCACCATTTGCTCCACATCCCCTCACCCGACAGGATGGAAGGGCAGGCACAAGGGGTTGAAAAACAAAACAAAACAGGGCTTTAAGTTCTTTTGGGAAGGAAAAAAAAAAAAAAAAAGGAAGGATAGATGGAGTATTTAACTTTCAAACACGCTTTTATCTGGATTGATTTAGCACCTGCCTTACAGCTCACTGCAACCAGCAGGCAGCCTCGCTTTGCTTCAAGACAAGCCATAAAAAACACGAAGACACCCACAGCAAGACTCCAGGGAAATCGAAGCATGCTACACCCCGAGCTGCCCACCGCACCGAGGTCTGCCCAGACTTCAGAGCACCCCACGGCCACACTCTGCAGCTGCCTGCAGCGCATGCAGGAGCCCAAGGAAGGCTCCAGGCAAGCCCAGACCAAGGGAAGGCAGGCAGGCAGGCTCGGTCCACACGGCAGAAGCTGACAGATTGAGCTAACGCAAGAAAATGGACAGGCACAAAGGTTCACAGCTCCTGGAGGTACCAGCACCTCTCATCGCAGGTGATGCCAAGCTGCACAGGACCCCTGGCAGAGCCCACAGCCTGCGCCAGC